>OX459051.1:21403275-22603275 GCA_949775005.1 Orthosia gothica | reverse complement strand
AACTTAAGTTGTCTATTCGGACTAATTTCGTGGTGTTTTACCATTTAAAACTACTTTCCTTTTCTGACTACGATTTAGAGATGCCAAAAAGTTTTTTCCTACTTTTTATAGGCTCGCGATTGACCACTATCTCATCTGATGGTAAGCGATGATGTGGTCGACGGTGAAGCACACCTGCCTAGAAGTAACCTATTTACTATTGACTAGATCCCCAGTTTGTAGGTATCATTAAACACAGACACCGCCAGGGAATTCCACTCCTTAGCTGTACGCACAATGAACGTATTCCCAAACCACGTTGTTATATTTTACTTACCTATTTTTGAGATTTACTATTTACTAGACTTTTTGTGGGAAAACATTTTCTATTTTATTTTTAAACCATAATAATTATCTTTATTTGAAAGTGAAGCGCTTTGATGCGGTTTACGTGTCCATCAGGGTATTTTTTTCGGCCCACGATAATTCGAAAAATATGTATCCGAATATTCCATCACTATTTTTCGTTGACGAAAATAAACCCTAATAGACACTAAACGATCCAAAACACGGATGCCAGCGCAGTGTTAGTGTTACATTAATAATTCTAGCTGCAAATGGAATGTAGCAGCAGGATTAAGTCTCCTAACCTTTGGTCCGCGCGAAATGTAAGCGCTGCACTGTTTGCACATTAGTCCTCACTAGGGTTGGGACGGACTCGGCCCTTTTTCAAAAGGATTAAGATGCACTTTACGTTTTTTTTATAAGAATTAAGACCCACTTGCACTCAAAATCACTGAACATATTTAAAACGTCAATCTGTCACTGTCATCTTCAGATGATTGACAGAAGTAGACTGATAATTTAAAATCGTTTTTGCGTTAAATGTATTTAGTCATTAATGTTCGTGTGTAAGTGGTTCAAATTTTCAAGTTGGGACAGTCAAAAGATAGAACGAGCTTGGCATTTTTTCAAATTCAGATTTGTAGCTACTTACAGAATCTAGAGTCGATCGAAAAACGAGCCAAGAGGCTCATCGGCAATGAGGCACTGGTCGAGTCAAAGCTCCAGAGCCTTGAACATCGTCGTCGAGTTGCCAGCTTGTCGGTTTTTTTATCGGTTACATTTCGGGAAGTTTGCGATGGAATTGCATGATCTAATTCCGCCTAGCCCGTTTCATCATCGGACTACAAGACGTACGGAGATGCACCATCGGTACATGGTGGACATCCCACCCATACGTACTAATCGTTTTGGAAATACTTTCATTATGCGTACAGCTAAAGAGTGGAATTCCCTGCCGGAGTCTGTGTTTCCTGATAGCTACAACCTCGGGGTTTTTAAGTCAAGAGTGGTTACTTCTAGGCCATCGTGTTACACCTTTGACCACATCGTCGCTTCCCATCAGGTGAGATAGTGGTCAAGCGCAAGCCTATCTATAATAAAAAAAACAATGATTTTTTAAGACGCCACTAAAAATGGACCACCTCAAAATCTAGTTTTTGAAAGTTCTGGTTTCTGGTTAGGCAACTCTCTTGATAAGGCAAAGTGTTTTAATTAAAAATATTGTGGAGAGAATAAATCACACGGTCCAATAACCTCACGAAAAACGCAAAAACTCTTTGGCTAAATACCGGAAAAATACGCGAAATAAAAAACCGTGTGAGTAGGTAATGTGTGTCCAAATAAGGACTAAATATGGATATTACACAAAATTAATTGAAACAGAGCAAGACTCCGCAAAACGTCGGTATTTTGTTTATGTCAAAAGTGAATAGGCTTATTCTAGACAAGCGCAATCCTTAATCGACTAGTCCAAAAAAATTGACCAGAGAATTGCCACCGCATGGAACTCGGCATTAAGATCAGGAAAAAGACTGCCCGTACCTGTATACTCCCCTGCATCACATAAAGAAAGAAAACACATTTATTTGACAGAAGCCACTAGAACACACAAAATAAACATAGAAAATGAAAAATTAAATTTAGACTAAACAACAATAAAAAAAGAGAGAAAACAATATAAATGTAACTTTGTGTGTCCCACGGCTGCGCCAAATAGGACCAGTTCAGCAAAATGTCGAGCAACTAGTGCTCGAAGGTGGTTTTCAACTAGAACTGTGACCGACGACGTGACGGACATAAAGCATAATTACATATAATGGAAACTCGCAAAATGACAGAGAACCATTGAAAGTAGCATACTAGGGCTAAAGCTAAAAGAAAAAGTCAGAATATAGACTAACAGACACCTTATCACGTACCGATCAACTAAAATGGAGATTGGAAGTTACTAAAAGGAGTTGCAAGCACGAACAATTTAGTAAACAGGTGACTGACTGGTACCCAAGTGTTGGGTTTAGAAGTAGCGAGAGATAGAAAACAGTGGAAGGCGTTGGAGGAGGCCTAAGCCGTAAGACACGCCGAGCGAAGAGATATATTATGAATTGAGCAATCCAAGTAGTACTTAAGTTGAATTGTATGAAAAGCCGTCATTAAAAAAACATTCCTTTTCGGGAAGTCTGTTTAAAAGATTTTTATTATTCAAAGGATATTTTAAACTATTGGATATGGGCCAAACTGAGACAAACATTGACCAATTGACGGTACAGAGCCAACATGAAAATTTAAGGCTAATTTTATTGTACTTTTTATGATAATTGCAGAAACTACCAACCCTGTACATTCGAAGCCGTGGTAGAGATTACAATTTGTATTCAAGAATTTACGATTAACGTGCATTTTAAGGCATATTTATGGCGCGTCTCTAACCTTTGAATAAGTGCACCGATACTATGGTAATTTCATTCATATTATGAACCTTGTTATAAGTGTATTTAAGGTTTTTGCCATGTCGTCCTGCAGAGTTATTAAGTGACTGATTATTTAATGTTTTCTTGTGTTATTGTGTGGTTAACAAGCAGGCGGCCCACCTGCTGGCAAGAAGTGGCCACCGCCTTTAAATTTTTTATCCACATTAGTTTCTACAGGGCTTGCTTCTTGCTTTTTCCCGAGGCTTTGCTCTGTAGTCTCATCATCAGCCTATCAATGTTCCCACTGCTGGGCCACAGGCCTCCTCTCTGTAGTCTATTTCTGAGAAATCGAAATCGTATCACGCAATTATGCTGGTGATATGCCTAGAACGGGGTAGTACTGAGAAGACGGCTAACAGAGAAGCATAGAAGAAGAAGAAGATATTGGCCCTAAAAGATTTTGGATAGTTGAGGACAAGAATAAGATAATGATGACAATGTAACGTCTCTGTATCTCTACTACTGCGGTTAAAACTCGAGAACCACTTAATTATTCCGATAATTACATTGATATATCTCCTAGGTTTCAGTATTATATTTATTTGTTAGGTAACCTCCTCTAGGTAACTCCAAGTTTATTTATTCAAAAGAGTGTTTCGTCTGGTTTTAAAAACAGCTATGACTAATAAGCAGTGACGGGTGACAGGGGAAAATGAAAAAAATTGCGCTGACCCCAAATAACATAAGACAAAGACAAATAGATAATGGTGGTTTGCATCCAATCAGTTACATCCATTGGAAAAAGGCTAGGGTAGATGAAGTTTATGAAAAGGTTTCCATCTGTCTACATATTCATCAGAAAGTTTATATCCAAAAGCTTTTTAACAAAATAAGTTAAATCACCAGCCAAAGCAAAACCCTATAAAGCGAAAATAAAAGAATAATAAAAATAAAAAAGTCGGAGCCGAAAAACTAATGATAATAGGTACCAAAGACACTGCAATACATACAGTCAAACATAGAACCTCCTCCTTTATGGAAAACCAGTTAAAATTAAGTTTACTACCTACCTAAAGACATCATAAAACAATTGACATGCCGATTTACAAAAGAAAGGAAAAACAAAACAACGGAGCCCAAACAAACAAAAACAATAACTTTGTTCACCTTTCTTACTACGGTTGAGGAAAATGGGTTAAATCGTGCTCACAAGCAATTATTTACGGCAACCTGTTATTGTATAAGATCACTTAAATTGATGAGGTTCCTTCGATTGTGTTTATTTTTAGATTGTTGTTTTATTCAAGCGTATATATGCAAAATTTTCTTTCAAGCTATTTTTCGTCTATGGTTTTCTTCTACTGAGAAATTCATTTTTTGTTGCGGTGATTAGTGAAGGTCTCTTTACAAAAATCGTAAGTCAAATCACCTAGAATGATGATCAAAGTCATTTTTATTTGTGCTAGCGGACGCCTCGCGGTTTTACCCGCGTTGTTCCCGTTTCCGAGAAAAAACAGGGATAAAAAGTAGCCTAAGTCACCCGGGGATAGTGTAGCTTCCCAACGGTGAACGAATTTTCGAAATCGGTCCATTAGTTTTTAAGTTTATTCGTTACATACAAAAATACAAATCTTTCCTCTTTATAATATTATTAGTATATATATAGATGAGAACCAGACGCTCTAGACAAATGGTATCCTCCATACTTACTCTTTTAAAAAAATAAGTGTTTTACAATATTTACATAGGTACATACATTAATAAATTCATATACACAGGTATAAAGTATTAAAAGTACTCACACATGTACTGTGCAGTTATACACTAGAAAGAGAGAAGTTATACACGAGGTACTAGAAAAACTATATACACTATGTATACTGTACATATACTAATAGGTACAGTTAAGTTATTACCAATCCCAACTGACGGCGCCCGTTCACGAACATGACGCATGAATTGACACCACCCAGCTCAACCATCATAAAGGGATTCGAATGATCCAACACACGCGCTTGTCATTCCCATACATTTTTTGCCTTTTTGACAATCGCTATCGCCACGATTTCGATGATAGAATGCCACTTGTCTATACCCTGAGGATTTTGTTTTCCATTCTCTTGAGATAGGCCGTAAATAGGCTTTTGCGAAGTCAATTCAGAAAAGAAATCAATTTGAAATTCAAGAAATCAATTTCAATTTGTTTTATTCCATTCAACTAATCACAACGGCTCACATGAGTATTTACATGAAAAAGCCTAAGCCTTTGAAGTTACCAAAGTAAATAAATTACCACTTAATTTTTTCTAACTTTACACTTAGATATTTTAAGCACGCTAAGTGCTGCCATATTTCTAAAAAACTTACAGCTCCTGACACGAGAAACAAGTGAAATTAAACTTAATTAAAAAGCTAATAATTTCCACGGATTTATAGACAAAACAGAATATTTTAAAATTTAATTAGCGCGTATCGCATCGTATTTGAATAAACAATAATTTGAGGTCAATGGCCATGTTTATCAAAGATCTTTAAATGCACTTGAGCAAATATACGAAAACATTGAGAAAACTACAGTTAGCTTTTATTCCATTGACATAAAGTCGAGAATAGGATGAATAAAGTTTATCTCCACAAAAACATTGTACAAAGGAGTCTCCATGCTCTCGATTTGCGAAGGGACACGTAACGGTACAAAATAACGGTTAAACAATAAACGAAGTTCCAATTTTGAATCCCGCTTCGGAACAATTCGGATGGCGATCTCGCCCGATCCGAAACGACCCCGCGAAGATTGCAATCGACGAGTACGATTTTATTTCAAATACGAATTTAGAAGAAACAATTCTAAAATGTTTACCTGATTGGAATCGTCCGTAGCAGTGAGATAGTTTATTGATATAAATTCACTTGAGTTTTCAATTTGTTTTTGTAGCTAAGCAACATAAAATGTTTAATTTGAAAATGGGTTACCAACTAACCATTTTACACCTACTTGTATGTTTAAAAGATTGTCCGTGGTTTGCAACAACAACACAACAACAAGCAACTTATTTCATCTTTTGAGCTGACCGACTCCTTTGCACTAAAAAGTATTTGTTATAATTAAACCACAGGCATTTTTGAAAAATGCCTGTGGTTTAATTATAACAAATACTTTGTACTTTTGAATTAAATTGCGAATAGGTAGAATAGTTTACACTTTACACCGTCTTCATACACAACACAACGTTAATACTACTAAAACAGCTGATTTGTAATGATAATAACACTAATCAGATCGCAGATAATACCGTATTAGCACGGCATTGATACCGTTCGGCTAACCTCGCGCTCCTTCGGAGAAATTCGGCACACGCATTGTTTCACATTCAAAATTGGAACTCGTGTGACATAAAGGGCAAACAAACACTTTCTAGAGGATATTATTTTGTATTGTTATTTTTTTATGACGTATAGAAAGTAATCACTATTGCAAAAAATATTGCAACGAAAACGATTTTTGCTAAATTATTATAAAAGATACCACCGATTGATTATCAGAATAGGGTGAACTACCATATTTTTACCAAAAATATTTTAAACTAAGATAGAAGGCTAAATAAACAAATTACCAGTCATCGCAACTCGAGTCTAAGGTAACAACACCAATTTTCGTCTTCAAATTTTTCACATTAAATCACACTTTTTTAATCCACTTTTTAACGTATATTTCACGTGTGTTCGGCTATGTTTGTAGTGTATCGAAGCAGCTGCGCCGGCGCACGCCCTCCCGATACTAATGCTAGTGCACAGTACTATTGTCCAGGAAAGCATCGTAAGGGCCCGAATTAGTATTGCACTCGCGATTCTCCGCCTATGTCATACGTTCGTGGGGCACACAAATCGTGGCGACGTGTTCCGGTGACTACAAGGAAGGAAAACTGACGTATTATTTGTCGATATGTGACCAAAACCTATTATTGTAATTGTATAGAAAATTTTCCCATACGACAATACAATAGTGTACAGAACTTTTCTTAATTATATTTAGTAGTAGAATTCCCATACGCGTGAAAGTTTTTGGGGAAACCTATCTACAGCTAAGGAGTAGAATTCCCTGAGGTTGTCTGAGTTTCCTGATAGGTAAAACCTGGAGGCATTGCATTCAAGAATGGTCTATACTACACAAACTTGAATCAACATCTATAGAATGTTGTCTGTGCAACACAGCAGTACAGACAAATGACGGTGTCAATGTATGTCAAGTCTCTGCAAAGTCTGTTTAGTGTGGACGCACCATAACCGCTGAATAAATTTTGATAAGTATTGGTATAGTGATACCCTAACCATGAGCCGTCTCAGATGGCATAGTCACGTGACGAAGAGACGAGTGTGTAGTGGACAAAGCATTGCAATGGCCCGAACATAAGAGAAGTAGAAAGCGACCCAGGCTACGTGGTGGACTAGCGTGACGAAACTCCTATTGGAGGAAGAACCGCCCGACCCGACAAACTAGAACCTACAATTTATTAATATTCCAACGTATATGTATACCTACATTATCAGCAAATGAATGCTTTCTTTCTTTCTTTATTTATTGTTTCTTTCTTTCTTTCTTTCTAGGGTAGATTGACCTGGCGCCAGAAAATTAGGAGAGCTGTCCCCGTCTAAAGTAGGAAATTGCTTGGATGATGAAGAAGAAAATTGGTATACTCGTAGTGATAGATTGGACCTTGAAAAAGGACACACCTATGATATTGTTTATTCCAGGAATATGTTTCCTTAGGATAATTTTCGACTAACTCGCTAGCGAAACCGCTGGCCGAAGCTACGCGATACTAAAAAAAAAGATACACTTAATCGTATCGTATCTATATCGAGCCGCGAATATTTTATAAATACAGTAACAGTTGCAATGCAGTTCGTTCATTCGTTCCGATCGAATGGGTTCACGCGATCGCTACGTAATGTTCACTCATTCATGGAAAGGATTGACAGGCCAGTTATATTTTTGTGTACAGAAGATAAATGAATGGGTGTAAAATAAGAACACCATGTAACAGCTTTCTAAGAAATACATTTCCCGGTGTTTATACTGGAATAAGTTTTTCATATGACAGTTATTAGAAGGTATCAATACGATAAAGGGAATAGTTAGGTATAGATTGACCCCTAGTACAGCAGATTTGGTATTGGTCTACCAGCAGCTTAATTGCGTAAGTGAATTCGACAAGGCAAAGGGTATGACCGCCATCAATCGACCAAACACATGTGAGATGAAAGTCGCGATGTGGATTTCCGTCTAGGCTCAGATCAAATAAAAAGTCAATATGGAACGTTGCAAACAACTAAGTGAAGCCGGTTCAAAATACTTTGAACCGGCGGCGGCGTACGCCTTGCCGTATAAATACTCAATTACACGCGCACACGTACAACGAAACTACCCCTTAGCTTGTCAGTTGAGCTTTATTATGCGATCTGTGAGCTGAATGACAAGCTAAGGCGTAATTTCGTTGTACTTGAGTGCGTGTAATTGTAAATTTGTACGGCAAGGCATTTGAACCGGCGCGGCGTCACTTTGTTGTTTGCAACGTTCCATCTTGACTTTTAATTTGATCTGAGCGTCTAGGTATATCTTTTATTTGATATGCGGGTTTAGGTTAATCAACATAATTAACTATGTCAGTACCCACTGACATAGTTAATTATGTTTTTTGTTAACGTTTTTTGTCAGCGCATACCCATGCGCTGACAAAAAACGTATTCTATTCTCAGACAATCGAATGTTTGGGGCAATTGAATAGGCGACAGATTTATAGTCAACACCTAGCTGTAGGTCATAATTTTTTTTGTTCCGTGTGGGAATCGAAGAAGGTGAGGGCAACTATTTGTGTTCTTTTTAGGGTTCCGTACCCAAAGGGTAAAAACGGGACCCTATTACTAAGACTCCGCGGTCCGTCTGTCTGTCTGTCTGTCTGTCTGTCTGTCACCAGGCTGTATCTCATGAACCGTGATAGCTAGACAGTTGAAATTTTCACAGATGATGTATTTCTGTTGCCGCTATAACAACAAATACTAAAAACAGTATAAAATTCATATTTAAGGGGGGCTCCCATACAACAAACGTGATTTTTTTTGCCGTTTTTGCGATAATGGTACGGAACCCTTCGTGCGCGAGTCCGACTCGCACTTGTTTCAATACTCCAATCAATCTGCCAAGAATTTTTCCAACTACGTTGGAGTCGGCTTCTAATATAACCGAATACAGCTGAGTACCAGTATTTTATTTACATGAAGCGACTACTGTCTTATCTCCTCAACCCAGTAACTGGGTAACACGATATCCCTTGGCTAGACTGGCGTCAGATCTCAGGCTTCTGACTACTCGTAACGACTGTCAAAGATCTTCAAATGACAGCCTGGACCAACGGCTTAACGTGCTTTCAGCGGCTCGGAGGAAATTCGGTATTTAAAGATTGTCGCCCATCCACGGACCGACCTCGACACGCGTTGCTTAATCTTGAAATTATTATTATTTATACACGAGCTCCTTTTCTCTTCTCCTATATCTTCAATTCAATATTTCACTCGTTCAGCACTGCTGCATTTGCGTGGCGAATGAAAGGTTTATGGGCATTTCCTTGGGTAGTACAAGTTATCTGACAACACATTTGTTTATTACCTTCAACCTCACTACGCAAGCGAAAAAAGCCGGAAAATTATGTGAGAAAGATATGCCTCGTTGATCTCGTGTTCGCAGACGCAATGGCTAACTTGAGGTCCTGGATTGATATCCAGGTCTGGAGTAATTTCTTTATTAGGAACTACATAGCTTCTGCCATCGGCATCGCCCGCGTAAATTTCGAAAATTATCCCAAAGGAACATACTCCCGAGATAAAATATATTCTATGTGCAATTCGTGTACGGTATCTTCTCATCCAATTTACCGCAGTGTCTCAAGACAAAAGTTTATGACCAGTGTGTGTTGTCAGTGACCACCTATGGGATCGAGACGTGGTCGCTCACAATGGGCCTTATCAGAAAGTTTAAAGTCACATAAAGGGCAATGGAGAGGGCTATGCTCGGAGTTACCCTGCGTAACCGCATCAGAAATGATGATATCCGCAGGAGAACCAAAGTTAACGACATAGCCCGTAGAATTGCGAAACTTAAGTGGCAGTGGGCAGGGCACATTGCTCGCAGAACGGATGGCCGATGGGGTTCGGCCCCATCGGCAAGTTCTGGAATGGTGATTGCGAACCGGAAAACGATGCGTTGGCAGGCTCCCCATTAGGTGGACCGATGACCTGGTTAAGGTTGCGGGAATGCGCTGGATGCGAGATGCACAGGATCGGTCAATGTGGCGTCGCCTGGGGATTCTGATATAGTGATGATATGATGCTGGCTGAAATGATGATGATGTGCTATGCCAGACTATAATCTATCTCTGTGTCAAATTTCATCCAGATCCGTTCAGTAGTTTTTGCGTGAAGGAGTAACGAACACACTTATACACTCACAAACTTTCGCCTTTATATATCACTTTTTAGTCTGATACTAAAAAGTGATGTTTTGATATGAAATGGTGTAAACAATAAACAGACATGCGATTGCAGCTATCCCGAGTGATTTGCCGTCATTTATTGAAGAGTTCTGATGTATATCTCCAAAGTTCTTCATCAGATCTTGTAGAAATTTTTATGACAAGCACCAGCTTTCAAATAAAAAAAGAATCATCAAAATCGGTGTACCTAGTCAAAAATCTAAGGAAACACACAAAAAAAAATACAGTCAAATTGATAATCCGTTCCGGAAGTCCGTTAAAAATGAGAAAAAGTTATGGAAATATCAAGCGATATCACGTTTTACGTGATCGATCCCTTAAATTTAGAATTTCAACCATCACCATCGCTAATAGAGTGATATTTTATCTAGTTGAGGCTCTATCAGTTCAGAGGACTGACTCAGAAAGACACCTACGATTATTTTACATACAAATGTTCTTCAGAATTCGCTACTGATTGCCTTGAGCTAAGGTCCTTAGCTTTTCATTATTCTATGTGTTTTGTCTTATCCAGTTTATTTCACGTAAACGCATCTAAGTTGTCAAATCACATCACATCAGCCTATTAATGTTCCCACTGCTGAGACACAGGCCTCCTCTCTGTGAGAGGGAAGTAAGCCATCATAAACAGGCATCTAAGTTGTGTGTGATCCTTTTATCTTGATTCCTGCCCAATGACATTTCTGACTAGCAAACCTGTTCTTGTGCCCACATCGGTCGATTCCTGCTTCGTGGCATTAAGTTACCTTAGCCAGGAAGCCAAAAAATCCGGAAACAAAAATGTTCTAAGCCATTCCTCAACTCGTGAGCCCCACAGTACCGAGGTGTTTGGCCCAACAATGAGTCTTTGTCCGTCTGTCACTGGTTAGCATTCTGGACGCGACGCAAGGCCGTCATGCGCTAACTGCGGACTGGTGTTGCCAATGCTCGGAGGAAAATTACCCGGGTGATTTTGGGAAAATTGTCGTGGGAATTCTGTTTTACTAGTATTTACAAAAGAATTGAGATCGTTGTAAAACTATGACTTCATAAATATCTCAATTGGTCAATTTTGAGGAGCTCGTGGCTAAATAATAACATCCGCACTGGTCGATCATCAAGGTTAAGCTACGCATGACTAGGTCGGTTCGTGGATGGGTGACCATTTCAACATACCGAGTTTCCTCCGTGCCTCGGCAAGCACGTTAAGCCATTGGTCCCGGCTGTTATTTGAAGATCTTTGACAGTCGTTACGGGTAGTCAGAAGTCTGACATCTGACATCAGTCTTGCCAAGAGGTACCGTGTTACCCAGTTACTGGGTTGTGGAGGATAGACAGGACAGGACAAGATTTTTTATCCGGAGTCAACTGCTACGCTATCACTGACTCCCTTTTCTTCCTCCTTCCATCAGTTTATCGTCGCTCAACGAGCTGTGGAAAAGGTTAAGCTTGGAGTCTCTCTAAGGGTTTGAATCCAAAACGAGGACATCTGGTAGAGAACCAAAGTGGTACATAGCCCACAGAATAAGCAAGCAGTGGCAATGGCCATATTAGCTGGTGAACCAATGACCGTTGGGGTAAACGCCGTTCTTGCTATATGTATAGCGACGATTTTCGCAGGGGTCGCTGGTAGCAGCTGGATGAAAGCTGCTGAGAGATAAATTGCGTGCGATTGGAAAGGTCCAGGATCCAGCAGTGGACTGCTTTAAACTGATAATGATGACAATTCCTCACACAATTCATTAAACTTTTCTTTGACGTCCCTCTTCCTCTTCATCCACGATTATATTTAGCTATATTAATTTCAAACTTCAATATGACTGTCTCAAATTCAGCCTACACAACTGTTACAACAGATACAACCGTTTACCACGGTGAAAGGTACACATCTGCGTACCCCTTTAGAGCGTACCGGCGTTATGTTATATTATGAAATGGTAAAAAAATACACAGGCATCCGATTGCAGCAATTCTGAGAAATTTTTCGTCATTGATTGAAGAGTACTGTCGTGATATACAACAGAACTATTTAATAAATGACGGAGAAACTCTTCATCAGATCTTCACCAAATTTAAATGAAACCAATTCGGGAATAGTCTTTCAAACAAAAAAAGAAGCATCAAAACCAATTCAATATCGGCGGAGTAATTGCGTAAAAAAACATACAGTCAAGAAACTCCTCCTTTTTAAAATCGGTTAAAAATAAAATTTTCCCCAAAGAAAAGCAAAAATGGAATGCAGGCAACACCACCACCGCCTCATTATTGCAGTTCCGTATTATTGTTAGAACAGACCTGGTATCAGGAAATATTTCATTTTTATATCATGGCACTAGACAATTGAGGAAGAGTACATACGTAATACATTACGTGGGCTGATTAGATGATTAGCTTTAACTTTGTGTTGTTAATTGTATTATTAGAGTAATAGGACTCGTGATACTGCTGCAATTTACATCGTAGGCTGGTGCAACGATTCCAATTTTTAGCGTAATTATGTAACGGAATCTTTGAACCTGTTTTTCACCCCCCTCAAAACTTCGGCTTAATTTGAAACTTTACACACTTATCAAGCACCGATGACAATGCAATAATTTAAATAGTTTGTCCCATTACCCTTCAGGATTAGCGAAAGAACTAAAAAGTAAAAATAAATAATAGTTTATAAAAACTAAAAAACACGCTTTAATAGAAAACCATATCTACTAAAAATTTGAAAATAATTTCAATAAATATAAATTAAACAAAGCGTGGGTGCTTGATGTCAATTTGTTATAATATTTTATTGACAGGTATTGGTAAAAGTAGTTATTTTGAAAATGTCTTGAAAAGCACCTCACGCTTTTTTGCAATAAAATATTTTTTTTCGTTAATCACACTATTCTTAATTTTAATTTATTGTTTTTTTTTTGTACTATTTACTTTGATTGTTTATTAAATCGTGTTTGTTTTAATATTATTTATTATTAGTTGTTTTGTTTACGAAATAGAACGACGGTATATGAAACTATGTTAGAATGTTCCTGTAATTCCATCGGCACCATCGGCCGTCAAATTTCAAACCTGAAGTCCACTATTCTGCTTAGCTCCAACTAGCATCATCAACATTTTAGTCGAACTTCACTGCGATTGGCATCCACAACTATGAATATTATTACATAAGTCATTTATTATTTTTTCATTAATAATATATTACATTTTTATTTTTATTTTTATTTTATATATATAATAAATAGAGGCCCACCGCTATCGGGAACAGGGTGCAAGCTACCAGCGGTCAGGGCTCCAGAGAGAGGACTGTCCTAACTATACGAGCCGTATCCAGAAGTACTGCTTTCTGAATCAAGCCGCCTAATGAGATCATCCTCCGACCAACATAGAGACTTCTTTATTAATATTATTACTTAATAAGAAATACGTATATTTAGTTGTTTGCGTATGTTTAGTATATAACTGCACAAAATAACAGCCATTTATAAAAGGGCCGTTTGGTCAGATATTATTGATTGACTATTTGTAACAACTGTCTGAAATCAGTTAAGTTAAAAAGGAAAACGGCATTTGCTTCCCACGGTTTGACACTATGATGATGAATCTATCTACCCGGTTGCAGCCACTGCGACCGCATTCATTGGCTACTCAATTTGGTTGAGAGCTCAGATTAGCTGCTCTGTTATGTGCTCTCATGTGACTTGCATATCCAACCTTGGCCAGAAACTCCGAGCACAAAGCGGGCACGTCAGAACACCATTGACTACGTGATAAATAGTAGTTTTTGGTGGTCTAGCTTTGAGGTCGTCGCGGTTCTGGTCTAATTCCGACCTCCTTCTATCCTCAAAGGCCTGAACCAGCCGCTGCACGCGACGTCTCCACTCAGGCCGATTTTGTGCCTGATTCTCCCAAGGTGTGGGATCAATGTCACCTCTCTTCATGTGTCTATTCTGAACATCCTTGAAGCGCAGGAACTCATAAGAAACTGAATAGGAAGGATTAGCATCCCGTCTTGGCAGCACGCAACCAACGGATTTCTTCTTTATAAAAATCTTCATTTGTCAATGAGCTATATAGAGCAAAGTATATAATTACACAAAATATGTCGTTTGCAACTGGGAACTTTCAAATCGGTTATGTATTCAGCCCCTTAGCCAACACTCAAAATCACCCCCTAACCCAAACGGACACGTTAATATCCACTACAAATCTAAACTAGAAACTAGTAAGTCTAAGTTATAACTAGACTAAATAGATATATAGAAATGTATATGTAACTATAGTCTGAAGTTTACTCAGGAATTTGGAGTCACGTACATGTGTTATGCTGAAGTTTCATTTAACGTGGTTGTACGGTATGAGAATTGAGAATTTTGGGAGTGTATTCAAGTTTTTGTTGTTGTAGGAAATTCGAAGGACAGTATTAACAAAAAACCGGCCAAGTGTCCCGTTTTTACCCTTTGGGTACGGAACCCTAAAAATAAGTTTAAAACTAAAACCTGATTACTGAAAAATCACGCTCTAAAAAGTAAGAAACAAGATAATATTCCCTAAATTTACCGTGGTCGTATGCTACTTTCATTTGGAGAGCCTGAGGGAACAAATACATCAATGCATACATACATACTCATCAACAAACACTATGTGACGCCGCGCCGTAGCCAGGTAAAAATTGGTTTTCATGACTTTGACGGGATATGTCTTGCAAATGGTACGCTTGACAAAAATATGATGTACCAAACCTTTCCTTCATTTTAAAATACCTGTTCAATAATACCACACATGATGGGGTGGGGCTACTTTTTTTTTATTCATTTCTTCATGCCCCTAGAGGGCGCCATTCAATTTAATGTGATTTCGTATATTTATTTATTTATTTAAAACTTCATGCAACATACAGATACATAGGCGGACTTAATGCCTGAGGCATTCTCTACCAGTCAACCAAGGGTGGTGGAGAGATAACATGGCAGGTGCATAAAAATTTAAAAAAATACTGAAGTAAAATTGAATAATAATGTATATATTGTAGTTAAAATAAACATACGTATATATTTTCTATAATAAATACCTTTATATATACAGTGAAACTTGGTTAAGTGGGACCTGGATAAGTGAGAAACCTCCATAACTGGAACTCATGCTGAGGTCCCAACACTTTGGCACTGAATTACCTCTGTTAGTGGGACGAGGTAAACCTCTATATCTGGGATTTTTTCTTTCGATTTATCATCATAGTTACCTCTATAACTGAGACACCGAGTAAATTTTATATGCATAAACCTCTGTAACTGAGATAACATTGTTTGTTTACTCATTCTTATTCTACCCACAAATTCCACACGTAATTCCAAGTACGTAAGTACAAATTTTGAGCTTCAATTACCTTCAGTTTTAGTTTCGCTTTACTATCATACAGATGTTTATTTGAAAAATGTCAAAACGAAAGCTACAATCGTTATCATTACGTGAAAAACTGAAGTTAATATCCGTTTATGAAAGTGGGAAGACACGCGAAGAAGTTTGTGCCAAATTTAATGTGCAAACTAAACTGACAGATTTTTATAATTGATACATTCTGTTTCCATATTCGTACATATTAAGTGTAAAAACGTGCTTGAATATTTTTGTTGATTACATTTGTATGATTACCTTTAAGTACATACTATATTTTTTTTATTAAAACTCATTTACATACATAACACGTTATTTTATTTAATGATCACCTGTATAACTGAAATAACCTGTATTCTCACCTCTATTAATGGAACCCTCTGCAAATGAGACAGATATTTATTTATACCTGTATATCTGAGACACTGGGTAAGTGGAATACCTCTATAAGTGAAACGACATTGCAGGTCCCTTGATGTCTCACTTAACCAGGTTTCACGTCTATATACATATATAAATTAATAGAAAGGTGAATCTTATAACCAGCGGACAAACAAGACGCTTCCAACAAGAACTCATTTGTCAAATTATAATAAGTAGTTTAGAAGTTATGAAGGAACATATGAAAATACATACATGCATACCCACATACTCGTCAAAAACATAACCTTCCCTTTTCGGTAAAAATTATAGCTTGCTTGCCGAGATCAATCCGTGGATGTTGCACAATACATTAAATACCGAATCCATTCGTAGTAAATACCTCGGAAAGTATTATTATAAATTATTATATTATAAAGGCTTTTATTCGTAGTTCTTTGGCAGTTATTTCCGGTAGTCATCATCATCAGCCTTTTTAGCCGACTTCGCAAAAAGGAGGAGGTTTCTCAATTCGACCGTATATATATATATATATTTTTATTTTTATGTGTGTTCGCGGATAACTTCATCGTTTATGAACCGATTGTGATGATTATTTTTTTGTTGGAAAGGAAATATTCCAAGGGTGGTACCATGATAAGGCAACCAGCATCTGATAATGGTATCCTAGAGAAATCGAGGGAACCCTTCAAATATTATAAGCATACATATAGTTATTTTGGTATTTTCATCAATAATGCAAACATTTGCACTCAGAAAGTATCATTTGGTGAAGTGGAACTGATGAAGAAGACCACAATGGCCACTGGAACTCCGAAATAAAACAATGTATCCTTGTCGTGTTTGGGCTTATTGGAATCGTCATGAGATATAATTTGGCTATAAATGGCTACCAAAAATAAAAAGAGGAAATTAAAACTTTATAACAAAAATAAAACCGACTTCCAAAACAAAACACTTCAAAGGAAAAAAATAACTTTCTTTTTACAAGTCGGTGTCGAATAACGGTAAACAATGCAAACAAAAGACACCGACTTCGAAAAAGAAAGTTATTTTTCCCTTTGTTGTGTGTTTTAATATTCCCACTGCTGGGGCACAGGCCTCCTCTCTGTGAGAAGGATTGGGCCGTAATCCACCACGCGGTATTTCGGGTAGTGTGAAGCCCGAAAGTCAGACAACCAGTCTTACAAAGGCTATCGTGTTACCCAGCAATTGTGACAATACGGAACTAACAATCATTTAGCTTATCGAAGCAACATCATTTGCATGCAAAGCATTACGCTGTATCAAAGACTTAGCCTTTGACGAAAGCAGGTTTTCCTATTCCGTCTATTTCCTTGTAAATCACATCTGCAAATGTCTTTGTTATGCGCACAGCAAAGTGTGGAACTCTCTCACAGCATCTGTGTCCTTAAAGCAAGAGCGAAGAGTGGGCATGCTCATTCTATCGTATAGGTACCTCATACATCGTCATATCATGAAATAAAAAGTATCAAAATATCAGCATAGGCATAGCACAATCAGCCCACTGCTGGGACTCAGGCCTCCTACCACATGGAGCGAGTAGGCTATAATCAATCACGCGGGCCTAATCCGAATTGGTAGATGTCACATATCATCGAATGTTAGGTTCTAGGACATGCCGGTTTCCTCACGATGTTTTCCTTCAACGTTTTGAGAGCAGTGGTGATGAAATAATTTACACAAAGAAAGGGACTGCTCGGATTCGAAACCACGAACTACAATACGTAATAGGCTGGTATGGAAATATTCAAATAGTAGTGATACTATTTCTTGTCACAAGAAACATACACAAGAAATTCACAAAAGAAGGTTGTTTTGTTGGGTGGCCCATGCTCTGCAGTTAAGAACAAACGGTAAACAATAATTTATTTAATTATCCGTACAATATCAATGCTGATATCAATCACAAAGAGTTATTCTTGCCGGTAAAGGAATAAGGAAGAAGATACAGGAAAATACGTGACGTACATGCGTGATTGTAGGATCTAGTGGTTCCGGGGTTGAGAGTCTGACTTTGGTGTCGAGAAGTGTGGGGTCGATTTGTATTTATTGTCAATTTTTAATCTGCCACTATAATTTTACAAGCCTTCGTATTGGATAAAGTTAAACTGACTACAAATTCACTGAAAATCTTTCTTTGGGTTTATAAAAACCGAATGACTGTTCTTCATGGCAATCAACAGCAGGTGACAATAGTCTTAATTATGAATAAAATTAAATAAGTCAAGAAAGAGTCTTAAGTCGAGACAAAAATCAGCTGTACCCTACATTTTGTCGATTTATGCGAACATCCTATACCAAAAAGACGTATTCCACATTGGGCACCCGTTTTAACGGCACCAGAGTTAAGGCACCTGAGGTATTCAACATTCGGCACCTATCAATATTTTTCGCAGGTGCCGTAAGTGGACAGACGTTTATTTTTTTGAGGGAGTTAAAATAAAAAAACGCAATTAATATCAGTAGAGAGTTGATTAACATGACAGAAACATAACTTCCTCTTTGCTTTTTTAGTCAGATGTTGAAAATTATGGGCATTTATACCCAAACTACCAGGAGGCCAGAACCATGAACAAGTATTTGCGGGTTCCGGACCTAGAATCGTAAGCGGCAGAGATTAACGGAGTAGGAGATCCGAATCAAAACTCTCGCGGTAATCTTTTTACATCTCATGATTCCAGCCTCAGTAATACTGCCTCATGATTATAATCTCCTGGTACTTAAGTTAGTCTTTACTAAATCATTCCATTTACGGCACCTGTGAAAAATATTGATAGGTGCCGAATGTGGAATAACTCAGGTGACATTAACTCAGGTGCCGTTAAACCGGGTGCCCAATGTGGAATACGTCCATAAAAGTTGTTTTAAATTTGGAAGTTGGCGACTTGTGTAAACCTGTGGCTAATCGTTACCTATGCCTAAGATACGCTGTATGCAGAAACTGTTAGTAAACCTTAATAAATAGATATATTTGATATTTGTTTCCAATCTGATAACAATGCGAACGTACAAGAACATTGAATAGCAAATAACGTATCGTAATAAGTAGCGGCACATTCCAATTATGCCGTAATTATATTGTATTGCTCGTAATATAGCTCCAATACATAGGACACGGAGGAAGAATGATACAGAGCCCTCACACAATGACATTGCGAGGAGTTTAAATATAATAATACTCCACAGATATCTGAACCAGAGAATTGGTGTGTTTTTGTAGGCTATTTCGACTTCAGTATGCAAACTTAAACAAAATTAATATAAATAAAATAAATATGTCATTGCATAGCAAAATTTAACACCACGTCAGTTTCCACAAAAGGTTATAAAAGGCAGAGATATATATATAATACATACACATTTAACATTATGTTCAAGTTCCATTTTAATAGGGGAGTAATTTATTGTCATCATCCGGACAAAATAGGGTAGTTGACAAAAATTTCTGTAGGGAAGACTGTGTGATTGCCAGGAAAAGCCGGTAACTCTCACTGTATTTCTCCATAAGTCCATAGGTTTTATAACAAAGTATGAACTTCATCCAAACCACCATTTTCTTCTTCGATCTCTTGTCTCTTTGTCTCTAGTTCGCGCCAAAAACTAGTGCTTAGTGTTATGTCAATTTGACATCTGTCAGAGTCATTCGAAGCCATATCTCTCTTCAAAACGAAATCTTTAGAAGTGCCGACATTATCTATTAAGACCGTCAGTTAGATAAACTAAAAATATTGGACATGTATTTTTCTTTTGCCACGTAAACAAAAAATTACGGCAATACAGTGCGTTGAAATATCGTGTGACATCACGGTGTGCTACATTTATACTGACAACGTGACGTCACAAGCCCCCACTCCTAAACTTTGATGCGCTTTATCTTTGTTAATTTTTATTTATTTGATAAATCTAAAAATACTTTTCCAATATTATTTGATAATCTCACTGATGACAGACTAAATAGAACTAGATTTTTTAACCCATGAAACATCACTTACTGAGAAGTCACAGATGTCGGATGGAAAACCCAATACATGCCCGGTTTTATTTAGGGTTCCGAACCCGAAGGGTCTAAACGGAACTGTCTGTCTCTCCGTCTGTCTGTGTGTCGCCTGTCACACAATTTTGTTCCGAAGAATTTTTTAAGTTCCCATTGACCTACGAACTAGAAATTTGGTTATAATGTTTATTATTACGTATACTTTACAATCAAATACTAATATATTGATAAATCAGATTTTTTCCGTGGTACGGAACCCTAGAGGTCTATCCACACATATCATGGCCGTGCCAGGGACGTGGACGGATCATGCCCTGTCAGGGGTTTTTTGTAAAAAGTATCACCCTCATTCAGAATATTTGAACTTCGCGACAGCTTCGCGATAGAGATCAAAAGATTTTTTGAATGATTCTTTCAGTTTGGTCTCTGTTTATTATCTACTCCTGTGACTTCCGCTGTGAGACATTTGCATAACAAGCGAACCTTTCGCTTGTCTGATCTTGTAATGTTTCGGTATGATCAGCTAAAGGCGTTACAAGGCTAACTCACAAAGTTCAACTGGCTTTGACTATACCATCTACTAATAATATGCGTTATTTTTATTCATCCCCGTTTTTAACCGCCGACGGAAAAATAGGGTTGTTATAGGTTTGACGTGTATACCCATGTGTGTTTGTGTATGTGTATTTGTCTGTGGCATCATAGCTGCTAACCGGGTGAACCGATTTTTTTTTTTTTTTTTTTTAAGGTGACATTATCGGGAGTGTTCTTAGCTATATTTGATGAAAATCGGTTCAGCCATTTCACCATTTTTGAGCGTTTTACTGTTTGAATCGGGGTGATTTCACGGTGTTAGCGCCAAAATCCAAATTCGTGATTTTCCAAATTATTTATTTTACGAATTCTTTAAAATACGCATATCATAATTACGTTTGCAGTAGATTATCGATCGTAGCGTCTACTAACTAGATAAATTATGTAGCACGAAATAAAAATGCGTCGGGGTTTTTTTTTATAAAATTTCATTTGTCACTAAGCTGATCAGCCGGTCCATTCCGCAAAAATTTCACCGTGATAACATAGAAGACGATTTTTACTGAAAAGCACCAAAGCATAGCTATTCATAACCATTCGACACCATCCCGAAATTAGTGTTGCTTCTAACATAAAAACTATTATTTTATAACATCCCTTATAAAACCACAATCATTCGATTCGGGATGGAACATAACGGTTGTAAATAGCTGTGCAGATCCGAGATAAGTTCATTTGCAGCTAATTTATGCATTAGCTTATTTGTCCGTTTAAGAAAACCGCAACACTGTTTGAAAACTTGGCAGATCGATCGGTCGTAGAATGTTTTATATACGGCACTTTTTTTGGAAAACATGTCTGGTCGATGTGGCAGCACTTACCTATCTCCAGCACTTTCGGCCGGCAAACATACGGCTGAAATGACGATGATGAATTCGGATAAACAATAAAATACTTTTTAATTGGACCTTGTTCACAGTTTCTTTAAAACATAACCTTTTGCCTCAAAATTCCAGTTTCTGAACAAGTTTAAACATTGTACATAAGTACTGCATTTGACAAGCCAAAGTGGCATCGTTTGAGACCCAGCATCTTTTCAAATATGTAAGCTATATCAGCACTTGTGAGAAATATCGCTGTTTTTGACGGTTGGTGCATGCATCTTGATGTTGGAAGAATTTAGATTTAAAGTCTAAGAGTGTGTTTTTAGGGTTCTGTACCCAAAGGGTAAAATTGAAACCCTATTACTAAGTCTCTGCGGTCCGCCTGTCTGTCTGTCTGTCCGTCTGTCACCAGCCTGTATTAGTGTATCATGAACCGTGATAGCTAGACAGTTGAAAATTTCACAGATTCACAAATAAATATTTTTCTTTCTTTCTTTTCTTTTTATTTCTGTTGCCGCTATAACAACAAATGCTAAAAACAGAATAAAATAAATATTTGAGTGGGGCTCCCATACAACAAACGTGTTTTATTTGCCGTTTTTTGCGATAATGGTATCCAGTTTTGCCGTTTTGAAAGTCAAAATTATGACACTTGAACGTACTATCGGCCAAATAATTCGGTTCTAATCATGGTTTCATCTGTGTGCCAAGTTTAATTGTAATCCGTTCTGTCAGTGATGGATTAACAAACATCCAAATAGACAGACACATAACATCACGCCTGTTGTCCACAAAGGGTTAGGCAGAGGTGCACCTGAAGTACATCCAAATTTCACCAGTTATGTTTAAGTCCTATGTAATAGGGGCGCTCATGTTGCCTTCAACCGGACATTAGTTCAGACTCCGGGCTACTGAGAAATTACAGACACACTTTAAAAAAAAATGTAGAACAGAGCCAATTCCACCGCACTATTCCCAAACCACTGCAACTCCTGAAAGTCAGATTCACAGTGGCGACCACCAGAAAAGCGCCGAGGAAATGAAGCTCGATGAAGTCCCGGAGAATGAATTTAACTGTCTTGGATCCCGCAACGAAATTAATCAGAAAAGAATAATCGAGGAGTAGGAAAAATACAAATTTCGACTTCCCTCGATAACAAGCAGGAGACAGAACAAACAAGGCCAATAGCAACAAAAGCCCAGTTGTCTAGCATCACGGATAAAAATAATTATGAATATTTATGGGAACAGGGCAAGTTTGTATTATAATTGGTCGTGCATCTAAAAATCCCGATGACGTAGTTCAAACGCATTTTTTATTATTCGTAATTGGCCACCTGTCAACATAATGGAAACTAGATATTGCCATCTTGATAAACTGCGATTGCTTTGCTAATACCAACTTGGTACCTACCAACTAATACCGTTATCAGCAAATTATCTATACGATCACCATTCCCTGCCAATTCTCACCCGTAATTACGTCAGGTGAGTTATAACTTGCTCATCTAAAGTCTAAGATTCTAGGATTATAAGTATACTTTGGGTATAACGATTGGCGAAAATTCTCACCCGTAATTACGTCAGCTGTGAGTTATAACTTGCTCATCTAAAGTCTAAGATTCTAGGATTATAAGTATACTTTGGGTATAACGATTGGCGAAAATTCCGAGTGGGATTAACAAGCGCTACCGATATGTCAAAAATGTCAAGCAGTGGTGGCCCAGTGATGACGGCCCCGACTTACGTGTCGTAGGTCGTGATTTCGAACCCAGGCAAGCGATTTACTTCGTGTAAAATTATTTCATCACCACTGCTCTTACTTTTCGTTCTTCGGTACATGGTAGACATCCCACCCATACGCACTAAACGTTTTGAGAATACTTTTATTATGCGTACAGCTAAGGAGTGGAATTCCCTGCCGGAGTCTGTGTTTCCCCATAGCTACAATCTAGAGGTCTTTAAGTCAAGAGTGAATCGGTTACTTCTAGGCAAGCGTGCTCCACCGTCGACCACATCATCGCTTACCATCAGGTGAGATAGTGGTCAAGCGCGAGCCTATAATGAATAATAAAAAAAACACTGCTCTTAAAACGGTGAAGGAAAACATCGTGAGGAAACCGGCATATCCTAGAACCAAAAATTCGAAGACATGTGACATCCACAAACCCGCACTGGGCCCGCGTGGTAGATTACGTGGCATATTTAACTTTGTTTAGAGCAACAATACAGCTATCCGTGTTATAGACAGAGGCGGATTAAAAGTCGAGAACGCCCTAGGCAAGCACCTCATCGGCGCCCCTTTAGCGGCCATATCCATAATAATTATAAATAGTACTTAATCAAAATAAAACTACAAACGACGATCATGACAGCAATACCTTTAGTCGTTCTAATTTCAATCTGATGCTTTCAGCTACACTTACAACATAACGTTTTTGCTCAGTATTGATTTTGATAGCTATCAAAGCATAGTGTATTCCTGGGAATGACTTTTACAAGCATCTGCTTGAGCTGTATCTTACTAACTTATATTATGAAATCAGGTTGTGTAGGAATAATCAAGAAGGAGCACGCTTCGGAAGCTCTTCATCTCTATAGAATTAAAGAATATTTTATAATGTTTAGGTGCTACTGGAACTTGAAATTACATATTACTTGTATTATTTATAGCAATTAATTTCATGTTATTTTTATTTCTTTGTTTACCCCTGGTAACCTCACGCCCCTAGGCACGTGCCTATTTTGCCTTAGGGATAATCCGCCTCTCTTATAGATCTATAATATGGTGGCTTCATAGGTGTGAAATATAGACACCGACAGCTCTTGAAGGCGATTCAGAAGCTGATCGTGTGAAATTCACCCTAAGGTCGTTTGTTCACGAGGCACCGCATAACACGATTGGCGGTCACGATTTTTAACACACGACACACTGCAGACGGTCTGTCGTTTTGTTTGTTCACTAGAGACGATTCTGCAACGACACTGCAGTGCACTTGTATTGTTCTATAAGCGCGTGAGTGACGAACCACGCGTGAGCCGTGCGGTGCGGTGTGTCGTGTCGTCAACAAGCTCATACTTGTTTTGTACAGCCGCTAAACCGTCACCGCAAAAAAGTCGCGACGACATTGCGGCATCGACGACATAGCCTTAAAACCGTTTATAAGACGTGTCGCGTCGGTGCGGTGCCATGGTACCATGCAATGAACATACGGTCCATACAAATATATGGACTTCTGAATCGTGACCAAATTTTGTCGTGTCGTGTGTCGCGTCGTGTACAAACGGCCTAAAGGTGCGAGTTTACCGCGCGACCGCGACGCATGGGCATGACCGAGACGCTCGACCGAGGCATCGTGTCTCGGTCGCTTGTCGCTTTCTCGAGGGATGTGTTCGCGCGCGAGACCGAGACATGTATCGCACACAAAATCTCCTCGACTTTAGTCGTTAAAATCAATTATGCTGTTGATAATTATTATGCCACATTGCAATGGAGAGCCAAGTTATCAAAATACTATTGGAGGAAGAAGAATGCAACGATATGATATTTTTTTTTTTTTGTTTATCTCGGGACCTTAGAGTCCCGGTCCTTTGAAAAGCGTTCGTAGAGTCCCCGTTAGTCATGTATCAGGAAATGTAACACCAACCGACGATTATCCTTGTATGCACTACGCAACTGCACCCAAGGAAAATCCCGGGTTGGTGCAGGAGTATAGCAAATTATGGAGAAAAATGTATTGGGCTATGAATTTTGTAGGTTTAGTGGATCGATTGCCCAAACTATAGAAGGACTACCGGCTATTACCCGACCACTGTTGAACTAAACGGCTAAAAAATGGCAGGGGGTGACTTGCACACTCAATTAATGGGCCCCCATAAAGGTTCGCTAGCACTTTAGTGACGTAGCGCCAAGAGGGTAACATGACGTATTATTTATTATTATTATCAAAATAAACAAAGATTGGTTATGAACGAATTATATACAATTAAAGGACAAAAATATTGCGAGAACGGCTGGCGGTCTTCTGTCGCGCGTCACTGTCTCACGCGCGAACTGACTCCCATACAAAGCCTAAAGACAAGTGGCTTCGCGCGTCCCCTGCCTCGGTCGCGTGTGTGCCCTAAAAACTAGTTGACTAATATCATACACATCCTTCGCCCTTCATCCTGTCTTTCTACCCAATATAGCAGCTTAATACATCTCTCGTATAAAGCCAGTTCCAGTCTAGATTAAAACTGCAAACTGAGCTCAAGTGACCTTCCAAACTTGAAGTACTACCACATAACTCAATTCGCCGATCCAACTTATGATTACCAGAGTATCGGGGGGAGTAGATGATCAAAAAACTTTTCTCGTTACAGCAGCCTGCTCATTTGACAAGTTTAGCCGTTTGCTTGCGAAGTTTTTGGTAATACGCCCCCGGATATATTACCGAAGATAAGGCCGGACGAATGTTGGCTTTCAACTATTTGGTTTTTAATTATGATCAATTGAAATGTTTGGTAATTAGGGACAAATATCAATGTTACAAGCCTCTGTCTTTAAGGTTGAACTAGACGACGACGGCACGAACTATTTTGTGTGCGGGGTTAAACTGCATGCTATCTTATCCGACAACACGTACGAAAGAAATAGATGCTGTGATGAGCTAGTTCGCGTACGAATTAGCACTTTTGCAAATTTGTATCGAAATGGATGATGATTTAAGACGAAAACGAGCGCGCGAAATTTTATAAACAGACCTTTGGGAGTCTAGATATCATGAAAAAACAACTAAATGTATATTTATAAAATAACATTATTTGCATTGTTGAATTAATAATCTATCCCTGTATTGAAGCCGTTTTGCAATTTTCCTTCTTCTTATGGTATTTATTTCCGCCCAAACATGCGCTAAAATTTGTGTTGAAATATGGAAGTTTCGACGCTCATAACTTTAAAATATATTATTTTTTTACATTTTTGTTTCCATACAGGACTAGGTAATGATGAGACAAATTGATATCATTTTTTATTTTGAACGTACATCATCAAACAGTGGAGTAATCTGTAGACTACGTTTGTATAAAATAATTTTCGACTAGTGTAACCTTAAGGGAGGATGTGTCGAAGAAAGCAGTGGTGGCCCTGTGGTAACAGTCGCGACACACAAGTTGTAGGTCGTGGTATACGACTTCGAACCCAGGCAGTCGCTTTTTGTAAATTATTTTATCACCACTGCTCTCAAAACGAATGGAAAATATCGTGAGGAAAACGGTATGTTCTAGCTAGAATCTAACATTCGAAGACATGTGACATCCACCCGCGCTGGGCCCGCGTGGTGGATTACGGCCCATTCCCTCCAACAGAGTCCTCTCTGTATGCATGTGTCCCAGCAGTAAGAACATTAAAAGTCTGATGATGAAATTTTTGTTGTTGGCTCGGCCGCTCTAGGTGATGGCTATCCTCTAAGAATATTTTTTTTGTTTTATACTTTTCTGTTTTTTCAAAAAATCCTGCTAATTATTCTCTTTACTTCATTCTCTTACCAGTTCATGCTCACATCCACACAGTATTTCCTAAACTAGGTCATCTAGATCTAGAATTCTATTTCAGCCTTTTTTAGGTTGTATTTCAGCCTTTTTCCGTTGTTATGTTAAAACATTTCAGGCGAGCCACTAATGGTTTGATTCGTAGTAATTTATCGTTCTACCTAACATTTAGCTAATTCTTTTGCTGAGCGCTTGAGTAACTGAACAAGTTTATTGCCGACCCTCTAAATTTGGCGAATGGAGGATATTTTTCTTCTACGCTGATTGCTTTTCAGCATAACTTTGTAAGTTTGTGAGTGTTTTGAGAGCTAATTGCCGGATAATAAGTAACTAGGGTTATTAAATGTTAGATGAATTAGAATTATTCGTGGAAACTTGACTTTTGTCTGAAGTTTTGCGTACCGCTATTATTATTTTTCTCCCACGTAAGAGTACATAAAATACAAATATAAATTTATAAAACAGAACTCAAATAATTGAAACAATAATGTTAAAAAGAGTTTGCTGTTTTGCCGTCAACGGCGTATAAATACATAATAAAACACACACCGTCGACCTCATCATCGCTTACCATCAGGTGAGATAGTGATCAAGCACGAGCCTATCTATAATAATAATTTAAAAAAAAACTATTCGAAAGTCACATTATTATTGTAGCTGGATGGAGTATTAATTGCCATATTCGAGAAAAATTGTAAAGAAAACATACTCACAATTGGCTTCATCAGAAGGCTTAAAGTCACCCAAACGGCAATGGAGAGGGCTATGCTCGGAGTTTCCTTATCTGATGGCATGGGCTCCACTGGATGCGAGACACACTAAAACGGTCAATGTGCCATAAGCCCGCGGCGCAGGAGGACACCGTGGACTTTTAGTGGGTTAGAGTCCCACATAACTGCGCTATCTTTCCGTGGACAGCAGTGGACGTCTTTTGGCTGAAATGATGATGATGATGATGAATTACGAAACGTACTTGTAACAATAATTTTTGTTAATATATATTTGACTCTAGGATACCTATTGTTTTTCTTATAGTTACAAGTTATATCATTCTCATTGTCCCTTAAAAGAGCACAAACCACCCCCCACTAACCCAACAATCAGCATATCTAACGGCTTTTACGAATAACTACTCCTCATTAAAAGTCAAACCCATCGACCGCCCTAACAAAAGTAGCCGAGCTACAGCACTCACCCCGTACATATCGTAATAGAATCGGCGCGGCCTATCTCCGTACAATTTATTGCGCAGCACGTATCGGCCTATTAACACGGGCCCTATTAACGGCATTCCTATTAAAATAACACGATCTAGTGTTGGTATACACTGGGAGAATGGAGGATTAAGATACGACGAAAGAAAAAACAATATTCAATAAAAATTTAACATCATCAGTCTTTTTGAGAGCAGTGGTGGCCCACTGGTATTGGCGGCGACTTACAAGGGCTTCACTTTGTGTAAATTATTTCATCACCACTGCTTTTAAAAACGGTGAAGGAAAACATCGTGAGAAAACCAGCATGGCTTATAAACCAGAATTCGAAAACATGTGACATCCACCAACTCGCACTGGACCCGCTGGGACTCAGGACTCCTATCTGTGAGAGAGGGAATGGGCCTTAATCCACCAAAAATATATTCGAATAGATTAATATAAAGCTTGTTTGTACTTTTATTTTTTACTATTTTTCTGTTACTTTGTGATTGTTGTTGTTGTGTTGTTTCTATGTCGAATAAATGTTTTTCTATTCTATTCTATTCTTTCTATTCTTTGTCGAGTCGTTTTAAATGTCGTCTCTGAAAAGGTCACTGATACTCATATCTCATTTGCCTTCTTGGTTCTAAGACATGCCGATTTCGTCACGATGTTTTCCTTCACCTTTCTTTAATCTGGGTTCAAACTCACAACAATTCGTAACAATTGGGTCACCACCTCTAATCTATGGTTGTGCTATATCTCAACTATGTATTTGAAAACAAAAGTTAAATAGCTGATTCGTCTCGTCTAAGTCTCGCTATAATAGAGCGACGGATAAAATAAAACCATGAAAACAGTAGCCAAACCACGAAAATTAACCCATTTTGAAAACACATTTCTTTCTAGCATCTTCACCTTTACAAAAGGCAATTTTATTCGCAATGCCAAAAACTGAAGTCGGATAAATATTCTCTTAAAATTTGCATATAAAATAGACCTTTTACTTAATAAACCTATTCATTCCGAGGCTTTTCCAACTTACCCCTGTTACAAATTGCCAATTATGAGATGCAGTAATGTCACTGTAATTGATATCTCGACTAGTAACATAATTTATGAAAATATGTCTCATATTCTATTATATTTTAGTAACAAAACTAACAGGCTTGTTATTTTTGGGCTTGTAAACATGCCTATAGAAACACGGGAATCGAATTCAATCTTTATTTGACATTTTATCTTTGTTTGAGTATGTGAAATAATCATGTTGTCTCAACTATAGGAGGATATGATATGTGGAGTTTCTTGTCCGTTCTTCTCCATAACAAGCTACATTTCCGAATGGACGGTAGAATCAATTATTATCACTTTTTTTTTTTTTGACCTTCGAAAGTGCCGCCTAAGTGGCCTAATTGAATAAAGAAATTTTGATTTTATGTTGTTAAAATAAAAGTAGAGGAAATAAGGAATAATACAAGGTAATTTATTTAGGTTATTTAATTAAATTTATAAATGTAAATATTAAACTATGTATGCTAAACCTTTTTTTTGCGTTAAACGTTTGTTTTTGTTCCGGTGTGGAAAATCCTCATTGGATGTCCTCCGCCCTGGGGGAGGCGAAGGGGTCTGTCAGACTAGTACTGACTAAAAACCACCCCGGTGTCCATCTCGCACCTACGCTGTGGGTCGCGGGAACAACGATACTAACGCAACCCGTGGCTAGTGCCGGCCCGCCTCTGCGGGCCTCGATATCAGGTTGGGGGGTAATGAGGTGTTTTACTCCCCTCGCAAAGTCTAAGAGCACTGGAACACTGCGCGCCACCACCCCGGGCCATTTTGTTTGTACCTCCTGGTGTCTGGACCCATTTAGGGAGCTGGTAGAGGGCGTTGTCCGCCCTCCACCGAAGCCTGGAGCGTCTGCTGCGGATCGGATGAAATCTCCTTCTCCTTCTCCGCAGCCTCCTTCTGCTTAACGTAACCTAACCTCGAAGTAGGGTGCTCCTCCACATCGTGGACATCCGGAAAATTTGCCCAGATGACTGGCGCTATTGCCAAATTGAATGGCAATTATGATACTTTGGGCGTAATACAGGCCAGCCCTCTGGTTAAATTATATTACCTAGTGAAACTGCGTCTATTTGATACACAGTTCAATTTACCTCTACTCGTTCTAATGTGTTTTTTTATACTTATTTCCAGAATTTCGGAACGGAGTGGAAAGTTCAGACCTGCATCTTCCATTGAAAAGGTATCCTGCAACCAGACGGGTATTGTGTCTGTTGGGTAACTGACCAAAGGGTGTTTGTCAGGTTGTATATTATATTGAAATCGCTCAGAGAACTCTGTTTGCGTGATATAAGATTATTGTGACGTCAGTTCTTTTTGTAGTTCGTATTTAGCGGTACCGCTACACTCGTGTGCTAAAAAAAATGTCCTTAAAAATAAGTTTAAACATAACTTCGCCTAGCATCTAAATGATCGTTCCTCGGGCCAAATAACAATCATTCTTGATCATACCGATGTATCACTAATGCATCACAGTAAACGTAACTGCTTTTCCGAACATTTATCATACTCAACACGTCTTTCCTGACAACAAGCGATTGCAACAAGTGTTCATACTGGAAACTTCATTTACACTGTTTATAAAAGAAGAAATAACTGTTCAACTGTTCATTGGTCATGAGTACTGCGATTTAAATATATTAGCCATTTTAAAAAATGGCCGCCTGTCAGTTTGACAGCAAATCCTGCGTTTGGAACGAACCACAGACATTTTTGGCCCTTATTTAATTTGTAAACTAGAATCCCACAAAAACTGCCACCACTGATTTTTTGTGCATTACTTTTCAGTCGTTTCATTCCAAATGAGAAAAAATAACCCATCGGTTTCGGGAACATCTTCAGCCCGCGTCTCGCCCGCAGTGTTTAATTTTATCCCGGTAGAATGATCCTCTTCGGGTCACCAGTGTCCCAAATCCATTCTGCTCTAAAGGCCTGAACGTGATAGGGCACGCCAGAATTGCGGCGATAAGGCCCCTCCTTGAGGAGTGGCTTGAGAGGCGCCACGGCGTCCTCACCTTCCGTCCGTCCCGAGTCCTCACCAGACATGTTTCGGGCGGTTCCTGTTCAGCTGTTCGAGTAATGGGTAGCTCGCCGTCCAATAAGGAACACGCGCGCCTCAAAGAGATGTCAGCAAAAACTGACGGGGTCCGCTAGGGCTGGTGCCTGTCTCGGTCACGGATAAATTTGTAAGAGAGTTACCGCGGCCCTGGCAAAAGCAACTGATCCTTCAGTTGCTACACGCTCCACCCGTGTTCCTACACGGGTGGGTTTTAGTCAGTAAAAGTCTGACACGCCCTCCCGCTTCACCTTGAGCAGGAGAAGTAATTGGACATCCAAAAATATCTAAACATCCAATCATACAGTCTTACTCATACCATAACATCACGCTTGTACTCCCCGAAGGGTTGGCTAGAGGTGCACTATAACACACCCACATTTTCCATAAGTCCCATGTTTTAGGTGGTGAGCCTTTTGCCATCAACCAACCACAAATCCGGCCTCCCAGGTTACTACTGAGAAATTCCAGGTGGAAATCCCAATAACACTTTTACCGACCCGGGCATCGAATCCAGGTTCTCATGTCTAAGCCATTCTTTCTTGCTTTTTCGTGAGAGGATGTGGCCACCTCTGGTGTCAGTTAATTAAGCCGCCGCTGGGAACCCCACAGACCTCTTACTGGCCATTTCAGTCTTTAACTATATTAAGTCCAGCAGCCTTATTGCGTAATGAATTCGCAAAAGGAAAAGGCGTATAAAAAATCGACCAATCACAAGCGAGCTGAATGACGATGATGTGGATTTCCGTCTATGTGATTGGTCGATTTTTCATAGTCTTTTCCCTTTGCATTTTACGAATTCATTACTCAGGTTCTCGATGTTTTCCTTCAACGTTGCCTGTGATGTCCAAGATAAACTTAGAAAGTACTTAAGAATTTTAAAAAGTTACATTGGTACTTACCTGGATTTGAATCCACGACCTCAAACACTAGAGGCGAGGTCTTAGCCACTGGGCTACCACGACATATGTCTTAGGGCCGATTGTTCAATGGTCTGATAACTTTTAACTGAATGAAAATGGCCGTTTGACATATTTTCTATACAAAATCTGTCAAACCGCCATTTGTATTCCTCATTTAAAAGTTATCAGACTTTAAAACATTAGGGCCTTAGCCATTTATAATATTAAAATCATTAAAATTGCTGCAAAAAAAACAGGGCCGTTTATAAAAAGGTGTAAAAAATATTAGGCGCTTGGTGTACCCCCGACCTACTTGTTTATGTGGAAAGAATCAAACACAATAGAAATGTTGTGCGAGATAATCAGAAATTAAAGCTTATGTGTTTCCCCTGATAAGAAAATAAAAGGAAACGAAATGTACCGTCTACCTTACTTACTTACTAGAATTTATTGACCTACTGAGGTGGAACGAAGGTGAGAGAGCTTTGATTATCATTGCCTACTGTTTAAGGGCCTTTATTAATTAACAAATGCCAAGATGGCGCCTGAAAGCGAGATCTTTGGGCAGAATCTTAAATACAGTTGTCAAAGTCGACAGAATTTCTAAACTAAAAAATCAAAAAACCCGACTGCTTAAAAAGCAAAATAAAAAGACGTAAACAAGAAGAAAATCATGCTGTGCAGCTGGAGGATACATATTCGTGAACTGGCTGACCAAAACCAGATATATCCTCCGACTGCACAGCATGATTTTCTTCTTGTTTACGTCTTTTTAGTTCGCTTTTTAAGCAGTCGGGTTTTTTTTTAATTTTTTTATTTTTTTTTATTTACAACTTTTTAGTTTTTTTTTTTGGAATTCGGTTCATTTAAACATATAAGTGATATATAATTTTGGAATCACCTCTTAAAACTCTTTATTTTGATACGCCTTACGATGGGTTTGGATGAAAAATATTTTTTTTCCGTCATAAAATGGCGCACAAAATCCGCCATTTTTTTCTTTTCCAATTTTAATGTAACAAGTGACACTCGCAGGGTTAAGACGAATCGATTGACGTAAGAATCATCAAAACCGGCCAACGCGTTTGGTCTGTAGAACGCCATATAAGAACAAATATACATACATACCAGCGTCCACACAGCCCCTGTGTGGTGTGCCCTAGTGGCTATGTGGTCGATGATACATACATAGAGTGATAAACACATTACCCTCCTTCGGCAGTCGGGTAAAAATACCTTGTTAATTTCTTTATAGTAGGTACTATGGGGACGTATCTGCGGGAGCTCTAATGATAAGCAAATAGAATTGTAAATTTATATTATTTCATTCAATGTGCCTTACAAAAGTGACATGCATAAAGAAACAAAAATATCTTCAAATATTCCTAGCATTCCAAATACGTATACTCTCAAAACGTGCCAGCTTTATAAGAAGTAAGGAAGCATTAAATATAGCGAGTTTAACAGAGCGACTATTAAACTCGCAATATTTATTGCTTCGACAAAGTTATCTATTTAAAAGCAAAGTGTGTTAAATATTACAATGTTTATATACGAGAGCATGCAACAGTGCAGCACGCACGCAATAGTTATATTGCTGAAAAATGGAAACTATTCTAATGGAACTCTTCCAGTTAAAGCCACCGCCAGGTAACAAAAAAATTAAATTCATTGATCCGACTTGTACTAAAAGTAATTACAAAACTTGAAAACAAGTTTTTTTTTTGTTTTTCAAGTGTTTTTTTTAAAGAGTCAATTTAAAACTTTCTCTTAAAGAATTTGTAAGATAACCGAGGCAGGCCTAAGAAACGCCTGGCGTGACGATTTGGACTCTTTTTTGATGGATTCACAGAGGAGGAAAAATTTTAAGAACGCTATGGCTATGGGACAAGCTTTTGCTTCTGCAGTGGGACAACATATTATGTTAAATTAAAAAAGCCCCCCGCCGGAAATTGGCCTTTACACTTGATTTTATTTTTGGAGGTTTAAATTTGACGTAACTTAAGCCGTGTTAAATAAAGTTCTACCGCTCCTCTTTAAAAGATCAAGCGTGAATATACCAAAAATGATAGCAGCTTTGGCTAAAGTTGCAGTGTATTTCATATTACCATATTTTGCTTGTGGTTTCAATATGAGGCCGGTATAGTCTGCGAGGACCGCAAGGAAATAAAACCGAAGCACCTACTTGCAATCAACATGGCTTCGTAAAAATATTTGCTTATGATATTAAAGGTACGCTAAATTTTGCTGCAGAGAACTGCAGGTGCAGCTGATAAAGTGTTTTAACAGTTTTTAAATTGACACGAAAAAGAATTGATAATATTTTTTTTGAGGACGGCTAACAGCTATTTTGCAAAAATCACATTGACTATTATGAGTCATAAGCACCGGATTATATGCAACATAAAAATCTTGGAATATGCATGCAAATAAGCATGAAAAATTTGTAAAATATGCATGAAACTTTGTAAAATATGCAACATTAAAGTTTTAGAAAACGAAAAGAAGGAAAAAAGGTGATAGGTTTTAATTTTTTTATTTCTAAATCAGCAAACAATGAGTGAATTATTCAATCATAAATTATCAACACTCTTTTTAGACAGTAAAAAACACACACATAATTTACACTTAAAATGCACTGAAACGAAAAATTATTTATAATTTTTGTAAACGTGAACGTAAAAGACACAAAAAAATATCAAAATATCGTGTATCGTGTGTGTGTTCGTGTATGCTGTATCAAAATAATTTTTTTAACTGAACATTGTTAGTGTATATCGGCGAAATTTTGATTATAGAGTTTATTAAACACACTTAAATCAATAGGGTAACTTAAAGAAAAATATAATAAATATAGCGAAAATATGCATCATCAGTAGTTAGTATTAGAGTCAATTTTTTTTTTTTGACGTTCGAAAGAGCCGCTTAATGGCCTAATTGAATAAATACATTTTGATTTTGATTGATTTTTTGATTTTGATATTAGATATAATATGTAATTTCCGCTAAGAATAGGGTAGTTATGCAATTTCATAAGCAAATATGCAAATGCATATAATCCAGTCTCCAATATCAATATCTGCGATTGAACCTTGATTAATATTATAAAGTCTGCCTTAATGTTATAAAGTCTGCCTCCTTGGACCAGTGGTCGGAACCGCTAGTATTGAGCATGAGGTCTTGGGTTAGATTCCCGTAGCTTAGAAGCTTGGAGTCTGGATTTATGACCGGTTAATAGCAATACCCATTATTTATTATAGTTCATTCAATTAATTTTAAAGCTGAATATTTTAAAGTGTGAACTTTATTTTTAAAGTGCGTTTATATATTCCCCATAGATATATATATATTTTCAAACCTTTTAACCTAGCCGTTACTAAGAAGTATGCTTTAGAAAAACACCGTTTTATGGCACTAAAGCGGAGAAAGGGCCTTAAGCTGTTTGACCCGGCTGTCATGTGAAGGCTTTTGACAGTCGATACAGGTAGTCAGCAGTCACATAATCACACCAATCTTGCCAAAACCGTTTCGAGTTACCCAGTTACTGTATCTGGTTAGACGGGAAACCAGTCCCAACCTTCTTAGTTAGGAAAAGGTTGTTTTTTTTTATAGCATTTTGTGTTTATCATCTTTAGAAAAGCGCGTGCTTAGATGGTTTTGGTCATGGTAAGAAGATTAACGAAAGGCGACTAACAAGGCAGACGTGCGGGGAAACGCCCTAAAAGGACATACGTCGAACTTATAGTGATGTTCTTCAGAAAGGACAGATACGCCTAATACTTTTGCTTTAAAAAAATAATTTACACAACGATATTTTTTCGCTTCTTTTGAATATTCGTCCAAAACGACTTGTATGTTTAAAAATATTTTTACACAGAAAAAATAATGGTTACAACATTGATGTATTAAAAGGAGGTAGATACGGGACTGCTCACAGCGCTTGGTCCTATTAAACTAAGTGATTGCCCGTAGTGGGCTCTCAGTCGCGCACACGGCACATTGTTGATCACACAGCTCATTCATTTCAGTGATTTTATGTTTTTTTGCAATAAATACGCACCAAAATGACTTCTTGTGTAGCTAAACAGTGTTTAAATAATACCAGGAAGAAAAATAAGTCACACGGGATCACATAACACTCGTAAGTACAGTCAAAAATGTTAATTTGTTGAAAATTACAATAATATTTAATGTTTGCTTCGCCATATTTGTGAGAGCGAGATAGATATTACAAACATGCGTGAGAGACACGATACGCACATATTGCAATGTCATTTCATTCATAATATGGTAGTAAACATTCGGCCAACATTCGGCGGCTAACGCGATTTCACTTGCACTACAGCGCCGTCTTCTATCTCTGTCCTTGTCTATCGGTAACTGTAGGTTTGGGACTAGTGATAACACTGAACACAGATGTGTGAGTTTCGGTGCATGTAGTCGTGCGCCGAGCCCAGGTTTTTTGATCGCGATGTTAGCGCGTAACGCATCTTCCTATTTTTAATACATCAATGGGTTACAACTTCATCTTAATCTACATAGGATATATAAATCAAAAAATATTTTGCTAACAAAACTGTCCAAAAGGAGGTCAAATATTGATATTCTGGCACCGAGCGGGTGCACGGCCAGTACCAGTTATAGGCGTTTTACTGTTTGAATCGGGGTGTTTTCGAAAGATAAATGTGTCGAGGGTTTTTTTTAAATTTTACTTGTTTAATTTTACTATCCCTGACGTTGGTCTACAAGACACTAAAAAGGAGGCCTAACTGTGTTATCGTTCTGGGCAAAAGTTAAAAGACAATTAACCTTATGAAAGCAAAATTAGCCAAGAGACTAAAAAGCAAATAGAAGTCGTTAGCACAAAAACTAGTCCACATAAAAGATTCATAGAGGCAATACCATTAAGAGTTTAATCCCTTTCTTTCTCAAAATGGTAGCGTCTAGGTGTTAGGAGCAATTGGGAGCATTCGGTATAAACACGCTGCGCCGTTGTGTCGTGAAATCTTCTTAAATAGTCGCTATAGATTGTACGGGAGGATATTTTATGAATGACCGTCGCGGTTGTTCTGGTTTTGCATATTTTAGATTTTTATCAAGAATCGATGCGAATGGAGTTCATAAATAGTAAATTATATAGCATAAAAAACTATAATAATAACACCCTGTAACTACCCCACAGCAGGTCAAGCAGCTGCCAATGAAAACCCACAAAACTTTTTTATAGCGGTACTATTTATATTATGAATATGATCAAAGTTTTGGGAGTTCCGCAGTGGAACCAAGGTAACCGACATAGCCCGAAGAGTTGTGTTAGAAGGCCCATTGCTCACCATGAAGGTCTGGAGTGGAAACAGCGCAGTAGTAGACAGCGTTGTAAGGCCTCCTACAAGATGAATTGATGACATGGTAAAGACTGCTGGCATCCGCTAAATGAACGAAGCACAGGACCGGTCGATGTGGCCTTTGTTACAGCATTGGATGTCTTCTGTGGCTGAAATGATAATGATGACGATTAGAGCTCGTTACTATGCGCGTAATGTGTCAAACACTACACTATAGAACACACACGTGTAGATACGCTCCTAAGACGACCCCGTGTGTTTCCACCTAAAACGCTAGAAATTGGTGGAAACCCGTAAACGCTAAAGCGGCGCCTACACTGTTCAACATAACGATGGCATTAACGAGAATTTGCGCTAACTACTATGCACCTTATTGTCACCAACGTTTTAAGGTTCTCGGAGACATTTTCTAATTATCTGGAGTCAAAATTAAAGTGAGATTGAACAGGCTTCTTCTAGCTCTTTTCTGGCTTCTTTTGAAGCCTGATAGGCTAGCTGCTGTCAGATCTAAAAGTTTGACAGTCGTTTGATCTGTTGTGACGGCTGGCCTGATGAGGGTGCCGGGAGTTCACCGGATGCGACACTTGAAGGAGGTCTATGTTCAGCTGTGGACGTCCTTCAGCTGAAATGCACTTAGAAATCTAGAAGTATTGCGAAGGTTACTCAGTAAAATAACTGATCCATATCATAGCTCCATATAAATAACTGGTATTCAACTGAGTCCTGTTATACTGGAAGCCGATATCACATTGTCAGGAAAATCTAGGTTTTTAAACTCAGTGAATAGGACCAGCCTTGGCTGGTAGAAGACCATGGTCTTTTGACAGCTTTTTATTGAGTAATTTCTATTGGACTTTTCTTCCACAATATCCCGAATCAGTAAAAGATTTCTTTTTACGTTGCACTACAAAAAAAAATTGGCAGATATATAAATTATTTGGGTCTCCATTCTTTACTAACAATGCCTGCGGCCTAGCACTCGTCAACTGCCTACCTAACCCTACTTGCCTAGACTTACCTACCTACCATTCAGAAAATGACGTCAAATGCACAACGCCATCTATCGAATATGGAGTACCGGTCCGAGTATTTGCATTGCATGTTATGTGATATTTTACTTCTTGAACACTTTAAATTCATCTAACTTTTGAAAGAGTGAACCGATTGCGATGAAACAAAAACTAAGTAATACTTCAAGTTACGCAAAATTTTATGTATAAAAGTTATCTACATTGGTTCCGTACATTTTACGTGATGCGTGCACAAGAAAACAGACAAACCGACAAAAAATCCAAAAATGCTGCCAATGGGTTCTGTTAGTTATCCTTTAACACCCTGGCTATTATTTTTGAAATATTTTCGATGTACAAAAACGACTATTCTACAGATTTATTATATGTATTGATTATTTATTATAGATATGACAAAGCATAAAAACATACATATTATACAATAGACAGTTTATATACAAAGGCGAGTTAAACCCATAATTGGGTTCACTATCAGCAAAACTCAGTATGTAGAGAAATATGCATAATTATGCGGACAAGTACATCCAAATGATAAGTTCATTTGGATCGTTTTTTAGGGTTCCGTACCCAAAGAGTAAAAACGGGACCCTATTACTAAGACTCCACTGTCCGTCTGTCTGTCTGTCTGTCACCAGGCTGTATCTCGTGAACCATAATAGGTAAACTGTTGAAATTTTTACAGATGATATACTTCTGTTGCCGCTATTACAACAAATACTAAAAACAGAATAAAATAAATATTCTGTTCGGCTCCCATACAACAAACGAGTTTTTTTTGCCGTTTTTTGCGATAATGGTACACGAATCCCTTCGGCACGACTCCGACTCGCACTTGTCCGGTTTTTCGAAGTGACTTCACAACGTGAAAATGGCAAGAGAGCAGTGATTTTGGGACAAATCCCACCAATTTCCTGTTTCATAGCCCGCCTACGACGCTATAATACTGACGGAAGCATTACACCAGTACTCGTTAATATATAGAGGATGTAAGCAGCTAGATACCTACCTACCTACATACACATGTATTTATAATTCGCATTTGAAACCTACACGATACCTAAGATTCATATGTAATGCTTTCAGAGTCACTTAAGCAGTCAACTTGCATGGAATAATGATCTGTTATATGGTATTAAAAGTGGAGCTAGAGGATATTCAAAATGTGTTAGACATGGTGGATATACCCATACGCACTAAACTGTTTAGGAATACTTTCATTGCGCGTATAGCTAACCAATAGAATTAGCTGCTGGAATCTGTGTTTCCTGATAGCTACAGCCTAGATCTCTAAGTCAAGAGTGAATAGGTGACTTCTAGGCAAGCCTGCTTCACCGTCGACCACGTCATCGCTTACCAACAGGTGAGATAGTGGTCAAACGCGACCCTAGTTATTAATAAAAAAAAAAAATAGCCCGAAATAAAATAAAATTGGATATTTACAAACATTACTCTTCTGTTATATATTTTTTCTCTTTACCTAAAATTGATTTTTATTATTTTTCTTTTAACAATACCGGTTGGTAAGATATAGAAATCGAGATAATTGAGAAACAAAAATCTTATTTTTCTTTTGTATTTGCACAAACTTAGTCAGTTATGTCCTATGTTAAAGAGAACTGCGCACGTCCCTGCAGTGTGAAGTAAAGGAGATGTATCATTTTCGGCCAAGAGATGTACATTTATCAAAAAAGTGGAAAAATCCCACGAATTGAGGAAAAATATTCTTCCCTGAATTTAAGCCTGATTTGTTGAGTACAAAAAATAATAGTTTTTCAATTATTGCCATAATCTATTCAACATGGCGTCTCTCATAGTTTGAATTTCGATTTCGTTCTGAAATCATGTCACATCAAAGCATAAATAACGTAGATGTTAAATATGAAAATTAAGTGTTCTTGTACCAGTAAAAATTACTTTTATTCTCTTAAACATCTTTTATGACTAATATAAAAACAAGTGTGACGATTTCATCGTTAAAAAAATCTTTATTTTGCTCTTCTGAAGTGTACTTCTGAACGAATAATTCAAACTGACATTTTGTTTGACTACTGACTGTCACGTCACTTTCTAGGTTAACTAAATGTCAAAACTAAAACCTCTGTCTGTCAATTAGCTGTCACGACAAATGTCAAACATATTTAAATTTTTATTTTGTACTTAAATACATTTGTTATTATGGAAAAAATGTTACTTTATTCTATTCAGGGGTTAGTTTCCCAGCTTTCCTAAAAGATACAGGTTATGGCCGGAGCCCCATACAAAAATGAAACATCCCCTTTACATTTTCACATGCACTTGGTGTACCTACCCTGCTGGCTGATTCACCGTCGCAATCATATAATCAGTACTCGCTGTCCTATGGAACTAATGGACATAATTTAAAAATATATTAGTATCAGTTGTCCCATGGGACAAGTGGTACATATCATTTCACTTGTCCCATCATGGGACTGAGTCAGTGAGACTAGTGGGACAGACTTTGGGCTGCTATGAAAAAACCCAGTTAGAAAACCTGTTAACACTTCGTCCAACCCAAGAATCGAACTCAAGGTCTCATGTGCAGCTACCATTACACCAACGAGGCAGTCGCCATATACCCATGAAATAAATCCTAAACAAAAACATTTAACCGACTAAAATGGAGAAACATTTTCAGTTAAAAACATAATTATGTATATTCACACAACTCTTTTCTCGCAGTTCTTCCTCACTTAAAACTTGTTCAGCAAGTAAATTATTCTTCCAGGGCAATAAAGTTGTTGTTTCTAACATATTTTGTGCTTCAAGTTCAGTTTGTGTGTTAGGCGGCACCTCAACGAGTAAGTTAACCGCCTTGCTACTCGTATCGTCGGGTAGTCTTCACGAGACGATTACATTAATAAAAAAAAACAAAAAACCCGACTGATTCAAAAGCAAACTAAAAAGTCGTAAACAAGGAAAAAAACATGCTATGCAGTCGGAGGATACATGTTCACGGGCCGGCTGACCAAAATCTGGTGTATCCTCCGCCTGCACAGCATGATTTTTTCCTTGTTTACGACTTTTTGTTTTGAATCAGACGGGTTTTTTGATTTTTTGAATTTAGTTTTTATATTTATAACTTTTTAGTTATTTTTTTTTCGAATTAGATACATTTAAACATATGTGTTATATATTTTTGAAATCACCTCTTAAATCCCTTTATTTTGATACCCCACACGATGGGTTTGGAAGAAAAAAAAATTTGGGCCTTCACAATATGGCACCCAAAATCCGCCATTTTTCTATTGTCCAATTTTAATGTAGCCTATGACACTCTCAGGGTTAAGACGCATCGATTGACGTATGAATCATCAAAATCGGCAACGCGTTTGGTCTCTGGAACGCCATATAGGAACAAACATACATACATACATACTTACATACATACATACATAGACTGATAAACACATTACCTTCCTTCGGCAGTCGGGTAAAAATATCAGTACTTATACTCTTTGCGCTGTAGCATGGTGCGGGTGACAGTTTCAATAACATTTTTTAGGCATAAACGTATACGCATTTTTTGTAGTTAACGTCATACAGGCAACTATGGTATATCGTGTAACTATGGTATGACGTTAAACAAAAAAAAAAATGTTATTGAAACTGTCACCCGCACCATGCTACAACGCAAAGAGTGTAGTTTAACAGTTTTAGTGTTTTGTGAAAGCGACGTAACAGCGATTAATAATATGTCAAAAATATTATATAGGATTGCCAAGCGCTATCGAAATTTCACGTGTTTTTTTTTTTTTTTTCTTTTAACTATCGATGGGCTCGCGCTTGACCACTTTCTCATCTGATGGTAAGCGATGATATGGTCGACGGTGACACACGCGTGCCTAGAAATAATCTATTCACTCTTGACTAGGTTGTTGCTGTAAAGGAACCCAGACCCACATACAAATTGCAAATACATTTCGGCTTTACGCCAATCACAACAATAGACAAAGTGTATTTTTATCAGCGATAGCGATGGTGGATATTCCAGAATGTGATTGATCCGTTGACAGAGACACGTTCATAGATAGAATCGTTTTAAAAAAATGTTAATAAAATCAAAAAACCCGATTGCAAAGATGTAAACAAGAAGAAAATCATGCTGTGCAGTCGGTGGATACATATTCGCGAGCTGTCTGACCAAAACTAGAAATATCCTCCGACTGCACAGCATAATTTTTTAATCTTTGCAGTCGTATATTTTATTTTATTAACATTTATTATTTACAACTTTTTAATTATACTTTTTTTTTCGAATGACTTTTAAACATATAAGTGGTACACATATATTTTTGTAATCACCTCTAAAAACCCTTAATTTTGATACGCCACTCGATGGGTTTGGAAGATAAAAATTGCAAACCCCACAATAAGGCGCCCAAAATCCGCCATGTTCCTTTTTTTAACGGCACTTATTTCAAACACTTGGGCGATCAAGACCTATCTAACGATGTCTTAATTATAAAAATCCGTCAAGTGGTTTGAAAGATATGAAGTATGACATACATACAACCATACAAGATACGCGCGAAAAACATAACACTTTCCTTGCAGCCGTGTCAAAATGAAGTGGCAGGACGATAATATCGCCGCAGTATACTCGGCCGTGGAGGTTGCGCCTTAAGTAAAACAGAAGAACGATGTAACTAGGTGAAACAAGCAAGATTTAATGCAATTTGTTTTGTTTTTGCGATGAAAACGTAAAGGCAAGAGATTACAAAGTTACAGAGAAGCTTCTAAAAGAGTCGCGGGGAAGAACTTTACAATTCATTGCTGCATTCCGGTTTAAATGGATGCACATTCCCGGGGATGTTGATAGCTATAGGTGTATAAGACATTTCAACTTCGACTTTGAGATTAGTGTATCAATTATTGACCTATTCCGGTTTTACTTTCAGGATTTTTTCAAAAGCAACCCACCGTTTAGCCTTTGATTTGTTTTATTGGACAATGGCAATAGGCTCATCCTTTTTGCCTAAGTGTAAGCAAGTTATGTTTATGGTAACTGAAACATCATCATCATCGTTCAGCTGAAAGACAGCCACCACTGCTGGACATAGGCCTCCCTCAAGCGTCACCACATCTACTGATATACTGTGCTTATCACATATAGTGGACACAATCGGCCCTCATTATGTCATCGGTCTACCTTGTAGAAGACTGTCCAATGCTGCGCCTTCTTATGTTAAAAGGCACAATGTTAGCGACCTCCTCCTTTTACAAGCTTTCATTATAATCCTTTCTGAATCCATTTTTACTACAAACCAATCATACTTATATATCACAATAGCAGGCGAAAGTTTGTGAGTGTGTGTGTGTATGTTTGTAACTTCTTCACGCTCAAACGGCTGGGCTTTGGATGAAATTTGGCACAGACATAGATTATAGTAAGGAATAGCACATAGGCTCTTCATCCCGTTATAATGTTCCTTTGGGATAAAGAAAAGCTTTTCACGCGGGCGATGCCGCTGGCAGAAGCTACTAACTTCAATTTTTTGTCAAACAGAATTGGCTGGACAGGCCAAAAGCCATGATGGATAGTCAAAACAGAAAAAATATATAAAACCCTACAAAAAGCAGCAGTTTTCAACATGAAGTTTTCATACAATTATATTAGCTTGGCTAAGTAATTGCACTGCGGAGCGCAAGGAAACTGAAGTATAAAATTGCTCTACCCACAACCGAATCTAATTATGAGAACACAAGCCGGTTTTTAATAGAACGCTAATGCAGGCGGAGCCGGGGAAATAAGTGGTGTAACGAAGTTTATTGGGCGACAATGTAGAGGGCTTTTTTGATACATTTTTTTGGGATACAAATTGTGACTCGCCCCATTTTGTGTCGTATATTTTTATTTATTTACTAATCACAAAAGGTATAGGTTTTAGGTATTTAAGTATTGTATGTCGTGGTGGCCCAGTAGCTGCTAAGACCTCGTCTCTCGGGCTAGAGGTCTTGAGTTGGAATCTGGGCTATTACCAATGTAACTATTTCAATTCATACCTATACGGACGTCAGACACACCGTCTGACGTCAACGCGAAAAGTGAAAATGGAAGGTGGCGAAAACCATTTTCGTTTGTTGTATGGGAGCCTCCCTTAAATATTTATTTTATTTTGTTTTTAGTATTTGTTGTTGTAGCGGCAACAGATATACATCAGCTGTGAAAATTTCAACTGTCTAGCTATCACGGTTCATGAGATACAGCCTGGTGACAGACAGACAGACAGACGGACCGCGGAGTCTCAGTAATAGGGTCCCGTTTTTACCCTTTGGGTACGGAACCCTAAAAACACATTCGTTGTATGGGAGCCCCATTTAAATATTTATTTTATTCTGTTTTTAGCATTTGTTGCGGCAACGGCAACAGAAATATATCATCTGTGAACATTTTAACTGTCTAGCTGTCACGGTTCATGAGATACAGCCTGGTGACAGACAGACAGACGGACAATGGAGTCTTAGTAATAGGGTCCCGTTTTTACCCTTCGGTTACGGAACCCTAAAAAATGAAGTGGCAGGACGATAGTATCTTCGCAGTACACTCGCCCGTGGAGATTGCGCCTTAGGTAAAACAGAAGAACAATGTAACTAGGTGAAACTAGCAAGATTTAATGCAATTTATTTTGTTTTTGTGATGAAAACGTAAAGGCAAGAGATGACAAAGTTACAGAGAAGCTTCTAAAAGGGTCGCGGAGAAGAACTTTACAATTCATTGCTGCATTCCGGTTTAAATGAATGCACATTCCCGGGAATGTTGGTAGCTATAGGTGTATAAGACATTTCAGCTTCGTCTTTGAGATTAGTGTATCGATTATTGACCAATTCCGGTTTTACTTTCAGAATCTTTCCAAAAGTGTCCCTCCTTTTAGCCTTTGATTTGTTTTATTGGACAATGGCAATAGGCTCATCCTTTTTGCCTAAGTGTAAGCAAGTTATGTTTATGGTAACTGAAACATCATCATCATCATCGTTCAGCTGAAAGACTTCCTTCCACCACTGCTGGACATAGGCCTTCCTCAAGCGTCACCACATCTACACTCTGTGCTTATCACATATAGTGGACACAATCGGCCCTCATTATGTCATCGGTCTACCTTGTAGAAGACTGTCCAATGCTGCGCCTTCTTATGTTAAAAGGCACAATGTTAGCGACCTCCTCCTTTTACAAGCTTTCATTATAATCCTTTCTGAATCAATTTTTACTACAAACCAATCATACTTATATATCACAATAGCAGGCGAAAGTTTGTGAGTGTGTGTGTGTATGTTTGTAACTTCTTCACGCTCAAACGACTGGGCTTTGGATGAAATTTGGCACAGACATAGATTATAGTAAGGAATAGCACATAGGCTCTTCATCCCGGTATAATGTTCCTTTGGGATAAAGAAAAGCTTTTCATGCGGGCGATGCCGCTGTCCGAAGCTAGTAACTTCAATATTTGTCAAACAGAATTGGCTGGACAGGCCAAAAGCCATGATGGATAGTCAAAACAGAAAAATTATATAAAACCCTACAAAAAGCGGCAGTTTTCAACATGAAGTTTTCATACAATTATATTAGCTCGGCTAAGTAATTGCACTACGGAGCGCAAGGAAACTGAAGTATAAAATTGCTCTACCCACAACCAAATCTAATTATGAGAACACAAGCCGGTTTTTAATAGAACGCTAATGCAGGCGGAGCCGGGGAAATAAGTGGTGTAACGAAGTTTATTGGGAGACAATGTAGAGGGCGTTTTGATACATTTTTTTGGAATACAAATTGTGACCCGTCCCCATTTTGTATTTTATATTTTAAGGTATTTAAGTATTGTACGTCGTGGTGGCCCAGTAGCTAAGACCTCGCCTCCCGGGCTCGAGGTCTTGAGTTCGAATCCGGGCTCATACCAATCTAACTATATCAATTCATAGTCTGACATCGGCGCGAAAAAAATACTTACCACGGATTCATTAGGTACATGATTCTGAACCTTCTAGTGTTGGAATTCTTGGTAGGTATATTCATAAATTTAGGAAAAATAACTTTATTTTTAATTATTTCCCTTTTTTTATAAAAAATACAGCAATATTAATAAAATTAACTCTACCTATCACCTGATTTCGTAAAGCTCACGGAAGAGGTCATGGCCGCCGGCTAATACCTAGACGCGCCGCGCCGCCCGCAGTTTTTCTCTTTGTCGGCGAGCTGAGTAAACAGAATAATAAAAAATCTAGTTGAGCTAGATAGGAATAAAGATCCAGAACTTCAGAATCATGTACTGAATCCATGGTATTCTTTTTCACGTCGGTGACTGACACAACCTGTATACTTTCTAAGTTTTTCTTAGAAATCGCTGGCAACGTAAAGGTGCGTCCTCACTGGGAGCATTCGTTCGTGAGCATTTGTAAACAAGCAATTGTGAACAAGCAACAGCGAGCCCAGCATTCACGTTCGAGCAAAACTATGAACGTTCGAGTCGAACATTCTCTTGCAAGCTTGGAGCATTCGAATGCGATCTCGTTAAATGTCATTCATTTCAAAATGTCGGATAGAACGGTTGTGGCTGCAGAATTTTTGGTTTTTTTTTATGACCTCGAAGCTCACAAACACTGAAACTGTTCCATGCTTTACAAGTGGCCAGTAATATTCCTACATACATACTCATTCATTTCATCATCTTTATACCTACTCACTTTCGAGCGTTTTATTTGCGTGAACATTCGAATGAGAGCCGTTTCCGCGAAAATCGTTCCGACGTCCGAATATTCAACGTCGAATGCTCATTACAAGTGAATGCTCTCAGTGAGGACGCTTCTTTAAAGGAAAACATCGTGAAGAAACCTGCAGCCTTATTGCGTAAGTGAATTCGGCAAGGCAAAGAGCAAAGAGTATGAACAATAGACCAATCACATGCGAAATCAAAAACGCGATGTGGATTTCCGACTATGTGATTGGTCGATTCTTCATACTACGAATAAGGCTGCTGGACTTTATAGTTAATATAAGTCTGAAATCGCCAAACCGCATTACGCAAGTGTGGTGATTAATGCTCGTGCCTTCTCTGTATGAGAAGAAGCCATTGCCCACCAGTGGGACAGTAACAGACTGGTTTTATTATAAGTATAGCTAATAATTGATACACTGTTTACATAAGTGTTATGTACTTACATTATTTATTATAATTTGGGAATACAAGTCCGTGATTAAACCTGTCATACTGTGTGGTTCAGAATGTTGGACTGTGAAAAAGATGGATGAAAAGTGATTGCATGTAGCAGAGATGGGAATGTTGAGATGGAGTTGCGGCGTGACGAGATTGGATAAAGTGAGAAAAGAGTATATTAGAGGGTGTTTGAAAGTGGCGCCAGTTACAGAAAATATTAAAGGAAACCGTTTGCCCTGCTATGGTCATGTGATGAAGAGGGAGGGCTCTAAGAGATGTTACTAAAAGAGTTATAAATATAAATAAGGATGGATGGAGTGGCAGAGGAAGGCCAAAGAAAAGATGGATGGACTTTGTGAGGAGTGATATGAAAGAAAAGGGAGTCAGTGAAGAAGAAAACGTGCTGCGCCGACCCCAAGTAAACTTCAATAATGGGCATTACTCTATTGGATTAGGTTAAGGTGCGGCTTCAAGCACGAGAGGCGAGGTGACCATTGAACCACGATAAAAAAAAATTGTATTAAATTAATTGTCTTCAATCAAATTTAAATACAGCTAGTTTACTTAGAGGCAGAAATACCTAAAGACCATAGTAAACAGCGAGCTTTTTTCAAAAAGGCATATTTCCACTCCATCCATTGGAAAACACAAACGTATTTCAAAATGTTAACTAAATTAATTAACTGAAAAGCTTTTTTCACTCTCGTTTCCTTAAGGACCTCTCTCAGCTTGATAAACAAATCTTCAGTCACGTACAAATTTAATACGATGGGCACAAAAGGTTCCACGTCAATCGGATTAGCTGTTTTTACGTGTATCTGACAAAACAAACAGACAGGTTTTCCTTGTTTACAATTCTATTTCTTTTCTATTTTTCGAAGATTTTACAGTCACTTCCAAAATCAGAACTCTTAAAAATACTCACAGCTTCCTATTACATTGAAAGAGAACGTGAACTGAGTGGTCACAGAACGGAACAAAGGAAGACCTTTTAGTTTGTGTAATTTATACAGCATAACTGCTACTAATTAGTGCTGCCTACTCGTCGAAGCAAAAACGCGCTGTTAGCTCTTTAAAAAAGCGCTAAATGGTCGCTTATAAAAAAATTGCTGTGTGCCGCTCCAAATTCTAACAAAACGCCAAATAATTTGAGACTAGGGATGAGTAAACGTATTTAAATTTACATTTTTTATTGAATCAAAATATGTCATAAAATAGTTACAATCATTATAATACTTGTTTAGTAAAAATAAAATAAAGTAATAACGTGTAAATGTAATTATTTTATAAAATAAAGGAATTAAATTTAATTCACCATCGTCTGATTCTACCAAAATTATTGGTCTTGATCAGTTTTGGACTTTAATTTATATTTATCTGTGAATGAAATTTTCCTGAACACATCGTTTGGAAGAAATTTCAAAAAGCGCTAGGCGCTAGAACGCGCTTTTGAACAAAAAAAGCGCTAGATTTGATGAAGAAGTTGGCAGCACTGCTACTTATGCTGCTAACCGATGGTAACAGCCCCGAGGCCCCGACCTACGTGTCGTAGGTCGTGAGTTCGAACCCAGGCAGGCGCTTTACTTTGTGTAAATTATTTCATCACCACGGCTCTCAAAACGGTGAAGGAAAACATCGTGAGGAAACAGGCATATAATTAAACCAAAAATTCGAAGACGTATGATATCTACCAACACGCACTGGGCCCACGTGGTGGATTATGGCACATTACTTCTCTCACAGAGAAGATGCCTGTGTCCCAGCAGTGGGAACATTATAAGGCTGATGATGATACAGCATAAAGATTGAGGCTACTCGTTTCCAGCATTGAAACAGATAAACTGTGTCGTATTTCATGTTTTCTTTTGTTTTACAATTAATTATTAGTAAACTTTTACTAAATAATGATAAAGAAATAAACTTTGTAAACATAGCCAGTTAGCCAGAACCCATTTAAAACCCTTTTAAAGTGTTGTTCGTTAATCGTTTGTGCTAGAATTTGTGGGAGGCATTTAATTGTGTTTTTACTAAATCTTGGTATTAGATATAGCGTGTAATTGCATGGATTTACCAAGATCCTTACGCACATATCGTTGACAGGCCTCCCTAGGGCTAGGTAGACCGATGATCTGGTTAAGGTTTTAGTCAGGAACCCGCTGGATGCGAGACGCACAGGACCGATCGATGTGACGAAACTTAGGGGTCTATGGCCAGCAGTGGATATCTTTCGGCTAAAATTATGAAGACGATGATTTTCTCAAAACGGTGAGAGTAAAGAAACTGGCATGTCCTAGAACGAAAACTTCAAAGATGTTTTGTCATCTTCCATCATGGGATCCACCGCGCAGGCCCATAGCGGTCTCTGGGCCCGCTTGGTGGATCCCTCTCACAGTTGTTGGCCCAGCAGTTGGAACATTCTAGATCTGCATATCTTAAGAGAAAATGCGGGCAGAGAGCTCCGACTGTATTTCCTTAGTAAAAAGTCATAATTCGAGGTTTGGTTCTCACCTATTTCCTCCTCCAATATTGGACAAATTAAGAAGATATTCCATAATATGAATTAAAAAGATATAGTTCTATGTTTTTCTTTTATAATTTATAGTTGTCAAATGTGTACACTGCCTCTGTTAACAGCGGAATTTTGAGCATCTTTTAAGGGTTCTAGTGCTTCTAAAGATAAAAAAAGGAAAACATAGGGACCCAGTATGTATCTTTCTTTTTCAGTTTATGGAATATCTTTTAAATTGATGATTGATTGAGTGATTGATGAGAAAATAGGCGAGAGCCAAACCTCGAATTATGACTTTTTACTTATCATATTCAGTCCGATGTCTGCGATCGTATTTCCTTTAAAGAAAACAAATAAAAAACCATTTTAATTTATCTGTTTTAAATAACAACACGGCCTTCATCGTGAAAGAAAAAATAATTAATGTAAATAGACACTTACATTCATGTAGCCAAAAAAAAACTACGACATTCTTTAAAACGAATACGAAAACGTCCTTTTAAATAGTCCATTCCCATGAATCCTTAATACACTCTCCAAGACCGTCTCTCAGAATTCTGTCTACACTCGTTTTAAAAATTTGCGCGATATAAAAAAATCTATAGACGATCCTGGCAGCTTAATTGAACGATCTGGTAAAGCCGCTCTAAGTGCTTCTAATCCTTATTGCCTTTTAGCTAGCGTAAAATTGCTAATGAGTGGAATCTCTATTCTATGAGAGGGGGCGGTAAGATGTCGCTTTTTTAAACAGGTAGAAAGAGGATGATGTATTTATGTTGCCGCTGTAACAACAAATACTAAAAACAGAATAAAATAAATATTTAAGTGGGACTCCCAAACAAGAGACATGTTTTTTTTTGCCGTTTTTTGCGATAATGGTACGGAACCCTTCGTGCACGAGTCCGACTCGCACTTGGCCGGTTTTTTATTTGTATACATTTTGACATAAGAGATCGTTTACGTTATCACGAGTGAGTACGTTAATAACTCAGCATAAACACACAGATCATCCATCTTTAGCAAAACATAATAAATTTCGCATTCAAGCGGCATCTTACCGCTCCACGGGCAACACCATACCTTTGGACAAAGCTTCCCAACCATTGTGCGGTGTACTACAGAATGAGATCTTATTATAGATTGCCGGTTCACAGGCAGTAATCGATCTCCTCTAGCCAGATAATACCTTTAATATCGCAGAGGTTGAATAGCTCTCTTTGTGAGTAAGTCTACAATACTGATTTGAAAGCGCCATCTTAGGGCTTTTTGTGTGCGATAAGTTTTTTGTGTGTAAATGGTGCGTGTAGGGAAGCTCTTGGTTTGTATGCTCGTGTTTTCTGTTCTGGTATGGGTGTTTTTTTTTGTGTCATAACCCTTTCGTTATGAAGTTGGCCATTGCTTGGCTGTGTTCATTGATAAAAAAACTCTCTAATTAAGTTCTTCTCGTTTCAATGGTACATTAAATTAAGACGGTACCCTGACCAAAAAATCGGCATGAGATATGAGCATTCCTATTGGTCTAGCGGCACTGGTGGCGCATGAATTACAGTAGTGAATACGCCCAGATTTTAGAATAAAATCTTTATTAAACCGGATTTTGGTCTTTTGAAAAAAATAATTCTACAAAAATGTTCTTTATTAAATTGTCTATCCATTAGTGTTAGTACAAAAAATAATTAGTGAACAATTTACGAGGAGATGCATATTATCAATAATTATTTCTCAATTTTATGTTTTTTTGGAAGGAGATTAGTGAAATATATACAACATTTAAAAAAAACTAAATCTACCATTTTAGAATCAATATTAGGTAGAAATTTAATGTATTTTTATTAATTGATATTTCTTTTTAAATAACGAGTAGATAGCTCTTAAAAACAGCACAAAAAACGGCTTGCGCGGCGTTTTGCTCGGGGTACCGCCTTAAATTGTTTGGGCCCAGTAGGTGGCCACGTTTATTGCAACGTCCGAAGCGTCGAACAGATCATCTAGGGTACAAGTAAATGGACAAATGTATCACTCCAGCAAGTGGGACATAGTCTGTCACTATACACCATTGTGTGCTTAAATAAAGCTCTAAACGTAATAAAACAATACATTCTGCAAAGTAGCACAAAACCCTAGTTTCATTTTAAAATACCTGTCAATGATATCACACATGATGGGGTGGGGCGGTTTTTTTGTTCTTTCCTTCGGGCCACCTAAAGGGAGCCATATTCAATTTAAGACGGTACCCTGACCAAAAAATCGGCATGAGATATGAGCGTTCCTATTGGTCTAGCGGCACTGGTGGCGCATGAATTACAGTAGTGAATACGCCCAGATTTTAGAATAAAATCATTATAAAATCGAATTTGGCAAGTGCGCTGTACCCATAACCGGCGTGTGTGTATGACTAGATGTATGAATGTGTGTGAAGCAAAAGAAGTATGTAAGGATCGTAGCAGGTGGCGTTCTGTAGTTTCTGCCTACCCCCATGGGAAAAAGGCGTGAGTTTATGTATGTATGTATGTAAAATCGAATTTTGGTCTTTTGAAAAAAAATATTCTACAAAAATGTTCGTTATTAAATTGTCTATCCATTAGTGTTAGTACAAAAAATAATCAATGAACACTTTACGAGGAGATGCATAATATCAATAATTATTTCTCATTTTCATGTTTTTTTGGAAGTAGATTAGTGAAATATATATAAACATTAAAAAAAAAAACTAAATCTACCATTTTAGAATCAATATTATGAAGAAATTTAATGTATTTTTATTAATTGATATTTCTTTTTAAATAACGAGTAGATAGCTCCTAAAAACAGCGCAAAAAACGGCTTGCGCGGCGTTTTGCTCGGGGTACCGCCTTAATGTGACGTCACATTTCCTATAACTAGCGGACAAACAAGACGCTTCCAACTACATCTCATTTGTCAAATTATGATAAGTAGTTAGGAAGTTATGAGGGAACAGATGAACATACTTACATACACATACCGGTCAAAAACATGACCCTAATTATTGTTTCGTCATAGTCGGGTATACAAATATATAAATTTTAGGATGGTAATAGGCTCGCCCCCTAATACACTACTGCTGAACCTTTCTGGTAATAGAGGTGTGATGTTATGTAAATGTTGTAGGACTTAGGGTATTTATTACATGTTCCATTTATTTGGAACCAGGAGCACACTGTGAAATTTATACAGTATGACAGCATATATTATTTAACAATTTCTCAAAAGTATGTCATATCTGTTGCAGACTGCAGTATCCTTTTATGACGCTGGCCCGACAGAGTTTACCGAAATTTCCTCTGGGACATAAACAACAGGATTGTCTACATGCATCGTGTCGTGTACAAATGCCGCATTGCTAGTATAAAAAATATTAATATGTGATGAAAATATTTAGGTGCTGCTATATGTTTCAGTAGGAACAGTGACTGACAGTCTGACAAGGAAAATTCGTTTTGCGACAACAAATAGAACCTTGTTTGGAACAAAAATGTATTAAAAGGTATCTACGGAATACCAACCCTGAGCACTTATGCAGGTCAAAGAAGGGGTAAACTTAGTAATCGAACGAGTGTCGAACAAAATTTATATGGGTTTGTTCAGCCAAATTGATGAAAGAAACACTTATAAAATAAATATATTATTATGTATTTAGACTTGATGCTTAAAAGTTCAAAGGTGGCAATGCATTCTTTACCGTCAATACATGGTGAAGAGATAACATGGCAGGTTTATTCGTTTAAATTATTCAATTTGGTTTATCATCATATTTTCAGTCGAAAAACGTCCACTGCTGGACAAAGGCCTCCCCAAAGCGTTACCACATCGAGCGGTCCTGTCGCATCCAATAGACTCAAATTGGTTCATCATCATCGTCATATCAGCCTAAAGACGTCCACAGCTGGACATAAGCACCTCGACCGGTCCTGTGCGTCTCGTATTCAAAGGATGCCCACAACTTTGTCATCGGTACACCTACGCCTTCCTGGCCTTCCAACGCAGCGTCTTCCGGTACGTGTTCGCCACTCCAGAACATTTCGGCCCCATCATCATAATTGAAAGGCTTAAGTGTATTTTTAGAAATAAAGCATGTAATTGTCCCAAAAAGCTACGAAACTGTCGTGTCAAGTCAAACGAGATCTAGCAAAGGCTAGTTGGAGTATAAATGAAGCCCATTTTACAAGCTTAGCTTATCCTATTCATATGAAACTACACGGAACATATCCGATGAATGACTTATAAGTAGCTTGCAATAGAGAGCTCAAAGCAAATAAGCTTAGGAGGAAAATGTAGATCTGCACCGTGAAATCAACTATATAGTTAATCTTCTTTAGAAGATATAATGTAGTCGTGTAGAGTGTAGATCGCCAATCGATACATATAATAAATCTATAGAAAAGTCGTTTTTGTACATTGAAAATCTTAATATATATAAATCTCGTGTCACAATGTTTGTCCTCAATGGACTCCTAAACCACTTAACCGATTATAATAAAATTCGCACACCATGTGCAGTTCGATCCAACTTGAGAGATAGGATATTTTTTTTTTTTTTTTTTGATGGGTAGGTTAGGTATGTAGGGTAGGGTAGGGTAGGGTAGTGTAGGGTAGGGTAGGGTTGGGTAGGGTAGGGTAGGGTAGGGTAGATAAATGTTTGGTCTTTTTATGGCAAAACAAAGTCTGCCGGGTCAGCTAGTATTTCTATAAAAATTGCCAGGGTGTTAAAGGATAACTAACAGAACCCGTTACCAGCATTTCTGGAATTATTGTCTGTTTTTAACCGACTTACCAAAAAGGAGGAGGTTCTATGTTCGACTTCTTGCATGTTTTTTTTTTTATGTTTCTTTTTAATTGTGCACGCATCACGTAAAATGTACGAAACCAATGTAGATGCAGTCGGTTCACTCTATCAAAAGTTAGATGAATTTAAAATTTTCAAAAAGTATAATATCACAACACACGCAATTTAGATACCCTGCCAGTTGAACTCCATATTCGATAGATGGCGTTGTGCAGTTTATGTAATTTTTTAATGGCGGTATTAAGATTCTGCGGGAAAGAATGACCCTAGAAATAAAATTAGTAGGTAGGTAGGGTAGGTACGAAGGTAAGTAGTGTAGGGTAGGCACTTAGGCAGTTGACGGGAGCGAAGCCGCCGGCACAGATAGTTATTATACAAGTAAAATTTCACAATTTAAAAAACCCCCGACACATTTATCTTGCGAAAACAACCCGATTCAAACAGTAAAATGCCCATAACTTTTGAACGGCTGAACAGATTTTATTCAAACATAGCTAAGAACACTCTCGACAAAATTACCTTTCAAACAAAAAAATAATAAATCGAAATCGGTTCACCCGTTTAGGCGCTATGATGCCACAGACAGACACACAGATACACAGCAACACACGTGAAACTTATAACACCCCTCTTTTTCCGGCGCAGGTTAAAAATAAAGTACACCGCCGCATCTGTACGCGATAAACTCAAAAACTACTGAACGGATTTTCATATTTCTCATGCCGTTGTCACCAATAGAAAGAGTGAGAAACAAGGAAGGTTTTTGTATATTTTGTCATGGGCGAAGCCGGGGCGGGTCGCTAGTCAACTATAAAATATACTTTAATCTTACTCTTAAAATTTTACTGCAGCTTTTCTGCCATGGCAAACAACCCACATACAATCACACTGGGCATGAAAGAGTTTGCTATAAATTAGTTCCTACAAACAAACAATAATACTTCTTGATAATATTGAATTCTAATAACAGAGCCATCATCATGATGATACAACTATAGTTTTCTTCAAAGTAGCGAAAAAAAATTACAAAGTTACCTCGATGTTTCTAATTCTTTTGTCTCTTCAAATCTGACACTGTCTTTATTTGCAGCCAGCTCGGTATTTGTGTGTATATGCAAAAGTCTATCAGCCATGCAGCCAAGAGCCACCCATAGGGAACTGAATGAGGAAAATTGATGCGCAATTTTTGTTTTTTCATCTTATTACTTAGTACTAAAGAAGAGTAGTTTAGAATATTTCTGGTATATAAAACGTGACTTACATCTTATACAATATTGAGGCAAACTTACCTTTCAAATAAATAACTAAAAATATACTAAAGCTCTTCCACACTTTCACTTCCTTTTAGCTGAGAAAAATGTAAAAGTATTCATCAAAAATTCTCAAACAAAAAGTGGCTTGATGACTTCTCGACACCTTCTTAAAAGTTTAACTTTGACAATATCGTAAAAATATAAACAAACTCACGTACAGAGAGATGAAACACAGAGGTAATAGTTACAGAAGGCCAGCTCTATACAACGTGCGGAAACAGGAGAGCGCACACATACTCCAGTTCGCTTCCTAACTAGTCGACAACCAACCATTTTTAGGGTTCCGTAGTGTTGACTACGGAACCCTAAAAATGGTTAGTTGTCGACTAGTTAGGAAGCGAACTGGTATCCTTATAGTTTCGTCCGTCTGTCACGTATAGTGGAGATGTTTTTGTCTATCCCATGGTGTGGGGTATCGTTGGATAGGCCATTCAAAAATATGACGGGTCTGTGAAAACTATTTTTCGATTCAGGGATCCGTTTAACAAAAATTAGGCATTTAAAGCTTAATTTTACGCAGAGTCAAATGTACCCACCCCCTGCCAGCTAAATGGTTGCTTTTGGATATGTGAAAAAAATTACGGTAGTAGTATATATAACAAAATTAAAAGGAAAACTATCACAGATATGTAGGCTTTACAATTTAACGAGTAATAGTCGACCAACTTATAAAGAGTATTTGGAAAAGTAAAACTTTTGTATGTTGATGTATTATTTATGATGTAGGTAGTTAATTTTGTCCCTTCGTTAGAGCAATGTTCGGCGCTTTCATTGTTTATGAACGTTAGTAATGTTACCTTTTTATTTTGGTGAATGTAGATGTTTATACGGAACCCTCTGTGCGCAAGTCAGACTCACACTTGGCCGGTTTATTTCTTTTACCCACGCTGGGATAATATTTGCTTTTTATTTAGTATTTTCTCATATAAGTGACAATTATTGTCTTAATGGAAATTAAGAGATTTAAACCGAATAGTAAGAGTCAAACTTAATGGCCGCATTGCAGTGCATTTATCACTGGGCACTACCCATCCCTTACCCCCGCCATCACATGAATTTGCTACTGGGCAGCGACTCGCCTTGTGTTCAGAGCCGCTATTAAGTATGAATCGTACTGTACGTTCGGCGATCTCAAAAAAAAATCGGTTGCGAGTGCGCTAGCATTTGCTGTACGTGAAGTGTGTATATAAGTGCGTGCATTTTCGCTCGTTGTATTGTATGGAGCCGACCTAAAGAAATTTTCAATACTTTATTCATTACATAGAGAGGTAGCTACAGAAGGAACTCTAGACAAAGATACTTTCACAGCAGAGTGGAATTCCCTGGCGCTACTTCTAGGCAAGTATGCTTCACCGTCAACCATATCATCGCTAACCATCAGGTGAGATAGTGGTCTGACATATATTAAAAATTAATAATTTAAATAAAAAAACTAAAAAGTCGTAAAAAATCATGCTGTGCAGTCGGAGGATACATATTCGCCGGCTGGCTGACCAAAATCTGGTGTATCATCCGCCTGCACAGCATGATTTTTTCCTTGTTTACGACTTTTTAATTCGCTTTTGAAGCAGTCGGGTTCTTTGATTTTTTTAATTAAGTTTTTTTATTTATAACTTTTTCTAGTTATTCTATAATAAGATTCTAATTATTCTATTATTATTCCATAGATATATTTTAATTATTATATTTATCAGAATTTTATAATACAATAACTAAATTAATTAGAATGTAATACACATGTAATTTTATTTTTTATCTATAGAATAATAATAGAATAATTTGAATTTTATAATATAATAACTAGAATTATCAGATTTTTATAATGGAATAACTAGATTAATTAGAATTTTATACACATGTAACATCTCAATGAAATAAGTTAGACATTAATTAATTAAATTAGATTATTAACAAATAAATAAAATTATCTATACATATAATAACATTGAATAATAGAAACTAAATGTATTTCTGTTTACTCAGCTAGCAAATTAAATAAAAATATATATGGATTAAAAATTAATGTTTGCATATTTTTAAATGGAAAAATATTGTAATTGCATGGAATAAAAGGCTATTTTATTTTATTTTATTTATTTATAACTTTTTAGTTAGTTTTTTCGAATTAGATACATTTAAACATATAAGTGTTGTATATTTTTGAAATCACCTCTTAAAACCCTTTATTTTGATACCCCACACGATGGGTTTGGAAGAAAAAAAAAAATTGGGCCCCCACAATATGGCACCCAAAAGCCGCCATTTTTCTATTATCCAATTTTAATGTAGCCTATGACACTCGCAGGGTTAAGACGCATCGATTGACGTACGAATCATCAAAATCGGCCAACGCGTTTGGTCTCTGGAACGCCACATAGGAACAAACATACATACATACATACATACATAGACTGATAAACACATTACCCTCCTCGGCAGTCGGATAAAAAAAGCGATGCGCTACCGAAACGTACCGTGGTTAATACCGAAGATTTTGAACTTTCGACGATCGTCATCACTACAAAAATGTCACTTTGTCTACAGCCCCTTCTGTACCCAACTTTTTAGTGGATGAAGTATGGAAAGTTCGTGAAATGCTCGCTATGGCCATAGCTCTTAAAACGTCCCCTTACAATATCGTATTATTTATTTAGGACGCGCTGTGGTAGAGAGCTCTCGCTATTAGGGTTGTCACTGCGGGCAATGTTTGGAAGGTTTAGTTTGAAGTTAACTTTGCCTTGTATTCAACTTTTGTCTTCAAAAAAAAAAAGAAAAAAAAAAGTAAAAAAAAAAGAAAGAAAGTTGAAAAATTGGAAAAGGACCATAGAGAGATTGCCATCATACTCAATGGCAGCTTGATTCCACCCAATGACTAGTATGGGTTTCTTACTTTTTGTGTAGTTTAATTGAAATACGTTTTGGAAATACTTTCATTATGCGTACAGCTAAGGAGTGGAATTCCCTGCCGGAGTCTGTGTTTACTGATAGCTACAATCTAGGGGTATAAGGTGAGATAGTGTTCAAGCGCGAGCTTATAATCTAAAAAAAAGGTTACTAAAATCATGTGCTCCATACATTGGTGTTCGATTAACAGGAAAAAAAAATTTGGGATAGATGATTTTTGTTGGTCCCATCTTAACTAATACAGAGAGCCTGAATTTTGTATGTTTGTAGGGTAATCTCTAAAAAATCTTTCACCAATGGGCTACCGTATAAATTGTTATATCCTAGGCAAAGCCTAAAGTCAGTTGTTTACTACTAGTGAGTAGTAAACAAAAGTTTTTTTAATAATGTGCAAAATTACCCCTCAAGAAGTATTCAGTAATTTCCATTACACCTTGTTAACAGGAACACTGTGTTCAAGGTTTTGAAGTCACATGTTTTCCACACACAACTTCTGAATATCTCAAAACGAAGCTGCATCAACCCTAGTGCATTGGGCAAAGTCTGAAAATGGAATTCAACTCGAAACTCAATTATTCGTTGAGATATAGTACTATTTATACCTGAACGGTACATCTTCATGTTTGTTATCTTATGATGTTCCACACTACTTTCAAGTATTTTTTTAGGATTTTTAGTGATATTTATTTTTCAGACGAAGTTTGGTTATAGGCCTCTCCAAACTTCTTGGCCGCCCTGAAGTTGGTTCACCGGATGCGCGACGCACGAAAAGGTGCTGATGTTTGTATGAAAATGTCTACTGTGCAGCCATTGTAGCCAACTTCAGGGCGGCCAGTTATATTTATGTTGTGATATATATGTAGTTTTTTGCGAGTGGTGCAGTCTAGCACCTGTAGCCAAGTTGACAATCTATAATCGATAACGCTATCACATCTGAACGTTAAGTCACGTGTTCAGACCATACAAATAGAAGGCGTTAACGATTTAAGAAAGAGATTCGATACGAAACGTAGCTTGGCTAGGGGAGCAGACCAGCAACCTAATTGTGTAAGTGAATTCGGCAAGGCAAAGGGTTTGATCCCATGAAAGAGAATGAACAATCAACCAATCACATAGATGGAAATATACATCGCGTCTTTCATTTCGCATGTGATTGGTCTATTGTTCATTCTCTTTAATGGGAACAAACCCTTTGCCTTGCCGAATTCACTTAAGCAATTAGGCTGTAGATCACAAACGGTCCATTAAACTGCTCCCTAGATGACTTGACAACCAAATGGGCTCAAACCTTAAATATAATTTGATGCAAAGAATACAAAAGAAGTAGTAACTTACCTAGAACAAAATCCGTGGAAGTTGTAAGATACGCCAAATCAATGATTTCAAAAGGAAGGATACGCCCATCTGAACATTTTATAGAAACCTTCTTAATACAAGCAACAGATAACAAAAGTTATGTAAGGTTACTTACCGATGATACTCGTACGATATCCCATGTTTCTTTTTAACCTTTGTATCGTAATTTTTGCAGCATTTTACCACACAACCAGGCATTCTCATGACAATCAAATACTCGTTCATTCCCGCACACGGACCACTGTCGCGTTGGCCCTAAACTACAATTTAGGGCCAGCGTGCTGGTGCCATTTAGTCGCGCGGTTGGCCCGGTCCTTACGCAAGTAATATATATGTCAATGCGCCAAATCCAATATAAGCATTCCACTGCACGCCTGATATGTTACGGGCAATTGAAGAGAACACCTGAAGACCACAGGACCAGAGAACCCACAGCTTCGACACCGGTTCTAAAAAGCGTGGACGGGCCCTTCTGACCTGGACATCCATTGTAAAGAATGCCCTGAAGGTCAACCTTAGATGAGATGGTTAGATGTCTCGACGCATCTGTGTAGGTTACACCAACAAGGCAAAGAAAGCTTGGATTAGACTAGACGAAGTAAGAGAGAGATTGATATTTTTCTTTCTTCCCCCATTTCACTGAACCACGACACTATTTCACCTAGAATCATGAAACTTTCATCAGATAGATGAATACAGTGCAACAGTTGCTCGTTAAAAAAATATATTCCAGAGAGCAAAATCGTACGCAAAGCTAATCTGCCCTGCACTACTTGAGTAAAACTTTGTAACCCGTAAGTTTTTTAATTAATTCTAAGTTCACATTATATAATGTCGTTGGCACACTTCCAATGGGAGAGTTTGTTGAAAGGAATAATTTGCTCGTTTGCACTTAGTAGTAATAGAACTCCTGGAAAAAGTGGTCAACAGGGAATGATTATGAAATACTAACATTTGGTTGCTTTTTAACAACAACCCCTGACGGAAAAAGAGGGGAGTTATAAGTTTGACGTGTGTGCCGCTTTTTGCTCTTCACAGAGCGAATGCGGTATCCATCGGGAAAGGGAAAACAACTTTTTTACACCTAATTGTTCATGCAAGATTATTTGTATTTGTCTCATGCCAATGTCTAGAAGTTGCCTGAATTCCATTCCCGATACTTTTAGTGCAGCCTATGTATATGTAGTTTTAGTATGTAGTGCTATTCTGGGTGCATCGTCGTCACATATATATTATGAGTTTATTGATGTATGTACTTAAGTAAACATTGTAAAGTATTATTTCAATAAATTAGTAAGTATTGAGTTTCTTGACCGTTCTTCTCCATAATAAGCTTCTTTGCCGAATGGACGGTAGAATCAATTACTATTACTTGTAATTTTCAATTGTTGACGTTCAAAAGTGCCGCGTTGAAATATTTTATTTTATTTTAACTTTTGACTCTTTTTAACATTTTTAAAACTGTAATTTGAATTGCTTAATTTAAGTATTGTCAATATTTATTTTTTAATACACTATTTATTTTTAATTGTTTGATTATTCGTATTGTCCAGTGTTACTGACAATAGTTGTAAGGTGTTTCTACTAAAAAATAATGGACCATGTTGTTCGATGAATAAATTTTATAAAATTTTATCTATAGGTACTGCAAAAAAGTTAGTATTTGCTAGTGATATCTGAAGAAGATGTTCACCTTTCTGCTACTATCCCAACTAACTTGGGGTCAGCGGAACAGGTCTTCTTGTTCCATATTCATGTTTTTCCTTTATCTCATTAGTCACCTTATTTCGAGGTATATATTTTTTCTTATAATCCATTCGTCGTTCCTTTTGACTTCCTATTACTACTTCTCCTTCCTACTCATGCTCAAAACTTTCCTCAAGACATTTTTCTTAGTTCTTCGCATTATGTGCCCATACCATGAAAACGGAGTTCCACACAACTAAGGTATTACAGGATACCAATCAGTGACCAGACTTTCTCTACAGAAGACATCTAATCAGATCACAGTTTAATGGGTAACTAAAGCAATGTTCGGCGCTTTCATTGTTTATGAACATTAGTAATGTTACCTTTTTATTTTGGTGAATGTAGCTGTTTATACGGAACCCTCTGTGCGCAAGTCAGACTCACACTTGGCCGGTTTATTTCTTTTACCCACGCTGGGATAATATTTGCTTTTTATTTAGTATTTTCTCATGACAATTATTGTCTTAATGGAAATTAAGAGATTTAAACCGAATAATAAGCGTCAAACTTAATGGCCGCTATGCAGTGCATTTATCACTGGGCACTACCCATCCCTTACCCCCGTCATCACATGAATTTGCTACTGGGCAGCGACTCGCCTTGTGTTCAGAGCCGCTATTAAGTATGAATCGTACTGCACGTTCGGCGATCTCAAAAGAAAATCGGTTGCGAGTGCGCTAGTACTTGCTGTACGTGAAGTGCGTACATTTTCGCTGGTTGTTCTGTTTGGAGCCGACCTAAAGAAATTTTCAATACATAAAGAGGTAGCTACAGAAGGAACTCTAGACAAAGATACTTTCACAGCAGAGTGGAATTCCCTGGCGCTACTTCGAGGTAAGTATGCTTCACCGTCAACCACATCATCGCTAACCATCAGGTGAGATAGTGGTCTGACATATATTAAAAATTAATAATTTTAAAAAAAGCGATGCGCTACCGAAACGTACCGTGGTTAATACCGAAGATTTTGAACTTTCGACGATCGTCATCACTACAAAAATGTCACTTTGTCTACAGCCCCTTCTGTACCCAACTTTTTAGTGGATGAAGTATGGAAAGTTCGTGAAATGCCCGCTATGGCCATAGCTCTTAAAACGTCCCCTTACAATATCGTATTATTTATTTAGGACGCGCTGTGGTAGAGAGCTCTCGCTATTAGGGTTGTCACTGCGGGCAATGTTTGGAAGTTTTAGTTTGAAGTTAACTTTGCCTTGTATTCAACTTTTGTCTTCCTTCAATATATCACATATTGAAGGAAGACAAAAGTTGAAAAATTGGAAAAGGACCATAGAGAGATTGCCATCATACTCAATGGCAGCTTGATTCCACCCAATGACTAGTATTGGTTTCTTACTTTTTGTGTAGTGAAATTACTTAAAACCTCATTTAATTGAAATACGTTTTGGAAATACTTTCATTATGCGTACAGCTAAGGAGTGGAATTCCCTGCCGGAGTCTGTGTTTCCTGATAGCTACAATCTAGGGGTATACCCCTAGATAAAGGTGAGATAAATATAAGGTGAGATAGTGTTCAAGCGCGAGCCTATAATCTAAAAAAAAAAGTTATGAAAATCATGTGCTCCATACACTGGTGTTCGATTAACAGGAAAAAAAAATTGGGATAGATGATTTTTGTTGGTCCCATCTTAACTAATACAGAGAGCCTGAATTTTGTATGTTTGTAGGGTAATCTCTAAAAAATCTTTCACCAATGGGCTACCGTATAAATTGTTATATCCTAGGCAAAGCCTAAAGTCAGTTGTTTACTACTAGTGAGTAGTAAACAAAAGTTTTTTTAATAATGTGCAAAATTACCCCTCAAGAAGTATTCAGTAATTTCCATTACACCTTGTTAACAGGAACACTGTGTTCAAGGTTTTGAAGTCACATGTTTTCCACACACAACTTCTGAATATCTCAAAACGAAGCTGCATCAACCCTAGTGCATTGGGCAAAGTCTGAAAATGGAATTCAACTCGAAACTCAATTATTCGTTGAGATATAGTACTATTTATACCTGAACGGTACATCTTCATGTTTGTTATCTTATGATGTTCCACACTACTTTCAAGTATTTTTTTAGGATTTTTAGTGATATTTATTTTTCAGACGAAGTTTGGTTATAGGCCTCTCCAAACTTCTTGGCCGCCCTGAAGTTGGTTCACCGGATGCGCGACGCACGAAAAGGTGCTGATGTTTGTATGAAAATGTCTACTGTGCAGCCATTGTAGCCAACTTCAGGGCGGCCAGTTATATTTATGTTGTGATATATATGTAGTTTTTTGCGAGTGGTGCAGTCTAGCACCTGTAGCCAAGTTGACAATCTATAATCGATAACGCTATCACATCTGAACGTTAAGTCACGTGTTCAGACCATACAAATAGAAGGCGTTAACGATTTAAGAAAGAGATTCGATACGAAACGTAGCTTGGCTAGGGGAGCAGACCAGCAACCTAATTGTGTAAGTGAATTCGGCAAGGCAAAGGGTTTGATCCCATGAAAGAGAATGAACAATCAACCAATCACATAGATGGAAATATACATCGCGTCTTTCATTTCGCATGTGATTGGTCTATTGTTCATTCTCTTTAATGGGAACAAACCCTTTGCCTTGCCGAATTCACTTAAGCAATTAGGCTGTAGATCACAAACGGTCCATTAAACTGCTCCCTAGATGACTTGACAACCAAATGGGCTCAAACCTTAAATATAATTTGATGCAAAGAATACAAAAGAAGTAGTAACTTACCTAGAACAAAATCCGTGGAAGTTGTAAGATACGCCAAATCAATGATTTCAAAAGGAAGGATACGCCCATCTGAACATTTTATAGAAACCTTCTTAATACAAGCAACAGATAACAAAAGTTATGTAAGGTTACTTACCGATGATACTCGTACGATATCCCATGTTTCTTTTTAACCTTTGTATCGTAATTTTTGCAGCATTTTACCACACAACCAGGCATTCTCATGACAATCAAATACTCGTTCATTCCCGCACACGGACCACTGTCGCGTTGGCCCTAAACTACAATTTAGGGCCAGCGTGCTGGTGCCATTTAGTCGCGCGGTTGGCCCGGTCCTTACGCAAGTAATATATATGTCAATGCGCCAAATCCAATATAAGCATTCCACTGCACGCCTGATATGTTACGGGCAATTGAAGAGAACACCTGAAGACCACAGGACCAGAGAACCCACAGCTTCGACACCGGTTCTAAAAAGCGTGGACGGGCCCTTCTGACCTGGACATCCATTGTAAAGAATGCCCTGAAGGTCAACCTTAGATGAGATGGTTAGATGTCTCGACGCATCTGTGTAGGTTACACCAACAAGGCAAAGAAAGCTTGGATTAGACTAGACGAAGTAAGAGAGAGATTGATATTTTTCTTTCTTCCCCCATTTCACTGAACCACGACACTATTTCACCTAGAATCATGAAACTTTCATCAGATAGATGAATACAGTGCAACAGTTGCTCGTTAAAAAAATATATTCCAGAGAGCAAAATCGTACGCAAAGCTAATCTGCCCTGCACTACTTGAGTAAAACTTTGTAACCCGTAAGTTTTTTAATTAATTCTAAGTTCACATTATATAATGTCGTTGGCACACTTCCAATGGGAGAGTTTGTTGAAAGGAATAATTTGCTCGTTTGCACTTAGTAGTAATAGAACTCCTGGAAAAAGTGGTCAACAGGGAATGATTATGAAATACTAACATTTGGTTGCTTTTTAACAACAACCCCTGACGGAAAAAGAGGGGAGTTATAAGTTTGACGTGTGTGCCGCTTTTTGCTCTTCACAGAGCGAATGCGGTATCCATCGGGAAAGGGAAAACAACTTTTTTACACCTAATTGTTCATGCAAGATTATTTGTATTTGTCTCATGCCAATGTCTAGAAGTTGCCTGAATTCCATTCCCGATACTTTTAGTGCAGCCTATGTATATGTAGTTTTAGTATGTAGTGCTATTCTGGGTGCATCGTCGTCACATATATATTATGAGTTTATTGATGTATGTACTTAAGTAAACATTGTAAAGTATTATTTCAATAAATTAGTAAGTATTGAGTTTCTTGACCGTTCTTCTCCATAATAAGCTTCTTTGCCGAATGGACGGTAGAATCAATTACTATTACTTGTAATTTTCAATTGTTGACGTTCAAAAGTGCCGCGTTGAAATATTTTATTTTATTTTAACTTTTGACTCTTTTTAACATTTTTAAAACTGTAATTTGAATTGCTTAATTTAAGTATTGTCAATATTTATTTTTTAATACACTATTTATTTTTAATTGTTTGATTATTCTTATTGTCCAGTGTTACTGACAATAGTTGTAAGGTGTTTCTACTAAAAAATAATGGACCATGTTGTTCGATGAATAAATTTTATAAAATTTTATCTATAGGTACTGCAAAAAAGTTAGTATTTGCTAGTGATATCTGAAGAAGATGTTCACCTTTCTGCTACTATCCCAACTAACTTGGGGTCAGCGGAACAGGTCTTCTTGTTCCATATTCATGTTTTTCCTTTATCTCATTAGTCACCTTATTTCGAGGTATATATTTTTTCTTATAATCCATTCGTCGTTCCTTTTGACTTCCTATTACTACTTCTCCTTCCTACTCATGCTCAAAACTTTCCTCAAGACATTTTTCTTAGTTCTTCGCATTATGTGCCCATACCATGAAAACGGAGTTCCACACAACTAAGGTATTACAGGATACCAATCAGTGACCAGACTTTCTCTACAGAAGACATCTAATCAGATCACAGTTTAATGGGTAACTAAAGCAATGTTCGGCGCTTTCATTGTTTATGAACATTAGTAATGTTACCTTTTTATTTTGGTGAATGTAGCTGTTTATACGGAACCCTCTGTGCGCAAGTCAGACTCACACTTGGCCGGTTTATTTCTTTTACCCACGCTGGGATAATATTTGCTTTTTATTTAGTATTTTCTCATGACAATTATTGTCTTAATGGAAATTAAGAGATTTAAACCGAATAATAAGCGTCAAACTTAATGGCCGCTATGCAGTGCATTTATCACTGGGCACTACCCATCCCTTACCCCCGTCATCACATGAATTTGCTACTGGGCAGCGACTCGCCTTGTGTTCAGAGCCGCTATTAAGTATGAATCGTACTGCACGTTCGGCGATCTCAAAAGAAAATCGGTTGCGAGTGCGCTAGTACTTGCTGTACGTGAAGTGCGTACATTTTCGCTGGTTGTTCTGTTTGGAGCCGACCTAAAGAAATTTTCAATACATAAAGAGGTAGCTACAGAAGGAACTCTAGACAAAGATACTTTCACAGCAGAGTGGAATTCCCTGGCGCTACTTCGAGGTAAGTATGCTTCACCGTCAACCACATCATCGCTAACCATCAGGTGAGATAGTGGTCTGACATATATTAAAAATTAATAATTTTAAAAAAAGCGATGCGCTACCGAAACGTACCGTGGTTAATACCGAAGATTTTGAACTTTCGACGATCGTCATCACTACAAAAATGTCACTTTGTCTACAGCCCCTTCTGTACCCAACTTTTTAGTGGATGAAGTATGGAAAGTTCGTGAAATGCCCGCTATGGCCATAGCTCTTAAAACGTCCCCTTACAATATCGTATTATTTATTTAGGACGCGCTGTGGTAGAGAGCTCTCGCTATTAGGGTTGTCACTGCGGGCAATGTTTGGAAGTTTTAGTTTGAAGTTAACTTTGCCTTGTATTCAACTTTTGTCTTCCTTCAATATATCACATATTGAAGGAAGACAAAAGTTGAAAAATTGGAAAAGGACCATAGAGAGATTGCCATCATACTCAATGGCAGCTTGATTCCACCCAATGACTAGTATTGGTTTCTTACTTTTTGTGTAGTGAAATTACTTAAAACCTCATTTAATTGAAATACGTTTTGGAAATACTTTCATTATGCGTACAGCTAAGGAGTGGAATTCCCTGCCGGAGTCTGTGTTTCCTGATAGCTACAATCTAGGGGTATACCCCTAGATAAAGGTGAGATAAATATAAGGTGAGATAGTGTTCAAGCGCGAGCCTATAATCTAAAAAAAAAAGTTATGAAAATCATGTGCTCCATACACTGGTGTTCGATTAACAGGAAAAAAAAATTGGGATAGATGATTTTTGTTGGTCCCATCTTAACTAATACAGAGAGCCTGAATTTTGTATGTTTGTAGGGTAATCTCTAAAAAATCTTTCACCAATGGGCTACCGTATAAATTGTTATATCCTAGGCAAAGCCTAAAGTCAGTTGTTTACTACTAGTGAGTAGTAAACAAAAGTTTTTTTAATAATGTGCAAAATTACCCCTCAAGAAGTATTCAGTAATTTCCATTACACCTTGTTAACAGGAACACTGTGTTCAAGGTTTTGAAGTCACATGTTTTCCACACACAACTTCTGAATATCTCAAAACGAAGCTGCATCAACCCTAGTGCATTGGGCAAAGTCTGAAAATGGAATTCAACTCGAAACTCAATTATTCGTTGAGATATAGTACTATTTATACCTGAACGGTACATCTTCATGTTTGTTATCTTATGATGTTCCACACTACTTTCAAGTATTTTTTTAGGATTTTTAGTGATATTTATTTTTCAGACGAAGTTTGGTTATAGGCCTCTCCAAACTTCTTGGCCGCCCTGAAGTTGGTTCACCGGATGCGCGACGCACGAAAAGGTGCTGATGTTTGTATGAAAATGTCTACTGTGCAGCCATTGTAGCCAACTTCAGGGCGGCCAGTTATATTTATGTTGTGATATATATGTAGTTTTTTGCGAGTGGTGCAGTCTAGCACCTGTAGCCAAGTTGACAATCTATAATCGATAACGCTATCACATCTGAACGTTAAGTCACGTGTTCAGACCATACAAATAGAAGGCGTTAACGATTTAAGAAAGAGATTCGATACGAAACGTAGCTTGGCTAGGGGAGCAGACCAGCAACCTAATTGTGTAAGTGAATTCGGCAAGGCAAAGGGTTTGATCCCATGAAAGAGAATGAACAATCAACCAATCACATAGATGGAAATATACATCGCGTCTTTCATTTCGCATGTGATTGGTCTATTGTTCATTCTCTTTAATGGGAACAAACCCTTTGCCTTGCCGAATTCACTTAAGCAATTAGGCTGTAGATCACAAACGGTCCATTAAACTGCTCCCTAGATGACTTGACAACCAAATGGGCTCAAACCTTAAATATAATTTGATGCAAAGAATACAAAAGAAGTAGTAACTTACCTAGAACAAAATCCGTGGAAGTTGTAAGATACGCCAAATCAATGATTTCAAAAGGAAGGATACGCCCATCTGAACATTTTATAGAAACCTTCTTAATACAAGCAACAGATAACAAAAGTTATGTAAGGTTACTTACCGATGATACTCGTACGATATCCCATGTTTCTTTTTAACCTTTGTATCGTAATTTTTGCAGCATTTTACCACACAACCAGGCATTCTCATGACAATCAAATACTCGTTCATTCCCGCACACGGACCACTGTCGCGTTGGCCCTAAACTACAATTTAGGGCCAGCGTGCTGGTGCCATTTAGTCGCGCGGTTGGCCCGGTCCTTACGCAAGTAATATATATGTCAATGCGCCAAATCCAATATAAGCATTCCACTGCACGCCTGATATGTTACGGGCAATTGAAGAGAACACCTGAAGACCACAGGACCAGAGAACCCACAGCTTCGACACCGGTTCTAAAAAGCGTGGACGGGCCCTTCTGACCTGGACATCCATTGTAAAGAATGCCCTGAAGGTCAACCTTAGATGAGATGGTTAGATGTCTCGACGCATCTGTGTAGGTTACACCAACAAGGCAAAGAAAGCTTGGATTAGACTAGACGAAGTAAGAGAGAGATTGATATTTTTCTTTCTTCCCCCATTTCACTGAACCACGACACTATTTCACCTAGAATCATGAAACTTTCATCAGATAGATGAATACAGTGCAACAGTTGCTCGTTAAATAAAAATATTCCAGAGAGCAAAATCGTACGCAAAGCTAATCTGCCCTGCACTACTTGAGTAAAACTTTGTAACCCGTAAGTTTTTTAATTAATTCTAAGTTCACATTATATAATGTCGTTGGCACACTTCCAATGGGAGAGTTTGTTGAAAGGAATAATTTGCTCGTTTGCACTTAGTAGTAATAGAACTCCAGGAAAAAAGTGGTCAACAGGGAATGATTATGAAATACTAACATTTGGTTGCTTTTTAAGAACAACCCCTGACGGAAAAAGAGGGGAGTTATAAGTTTGACGTGTGTGTATATTATAATATAAGAATTAAGGATACGGTTTATACCTATATGTAGTTATAGTATGTAGTGCTATTCTGGGTGCATCGTCGTCACATATATATTATGAGTTTATTGATGTATGTAGTTATCTAAATATTGTAATAGTACATTGTGATACAAGGGTGGAAAGTACAACGAAAACAGCATATACAGCCTATTCGATTTTTGACAAATGTTTGATGTGAAAATAATTAAATTAAAACTGTTCATTAAATATATTTAGCAACCATCTAAAAGACTTTTGAGAATTCAATGCTAAGACGTACGGACTCATTCATTTTTCCTCGTATAAAATATATTCCATTTTATTCTATGTACGAAAACTCCTTGCTATTAAACTTTTTTAAATTGACTTATAAATTTAAAACTAAACTGCAAAACTAATGATCGAGCGCGTAAACAAAAGTCACGACCGCGTAACAGAAAGATGCCTGTGCAAAAGATTTGATTTTCGAATCATAACTATAGCCTCTGAAAGTGCGCCCTTTTGAACGGCAACTGTATTGAAAAATATTATTTCAATAAATTAGTAAGTATTGAGTGTCTTGACCGTTCTTCTCCATAATAAGCTTCTTTGCCGAATGGACGGTAGAATCAATTACTATTACTTGTAAATTTCAATAGTTGACGTTCAAAAGTGCCGCGTTGAAATATTTTATTTTATTTTAACTTTGACTCTTTTTAACATTTTTAAAACTGTAATTTGAATTGTTTAATTTAAGTATTGTCAATATTTATTTTTTAATACACTATTTATTTTTAATTGTTTGATTATTCGTATTGTCCAGTGTTACTGACAATAGTTGTAAGGTGTTTCTACTTAAAAATAATGGACCATGTTGTTCGATGAATAAAGGAGATGTTCCAGAAATGTATGGAGCCTGGGCCAGCTCTATGTACACTTTAAGTAAAAATTGCTGTATAATATAGTAAATGTTTTTTATTGTTAATTTTCTTTAATTTCACTTCGTTTCAATGTTAACTCAAATTAACTTTGTCAAGCAGAGCAACACAATTTACAATTAAACATGGCGGGTCAGATCAGCAGTAGGCGAAAAATGTCATTTTGACAATGACAGTATGCGCAGAATGTAATTTTGACAATGAGATTTGTTTGACGTAATATCTGCGTCAATAAAAAACAACAAAAAAGCACACTTTTTCAATTTCAATAGAGAAGCAATAAAATAAGGTCCGTAGTAGTAAAACAATCTCTAAAAACTCCGAAACTTAACCAATTCAAAATCAAAGCAAAGAAAGACTCAAAGAAGTCACTTCTTAAAACTGTCAAAGTCGTCAGACGTCATGTCAAACACAACTGTCATGGCTGCCCTGAAAATAGGGTTATCTAATTAAAAAAACTATAAATTATCCTTTTTGTTACTCCTGTACCCTTCTCCAAATTAATTTGTTAGTATTTTTATGAAATTCCTTAATTTTTTTCCTATTTATCTATGTAGTGTACATAGTGATGGCCCAAAATCGAACATCTCCTAAAATTTAACTATAGGTAGGTACTGCAAAAAAGTTAGTATTTGCAAGTGATATCTGAAGAAGATGTTCACCTTTCTGCTACTATCCCAACTAACTTGGGGTCAGCGGAACAGGTCTTCTTGTTCCATATTCATGTTTTTCCTTTATCTCATTAGTCACCTTATTTCGAGGAATATATTTTTTCTTATAATCCATTCGTCGTTCCTTTTGTCTTTCTATTTATTAATTTGTTCACACTCATGCTCAAAACTTTCCTCAAGACATTTTTCTTAGTTCTTCGCATCATGTGCCCATACCATGAAAACGGAGTTCCACACAACTAAGGTATTACAGGACACCAATCAGTGACCAGACTTTCTCTACAGAAGACATCTAATCAGATCACAGTTTAATGGGTAACGCTATAAATAAATCATTCGAGCTTTTAGCTAACCGTGTATTGTCATTCAAACCAAATGCGTATGCAAATTGTCAGCTCAATCGGCTGGGAATAACTGTTTCAAAATTCAGTTGCAAGATTCGATCCATACATACTCGTACTAACTAAATAAAACAGGCAAGTTAAATAAACGCTATAAATCAAATCAAATCTTTTTATTGGGGGCATACATATAGGTTATACCACAGAACTGAAAAAACGCCTTCGGTTATACGTACAGATGTTAGGTAAATTACAGTTCCAATATGTCCTGCCTAGTAGGCATACAATAATTATGTCAACATGCAAACAAGTTATAGGTATCACATATAAAGCAAATCTAAAGTTAAAAGTTATTTAATGTGTCAATTCAGTCAAATATACTTATATTCAAACCATCTTCTGGCAGCGGCTTCATCCGCGTGAAAGTTGAAAATTATCCCGAGGGAACATTTTCTCGGGATTAAAAAGTCCTATGTGCTATGCCTGACTATAATCTATCTCTGTGCCAAATTTTGTCCAGATCCGCTCAGTCGTTCTGGGGTGATTGAGTAACAAACATACACACATCAAAACTTTCGCATTTATAATATTATATGTCGGGTTTAGTCAATAGTACGGATGTCAAAACAAATCGCAAGCACGCCATCTGGCGGCAAAGCAAGAACAACTACGCATTGGCGCGCTATTTCTAACCACTTGCGTGGTGGGGAACACAGAATATGGCAGTTGAGTATAGACATGGGTCGGATTAGGTAAAAACGATACCTAATCCACCTTATCCTAGTATTTAAAAATACCTAATCCATTTACCTAATCCAAATATTTATTCATTATAGCCGCTGGCCGGTTACCGATATTTTGTATGGTATGTGGATTGGGTAAGAAATATTCGGAATGGAGTATGGACGTTCCGTTTCTGATATATTGTGGAACGGTGGATTATATTTCGCTTTTTATGAGCAAATGGTACTTAAAGTCAACGTGAATACTTTTGTTTTTAACGTTTATTAAAGTGATCAAAATTACCCATCATACTTATAGAGTGCGGCTGCACAATGTGTTAACGATGGTGCAACGAGCGCCAAAAGTTAGGTCAAGGTTAAAGTTTATTGTAGAATTACTCTGAAAACAACTCGAAATGACATATTTTTTGTCTATTTTAACGGCGACGTGTATTCGTTACGACATTTATCGCTAAAGCACTAACTAGTCCATTAGTATTCTACATAGATGGCGCTGGCGGCAGTACTAATTAAACTTAAAACTTAAGCCCCACATTTTGAAGTACGGAATATCTTCTGTGTAGACTGTGTACGAATATTTTGTGCCATACCTAATCCTCGACGCTTTGCATCAGGTACGAACTCGCAACGAAAAATACCTAATCCACATACCTAATCCAATATTTATGTCTCACGTCTTGAGTACTGACCGCCTAGGAGCTAACACGTCGTAGAATCAGTGCCGATCCGTAATATTAGTAAGCAAGATTGTAACTGTGAATATTTGAATAAACCCAGTGTATTTATGCTATCGGCCAGCCTTGATGCGACATATATATGATCCCTGAACTGGGCCATGCATAGGGTTGGTATCTTAGTAATTCAACCAAAGCGGAGAAGCGAAGAGATGCTTCGCGGCGAAGGTGTACCCACCGGAGTAGTACGAAAGACCGGAGCATAGATGTTTATTGGTAAAGGTGATTTTCCATCAGAGATGTGCGAGGAAATGGGTTTCCAAGCTGTGAAACGTTGTGTAGTTGAGTGCTGTAGTGTAGAGTATGCGTAGTGGTCTTTCCAGTAAAAATTTAAAAGACCTCGACATATTTTTATTTCATGCTACATAATTTAACTAGCAGTAGACATACTTCGGTCGAAAATCTATTGAACACGTAATTTTGACATGATATGTTGTGAAAACACCCCGATTCAAACAGTAAAACGGCCAAAACTAGCTAGCTATAACTGGCTAGTATAGTTTAATAACGAATTTTAATTATTGTTAATTTTTAGGGTTCCGTAGCCAAATGGCAAAAAACGGAACCCTTATAGATTCGACATGTCTGTCTGTCTGTCTGTCCGTCCGTATGTCACAGCCACTTTATTCTGAAACTAAAAGAACTATGCTGTTGAAACTTGGTAAGTAGATGTATTCTGTAAACCGCATTAAGATTTTCACACAAAAATAAAAATAAAACAATAAATTTTGGGGGTTCCCATACTTGAAACTAAAACTAAAAATATTTTTTTTCATCAGTCCCATACGTGTGGGGTATCTATGGATAGGTCTTCAAAAATGATATTGAGGTTTCTGATATCATTTTTTTCTAAACTGAATAGTTTGCGCGAGAGACTGCCAAAGTGGTAAAATGTGTGTGTCCCCCCCTGTAACTTCTAAAATAAGAGAATGATAAAACTAAAAAAAATATATGATGTACATTACTATGTAAACTACCAGCGAAAATTGGTTTGAACGAGATCTAGTAAGTAGTTTTTTTTTAATACGTCATAAATCGTAAACCGCAATTTACCAAGTACGGAACCCTTCGTGCGCGAGTCCGACTCGCACTTGGCCGGTTTTTTATTTTTATTTTGTACTCCTACCACTGTTGTGTTCTTTTTAACCCAATGGTTGACTGGTAGAGAATGCCTTTCTGCATTAAGTCCGCCTATGTATCACCATTGTACATGAAGTTTAAATAAATAACTTTTAAACGGCTGAAAGATTTTCATCAAACGTAACTTAGAACACTCTCACCTTTCAAACAAAAAAAAACTAAATCGAAATCGGTTCATCCGAGCTATGTAATGATGCCACAGACAAATATACAAAAATGCGAATACACAAACAAACAGGTACACGTCATACTTATAACACCCCTCTTTTTCCGTCGGAGGTTAAAAAAGAAGTCCTGCTGTTACGACCCCAAGTTAGTTGGGATAATAGCAGGAAGGTGCTGACCTTCTTCAGAAATCACTAGCTTATACTAACTTTATTGAAATACCTATCGATATTAAGCATACGGTTGTTTTTTTTTTTTTGTCAACGGTAAACAAACTATTCTGAAACTTTTAGATCTGCGACAGCCGTACATAAGCTTCCACCACATAGGTAAGCCAAAAATATAATCCAATTATCCCCTTGAGTGAAAATTAGCAGACACAACAGATCTACCACTTACCACATTTAGGGTACCAAAGAAAAATCAGATGTTCAAATCAATATAATTGGTATATGTTAGTAAAATATGCGTAATAATAAACATTATCACCAAATTACAAGTTCATAGGTCAATGGTAAGTTAAAAAAATCTTCGGAACAAAATTGGGGGACAGACAACGTACAGATAGACACGTAGGTGATAGTAATAGGGCTCCGTTTGGACCCTTTGGGTACGGAAACCTAAAAACAATTGTATTGGACAACAAAGTGCCCAAAGGCACATAAGTTATTAAAAGCATCATCAGTCTTTTAATTTCCAAACAGCTTGGTCATAGGCCTCCTCTCTCTGGTTCGAACCCACGACGTGTATGTTGGTGCCGTAACTACTGGGCCATCACTGTTCATAAACCAATTATACCCGACCCCAAAAAACAGCGTAACACAACAAAATGAACTCACAAACACAATTAATTTCACATTTAAAAGCATCACAATACGAGACCCTTTTTAAATTATAATTATAACCCCTAAAATATTGTTACAAAATCCATTACCCAGGGAAGAAAGTGGAAAATTTAATTGGAAAATATAATTGCGAATAGGAATTAGGTGGTTGTAACTCAATTAAGTCGGTAAGCCGTTAGACATATGAATTAAATGTGTTGCACTAAGCGGGTTGCGAAGCGAGAACGGGTAGCGTGGCGAATTTCGTCATGGCGAACGGTTGGGATCGTTTTTGTTATGTTGTTGGGAAATTTATACGTGTGAGGGTATTTTCGCGTTTTGTTTATGCCTTTAGGTCGTTCTTAAAGCCTTTTCTACACATCATTATTTCAATGGTGTGAAAGTACAAGTTGTGAAGTTAAAGTTTTTTAATTAGTTTAAATACTTATTTATATTCACAAAATTTCTCCTTTTCTTCCATCGCACTCCGGAAGTAAAAGACAATGTTTTGACTCAAATGAGTCACTACAATGCCTTTACTTATTGTATTGGTTTTACTCCTATGGGATTACTTTTTTACAAGCTTGTATTTACTTTCACCTGTCTCGGTGTCTGTAACCAAAACTTGTAAGTTAATTTTAACCTACTTCCCGGTGTTCGATTGAGATTAAATTTTGCACACACGTTTATTTCTCGTGACAATGTATTTTTTATATAAAACCTTGGTTTAAAAAAAAAGTATTTGTTATAAATGTAGGCTTAAAAAAAACACACGCACCTGTGCACTCAAGGCGCAATGACAATCGTTGATAATCTCTTTTAAAAGTCTATCCACACAACAATATTTAAAACAAGCTTCGTTGCCAAAGCATACTCGACCGATGCAGTATCGCAATGACCAAAATGGCGATTGTGTGCTTCCTCTCAAGCAACTTTTTTTCTTGAGCAAAGTACCTATCTAAAACTTTTTAAATATCAGCCTACATAATTTTAATGCAAAACCGCAAAAAAAAACGTATGACAAGACAACGTATGTGTCATTCACATGTATTTCTTTCAAAGCTTAGTCATACACATTATACCTACATGCTTAACACAATGCATGATGACTTTCGACAATTTACCCATGACCACAGCCAAAATCCAGGAAAAAACAAATGCATATCACAATTCTTTTCTTTGTACAGTTACTCACATTCATATCCGTTTAAGTTTCCTCTTCCCTTCTAATTTGTATTCTGTAACCATCCAAATAGGAGTGACTAAGAATAGTACTCAATTTTCCCTGTTTCAAAAATTGGGTTTAATGGAATTGATTTAAATTTTGTAACTTGGGAATTTACTTCGGTTAATTAAGGAATTATTTTTGTGGCTTTCCTCATTAAAAAGATAATTATTACGAGTATTATACCTGCCATTGGCATTTCAGATATTAATTTATGTAAACCGAGAAATGTTAAGGACAGTAATTGCCAAAGTGACACGAAACTGGCTTCTTCTTCTTCTTCGTCGGTACACTCTTGGCAGAGCGGTCGTGGTCATCATGTTGCAGTGAGACTTCGGGTTGCCATAACTTGCCCAACGATGCGACGCCAACCTTCTCTATCGGCTGCTATTCCTCCGGAATTGCCAGTTTTAGGAAACTGTGTCTGCTCTTCAGTCGTTGCGTTGGTAGTTGTGCTCCGAATAACTGATGTCTAGTGTCACATACCTGTTTATGTTTCTCGCCTGCTCTCCGCAAAATTATACGAAACGAAAATCAACAAAAACAAAACACTAAATAGTGCAAAATAACTTTCGTTTCGGAAGTCGGTGACTATGTCTATCTTTAATAAAATACCTGATCAACTTAAAAACTTACCGTTGCAAAAGTTTAAAAAAAGTTTCACAGAATTACTTGTAGATAAATGTTACTATTCAGTGCAGGATTTCTTAAATGATAATTTTTTGTAATGTATTTAGTAACCTATACTATGTACCACATTTGCATGCTATATTAAGGCAGAATGTACATGGATCCTATTTTATAATGTAACAACTTATTTTTATGTACCTACATTCTAAGCAAATAAAGACCTATTCTGTTCTATGGTATATGGTATGTTATATCTTGTTTTTATAATTTTTTGACACCGACTTCCGAAACGAAAGTTATTTTGCACTTTTTAGTGTTTTGTTTTTGTAGTCGGTTTATTTTTAGTAAAAAAGTTTTATTTCGTTCTTGTCAGCTCTAAAAAGCCGTATATAAACTACAATTGCATTATCCACATAAACAAAAATGTGCATAAATAAAAAATATGAAAACTACTCGGCCAAACACTGTAAAAAATTTATGGGACCAAATGGCAATTATAAATCATAAAATATTAATTAATAAAATCACGTAAATCGGATCATAAATCTCAACGTAATCGGTGTACATACATTAAAAAAGAACTCCTTTTTGAAGTTGGTTAAAAACAGTATATCACAGCGATGCTCAACATACTTATCATATCAACAAAAAAGACAAAAAAGCCCGCAGTGTTCACAATCCTCATTCGCCATCAATTTCTGAGTATGCGAATAAAATATTCATTTCGCTTCGATATTCGACAGCGCCCGCCAGCCCCGCGGTCGCTAATGAACCAAATACGAGTTATTATTGATGACCACGGCTCCAATTCATCATTCGTTGATCAACTTACCAAGTTACCTGTAACCCGTGACTGGTGATTGTGATAAACGTTTCTCTCTGTTTAGATAGTTAATGGTACCGTTGTGTGATTTCTGTGAGGTTATTGCAGTGGAAATTAATGCTGATGTTGATTTGAAAAGGACTACCTTTATTTTTTAATCGACTTACCAAAAAGGAGGAGGTTCTATGTTCGACTTCAAGTTTGTTTTATTTATTTGTTGTGTATCTTCACCGATATATCCGTCAATCGTGGACCGATTTTGAAAATTATTTATTTTTTGTTTGAAAGAGTAGAGAAAAGAAATCTTCAATAAATAATGGAAAATCTCTCGGAATTGCTGCAATGGCATGTATGTTTATTGTTTATACCATTTCATAACATATCATCACGCCAGTACGCTCTAAAGGGGTACGCAGAATCTGTGTACAGTTCAACTTGGTAGACTCTCATTTCACCGGTTATGTTCAAATCATAATATTCGGGTAATCTATTCTGGCATTATAGGTACCTTACTAAACTACTTGCCTATTAGGTAGGTACAACTAAAAAAATAAAAATAAAAACTTTTTACAAAAAAATACTACCGACTTGCAAATAAGAAAACTACAAACTGAAAAATAAATTTATTTTTGGAACTCTGTGTCTTTGGTAGGAACAGTTTTTTGCGTTATGGACACTGACTTTCTAAAATAAAGTTATTTTTCACTTTGTAGTTATCTTATTTGGAAGTCGGTAGTATTTTTAAAAAAAAGGTTTTTCTGTTTGTTTATATGTATATGTGCCTGTAAAGGTATGTAACTAGCCTTTGGCCGTGGCTTCATTCCCGTGGCCAATCCTACAACCTGACCATGTATGAGACAAAACGTAGATTTTTATACTTAGCGATAGTGTAGGTAAACAGTTTTCTTATTGATTGAATTCGTAATCAGATCGTTACGTCTAGAACCTTCTACAAACAATTTCACCTGTTTCTATAAGACTAATTTTGATACCAAAACAATGTTGATGTAGGAATTAATTCAAAGAGGCTTCTTTCACCGAGGCAAGTGACATTCTATCATCGAAAGCGTGGCGATAGCGATTGTCAAAAAGGCAAAATTGTATGGAATACCATACAAGCGATATCGAAAAATCACATGATCAATCCCTTTCTTTTTGACATTTCGACTATCGCCTTCGCTGACATCGAATGCCTCTTGTCTAGGTCCTAGCAGTCAATCCCATTACCAAGCTCGATAATTTTGTGCAAATCAAAAACAGTACCTAGCTACTGATATGTAGCCTGGAATCTGTCAACCAGAGTTACCAATCGGGTATATTATTCTCTGTATTTTTGAGGCCAGATAGGCAGTCGCTTCATGTGAATTACTGGTATTCAGAAGGTCCCAACATAGGTGGGAGAAGGTTTGGCAGTTGATGAGCACAATCTTCCTGCCCTTGTCCCATGTCAGCGCAACACGTTTTCTTCTGACATTCCGTCCTGACAACCGTCGGACTATTACTGACCCCAGGAGTGTTATAAGTATGACGTGTCAACCTGTGCATTTGTGCATCTGTTTGTAGCATCACAGCTCGTAAACGGATGATCCGATTTAGATTTGTTATTTTTTTCAAAGTTGGCTTTATCGAGAGTATTATTAGCTATGTCTGATGAAAATCGGTTCAGCCGTTCAAAAGTTATGGGCGTTTTACTGTTTGAATCGGGGTGTTTAAGCAATATATCGTGTCAGAATTACGTGTTCAATAGATTGTCGATCGAAGCGTATCTACTATGTACTAGATAAATTATGTAGTATGAAATAAAAATGTGTGGGAAGTTTTTAACAATTTTGAAATTTTTGTAGTTTTTACATCATTCATCACTCTGATAATTATCATAGTATGTACTGACAGATCATTATATTGATTATGGGGGTGACTATAAGCACTTAGAGTTAGGTTACTTTGAGTATGTGTAAGGGACTCACACTCAAAGTATACCTTATTCTAAGTGCTTATGGTCACCCCCCAGTACATATATAACATCGCTTCTATAAGTATTCTCCAAAAAATTAAGCAGAGGTGCACCCAAATAAATATTTGTTTTTTTCCTAAATAATTAATTTTAAGCCGATACTTACGAGAGAAGCATACAATTCAGTTAATACATAGGTTCACAGTTATACATCAACAAAATCACCAATAGTTTGATGCTGTGTAGAAATTTCAGCTCAGTTTTCATCGCGGAACTGCAGTAAGCTTCTTATAATTGTGCTGACAGTATGCAAATACTTGTTCCTCCTGCTTTAGAGCCACTTAAATCGTGAGCGAACTACTGATTCTATTACAACGATTTAAAGGAGATAGTTTGAAGATTTGCATCCTTTGTGAGGTAGGTAGGGTTTTGATCGTTTAATATTGAATTCGATGATTAGGTTTTAAGAGATTTTACAAGCTTTTATTTAACTTGCAATGTATGTTTGTATGTACTTAAGTTATCCTCCACTGATTGATATGCAATTTTGCATACACGTTTAGTTTGGATGATTGTCATCCAAACTAAACGTGTATGCAAAATTGGTGGTGGTTAGCTAAGTGATGTCATTCTAAATCCAATATGGCGGACGGCCCAAGATGACGGACTAGTTTTTTTTGCACTGTCTTGATATGGGTATCAAATGAAAGGTTTTGCTGAGAAGAATACGAAAAAACCGGCCAAGTGCGAGTTGAACTCGCGCACGAAGGGTTCCGTACCATTATCGCAAAAAACGGCATAAAAATAACGTTCGTTGTATGGGAGCCCCACTTAAATATTTATTTCAATCTGTTTTTAAATAAGATGTAATTTGTAGTGTGTTTGTAGTTATATGGGAAAAACTTCCTGAAATAAATGATTTTTATTTATTTTATTTTTTTTAAAGTGGTAAAATGTGTCCCCTCCCCCTGTAACTTCTAAAATAAGAGAATGATAAAACTAAAAAAAAAATATTATATACATTACCAAGTAAACTTCCAACGAAAATTGGTTTGAACGAGATCTAGCCAGTAGTTTTTTTTTTAATACGTCGTAAATCGTATACCAATTTACCAAGTACGGAACCCTTCGTGCGCGAGTCCGACTCGCACTTGGCCGGTTTTTTTTTTATGTGTTCCCTCAGAACTTTAACAGATGAACCGATTTTGATGATTCTTTTTTTGTAAGGTTCATGTGGTCCTATTTAAATTTGATCAACAGGTGACGAGTTTTTTTTTGAGTTTTGCGTAATAATGTTTATATACATGGTAATATAAAATACCCAAACTAAAAAGATAAAAATAGATATTGCACAAAGTTATGCCAGAATAGATTACCCGAAAAACACAAAACTTGAACATAACCTGTTAAATGTGAGTCTACCAAGGTGAACCTTACACATCTGCGAAACCTTTTAGCGCGTACTGGCGTGATATTATGTTATGAAATAGCGTAAACAATAAACAGACATGCGACACTTCCACAAATTTTAATGGCACCACATGAGAAGCACCAGCTTTCAAAAATAATCATCAAAATCGGTTCGGTTCACATAATAAATAGTTCATACATAAAAAAATACAGACGAATTGAGAGCCTTCTCCTTTTTGAAATCGGTTAAAAACTTTTTAAACAAAAAAAAATTAACCGACTTCCATATCAAAAACAAAAAAATGAAGGTACTAAGACACCGACTGCCGAAAAGAAGGTTATTTTTCGCTTTGTAGTGTTTTGTTTTGGAAGTGTCGGTTAAATTTTTTTTAGGAATAGGAAACAGGGGGGTGACCACAAGCTCTTAGAGTAAGGTTATTTTGATATCGAGTAAGTGACAGATGTATACATGTCATATACATCTGTCCCTTACACACACTCAAAATAACCTTAATCTAAGAGCTTGTGGTCACCCTCCTGGTATCAAGTTTAAACCTTCCGGTATTTCAAACTAACAGCAACAATCCTAAAGTTAAAGTTATTGGAAAACAGGTTAATGAAGGTACGTGCGATAAAAATCTTCAGCCCAACACTATTCCATTACAAACTTCACAACTTCTTAACACGAACACCGAAAACTACCCCCAATCGAAAACGAATCAAAAACTTTTACGTATATTCAAAAAAGTAGCTGAAAAAAAACTATAATACGAAAATCACTATTGATTAAAAGGGTGAATAGGGAGGGGACACAGCGTTGGGACGTTTTTTATCACGATATAGACACGATCGTAAAAAGCTGGGCCGTAAAGTGGGACTCTCGTCCGTCCGCGATAATGCCGGAATTCTTCCATTCTCTCATACCTCACAAAATGCGACGGAGCATTTGAAAAGCTTTATAGGTTTTGTAACGTTTTTGCGACATTGCTATTCGTCTTGAATAGGAAAGTCGACGACGAATCCGATATACGAAACACTTGCTAATATCGAAAATAGCGAAACATAGACTAATCAGGGTTATTGGGACTGCAACCCAGCTGCCGTATTGCATGTGAATTTGGCAAGGCAAAGGGCATACCTAGATTAGATTGGACATAGACGGAAATCCACGTCGCGTCTTTCATCTTGCTTGTGATTGGTCGATTGTTCATACTCTTTGCCCTTTGCCTTGTCGAATTCGCTTACGCAATAAGGCTGCTGGTTGTTTTTCTTTAAAGTGAAAACATCTTTAGCCGCGTTGAGCAATTTTTGGTAGGGGGAAATCTTTTGGGGTTGCATCACCGATTAGGCGAATGTGAAGTGTTGTGCCAGACTAACAGTAAGACAGGCAGTTATTTCAAAGTTTTCAATTCTGTCGGCATTCCCCATGACTGCCTATTTTTTACCCGACTACGGCGAAGCACAAGGGAGGGTTATGCTTTTGATCGGTATGTGTGTATGTATATATGTAGGTTCATCTGTTCCGTCATAACTTCTAAATTACTTAACATAATTTGACAAATGAGGTGTCGTTGGAAGCATCTAGTTTGTCCGTTGGTATAGGCTATGTGATGTCACATTAAATTGGACATGGCGCCCTCTAGAGGGCCCGAAGTAAAGAACCAAAAAATATGTTTCGCCCCACCCAATCAAGTGTATCCAATATGATTGTGTTTGGATGTGTGCCATCTACCGTAACAAAACAATACATTCTGCAAAGTAGCATACGACCACGGATTTACGGGAATATTTTCTTGTTTCATACTTTTAGAGCGTGATTTTTCAGTATTCGGGTTTTAATTTTTAAACGTATTTTTTATTACGAGTATTCATTTTTCTTAAGGCGGTACCCCGAGCAAAACGCCGCGCAAGCCGTTTTTTGTGATGTTTTTTGGAGCTATCTACTCGTTATTTAAAAATAAATATCAATTAATAAAAATACATTAAATTTCTACACAATATTGATTCTAAAATGGTAGATTTAGTTTTTTTTTAAATGTTGTATATATTTCACTAATCTACTTCCAAAAAAAACATAAAAATGAGAAATAATTATTGATATTATGCATCTCCTCGTAAAGTGTTCAATGATTATTTTTTGTACTAACACTAATGGATAGACAATTTAATAACGAACATTTTTGTAGAATTATTTTTTTCAAAAGACCAATATTCGATTTTATAAAGATTTTATTCTAAAATCTGGGCGTATTCACTACTGTAATTCATGCGCCACCAGTGCCGCTAGACCAATAGGAACGCTCATATCTCATGCCGATTTTTTGGTCAGGGTACCGTCTTAAGGAAGCTTGGACCGCTTGGCTCCCACAAAATGACGCCCAAAATCCGCCATTTTTCTTTTTTTTCAATTTTAATGTAGCCAGCGACACTCGCAGGGTTAAGACGAATCGATTGACGTAAGAATTATCAAAATCCGCCAACGCGTTTGTTCTATAGAACGCAACATAGGAACCAACATACATAAATACATACATAGACTGATAAACACATTACCCACCTTCGGCAGTCGGGTAAAAAGTAGCCCATGTCACCCGGGTATAGTGTAGCTTCCCAAAGGTGAAATAATTTTTGAAATCGGTCTAGTAGCTTTAAAGATTATTCATTAGATACAAAAATACAAATATTTCCTCTCTACAATATTAGTAAAATTATTATAGATGAAATGTGGGTGTCTGCAATACCAAAACCTACGAGAAATATGTCATGAGAATTGAAAGTTAATTCCCGGAGGGCTAATTTCAAATGTTTAACTTTGACTACATATATGTAGGTACATTTTCCATATAAGCAATATTATACTAAAACTGTAAATACATGAAACGGCACAATAACACGTAGTAATGATAGGTTAAAGCTGAAATTCGAGTCAGTTATTTTAATGAGTCCATTTTACGGGCCGTGTCAAAATGTGGTTGTATCCATCCTGTATAATGTGCATTTGTATGGAATTATGTAACACGAGCACCACTTTATTCGGTCTAGCTTGTAATAATAAAATAACAGACAGTACTAATTATTCGAGACCATTCTGATGGCGCGCCAGAATTTAAATTGCGTGGATAAGCGATATCGCGCACTTATTTTCAAAGAACAATTCTAGTGCAAATTGGTTGATTTGCATCGCATTGCATCCATGTAAACACTTGCAATTTTACTTAGTAAAAAAAGTTTAATTAAAAACTGTAACCCGACTACGTTTATTTTACCCGGGCCGTAATAAAATAACTACTCGATTCACACCTTATTCATCAAAATCGGATGAATAGTTCAGGTGCTACGGAGGAACATACGTAAATACAAACATACATACATAAACTGCTAAAATCATAACCCTTCATTTTGGCTTCGCCGTAGTCTGGTAAAAATCTTTAAGTCTAGAGTGTATATTTATTTATTCATAGGTTATTTCTAAGCAAGCGTGTTTCACCGTTGACCATTATCATCGCTTACCATCAGGTGAGATAGTGGTCAAGCGCGAGCGTATAGATTACTAATAAAAAAAAACGCTTTTCGGTAATATATTAATCGAATCGCTATTAGAAACGTTTTAATCTCTCTGCTGGATAAATAGCTTGAAATTTTGTCACCGCATTCCGAAAGTTTTAGATAATACCATTTTGGGTGCAGAATTTAAAAATTGAACTGATTACAGTCTGATCTTTGTTTTGCTTTCCCTTTATGAGACGACGTCATCAGTTCACTCTATATGGGTAAAAGTGTTAAAATTCATGGATTGCTATTAATTTAATCCAAAAAAAAAATACACAAACATACCAAAAACCGTTTACTTATTCACAATTTGCCGGACCTTTCCGCCGTAAATGAGAAAAACCGGACCGCGCACAACCGTCCGAAACCATCCGGATCCGTCCGGCTAACTACGTTAGTGTCACCGTTATTCAATTCGCGAAACGTGGGACATCTCGGAAATTGGCCATTTGGACCCAAACCTAATATTTCGATGCCCCGTCGCGACTACCGTCATATTTTAGCAAAAATATTTGTACATTAAATCCTTATTATATGGTCACCGGAGTGAGTATAACGGGATGTTTATCTGTAGTATATGTTCAGTTTGTTAATTATTTTCTTGGTCAACGTTAAATACTAAGTAGGATAATTAATGAACAATTACTAGTGCTTTTTATAGCTTTTGAGAGACAGTTCATTCTGAAAGTACTGTTATAGAATAGAATAAAATATACTATATTGTACACCAAAAAAAAGAAATAACACATATATTTTAGAACAACTTAATTATACGGGTACAAAGGCGGTCTTATCGCAGACAGCGATATCTACCAGACAGCCTTTGGATGGACTAAAGAACTACTGCTACATTAAAAAAAAAATGCAACAAAATTATATAGCTATATAAAATACTATACACAAACTTACAAATAAACATACATACATAATATTACATGTTACAAAATTTCGAAGAAGTGTTGAACAATGATTGAAGAAATTAGATAGAAACAGAAAAGCATTAAAGAGAAAGGGTTCTTATAAGATTTTTAAAGATGCTAGTGACTGGGCTTGTCTTACTGACATCAGCAACTCATTAGGTATACATCATGATCACCATCCGTAGCCTGTCTTTGCCCACTGGTGGGCATAAGCCTTTTTTCTTGTGCCAATGAGAACACAGCAGTCATTATTCAGTAATCTTTATTCACAGAAATTTGAAAATTTTTCACAAATAACGCTTAAACTAAGATTAAAATACACAAAAGTATTAACACTTGAGGCCGAACTAGGCATAGCCTGTGCCTATAAGGTTCCTCTCTCTTGAGCCCCGACAACCCGTAGCTTGGAACCTGTTCCCGATATCGGTGGGCTACTTATTGGTACAAATGATAATTCAGTCTCGGCTAACAATTGATGAGATAACGCATTTTAGGCAATCTGTAGTCTCACATGCGTTCCAGACTTTTCACACCGCTAAACCAAGTTATACCATTCGTAAAACAAAGTTAAGCACACAACTCACGAAGCTTGGCTTCCTTGAAAACATACATACATATTTCAGTCTTTATGAAGGGTAAAATGAAAACATAAGTTTCCACTCTTGCTGAAGTCTTTAGGTAATAAAATGGAGTCAAAGTTACATAATTATTGTCACATATTTACATGATGTGCGGAAGGATGGATTGTGTTCAAGATAATGGACCTAAGAAGGAATGTATTTTTTGTTATTTGTTCAATGAAATACGAACTTATTAACTACTAGCTGTGCCCGCGGCTTCGCTCCCATCAACTGCATACCCTACTTACCTACCCTACCTACGCCTCACCTACCCTACCTAAGTACCTACCTACCCTACTTATCCAAACTACGCTTTAGCTACCCTACCTACCTACCCTACTTACCCAACCTACGCCTTACCTACCCTACCTACCTACCCTACGCCTTACCTACCCTACCTACCTACCTATCCTACTTACGCAACCATCGCCTTACCTACCCTACGCCTTACCTACCTACCTACCCTATTTACCCAACCAATTCAATTCAATTCAATTTATTCACAAACAATTTACATTGTATTTGAAATCATAAAAATAATAACAAGTAATAAATAATGGCATAAGTATAAAAAAAAACACATTCATAAAATCATAAGTCATAAAAAAAAAAAAAAAAAAAAAAAATATATTATCACACATAAAATACAAATTAAAATCATGATTGAAAAAAGAATTATAAAAGAAAATGAAATATACAATTAAATTATTAAATTGGTGTAAAAATCATGTCAGCTTTCTACGAAGGTCATTTAAAAATTAAAAAAAACTGACAAACAAAACGGACAAAAAATATCAGTCGGCGCATTATCACAATTATATAGGTATATTACATGTCGTCAACGGAGTAGAGACATTTATCCAGTAGGAATGCTTGAAGCTTCGTTTTAAATGAAGACTTATAGATTAAGCTTTTTAATTCTAATGGTAACCTATTGAATAATTGCACTGCTTGATATTGTGAACTATGTTTCACAATGTTAAAATGAGGACTTATCTTATTTTTCAAATCTTTCCTACGTGTACTCTCCCTAACTCGTCTTTCCTCATCCGTCTCATACTCATGTATGTACTTTTTTAAATTAGTCAGAAGGACTAGAACGTAGAGACTGGGAACTGTAAGGATCTTTAAATTTAAGAAATGTGGACGACAACTCTCAATTTGTGAAATACGGACAATGGTACGTATAGCTCTTTTCTGAAGGACAAAAGCTCGTTGACTGTTATAATTATAGCTGTTTCCCCAGAATTGTATACTGTATCTTAATTTCGATTCAATCAGTGCGTGGTATACAATTTTTAAATATTTATTGTCAATTTCACCTCTAAGGGTTCTTAAAGCATAACACGCGGATGATATAGATGCATCAATGGCGGCTAATTCATTTTTCCAATTTAATGAGTCATCAATGTGTACTCCCAGAAATTTAGTTTCTCTCACGAGTTCAATATTGCCATCATTTAGTTGTATTGTCATAGTGTCTTTATTTCGGGCAGTTGTTTTGAATAAAATAACCTTGGTTTTTGCACTATTAATTTTTAACTTATTTACAGTAAACCATGTATACAGATAAGATAACGCGGCATTAACTTTATTTGCAAGTTCTTTTGTATCATTTGCCCCAATGATGGCATTCGTGTCATCCGCAAAAACCACAAGTTGTATGTCGGGTAGAATTTTATTTATATAATTGATTAAATCGTTGGTAAACAAAATAAACAATATGGGACCTAGTATAGATCCTTGCGGCACACCGGCACTTATATTATAAAAGGATGATTTATATGTTTGTCGTTGTCCATCTTGTATCTCACTGATTTCTACAAACATTTTTCTGTTTTTTAGGTAGGATAACAGAAGTTGAGAGGCTTTGCCCCTTACTCCGTAGTGACTTAATTTTGCTATAAGTAAATCGTGATCAACAGTATCAAACGCCGAACTCAAATCCAGAAATAAACCAGCTACTTTCAATTTATTATTCATTTTAACAACAACACCTACAACCTACGCCTAACCTACCCTATCTACCTACCTACCTACCCAACTTACCCAACCTACGCGTTACCTACCCAGGCCTTTTTTTTTGGTTGGTAAATCATCCAATGACTTCGCCCGCTCTGTGTGAAGCGGGAGGGCGTGTCAGACTTTTACTGACTAAAGCCCACCCGTGTTCCTTCAGTTGCTTGAGCCTGGGCCGCGGTAACTCTTTTTCAAATTTATCCGCGACCCAGACAGGCATCGGCCCTAGCGGACCCCGTAAATTTGTACCTACCTACCCTACTTACGCAACCTACGCTTTACCTACCCTACCTACCCTACGTACCGATCCTACGCCTTACCTACCATACCTACCTACCCTACTTACCTTACCAGAATTTATAAACAAAAAAAAACCGGCAAAGTGCGAGTCAAACTTGCGCACGATGGGTTTGTTGTATGGGAGCCCCACTTAAATATTTATTTTATTCTGTTTTTATAGCGGCAACAGAAATACATCATCTGTCTAGCTATCACGGTTCATGAGATACAGCCTGGTGACAGACAGACAGACAGATAGCGGAACGGACCGCGGAGTCTTAGAAATAGGATCCCGTTTTTACCCTTTGGGTACAGAACCCTAAAAAAGTAAAGACAGTTTTGCTGCCCGCCATCTAGTAGCTCTCCAGAACGCTGCACCGAAACGAAAACGTTGATTTGAAGTATAGAGTTGAAACCCCCTGTCTACCTGCCTACCCTTGCCTTAATTGACTTGCTACTAATCCTTCCTGCCATCAATTTTTTTAACCCCCGCCGGAAAAAGAGGGGTGTTATAAGTTTCACTTGTGTTGCTGTGTAGTATCTGTGTGTCTGCGTATCTGTGTCTGCGTATCTGTGTGTCTGTCTGTGGCATCATAGCGCCTAAACGGATAAACCAATTTTGATTTAGTTTCTTTACAATTTTATCTCAATAGCCAATTTCTCAAATTCAAAATTTGAGTGAATTATTAATATTCAGGTGAAGTGACGTTCCTTTGAGGAATACGGTAAGGAAAAAGTTACTTTAATCATTAACGGTACTTAATAAATTTAACATTTCAAGTACCACTCAAGTTGATGATAATCTTATTTAAGCCGTAGGTAAGTAAACACTTAAGGTTAATGGTAAGAGGGAAGTAGGTAGGTGGATCTTGAAAGCTTGTGATTAGAAAAATAAAAACGATTTTTAGGATTCCGTAGTCAACAAGGAACCCTTATAGTATATTCGCCATGTCCGTCTGTCCGTCCGCAGCTTAGCTCAGATACTCATCTTACTAGAAAGCTATAATTTGGTATCGATATACATATTAATCACGCCGACAAAGTGGTAAAAAAATGTAAAAAAATATTTGTTTACCTCCTGTACTACACATTAAGTGGGTTTTTTTTCTCGTGAATCCCATGGTGTGGTGTATTGTCGGGTAGGCCATTCAAAATATTACGGGTCTGTGAACCATTTTCCGATTCAGGGATCCGTTTGCGTAAAATTAAGCTTTCAATTGTTTTTTTTTTTTGTTAGATTCAAGTGTCCCTTCTCCTGCCAGCTAAATGGTTGCTTTTGGAAATGTGAAATTAAAAGGATTCCTATCACAGCTATGTAGGCTTTACAAGTTTACGAGTCTACCAACTTATAAAATGAGATAAGTAAAAATTTTGTACAAGATCCATTGAAAAATTACTTATATAACATTGTTAGTTGTCAAAAACAGGTAGTAAATATAATTTTATGAACCATGTAAAAATAAATATACAAAAATAAAGCCTTCTTTTGCGAGTGGCCCAACACGCACTTGGCCGGTTTTTTTTTATTGCTACATATCGACGTGGTGGCCCAGTAGCTAAGACGTCGGGTTCAAATAAAATGTGACTTTTTCAAATTCATAGTACTTTCCAAGGTTATCTTGGACATCGCTGATTACGGTGAAAGAAAACATTGTGAGGAAACCTGGACTTATAGTGAATATAAGTCTAAAATCGCCAACCCGCATTGAGCAAGCATGGTGATCAATGCTCGTGCCTTCTCTGTGTGAGAAGAGACCTTTGCCCTGCAGTGGGACAGTTACAGGCTGGTATATCAAATATAATAGCAATGACATATGTAGAATAAAACTGTGTAGCATTTTTAACCTACTTCTATTCAAGGTGACAAAGTAACAAAGCAATTCCTGCATTTGGAAATACTTTTATTATGCGTACAGCTAAGGAGTGGAATTCTCTGCCGGAGTCTGTGTTTCCCGATAGCTACAACCACGATGTCTTTAAGTAAAGACTGAATAGGTTACTTCTAGGCAAGCATGCTACACTAGATAGTGGTCAAGTGCGAGCCTACCTTTAAAAAAAAGGATCATAGTACCAAAAAAAACAATATTGCAATGAGTTTTTCATCCCACCATCTCGGAAAGAGTATTTTTAATCTTCAATATCTGAGTGGAAAAGCCGTTTTTATTCACTAGAGGATAAAGTAAATTGAATTTAGAACATCGTGTGCACTAAGTTTGTGAATTAAAAAAAAACATTAAACCTATTTACTGCTACCTCTATGGTGCCGAATATATCATACAACTTTTTTTTAATTTGTTAAAAACTCAGACTCGGTTTTCAATTTGCTTTGTACGCGGTTCTTTACGCGGCATTTTTTCACGACATTGTTAAACCTTTATATTAAAAACAAGAAACTTGTAAACAAGTGAAAAAACTAAAATGAGTGATTCTAGCTACGAGGAAGTTTGTTTGACGCCAACAGAATTTACTGAAACTGTTAATAATGCGCAAATGAGCTTTCTCCCTCAACAATAACTGTAGCAACGTTACTTTAAAATTTTCTTAATTATACCTTAGTATTATTTTGTTATAATTTAAAAATTATTCTGTAATACTTACCTGTCATAATGTAGTAATTAATACCTAAACTGAAATAAAAGTGTAGCTATCTTGTGATTGTAAACGTTATTTTTTTTGCATTTAGTCATTTCCTCGGTGAGGTGGAATGAAAAGTTACGGATTGCACTCGAGTGCAAAGATTTTTCACCTCGTGCTCTTTTGATTCCCTCGCTAACGCTCAGGATTCTAATTTTGAATCACTCGCTGCGCTCGTGATTCAATTTTAGAATCCTTCGCTTGCTCGGTCATCAAAATTGAACACGCGGTTAAAAAGCAACTTTGCACTCTTGTATAACAAATAACTATTATCGTGATTTCAAGGATTGTTGGATCGTATAAGCGGTTCATAAAGATGAGGAAAATTACCCATTTTCAGGCATTGTTTTTTCTGTCACAACCTGTATAAATTTAAAAAGATGAAGTCGTTTTAAAATGCGTATTTTTATGCTTTATGCTTATAAATGATTAAATTATTATCTCTCTAACTTATTTGACCATTTGTTGAGCAAACAATTGATGAAAAAACGCATTTGAAACCCTTGGTTACTGTTTTTAGGACTGGTTTAATCATTACTTTAGTTAACTTCGGTTCAAAAACTTGGCCTATGAGATTTCTCGATTAACTACCAACAGATCTAAATTTTCTTTGGTTTTTTTTTATTACTTTTTCTATATTTTCTCGGATAACCTTGACCTTCGGGCTAGTTTTTTATCCGTATTTAACTCAACAAATGGTTAAATATGCTAACCAATGGTTTCAAATTTCGGTAAAACACGTTTAACTATCCATTACTAGTCTAATAAATAGTCAAATAATGAACTATCCAACATTCTTTCTTTCTTTTTCGTTTCGATTATACATTATATCAAACTGTTTGAGCCCAATAGGTGGCCACGTTTATTGCAGCGTCAGATGCATTATACATGTCATCCAAGGTGCAAGTGAATGGAATTCACCATTTGTAAAGTACCACATTGTAGAAAAAACTCTATTTTCAACCAATTTTAAACCAATAGTTAAGACATTAAACCTTTGGTTGAGTTAACTACGTATCAAAAAAACTGGGCCTTAGAATTGCTGTTGAAAGTCAACCAGAATCATATCACCAGCATAATCGCATAAAAGAAAAATAGTTAACGAACTAACTTAAAAATAGGAAGAAACGGAATGAAAACCATTCCATTAAAACCCTGTCGCTTATCAATGCAGTCTTTAAAAAGATCTTCAATTCAAGACTAACAAGCGTTCAGAATCAGCCATCCGACCACAGAATAGACACGGTACAGAAGAACCACTGCGTGCAACTTGCAAACACTGTCGCACGCACATGTAGAGCCTTACTTACGTACGGAGATCTCAAACGGTTTCAAGGTTGTTTTAGAAGAAGAAGCGAATGCACATTATGTTTCCAATTTACGCAATTATTTTTGTCTAAACAATAACTTTTAGATAAAGTATCATTTTATCCTAAATTAAGCCTTCCTCTTACGCTGTTTAGGCTACAATTCTCTCGAGGTTAGAAGGAAAAATCAACTATAGACGTAGGTAGAGGCACAGATTGTTCGCCGTACCGGGGAGTCGAACCGTCGCTCGAGCCCAGTCTACCATCCCTCGTACACTCGCCGCGTTGAACGCTCTCTTGAATGCTAAGCCCAATTGTGATGTGTTCGCGGACGAATGGAAGAAGATTTTGTCTGAATGACTGGAGTATTGGGAGATGAGCGCATGACAGCCGTGTAATTATAGATATTACAAGTTGTTTTTTTTTTTAATTTTTTTTTTTTAACGTGTCTTTAACTAATGTAATTGGCCTTTGGCCGTGATAAGTTCATCACATCAGTCTTATCCCACAGCTGGGACCCAGTTCTCCTCTCTGTGAGAGGGAATGGGTCATAATCCACCACGTGGGCCCAGTGTGGGTTGATGGATGTCACATGTCTTCGATTTTTTTGTTCTGGGACATGACGGTTGCCTCACGATGTTTTCCTTCACCGTTTTGAGAGCAGTGTTGATGAAACAATTTACACAAAGTAAAGCGCCTGGGTTCGAACACCTACCCACAACTTAAAAGTCGCGGCCGATACCACTGGGCCACCACTGCTCTTCACTGGGATATTTTATTATTTCGATAGCGCTTGACAATCCCATAAATGTTTTGATTTTTTTTCTATTACTATCGCGACGGTTTCGTAAAAAATTCAGGTCAATATGTTCAAAATTTATGGCATTGACAGTCACCATTTTGGACTTTTGACACTCGTTTTCGTCGATGTGTTTTTGTTTTTTCTTATTAGATTTTATTCTATTGTAGTGCATTTATGCGTGTGTGCCATTTCGCTCAGTGTACCAAGCCTTCTGTACCTATCTATTCCGTGTCCAAACTATCTTAATCTATAAAAATCTAGATTGCGATTCAGTCTAGACTCGATTTAGCCGAGTCAGCATGGCCGGAGCTAATTGCCACTAGACGTAACATCGCCCGGTTATTATCAAGAGACATGAAAGCACTATGCGATTAAGATGTACCCGGTTTTACCCGGTTCTATGGAGCGGACACGATTGCATCCGGTTTCTGCACGGTTTTGTTTCCGGATACGGATTGAAACGATTTTCGTTTATGCGGTTGTTTTTGTATTTTGTTGTTTATGTTTTCTTTTTGCTTTTAGTGTTCTTTTAGCTGGCTAAATAGAACAAAAAGTTTCATTGTTTTTCATGCTACTGATAATTGTATTCCTTTTATTTCTATGGAGTGATGCAGGGCCTTCAGAATTAAATATTGTGTGTTTAGTAAGTGTAAAACACTACGTTAATGTCAAAGTTTGACAGATTGTCAGACTAGAGTTCTACAAATACTCAAGAATCGAGGGTCTGTATGACCGAGAAGAATTGAGGTTATTTATTGTACACAAAAACATAAAATAAATCTGCCTAGCCTTTTCCCAACTATATTGGGGTCGGCTGCCAGTCTAACCGGATTCAGCTGAGTACCAGTGTATTACATGGAGTGTTGCCTATCTGACCTCCACAACCCAGTAACTGGGTAACACAGTACCCCTTGGCAAAACTGGTGTCAGATCTCAAGCTTCTGACTACCCGTACCGACTGTCAAAGATCTTCAAATGACAGCCGGGACCAACGGCTTAACGTGCTTTCCGAGGTACGGAGGAAACTCGGTATGTTGATATGGTCACCTATCCACGGACCGACCTCGTCAAGCGTTGCTTAACCTTGAAAATCGACCCGTGCGGCTGTTATTATTTAGCAACGAGCTCCTGTATACAAAAACATAAAGACACAAATACAATAGAACAGTTTGTGTACAAAGGCGAGCTTAACCCATAATTGGGTTATCTTACAGCAAACCTTAGTTGCATTAAGAAATTTGCAATGAGTACATACAACTGCACAAAAAAAAACTTACATACTTAATAAACTTAAGGCGCTATAATACGCCCCAATGTTAACGCAGTACTGGCCGTACGCCTGCTCGATGCCAAAATATAAATATTGAACATCCTTTTGAACAGTTTTGTTTGCAAAATATTATTTGATTTACATATGCTATGTTAGTTATGAAGAAATTCCAGCCATAATTTTTTTTGTGTAACAATATTTTTAAACATCCAAGTCGTTTTGGAGGAGTTTCCAAAACTTGCGAAAAAATATCGTGTTGTCGAAAAAATATTCAGTTAGATAGAAAATTAGTCATGGAAGATCGATCAATAGTGGATAGTAAATTATGTACATGAATCAATAATAAATATATATTTTATTCTAACCTTTTTACCTAGCCGTTACTAAGTAGTATGTTTTAAAAAGTTACCGTTTTACGGCACTAAAGGGTATTTATTTATTAAAACTTCATGCAACATAAAAGTACATAGGCGGACTTAATGCCTGAGGCATTCTCTACCAGTCAACCAAGGGCGGTGAAGAGATAGCATGGCAGGTGCATAAAAAAAAAGAAATAAAAATGAATGGGTATGTAGGCCCTTAAACAAATACGTGTACAAAACACAATGTATAAACATAATACATACTATATATTACATCAATAAAATCTTATATTTTTACATACATATTTTTGGCGTCATGTTGACAGGACATGATAACTTATTCTTTTCTTGAAAACCTTCTCCAACCATCATCATTTCAGCCGAAAGACGTCCATTGCTAGACATAGGCCTCCCCAAAGTGTCGCCACATCGGTTCTGTACGTCTCGCATCCAGCGGGTTCCCGCAGCCTTAACCAGGTCATAGGTTAGAGGGAGGCCTTCCTAAAATTCATTTATTCTCTGAAAACACAATTATGTAAGTAATGACAAAAGTTCGCAATCGCAGTATATTAAACAATCGCCTCTACATATTTTCATACATGAACCAAAACACTAGTTGACCTATGCTTTATAAGCCGTTTGCATCACATCAAAACTTTACCGGAAAAACAAAATCCGGATCAAAAACAAGTGTAAAACCCCTCCTAATAAGGCCATATACACACACCACGGACCGCAAGTCCACAAATAAAACACTTTTACGATCACTGGCATAAAACTAAGCGATGTTTACAGCAGTACGTTACGATTATTTGTCCGACGTCCATTGCATGCTAAAATAGAAAGCTTAGCTTCTAATGTTGTGTTTACGCTGACTTGTATACCGAAACGTTGGAAAAAGCAGCATTTTTTTTCGTTTTATCGTTATTGGAGTATGTTTGAGTTAATGTTTGGTTGGCAATGAGTTTTTCGACTCGAATTGTTGGTTAGTAGGCAAGTCTTTGTCCTATAATGTTGAAGTCGAGTTTCAGTGTGTCTTTCGGGTGTTTAATTAACCATAAATATTGGTCTGTCTGACAATTAAACTTCTAGGGTGGCAGTCGAGCAAGCAACGGAGACGCCCTCACTCCCCTAGCCACCGCAGGAGACGTCCTGCCGAGATTCCCAGCCACCGTAGGCGCGGGCTTGCGGACGGCGAGTAACGGGTAGCTCGCCGTCCGATAAGGACCAGGCCCAAGACAACGGCGCATTGTGTTTCACGCGTGCCTCTAAGAGATGTCAGCAAAATTGACGGAATCTGCTAGGGCCGATGCCTGTCTGGGTCACGGATAAATTTAAAAAGGGTTACAGCGGCTCTGGCTCAAGCAACTGAAGGAACACGGGTGGGTTTTAGTCAGTAAAAGTCTGATACGCCCTCCCGCTTCACCCAGAGCGGGAGAAGTCATTGGACAATATCCCAAACTCAAAAAAAAAAATGGACAGATGACTGAATGATTCGTAATTACAGTTGTAATTATGTATAGTGTGTGTCCTTTATTAAAAACCTTTGTTTGCCGAGTCCATTTGGGACGTTACACAGTAAAAGATCCTAGGAACCTTATTATTTTTATTATTTATTACGTGTCAAAATTATCATGTCAAATTATCATTCACTGTAAGACAGAGACGGAGCTATACAAGACAAATATCGCTATCCCTTTTTTACAGGGGAATCACAATAGTTTTGACACGTCCGAGTACGGCCCCTGGTGACCTAAATAATACCTATAGGATAAGTCTACAAGAAATTGGTCCGTAACCCACCATTTACAAAGACAAATAACTTGAAGTATAATCTAACCTCTAGAAATTCCTTAACAAATGAGTCTTCAATTCAAGTGTAACTCAACAATTTTATCGACTATAACTATCATGATTAACAATACTATCATGATTAACAATACTATCAACCAAATACAGTAATTATACTTTGCAAAGGTCACGAGAAATATTTAAACAAATTCGATTAGGTTAAGTCGATATCATCGATTTTCGCTACACTTAAGAATAGTTTCAATTACAGTCGGCGACATAAATTAATATTAATACTGCGTGGAATTTAAAATTATCTATTTTATTACTTTTTATTGCTAAATTAAATCTTTGCAAAAAAAGTGTAAGATATTTAAATAGCCTAATCCTTCTGTCTGACTGACTCCAAGTGCATGTAAATAATGACTTACTTAAAATGTTTTGAGTTTTTGATTTAATCGAAAAACTTACTAATTAACGTAGGCTCTAGGCAAATGACATTTTATCAACGAAAGCATTGCGAAAGCGTTGCGAAAGCGTTGCGAAAGCGTTGCGAAAGCGTTGCGAAAGCGTTGCGAAAGCGTTGCGAAAGCGTTGCGAAAGCGTTGCGAAAGCGTTGCGAAAGCGTTGCGAAAGCGTTGCGAAAGCGTTGCGAAAGCGTTGCGAAAGCGTTGCGAAAGCGTTGCGAAAGCGTTGCGAAAGCGTTGCGAAAGCGTTGCGACAGCGATTGGAAAAATGTATGGGATTGTCATGCGCTATCGAAATGTTGCGTGCCCAATCCCTTACATTTTGACCTTTCGACGACGCCATCTTTGACATCGAATGACACTTATCTAGAGCCTCCCGCCTTTTGTATAGACTACACCTGCTTGATATCAAAAGCAACTAAGGTTACATAGTGCAGACTAATTCAAAACGGAATAATAAATTGTTATGACAGACTTTTTCTCGTGAGTATTCATAGAACAGACGAATTGGATTTTTCTTGTTTGTTTTCTATGTTAGATTAGAATTAGATCAACATTAATTTTATTATTGACTGTTTATTTGTGGGCAAAAAGATCAACTCCTCCCAAAAGGAAAAAGCCAGGCCAGACCAGGTGTCCTTCCTGAGGACTGTAGACCTTGGTGATCAAACCTGAGCCACAGGCTTAGCAGTCACAGTTTCTAGCCCACAAAAAATATAAAGACCAGCTTATTCTTTTTTTCAAATGCTTCAAAATACAGCCTAATAAAGTGTGAAATGTTTAAACGCTTATGTCAAAGTCAACAAAGTCTTCCTTTCTGATAGATGACTGGTTGAGACTTAAGGTCCTATGTAAGCCAAACTGTGGCAGAGGCCGACCACAGTATGGAGTGAGATGATGAGGAGTACAGATGGTAATGGAGTTTCTTGTGCGTTCTATGGAGTTTCTTGTGCGTTCTTCTCCATTACAATCTACTTTCCGAATGCACGGTAGAATCTTTTTTTTTATTACTTGTAAATTTTAATTTTAATTTGTGACGTTCAAAAGAGCCGTTTATTGGCCTAATTGAACAAATATATTTGACTTTGAGTAGCGGTTATGAGTTTCAGGCTTCACCTCATTCCGATGATCTTCGCTTTTGCCAAAACAGTGCATCACCAGGTTTGACGGTGACGGCCACGCTTCCTTTTTCCTTTAAGATCCAATTGGAATCCTTCCAGAGCGTGTGACCAATACATCTCCATTTACGACGCTTGATTTGGCGTTCGATAGGGTTCTCGTGGCATCTCTCCTCTTCTGATAGGTACTGCCGTCAAATTGATCACCAACCCATCTAAAAAGTGTAATCACAATAGAACAAAATTATTATAACAAATCTGTCTGACAAAGTAAGAAATCGATGTACCTGATTGTACACTGTCGTGACATATAATGGGACCTATCACGATCAAACAGCGCGGCAACAATATATTATTTAAGAGGTTCGAAATGCCATGCGCATCCTTAACTAGCTTGCTTTACTTAAATGCTACTAAAAAGATTGCTTTGTAGCATTCGTTTTAAAGGCTTTTTGAATATCTGGAATCTTCCAATATCTAGGACGCTCTCAGGCTAGGTGGAGCGACGATCTTCGCAGGGTGGCTGGTAGCAGCTAGATGAGAGTTGCCGAAAATAGAGGCGTGCTATTAGAGAGGCCTATGTCCAGCAGTGGAGTGCTGTAGGCTGATGATAAATATCTCCTTCATCATAATCTTCCTGCCCTTGTCCTATTTCACTTGGGGTCGGCGCAACACGTTTTCTTCTTCCATACCGTCCTGTCCACCGTCACGCAATCACTGAGTCCCTTTTCTTTCATATCACTCCTCACACAGTCCATCCATCTTTTCTTTGGCCGTCCCCTCCCTCTCCATCGTATGTTATCATCCATATTCATAACTCTTTTAGTAACATGCGTTTCATCTCTCCTCATTACAAGACCATGTACCAAGACAAACGGTTTCTTTTCAAATGTTTCTGTCACTGGCGCCATTTTCAAACTTCCTCTAATATGCTCATTTCTCACTTTATCCATTCTTGTCACTCCACATATCCGTGTCAATATCTCATCTCTTTTCATCCATCTTTTTCACAGGCCAACATTCTGATCCATACAGTATGACAGGTCTAATCACGTACTTGTCAATTTTCCCTTCAACGAGAAGAGCATCCGTGGGTCGCAAGAGATATTCATCTCCAAATAATATAAAAACATATAATAAATGTTAAGTTCTCTTCCACAAAGGTGTCTGTTTCTCTGTTTACTGCTTAAGCAAATAAACGTGGAAGGTTTGTGTACATAATTTACTCTGTGCGAAGCCAGAGTGGGTTGATAGTTTTTATATAAAGTAACATCACGCCTATGTCCCTGTAGGGTTAGGTAGAGGAGTACAGCCACATTTCGCCAGTTGTTTATTAAGTCGGGTGCATTAAACTGGTGCTTACCAAGACCACGGCCCAGATTCCAGGCTGCTACCTGCTACTGAGAAATTGCAGATGGAAAAGTCCAATACTATCTACTTTTCTAAACCGGGAATCGAACCTAGGACCTTCATGAAATATACTTCCTTCCCTATCTAGAAGGCACATAGGGAGGAATAGACCAGAAGTGTAGTTTTTAATCTGCCAACCCATACGCATTAAACCACAGACATAAATCTAACTAGATAACGCAAATCCCTCCATATATCTTTCTGTTAACCAAGCGGCCCACTTTTTCACACATAATTTAAAAACGAATTTACTTATCAATGAAAATAAACATTTCCAATGCGTCGGCCAACTTATTCTATACAGCTTAATATGGCATTTTTCTAAATTTCAGTGGATTTCCTGTGGCGATAATGCTAAATGAAAAGCTCAAATTACGATCTTGATCGTCGTTTTACTCCGTTGACACGCGAAGTACATACAATCGTGTCATCTAGTTAGATTTATATCCGTGCACTAAACATTTTGAGAATATATTTATTATGTGCTATTCTAAAACACATGGAGTCGGGGAAGAGGCTGTTTGTAAATCTGCCTTTATCTGATGATCCATGGTTAAAAACTTACCAAATTCTCCATGGTTTTATACCTTTCTCTTTCTATCCCATTGAGATTGTCCTTTTCTATCCCAGCGAGCGTGATGTCACGCTTGACAGGTTGCTGTCAACTTTCATAGCGTTTGTAAATTTTGCCGCGAAAAGAGCGCAAAATTTTCATAGTTAGAAAAAAATTAAAAAAAGTGTGGAAATACAGGCATAAGCTGTATTAAATTAACACATGACAACTTTTGAGTATTTATTGAGTGTGTTGTGACTTGTGAACAATATGAGTGCGGACGACATCGTGCCGGTAAGTGTGGGAGGTGTGCAAGAATCGAATGCTGATGCTTAGGATGGAGATCAGCATTCGACTGGGAGACGAGTTGAAGGATCGTCGTCATCTTCCTCATCATCCTCGGAAGATGAGGAGGGCATAGCATCACCTCCCCCAAACAAAAGACGGAAACTTACACGTAAGTACAAACAAGTTCAGACATGTTCGGACCCTCGTGTGGAAACTCTTGTTCAGCAAGTGGGGTTTATATTTTCTTATTTAACTAACTTACCTCTATTGGCATCTAATTCTGGTATGTTAATGCACGAACAACAACAGAATGATCCAACCCCATCCACATCGAATTATAATTATTTGAAAAATCCGTCAACATCTGACAATCATAATCTCTCTTTAGGTGTACTTGGTACTGAGATTGATGTAAGAACTGTTATTCCACAAGCTGATAGGCACCGTTTACAAGAGTTAAATAACCTTCAAAAATTTGAGTCTTCTTCTTGGAAGGGTATTCGTTATATGAGTGCTTTACAGTCTTGCATTGCCAATCCTGGTTTTGTTGGTCTTAAACTTAATGAGGAGTTATGCCATTTCAACAAGAATAAAGATTATTTAGCTTCAATTGAACATTTATTAGCAGGCTTGTCCAATAATATTTTAGAACAAAGACAACTATTAAGATCAGGATTACAAGATTTGCTTGACTGGGCAGCAGCAAATTCGAACAATTTGAATACTAATACATTGTTTGAAAAGATATCTAGTATTTTTGGTCCAGGGTCCCCGACATATAAGAATTCAGAGACTGCAATGCAGATTGTGTGTGGTAAAAGGGCGGAGTGTATTGAGGTGAGAAGGGATCGTATTTTAAGAGAAGTTACAAACCCAAATTTAAAAGCTACACTACAAGGTGTTCCTCCGAGTCAAGAATAAATTTATGAGTCGGGAGACTTTACAACCAATCATAGCTTCACTAGGTGGTTCTCAGGTATGGCTCAACACTCCTGCTTACATCAAAGAAAAAAGAGCTTTTAACTAATCTTATTCCACTTCCCTCCGCGCGCGCGCTCCGGTTGGCGGTGATCTGCTTTGCTCCTGTTTATTGTTGAGATTATTTTGTGCCGTAATTTATTTCCGGCTTGTGATTTGCTTGAAGTTGTGTATTGTTGTGCTAAGTGCTGGTATCGTAAGTTTTTGAACGTGTTTACGTCCGTTTTTAATTGTTATAAGTTAATTCCGTCGGCTATCGGTAAGTACATTTATTTTTCTAGACTTGAGGGTACATCGAAATAATTTATCGTCTGTTAATCTTTCGCTTTTTACGTTCTAATACGTTTATTCGTTTGATTTGTAACTTTGTTTTTAAGTAACTATGTTGTCTATTAATGATGACCCGCCTGATCGTGGTGGAGAAACATTATTTCGACGTAATAATAAACAAAGGTCGCCGTCGACCTCCGCTAATGCCAGGCGTCTATTTAGTGAAATGTCTCCTTCTTGCATTTCACCCGAAGATAGATTAAAACGACTGCCAACATCGGAGTCAACTGAAAGGTCGTCGCCGATATTAAATGTCAGTAATGCAAGCAATGACGATTATTGTGATTTGGTTTCTCAGGCGTCCGCATACCTGTCTAAAATTAACGACCTTGTTAATGACCAAGGGTCCCGCATTAATGTTGCGAATAAATCCGCTATTATGGACATGACTCAACGCGTAACGGCTATTGTTTCCTTGCTAGCCATAAAATCATCCGCCAACGAAACTAAATTAGCCAATACGGAACGCGAATTAGACAAAATTAAACTTAATACCGGTGTCAACATTGCCAAGTCTGATGTCAGTAATATTACATATGCTGATAAATTAAAACTTCGTTTGCCCAAAATTGCACCCGTGGTCGACTCTCGCGCCAAACTTCCGTGTCTCGTGGCTTACCCCACGGATGAGCGATCAAATGATTACGCCACTTCTTCGGCGACTAAAGAAGCGCTTATGAAAGCGATAAAACCCAGTGATGGCTTTCAAATTGTAGGAGTTAAAAAAGCTGCAAAGTCTGGCGTCGTGTTACGTGTCGCTAACGATTTTCAGATCAAAAAATTGCAATCGGTCGATGCCATTAGGTCCGCTGGCTTGCGGCTTGAGAAGCCAAAAGGCCGTAGGCCTCGCATTTTAGTTAAGGACGTCCCATCCTCAATGGAAGATACTGCCTTTTTGCATGCATTATTCTGTCAAAACATTAAAGACGAGATGCCACTAAATGAAGACGACTTTATTAAATCTACCAAAATTATACGTCGGCGTTCGCTAGACAACGGCCAGAAATGGATAGGCATTGAATTGGAGTCCTCGGTCAGGAAACATTTGGTTTCAACTAAAGACAAATTATTTATTGATTGGGCGACTTGCCGTTTCATTGATGATGTCGACGTGGTTCGTTGTGTCCATTGTCAACAGTTCGGTCATGTTAAGAAACACTGCACTAATAAATCACCTACCTGCGCTAATTGTTCTGAGGCACATGAAACCAAAGACCGCCCGCACAAGGACAATTTAAATTATACACCGTCGTGCGTAGCGTGTAAACGTTCTAAGAGACCTTATAACCATCGTTGTGATTCTCCCGAGTGTACTACTTATAAACTTAGGCTCGAACAACTTATCCTCAACACCAACTACTAAAATAATGGATAGATTAACCATAGGCCAATTAAATCTCCACAACGATAGGGTGGCGACTTCTGAACTAGACAAACTAACAATCGATTATAACTTAGATATAGTGCTTGTTCAAGAACAATACCAAAACGCGCGGTTACGTCACAAAGTAGTACAGTTGGATGGCAAAGCACGAGCCGGTATTTACGTGACGCGTTCTTCTAACTTTACAGTAACGTCTTTGCGTAACCTTATGACACCCCATTGTGCCGTTGCGGAGGTCTCATCGTCTTCTTTTAAAGTTTACGTTGTGAGCTGTTACTTTCAATATTCAGACCCTGTTGCTCCTCATATACATAACCTCCGTCATGTCTTGCAGTCGCTCGCGGGCTGCAAAGTTATTGTTGGCGCTGATGTTAACGCGTCCTCGACTCTTTGGTATGGCAAAGTTCGGTCTACGGATTATGAACGACGCTGCGCTGTTGAAGATTTCATTGCTGAAATGAATCTGTCTATTCATAATACCCCTGACGCACCACCAACTTTTTGCAGCCAAATGGGCGAATCTTGTATTGACGTCACACTTTCTAGTGCAGACGTACGCTTGGATAGGTGGCGTGTCCTACCGGACGCGTCTTGTAGTGATCATCGCTTGATCGTGTACGAATTTGTTCCGGTTTTTACTCAGGGTACGTCACATGTCATTGGTAACTTCAGGTATAAATGTAAGGGTGCTAATTGGGAATTCTTTAGCTCGCTTCTTGCGTGTCACGCCAAAGACTTCACTCGTGATGGGCTGTCAGCTGAAGAAAGTGCTGAAATTATGTCAGACACTTTCACTTACTGTGCTGACATTGCCATTGGTCGTGGATCTGTGACCAATATACGTAGATGTGATTGGTGGTGTGACTACCTAACTGAACAGCGTAAAAGTTACTGTTAGGAAAATAGTTAATACATCTGAACATAAGTACGTAATTGGGATTTTTCTAGATATTTCTGGGGCTTTTGATAACGCATGGTGGCCAATGCTATTACTTAGAATGAAAACTCGGGGCTGCTACAGAAATATATATAATCTAGTTTACTCTTACTTTTTAAATGGTTCCGCGAAACTCAAACTCGGTCATCATTCCATGTCGAAGTCTCTCACCATGGGATGTCCTCAGGGTTCGGTTATTGGTCCACCTTTATGGAATTTAGGCTTTGATGATTTCCTCGCGATTCCGCTTCCTAGCGGCTGTTCATTAACCGGTTACGCGGACGACGGTCTTCTGCTCATTCAATCAAGTACTCGAGCTGGACTCGAGAACTTGGCTGACACTTGCCTACGATTAATATCTCAGTGGGGCGATCGAAACCGCCTGACCTTTGCTCCGCACAAAACTTATCAACTCATTTTGAAGGGTAATCTTAAATCGTGTCCTACTATTAAATTTAATGACGTTCCCGTAAAAAGGAAGCAGTCCGTGTGCTATCTTGGTCTAGTGTTAGAGAGGAATTTTGCATTTATAGATCATATTAAAATAGTCGGTGAAAAAGCAAAAAAAAATTTCTATGCCTTAACGAGAATATCTAAATCTACGTGGGGTCTGTCTTTTTTAACTTTAAAAACTATTTATGGGGCTACTTACTTGGGTTGTATGTGCTATGGGGCGCCTGTTTGGGCTGATAGGGCCACCATAGGGGCGGTACGACGTAAATTACTTCAAAGTCAGCGTTTGGCTTTGATATTCTTATGCAAAGCATACAGGACGGTTAGTACTGAGGCCTTACCGATACTTGCTGGTGTACTTCCGGTCGACCTTGAAGTGCAGCGACGTGCTGCAATGTACTATTCCACACGAGAGACCGCGGACGCGAACTTTTTAACGCGGAGTGACCGTGAGAAAATCTCTAGATTATTTAAACCACCTATTGACGTCTGGGAGGAACTTTTATCCGAATGGCAATGTAGGTGGGATAATTCTATCAAGGGCCGACACCTCCACCAATTCTTTCCATCCGTTCGCGTGCGGCTGGCCAGCACGTGGCTGGAAGTGGATCACTGTGTTGCCCAATTTCTCACGGGACATGGTAACTTTAAAAGTAAATTATTTTCTTTCAAGCTCGTTGCCTCGCCTTTATGTCAGTGTTCTACATCTGACTGCGAATATGTACAATCTGCACATCATATCTTATGGGAGTGTATTCTTTGGCAGAATGAACGTAATATTATGTTGAATAATGTACAGGCTGCATCAGGAGTTGTTTACTATACGGACCTTGTGGAAACTAGAACAAATTTCCGTGCGTTCAAGCGTTTTTTTGCCATACCTATTATTGGAACCAAATATAACAGCTCACAATGTTAGGACCCATTAATATGTATTAATGCTAATTTTTTTTTTTTTTATCCGTGGTGCTAGGCAACTGGGCTTATCCCAGTTGTATATGACCCTTTGTGCCTATTGGCCTTGTTTGTTCTGTCTCCTGCTTGATATGGAGGGAAGTGGAAATTTACATTTTTCCTACTCCTCCGTTATTCTTTTCTGATTAATTTCGTTGCGGGATCCAAGACAGGTAAATTCATTCTCCGGGACATCGTCGAGCTTCATTGCCTCGGCGCTTTTCTGGTGGTCGCCACTGTTGATTCTGGCTTTCAGGAGTTGCAGTGGTTTGGGAATAGTGCGGTGGGATTGTCCCAAAAAAAAAAAAAAAAAAAAAAAACTAATCTTCTGTGCAAAACAAGAAACATCATGGTTCTTACAAAACTCAGAAAAGAGGAAACAAATTAGACAGGAAACAAAACCCTAAATTTAAAAAGAATCAGCCCTTTCGTAAAAATTTCACAACCAATAACACTTCCCCAAACAACAGAGGTAAAGATTGACAACCAATTAAAAATTTTCAAGGGAGGTCTAAAGAACTATTCGTATTTGTGGTAACAACAGGGTGCAAACAATTATATAATAAAGTTAATAACTGGTGCTCGAATTCCATTTGTAAAGAAACCTCCCCTTCAATTCCCAAACAAACATGTTCTAAAAAAGTTTGTTACCCAGAAAACAAAAGACATGACCAACATAATTCTCCACTTAAAAGAAGAGAGAATATTAGAGACACCAGCAGTTCTCAATCCAGGTTTTCTCTGTCGAATGTTCGTAGTAAAAAAATCAGACGGAGGGCTACGTCCCATCTTCGACCTCAGGGGTCTAAACACATATGTGTCAGTGAAACGTTTCCAATTAATTTCACAGACAGATGTAGTCAATTTCTTACAGACAGACGATTGGTTAGTGAAAATCGATATTCACCAGGCCTATTTTCATTTGCCAATAACCGAAACACACAGCAGGTTTCTCCGAGTGATTTACAACAACGAAGTTTTACAACTAACATCCTTACCTTTTGGCCTGTCATTAGCTCCAAGAATGTTTGCCACAGTTACAAATTGGATTGCGGAGATCCTACGAGCTCAGGGTTTCCGCATAATAGTGTATTTAGACGATTTCGTCTTGGTCAATCAAGATCGGACAGTACTAGGTTCTCAAGTTGCGGAAGCAGTGAGAATATTGGAAACCTTAGGATGGCACATAAATTATCAAAGTCTGTCCTGGAGCCTTCACAGGAGTTAGAATATCTTGGCCTAGTATGGAATACCGACAGAAACCGGGTAAAACATCCTGTGAAGAAAAAAAAAAATATAATATTAATAATATCCAAAATGTTTAGAAATGGCAACAGTTCTCTAAAAGAAGCTCAGAGTTTATTAGGTTTGCTGAACTTTGCAAATTACGCAATACCAGGGGGTCGTTTGCACTGTCGCAACACTCAACTTTTTCTGAAGTTGTTCAATTAAAACCGACCAAGGGAAAGAAATAATCTCCCTCTACCTGTTCAGCAAGACCTGAGATGGTGGTTAGAAGTTGTGGATCACAGCTCAACACCAATTGTCAAAAAAATTGTGACTCATTTTTTGACAACGGATGCAGCAGACTCAGGGTGGGGAGCTCAGCTAAACAAAATTTACCTTTCAGGGAGGTGGGCCTCTTATCAAAATCCCTGGCACTCAAACCTGAAGGAAATGTATGCTGTATTAGCGGCCATCACGAGTCGGCAGACGACTTTACCAGGTGCGCATATTCTTGTACAATCAGACAACAAGACTCTGGTTGCATACCTCAGAAACGAGGGGGGGACCCACTCGCTGGCACTATTAGGACTGACGACCAGGCTCCTAAGACTTGCAGAGTAGTTAAATATAACACTCTCACCCACTTACCTCCCGGGGAGGCTAAACGGAATTGCGGATCGCCTATCAAGGGGCCGCAAAGTACCAGATTGGCATCTTCTACCCCAAGCCACAGAGGCGATATTCAAAGTGTGGGGCGTCCCAGACGTAGCCCTGTTCGCGTCAAAAGATATGGCTATCGTACCAAGATACGTAACGTTAGATTTCAAAGACGGTTCCGCAATCTTCTGCGACGCGTTCTGTCGACATTGGGACTATCAGCTAGGCTGGGCATTTCCCCCTCCCAGTTTAATTCCAAGAGTATTAGCTCACTTGAACAGTGCAAAAGGAACTTACATTCTAATAGCTCCAGAGTGGACCAAATGTTTTTGGCTGCCCAACCTGAAAGCGAGAGCCATAGCAGAACCAATACCAATAAAAAACCTACAGAAGGTGTTAATAGATTGGGCGACAGGCAACTGCCCAGCACAAGTGGACAAGTTGTCCCTTCTTGCTTGGAAAATTGGGGGTGGGCCGATCAAGTCGCTCACTGGACCACAGAAGAACAGAATTTGTTGAAAAGTAGCTGGTGGACATCTACTTTAACTACGTACAATGCTCCGATTAAGAGATGGCTGTTGTGGTGTGAGACTAACAACATTAATTCAAGGGCACCTGACGGCCAGCAGGTTGCTAGATTCTTAGCAAAGTTATTTTTAGTAGATAAGCTAGCTTATAGAACTATTCTATTGCACAAGTCAGCTGTATCAACTTACTGTGCTACATCAGAAATAGATATCACAAAAAAATTCTTTGTACACCAAGTTCTAAAGGCTATTTCACTTGCTAAACCAGCAGCACCAAAACTACCTATATGGGACACTGCAATTTTATTTAACTGGTTAAGGACTTAAACAAATTCAGGAGAACAGCCTTGAAAATTTAATTTCTTCCAAAGATGAGATAACCCTGTGGCCCAGATTTGGTTCAAAAACTGATTCAAATTCATACAGACAGTCTGGTTGGGTGTTGCGGAAACACCCAGATCATCATGTCTGCCCAGTTAAACACATTGACAACCTTATAAAAAAATCTACAAGTAGAAGAAGAGCAGACAAAATTGTAACAAGTCTTTTTATTACATTATCAGGGAAATTAAAACCTGCTTCAAGAACAATGATTGCAGGGTGGATACGTAGTATTTTTAAAGATGTTAATATTGATGCTCCACCGGGCAGTATCCGGTCAGCAGTAGCCTCCTGGGAGGTAACCACAAGCTCTTAGAGTAAGGTTATTTTGAGTGTGTGTAAGGGACAGATGTATATGACGTGTATACATCTGTCACTTACTCGATCTCAAAATAACCTTACTCTAAGAGCTTGTGGTCACCCCCCAGGAGTTGGATGGAAAATAGATCACTTCAAGAAATACTAAACAGAGGAAACTGGCAGAGTATCAAAACATTTCAAAAGTTTTACTGTCGACCAGTAAATAAAGTTGATTATGCTAATTCTAATGTTGATTTACTACATTAAAATTTTTCTAATGTTTATTAAAATGGAATACTTATGTTTATTATTATTATTTTAGTGTGAGATATTTTAAGTTAATTTCTTTTCTTTTTGTTCCTTGACATTGAATTATTTCAGAAGAATATGTTTTTTGTTAATGTTCGGAGACATTTGATCCTTTTTCTTACTTAGTTTTATACTGATATAATAAAACTAATTTTTATTTCAGAACAGTTGTATAATTTATTCAACATAGCGTTTGTGTGTATCACCAGCAGATACCAAACAGGTCTTCCCCGACACCATGTGTTTTAGAATAGCACATAATAATGACTGTTTTGCATTACAACAAAACAGGTATAGGTCTACCAGAATCTCATGGCATTTTTTTTTTTAAATTGTGATGTTCATATGGCAATGTAAATTGTCACCTGTCAAATCTAAGTACTTGGTGTGTCAACCGCTGCTGAATTTTTTTGATATTATCTTGAAAATTTGTTATTTTTGTGAAAATGTCGAAAAACCCACTTCGATCTCAAGCGAGACATATTGTTTTCAATGTGTATCATACAATAAGGAAAGAAGAAGGCGTTAATCAAACTCAATCTTTGATTTTAAAGTACGTCGTAGAGTGGACCGGTAAGTTGGACTGACTTGTTTTGATACTTTTAGTTTATTTTATATTTTTCTTACTTAATTCTTACTTAATGGTAAATACACAGGGTACATCGAATAATGGCCGGAAGGAAATGGCAACAGTAATGTAACTGTTACTAATTCTTCGACAAAATATTGATTTTAACGGATTGAGAATCTTTGACGTAAGAAAAATATTAAGTAATAATCTGCGCCCTGCAGTGGGACGTGTATATAGACGGGAGTTTTTGGCGGGATTTTGTCGAGTGAAGTTCAGTGGCTATTAATATTATTTGCAAATTGATTCTTAGTGGATATTGTGATATATTATTGGTGTAGTTTTGTGTCTCAACTGTCTACGCAACTGGACAATTTGTAAAATCATTGAGAGAAGCGATCTCGGGATAGTGGAGCGGAGTATTTTATTGTAGTATTGACTGCCTCTGCAAAGCTTACTACCCGGCGAGCATGGCCTATTGTGACATCGCTTAAGTCACACTTTTAATCACAGTTTGGGCGATAAACTCGTTTTGTCTTAAATGCTAGCACGGCGGCGTGAGATATTTTCTTGACTTGTGGCATAACTTCTTGATGTTTATTTTTTTCTTTTTCGGAAATTTTCCAATTTTATTGCAGTTTCGGTTAAACCTTGGCCATAAAAACCATTTATGTTCTGAGAAGCATAGCCCTACGACGCACTGTTTCCGAATTATGGGCCTCCGTATCTTATTTTATTTTGCATAAAACGCTCTATATTTCCAAAATGATATCTCGAAAACGGTATGGCCTAGGCAAAAAATAACCAAAATTTAGCCCCCCCTTTAGCAGCATCCCAACATGAATTATAAGTTTTTTTTTTTGGGGATTTTATTTAAGAAACATTTAAAAATGTAGAAACTAAGAAGAATATGGTATAAAAGCTAATAATTATAAAAAAATAATAATATAAAAATAAAAACAACAATAAAAAAATACAATTATGAGAAAGTACTATTATAAAATTGATTAATAATCCTGTAACATTTCAATTAATTGATCACCAAACACACAAAATGAATTTATTGCCATTTGGTGCAGTAATTAGAAGGCAAATATATTTTTTTTCAACTATAAAATTTTATCACCACCTCCGAACGAAAGTGATACATTTTTCTATATCATCTGTCAAAATGTGACATTTGTGACAAAATGGGTGCGCCCGTATTAGCAATTAAGATCCGATGAGTCCCAAACAAACGTCAGGAAATTTTCTCACGCCGCCGGTGCTATTATTTAGGACAAAATGGTGTTATCGCCCAAACTGCGATGAAATGTGTGACTCAAGCCATGTCACAGTAGGGCGTGCTCGCCGGGCAGCAACAAGAAAGGCATGTTGCTCCTTTAAAATATGTCACAAGTTTGACCCGTGCTAGCATTTAAGACAAATTGTAAGACATGACGTAATTTATCATGTCTTGTCACAAATGTCCTGGGTACGCCCATGCTCGCTAGGCTGGGAAGACTGACTCGATATAATTTGTTGCCAAATACTCCAAAAAACATTAGAATCTTTTACATCCGCATTCTAATGCATACTAAAGAAAAAATATAAGATCCAAAACGCTTTCCAAAGCCGCTTTCCTAGCAACCAGGCCATAAAACTTACATAAAAAAGTATATATAGAGTGATGATGATGAATGACTATAAGTAACATGATACATTTTATTATTTTTTACAGACTTTATACATAAAGATATTGGTTTTGAATATGTTAATTGCCAATGAAAAAGAACCATTTTGATGGAGAGAGATAACATAAAACTACAAAGATACAAGTTTTTGAAATGCCAGTGGAGTTCATGCAATCGTATTCTAGTTTTCTAGTTCTGAATGAGGTTTTAAGTTATTAGTATGATTTAAACGATATATAATAAATTAGTACATAAATTAATATTCAATTGATTTATTTTTCCTATGTTAAGAACCCGATGTATAACAACATTATTCATACACATACCTATAATACTCAGTGGATCTTTGTGTCTCTGAATTGCTTGCAAGACCCCGCGCAGTAGCTATTTTTGTGTCAATGTTGAAGGTGAAGATAGCATTGTATAACTGTCTCTTTCACTCGCTTATGTATGTCACATCGTCCTATCTCGCTTACTCTATGCAGTATACTCGATGACAAACTGTTTCTTACGCAATGGTTGGCAGGACCAAGTTCAAAGACTCAAAGATCGACTGTGACTACTATAATATAGGTACCTCATGTTCATTAATACTAAAGACATAAATGAAAATTAAACAGTATCAAGATCGTTTAATCCAATTTCCCCAGTATTGCAGACAACAAATTTTTATTTCCACATTTGCCATAAGATTCCGGTAGACCTATATTATGTGTGGATAAAACACATGGTGTCGCAGCAATGCTCTTGCTGGAGAGCTGAAGACCCTATGAAAGTTGACAGCAACCTGTCAAGCGTGACATCACGCTCGCTGGGATAGAAAAGGACAATCTCAATGGGATAGAAAGAGAAAGGTATAAAACCATGGAGAATTTGGTAAGTTTTTAACCATGGATCATCAGATAAAGGCAGATTTACAAACAGCCTCTTCCCCGACACCATGTGTTTTATCCACACATAATACCTGTTTTTTTAATGCAAAACAGTCATATTAAGCGTACAGCTAAGGACTGGAATTTTCAGCCGATGTCTGTGTTTCTTTATAACTACAACCTGGGGTCTGCAACTCTATAGGAATAGGTTACTTATAGGCAAGCGTGCTCCTCGTCAACCACATCATCACTTACCATCAGGCATCAGAGTGGTCAAACACGAGCCCATCGATAAGAAAAAATGGTTTGTGGAAATTGTCATGTAAAGAAAATCAATTTCCATAGACCATTTCGCAATATATTCAACTATGCTAAAGATATATTGACTAATCAGTAAACTAGTTTCATTACAAAACTGAATCCAGAACATGGCCGAATGGTTTGTTATACATTAGGTACTATTTTGACACGGAGTACGGTGTTAATGAAGTGCTAGGGATCTAATATACATAAATGTAGGCTGTGTTGTGTCGATGATAAAGCTTTGAGTACCTAATGAATGGTTTTAAAAAGGTGCCTTATAATGGTTTGGTATTTTTGCCACCGAAGACCGTAGCGAAGTAGAACCAATCAACCTGTTTGGCAACTCAGCTTATCTCAGTTATAATCGTTACTTTGTGCCCGTGGCCTGTTTTGTCTCCTGCTTGGAGGGAAGTGGAAATTAAATATGTTTTTTTTTTCTTATTCCTCCACTGTTAATTTATAATAAACTTCGTAACGGGATCCTAGATTATTGAATCGTTTTTCTCCTCATAGAGCTTCTCTGGTCTGGCAATTTTCTGATGGTCACCATTGTTGATTTTGGGTTACAACTGTAGTAGTGGACTTGGGTAGCGAACTTTTGCCAATAAAACCTTTTTAACCACCTGAGACCTAGACAAGTGACATTCTATGAACGATGGCGAGTCGATAGCGATTAGAAAAAAAACAGCCCAGTGCGAGTTGGACTCGCGCATGAAGGGTTCCGTACCATTATCGCAAAAAAACGGCAAAAAAAAATACATTTGTTGTATAGGAGCCCCACATTTATTTTATTCTGTTTTTAGTATTTGTTGTTATAGCGGCAACATAAATACATGATCTGTGAAAATTTCAACTGTCTAGCTATCACGGTTTAAGAGATACAGCCAGAGCCTCTGGTGACAGACAGACAGACGGACAGTGGAGTCTTATAAATAGGGTCCCGTTTTTACCCTATGGGTACGGAACCCTAAAAATTACCAAAAAATTTATGGGAATGTCAAACGCTATCGAAATTTCACGTGATGGATCCTTTTCATCTAAGAATTTCGACCATCATCATCGTTGACACTGAATGACACTTCTAGAGCCTCTGGGTACTGTTCTTCATTTAGGTATCGCTTTATTATGTGCATTGCGAGCTTACATGTAAAGGAGATTAAAGGTGAACGCGCACCTAGACGCACCGCACTCGCCGCACGCGCCGCAGTCATCGCATTTTCTCTTGGCCCCGCGCTATCCGCGCCGAACGCGCCGCACGCATTGTATCCACTTCTGTACATCTTGAACTATATTTTCATACAGATACGGATCATGTTGCCGCGCCACCCGCATCGCCCGCCGAGTCTGATGACGTCATCCGCACGCGCTGGTGGAATCCGTATACCTACAGCATTTTGCTGAAATGCGGCTCGTGCGGCGCGGATAGGTGCACGAGGCTGCATACGATTTCATATAAAGATTTATAAAATGCGATGACAGCGGCGCGTGCGGCGAGTGCGGTGCGTCTAGGTGCGCGTTCACCTTTAATTCATGTTGTTTTTAACAACTAGTTAGTGACTGGGATATTTGTCTGGATACGAGACGCAGAGGACCGATCGATATGACGATATTTGGATGAAGTTTATGTTTGGCGGAGGACACCTTTCGGCTGAAATGATAATTATTTTGATGATTATATCATTTAAAAATTCATGTTTTTTTGCAAAAGTTTGCTCGTCTCTCAATTTATTACTCCATTAACTACTTACTCCTTACAAAAACCCAGTTTTGTATTGATACAATCATTCGCTTTGATAAACACGGGCCTGTTCAATAGTTTGCACTCAAGTTCAAACAGGGCTTCCATATTAGTTTCATTGATAGATGTTACTCGATGTTTTCTGTTGATTCGGAGGTATCGATTTGTTTGCGTTTTCTAGCACTCTTTACATAGGGATATAATTGTAGATATAGTATAATTTAGTGTACTTAATGCTATTTCTTTGAAGTTAATGAGCAACTTAACCAGCATGCAAAATAAGACCACTAAAGTCTACTCTCGAAAAATAGACTTATAAAATGAATGGATTTTTTTTATTTGGACATCTACTGGACGTATTCAAAATATCAGCGCAGCGTTATTTCTTTTTTGGATATCGCTGCACATGCTGAGATAGGAGCCTTTTTAATCTCGCACGGGTTTTTTTATTTTTTATTATTGTTTAATTTTAAGCTTATCTTATTTTAAGTTCTTTCAGTAGGAGTAGAGCTTCGGCTTGGTCTGCCGCAATGTCTTCTGTCGTTTAATGGGACCCATTCCGTAATTCCTTTTACCGTCTTTCTTTCGATGCTGCCGTTGCTAAGGAGTACTACGAGTGCTGGATGGAAGTGGTGATCCCAAGGTATTTGCTGAAGCCTTGCAAAACTTAGAGATCATCATCGTCTTTTTAGAGTTCCGTAGTCAACAAGGAAACCTTATAGTTTCGCCATGACCGACGTCCGTCCGCAGCTTTGCTCAGTGACTCTTAGTACTAGAAAGCTATAATTTGACATGGGTATACATTTTAATCACGCCGGCAAAATTGTTTGCGTCCTGTAAACGTAAAGTGGGGATGTTTTATTTTCGCGTCTATCCCATGGTGTGGGGTATCGTTGGATAGGCCATTCAAAAATTAAGCTTTAAATTGCAAATTTTTATTAGAGTCAAGTGTCCCCCTTGCCAGCTAAATGGTGGCTTTTTGATATGTGATAAAAAATCACGGCAGTAATATACATAACGAAATTAAAAGGAAAACTATCACAGCTAAGCAGGATTTACAAGTTTACGAGTAATAGTCGACCAACTTGTGTCGACAAAATTTAGGTACTTGGAACAGTAAAAAATGTCTGTGATTCGTTAGAGCAAAATGTTCGGTGCTTTCATTGCATATGAACTTCAGTATTTTACCTATTTAAGTTGGTGAATGTAGCTTTTTGTACGGAACCCTCGGTGTGCGAGTCCGACTCGTACTTGGCCAATTTTTTTATTATTGATTTGCTTGCGTTTTATTACTATCTTACCTGATGGAAAGCGATGATGTAGTCGACGATGCAGCACATAAATTGCTCTTCAAAATTGTATATAGTAATGTTATCTGACTGCAGAAATATTTTCATAATACATAAAATCTTACTCTGAAAGTTCTTTTAACAATGCGTGGTATTACATAAAAGTTCTTTGCAGCATTTTTTTGGCTGTAGAAGTGTTTTCCTAGTAACAAAGACCTTACTCAGAAAATCTCTTTTACAATGTGTCGTATTAACACTGCATCCACCACTGAAGATACATAGTAAAATACTTACTTAGCAACATATAAGGCTTAGGAGTATATAAGAATGAAACACTTTACTGTTCAATCAGCAAATGAGAAAAAAGGAACGTATTGTTTCAATCACTTATCGTATGTATATGAAGTACCTAAGCTTATAGCGACGATATTTTTGCAATACAATCACCAGTTTCACGCTTCTTGCAAGTAAATATAATATACTTTTAGGAGCAAGCCCGCCACTCTATTCCAAACCACTGCAACTCCTGAAAGTGCAAAAGTGGTGACCATCAGAAAAGCGCCGAGACAGTGAAGTTCGACGAATCCCGGCGAAAAGATTTAACTCTATGGATATCGTACCGAAACTTATTGCTTGAAAGATATCACAATTTCACAAAAGAAATTAAAACCAATCTAGATTAATAACCAGCTAGAAATAAAACAGCTAACTCCAACTCCCAACTCTAACTACCAAATCTTCACGTATAAACAACCGCGGGAAATCTTTCGAGTCCGTTATCAGAACTAGTTAGTTAGGACCGGGACCTAAGGCCCGGGACTTAAGTCCCATTGTCTAGTATACAGTGCAGATTAATTACCCCGCGGTGGGGCCATGCGGGTAGCTACATCTTTACTTTTAAAAGGAGTATTACGGAGATTTTGGGAATTTGATTTGTAGTATATAAAAGTTATTAACGTTGACGTTATGTGGGGTAGAAGAATGTCTGGTTGCTTTCCTGGAGCATTATGTTTCCTAAAGAATAATGTGTGATCCTCTTTTTTTCTGAGAAAAGATTTACAAAAAAATACAACCGACTTCCAAATAAAATGGAAGTCGGTTGTATTTTTTTGTAAAAAGTTTTTATTTTTGTCTTTTTAGTTGTGGTACATAATGGACCAGTTCTATAGGCTACCTATAATGCCCAAAGTGATGCCAGAATAGATTAAACCAATAAAGTGAAACTTGAACAAAACCGGTGGAATGAGAGTATAGCAGGGTGAACTGTTCACACCTGCGTACCCCTTTAGAGCGTACCAGTGAGATGTTATGAAATGGTGTAAACAATATACCAGACATGCGATTTCAGTTATCCCGAGTGGTTAGCCGTCATTTATTGAAGAGTTCTGATGTGTATATCCGAAGATCTTCATAAATGGGACCACATGTTAAGCACCACCTTTCAAATAAAAAAGATTCATCTAAATCGGTTCACCTAGTAAAAAGTTCTGAGGTAACACACAACATAAAAAAATAGAGTCGGATTGATAACCTGCTCCTTTTTGGGATATCGGTTAAAAATTACGATTTGTGTCAACTAAAACAATCCTAAATATGTTATTTATTTATTATAAGGTACACCAACAGCATCACATACAAAACAGGTTTGTAGTAAACAAAGAAAAAATAAAGGCTGGTATGTGTGCCTATTACAGGTATACGCAGCTTACACCATATGGTCAGAAACACTAAATTATTTAAAGAAAAAACAAAATATCAAATATTATTCTAAACTTAAAAAACATCTTAAAAATAAAACACGCAAAATGAAAAACACAGCATAAAAAAAGAAAAAGAAGTAGGATAAATATATTCGTAATTAGCCTAAGTTGGAATATTTGCGCACTCCCGTACCTCCGAGACTGCTCTTCTAAACTTGTTCAGTGAAATACCGTGTAAATCGGTATCTGGTGTTGTACAAAAACTATTATAGCTTCTACACATGCGGAGAAGTGGGGCGTTGAGGCCTAGGTTGGTTTTGCGGAATGGAATATGTAGTAATTTTGTGATGGGATGTCTGGGTAGTTTTGAAGGGACTGAATATTGGATACATTCTACTAAATCACTGCACTTAATATACCCGTTTGCTATTTTGTAAAGGAAAATTAGATCACGCGTACGGCGACGGTCACGCAGTGTCTTTATTTTGAAAAAGTGTAGGCGCTGTACATACGGACAGCGATGACTAATTCCCCTAGATATAAATGCAAGATGTTTAGTAAAAGCTCTTTGAATTTTTTCAAGTCTTTGCGAATGAACAGCGTAAAGTGGGTTCCAGGCGACACTGGCGTATTCCAACCGACTTCGCACTAGGGTGTTAAATAAAACTATTTTGGTCTTTGGTTGTTGGAAGCCTCTTGTGTTGCGTTTAACAAAACCCAGCATCTGCGCAGACTTCTTTACGACGTCGTTGATGTGTGGCTTGAAGGTGAGCCTATCATCCACCAGAACCCCTAGATCCCGGATTTCTCCAACCTTTGCCAACGAGGTGTCGCATAGTGTGTAGGTAGTTGGGAATGATGACTTTTTTCTAGAGAAACGGATGTGAAAGCATTTTTGGGGGTTTAAGGTCATATTGTTGGTTTTGCACCAATTTTCGACGTTTGTTAAATCGCTTTGAATAAGTCTGATGTCTTCAGATGTCTGAAGATGTTTTTGGGTATACTACAGAAAATGTTGGTTAGTTATTTCTTTGGAGCAAACTTAACTTTTGGAAGTCGGTGTCCATATCGCAGAAAAAATGGTTCCTACGAAAGACACCGACTTCCAAAAGTTAAGTTATTTTTCACTTTGTAGTTTTTCATTTGGAAGTAGGTAGTATTTTTTTGCAAAAAAGTTTTTTTTTCCCAACTTCATCAGTCAATCCACACATAAACTGTTATGTCACAGGTACAATTTTGGCTACCATAACACAGGCAAAAACAAATGAATATCTATTTACTTAAAATTCCAAAATGGTTGATGCTCTACAAAGCGATTAGTGGTGGCAAAGTTATGAGATTGACAAACGGACAAACTCGCGTCCATAATCCTAAGAAGGACATCAGTCAAACTTTAATCTCTCATCAAGTAAAGCTGCGATCAAAATGATTGGTACACTCAATTAAAGAGCTGGTATTTACCTATATAATTTAGACATGCTAAAGGGTCCAATCGGACCAATTGGACATTCTCTACTTGACGGAGAAAACCTAGGCCCTAGGTACTAGGGTACTAAATCCTCCTTTTATTTTATGCCTTGCCTTATGTTTCCTAGAAAAATACCTTTTCTAACTTAGATAATTTGCAAAGGAATTGTGTAAAAAAGATGGCCACCCCAATAAACTAGCAACTGCCTTTACAAAACTTTGATCCTGATTTTGGCAGTTTTCATTAGGGGTCTTCGTCTTACCTCATAGATCCATTCAAAATACAGTGCCAGTGTGGAGCCCCTTCGCAGGATATGGCCGACTGCCTTGTCTGCCTTTCATGATTCATTTTTTCTTCTTTCAGGATTTGAACATACCAAATGACAGAGTTGTCCGACTAGCTGCATACCGGTCGGACAAATTCTGAATGGTTGAGACTATAGTTTGAGTTAACCGACACAAAAGCAGAAGAAGACGTCTAGGAAATCTATCATGTCCCACTGTGATATAGAGACAGAGCTATACAGGACAGGACAAAGAGCACTATCACTTGTTCACAGCGGAATCATAACAGTTTTGACACGTCAGAGTACAGCCCTTGGAGACTACAATACCTACTTTTTGTGCTAGAAAGGTAAGGCCAAACGAATGTAATTTTATGAGTTGTGAGTCGCGTAAAATAAGTCGCGGCATTTACGCTGCATTCGGTGCTGTTTCTGCCACACGGCGACGCAAAATGATTTGTCTGCTGACTCACGCACATTATTTCAACCGAATTACGCTCGAGGAGAGGCAGGGGAGCGAGGCATGCGTCAGCCCCCCCTACAAACGTAGAATAGCAACTGAAATTACGTCCGTCCGTCTGACAGCCTAACCGAATTTCAGTTGACCGTAAATTACGCGACGCATTTTACGCCACAAAATTACGTTCGTTTACACCCTATAAAAGTGTCACTATAAATCGCAAGATATTTGGCTTTTTATCAGATCATTAACCTATATATTTCATTTTAAGAAGTTTTATACATAAAATTGCAGCTCAAAGTGTTTAAATCTTCAGCGTAAAACTTAAGTCTCTATTGCGTTTGTGTGTGTGTCTGTCCATCGTGGTGTGTTTAACCAGTGTCTTTAATAGGTTATCATATGAACAACAATGATTTTTCTTGTAATAATTGCGTGAAATTGTGGATTCCGCCTAACCCTACCAGATAATATCGCCGTCTTAAAGGCCCAGAACTAAGCGAAAACAAATTATTTCCTTACAATATTATCTCGTCCATGTTTTGCGGCAGTTTATCATAACCGCAGTAGGAGACAAAACCCTAATCTTATCTCCCGACGAAATACTCGATTGTTTGTCAAAGGAGGTTTTCTATCTGTTTGTGAGGACTTATTCGTTTTTACTCGATTCCGGCTTAGTTTAATATTGGATTTAGACACAGAGTTCGGAATCACACATTACAGAAATAGTATTATTTTGTGATGAAATTGGAAAGGATCTAGGCCATTTGTTGACAAATAAATATCCAGGACACTCAATTATGAACTACTGTATGCCTGGTTGTTCTTTATTTGACATAATGAAAAAAGTTATTAAATGTAATTTTAACCAGGATACTACATTATTAATATTTATTGGTAATAGGGGTAATGTGAACAAAGGAGAATTACTCCAACATTATAGATCTTTGTGCGACCTTAGTTTAAAACAAATTGTGATGTTCACTTTCCCATACAGCCAAAGTTTGCCACAGGAAGAAAACAATCTTAGATTTGAATTGAATAGGACATTACATAATTTAACTTATAGTAGTAATTTATTCCATTTAATTGACACTAACAATTACGTTGGTAATCACTTTTATTTGACAAAAGATATTTTTTTTACGGATAGGTACTTTCTTTCAAAGTATTATAAAAGACAGATAGCTGTGTCGCTATCATATTATATTTCTATTACAGCCAAGAATTTGGCTAAACAACTTGTTTCTATTGAACAATGCCAAGAAATGTTATGTAATTCAGACAATAATTTGGTATCAGTAATTGATATTGATAATAATTTAAATTACAAATTAGGACAATAGAGTCAACCTCTTGCAAAATTTTACAAAATGAAAATTGCAAAATAAAATCAAATAAAAGTTTTAATTCAGTAAATAGTATTAACCTGGTGCATCAAAATATTCAAGGCTTTATTTACAAAGATTTAGAAGTAGAATTGTTTATGAATTTTAACTGTATTGATATTCTTTGTATAACAGAACATTGGCTTAAAAGCCACCAGTTATTGTTCAATTTTAATAATCACCAGGTTGGTAGTTTATTCAGCAGAGTTAATGCTATACATGGTGGCTCCTTGATTTTAGTAAGTAACCAGCTTAAATTTAAAGACCGTAAGGATATTGTGAGCCTATCTGTTGAGCGGACAGTTGAAATAGCTTGTATAGAATTGGAGCAGTTTATTGTATTAAGTGTATACAGACCCCCTTCAGGATTGTATGACTGCTTTGAAAAGGTAATGGATGAAGTGTTACACAAGATTTGTAACACTAATAAATCCATTATAACTTGTGGTGATTTTAATGTTAATTTGTTGGAAAACTCAGGTTCTTGTAGTAAAATAATAAGTCTGTTTCAGTCCTACAATCTTGTAAACCTATTTTTGGAGCCCACAAGAATAACCCCTACTAGTGCCACATGCTTAGATAATATTTATACTAATGTTGTACCAGTCCACAAAGAAATTATAAATTTACTAGATTCTGATCATTGCGGGCAGAGGATTACTATACCAATCCAAAACAACAAAGTGGCTAAAAAGGATATCACTGTTAACCCCAAAACTGCAAGTCGCTTGGAAGCTTTTAAAGTTAAACTCATTGATAAATTACCAATTTTGCCAATTCATGCTGAACCTAATCATCAATATGATGATTTTTTTAGTATATACTGTAAACAATTTAATTCCACCTTTATTCCCAAGACAATCTCCGTTAATGGTAATGCATCATTCAGTGATTGGGCTACCATTGCATACTTGTAGAGACATAATTAAAACCTTTCACACATTAAATGTTAAAAAGACTGCTGATCTGTGGGGTCATTCTGTTGAAGTCGCCAAGTCTATTATTGATATTGTCGCACCTAGTTTAGCTATTATCTTTAATAATTGTATCGACTGTGGGGAGTTTCCTGACCTAATGAAAAATAGTAAAATAATACCTTTGTTTAAATCAGGTAGTACATCAGACCCTACAAATTATAGACCTATTTCAGTACTACCTACTTTTAGTAAAATATTTGAGAAATTAATTTTAGAGCAATTGCAAAGATTTTTTAATAAACATAAATTATTACATAGCAAACAGTTCGGTTTTACAAGGGGTCGTTCAACTACTGATGCCGGTGTTGAGCTTTTGGGACATATTTATAATGCATGGGAGGATAAGTGCGATGCCTTGGGCATCTTTTGTGATTTGTCCAAGGCGTTTGATTGTGTTCTTCATGAAACCCTAATCAGGAAACTCCGCCACTACGGGATCCGGAACAGCGCTCTGGATCTTCTTACTTCATACTTGAGTAATAGGATTCAGAGCGTTGACGTTAATGGAAAAAGATCTCCTGGATCTATAGTAGCAATGGGAGTCCCGCAGGGCTCGATTCTTGGTCCTTTCTTGTTTCTTATTTATATTAATGATTTGCCTTACCTCATAAAGTATAACCATAATATAGTGTTGTTTGCGGATGATACTTCACTTTTGTTTAAACTTAAACGTCAGCAGCTGGTTACTGACGATGTAAATAGCGCGATCTCAAAAGTAGTTCAATGTTAACAATTTACTTCTTAATGAAAAAAAAACGAAATGCATTAAGTTTACCCTACCTCACGTTAGGCAGGTGAAAACTGACGTGCTGATAAAGGGCGAAGAATTGAATCCTGAAAATAGCACAGTATTCTTAGGTTTAACTTTGGATGCTAAGCTTCAGTGGGGCCCACATATAGATAAATTGTCAAAGAAGCTAAGCTCCGCAGCATATGCTGTTAGAAAAATTCGTAATTTAACGGACATAGAGACAGCCCGTTTAGTATACTTTAGCTATTTTCATAGTGTAATGTCGTACGGTATTCTGTTGTGGGGAAATGCCGCCGACATCCAGACTATCTTTGTTTTGCAGAAAAGGGCTGTTCGATCAATTTATAAATTAAGCCCGAGACACTCTCTCAGAGAGAAATTTAAGGAGATTAATGTAATGACTGTGCCTTCTCAGTATATTTATGAAAATCTTTTATATGCCCATAAAAATATAAAATTGTTTAAAAAATACAGTGATATCCATAATATAAATACTAGGAACAAACACAAATTTGTAATACCTACAACAAGGCTCAAGAAAATAGGTGGCTCGTTTAGATGTCAATGTGTGCGCTTTTATAATATGCTTCCAAGCCACGTACAAAATCTAAGTCATAATAAATTTAAATCATTCATTAAACGTAAGTTGTGCCAAAAAGCGTTTTATAGCATTAAAGATTACGTTGAGGATAAAACGGCTTGGGAGTGAGCTGCTCCAATTAAATTAATTTAGTTTTTTTTTTGTTTAAATATTTTGCACCATGAATTTTGTTATTTTTTAAAAAAAATATTTTTTTTTTTATTTGTTTTCTTGCAATGACAAGAATATTTACTTTTTAAAGTATTATATTATTTTATTTTAATTATTGTGAATGTGAAGACGATGTGGATCATTATTTTGTTTTTTAATTTATCTTAGTTTTTAATCATGGTCTGGCAGTTTGAGTAGTTTATGCGGCCTACCCGAATGTCCTTTCTTTGGTATTGTTCGTCGAATCGTTGAGCTCCTTAAATTCTGAGTTGAGCTGCTCGGTTATTGACAAATGCGTGCACTGACTGGACAGGTCCACTCAATCTGGCTGGTTCTTTCCTCAAAAGACCATTTCAGACATCAGTCTACATGGTCTTCACATGATCGAACCAAGATTTTGTCAGGACTTTAAAAGAGACTGTGACCTCTGAGTTTGTTTCGGCCTTTCTTCTCAGAGTAGTCAGATATGAAACGCCGACCTCATCTAGTTTAAAAAAAAAAATATGTTAGACATGTAAAAGCGTTTGTACAAACCAACTTACAGAAATAAAATCATTTATCATTTACCACTCTGTCACTAACTGGCTTATCAACAAAAGCATCGCTGCGGTGATTTGAAAAGGCAATTTTTTTTAAGAATGTCAAGTGCTATCGAAATTTATCGTGGATCAAAAAAAAGGTTTTAAGAGGTGATTTCAAAAATATAAAACACTTACATGTTTAACTAATTCGAAAAAAAAATGTTTTCATAAATAAAAAAACAAATAAAAAAAACGAAAAACCCGACTGCTTAAGAAACGAACTAAAAAGACGTAAGCAAGAAGAAAATCATGCTGTGCAGTCGGAGGATACATCTGGTATTGGTCAGCCAGCTCGCGTATATTATGTATCCTCGCTTCTTAAGTAGTCGGGTGTTTTGATTTAGTTTTTTTAAATTATAACTTTTTAGAGGTGACACTCAGTTACACGTTTGGTTTGTATGGAAACTTTTGACAATTCAGTCTCTTGCAGTGGCCGCTAAGGAGTCTCCTTACTCTATGGATTCTGATGTGTTTGATCTTTCGCTTACAATACAATGCTGTCATGTTTTATGATAAATCTGTTTTCAATCACAAAATACCGCTTTCTTATTCTTTTGTTGAACAATTTCGGACAGCCGTAGGAAAATTGTTGGGCAGATTCCTTGTGGTCCATTTACATGCAAATCTACTGAGCTTAAAATAGGGAGGGTAAAACAACGCATTTTGCATTTGGAGAGATTAGTCTGCAAATACCTACCACTATACCTACTAAAGTAGGTATGGGTTTAAATTAAGCATAATTTATGTATTGGCATGTCAGTTTCTGTGACAATAATACTTTTTAGGATTCCGTACCGTTTAAGGAACGGTAAAAAAGGAACCCTTATAAGATCACTCTCTTGTCCGTCTGTCCGTCTGTCTGTCCGTGTGTCACCACCGAATTTCTCAGGAACAGGTGGACCTAGCAAGTATAGTAATAGAAATTTATACTAGAAACTGAGGTCTATAGTCCCTATTAGGTGTATATAATAATATATGGGCCGGAAGTACCCTATAGGTTTTGGGTTAAAAACCTATATGGTAGTTCCCGTTGACATAGAATCACGAAATTTGGCAAAAAGTAAGGCTTTAGAACAAAAATAAAGGAAAATTTAAAAAAAAAACCCATACATACATTGTTGACGCCACCCTGGGTACGGTACCCTTCGTGCGCGAGTCCGACTCACACTTGGCCGGTTTTTCTTTCTTTCTTTTTCTGTTTTAAAACTATTCTGAAAATCTTGTGAATCGCGTAGGGTTTTTTAAACGCAATTCTTCAGCCAACTTATCACCCACCTTCGCAAATGATACAACAAAATACCTTTCATGATCGAATGCTTCACCCAAATCCATGACATATAAAACCAAGGATCACTCAAAACTGGCTCAAGATTCGAGACATCTCGACAGTTTTCTCCCTCGCTCCTATCCGCCGTTTACCGTCGCCGAATTCCCGTAATACGTATCCAACGATATCAAGTCGCTCTTTATCTACAAAAGTTGGCCTTTTGTCTCCCGAGTTTAATTTTATCAGTACCAAGTTTCGACAACTAACCGGCGAGCGATTTGGGAGTTACTCCCGAGTTATTGGACCTTTTCGATGTTCTAGTGCTTTCGATTCGAGATAAAAAGTTCCGATTTTCGATTTTGAATAGGGGTGATTAAATTAATTTTGCGCTGGGTCTTTTTTGGTTGGAGTTAATACGGTTTTGATGATAAAGTTTTCGTTCCAAAGAGGCCTGATAACGAAATTTTAATAGGAAGAATTTTCATTTAATATTTCTGTCAGATCTCGAACTGTCGTGGTGGCTGAGATCTCACCTCTCATGCTTGAGGTCGTTGATTTAGATCCGGGCAAGTACCAATATTACTTTTACAATTCATGACATACTTTCTAAGATTATCTTGGACATCGCTGACAACGTTGAAGGAAAACATTGTGAGGAAACCAGAACTTAACACGTTGACTGTGCAACTGAAAATTAAACACTGACCCCTCAAGTGTTTCAAGGTTTTTGTTTACAATTTCATAGCCCACATGTGTAAGGCAATTGGAATGCTTTAGCTCATAAGTAGGTGATTCTGCAAGACTAAAACATTGTACGGGGGAGTGTCCCACATGTGGTGCACTCACGCCTCATCTAAACCACGAAATGCCTCACATGTGGGTCACGCACAGGGAACGTATTAAGTCTTAAAGTAATATAAGATTGAAATCGCCAATGCGCATTGAGCATACGTGGTGATTAATGCCCATGTTCTCTGTATATGCGAAGAGGCAATTCCTCTGCAATGGGCAAGTAACAGGCAGGTATTATTTAATACTAGCTTCTGCCAGCGGTTTCGCCCACGTGAAAGTCAAAAATTGTCCCGAGGGAATATCTTATGTGTTGTTCCAGACTATAATCTATCTCTGTGCCAAATTTCATCCAGATCCGTCGAGCCGTTTGAGCGTGAAGAAGTAACAAACATACAAACACACACACACACACACTCACAAATTTTCGCCTTTATAATATTAGTGTAATGTGATTTCTTTCCGATGACTGGTGAGTTCACAACTGCAGAAAAACAACTAAAAAAATAAGCTCTCACATTGCAGAAACTGCACAACAAAAAACAACAAATTCAAATACTAGCATCTCACTTTCAAACTAGGAAGTAAATAAATCAGTTGCTCCCGCCAAAGTTTGCCGACCAATGAGCGCTGATCAATTAGCAGGGACCAGCAAAAACTGTGCAGTCGTGGACGCAGTTTGTGATTGAGTGTGAGATGTCCTAGCTTATTCTGAAGCCCTGGTAGATATAGAAGCGACCTTCGTTTAAATTATATGAGAGGCTTACATTTATGATGATTATAGGGGTAGTGATTAATAATAATAATAATCTTTATTATTACACAGTATTCACACACAAGAGCGGATGTACAAAATAACATAAGATATCTACATAAATCTACACAGATCAAGTAACCCTGACTCCTAAACTAGGTAGTCCTGTGTCTTAGGAGACAGTGATTAAGCATACAGGGCGGTTAGTCATGTAGGTATAGCTGCAGCCAGGATGTATATCGCGACGGTGGTTAAGTAATACAATTATGTGCCGGTGTGTAAATGTGTTTGAGTGTAATAGTATGTGTGAGTGAGTGAGTGAGCCTATGTATGTGTAAGTGTATGAGTGAGAGTGTATGAGAGAGTGGTGAGTAAGGAGAGGGTGATCGTGTATCGATTGTGAGTCGGTTAGTGTAATGATTTTAGGGATTATTCTATGAATGTAAATAAAGACTCCGTGAATGAGTAGTCTTTTAGTAATAGCCATTCAGTCAGTTTGATTTTGATGTTATGGGAGTTTAGATGCATTATTTGTATTTGATTATGGATTTTTCCGTACAGATAGGTACCAAGAATGTAAAATTGATGCCGAGCGAAAGTATTTCTGTGCTGCGTACTGGGTAAGAATTGAGTGCGTTTGTTTCGGTCCTGAGGTGGGAGGCACTTATGTCTCTTTAGTATTGCCTTGAACACAAAGAATTGCTGCACTGTTAGAACTTTATAGTCGGCGTAGAGGTCAGATGTTGGATACCTAAAAGGCTTTTTGGTCATTACTTTTAGTATTGCTCTTTGTGCTCTTTCTATTCTGAGAAAAATGGTTTTAACTACTCCACCCCATGCAGTTATACAGTACCCGAGTACAGATTGGAAGAGGGAGCAGTAAATCATCTTCAGCGTGGCACTGTCGGCAGAGTCTCTGAGGGACTTGAAAATGTGGATTAGACGCATAGTTCTTGAGGAAATGGTATCAATTTGCCTGTCCCACCTGAGTCCAGAATCGCTGTGTTACACCCAAATACTTAACAGCGTCTGAACGACTTATCGTGGGACAGGCACAAGGTTTTGAGATGAGGTTGGGGACAGAAACTGTAAAAAAATAAAGATGGGTTTTTTTTATATTTGATGGGTTTGCTCTTGACTCTAGTCTAGGTCAGAGGTGACAGAGACAGAGTCTACGATGGAGTGAGCTTACCCAGAAGAAGCCTGTTCATTCTAACTTTGAAGAGATTCGGGTTGAATGCGTTCGGAAACACAGACGCAGGTAGTGAGTTCCATTCATTCGCTGTGCGCATTATGAAGGATGTTTGGAAGCGCTTGGTGCGAATTGGTGGAATGGCGACAAGGTAAGGATGGTAACTTGCAGTGCGTCTAGATGTCCGATGGTAGAAGGGGGCTGGTGGGATGAGGTCGTGGAGCTCTTGAGCACACTCACCGAAGTTTACGTAGTAACTAATATGTAATCTGTGCCGAAGTACAGTCTGTAGAAGACCGACAAGCAGGCAACCTTGCGGCGATGAGCCAAGCTATTAAGCTTGGCATCCACCAGTTCAACGTCGCCAATGAGCCTCTTGGCTCTGCGATCCACCGAGTCAAGCGCGGCAAGCTGATACTTTGCTGAGCCATCCCAAAGGTGGCTGCAATACTCCATGCAGGATCGGACTTGCGCTTTGTATAGGGTTAAAAGCTGTCCAGGCGTGAAGTATCGCTTCACTCTATTTAGGATGCCCAGTTTTTTGGCCGCAATTTGGGCTTTGTACTCAATGGACGCGCCGAAGTTGAGACTGGATGTCAACTCCATGCCTAGGAGCTCGAGCCGATCAGTCACAGGAACAGACGCACCCCGGAAAGTAGGAGTTAGATCGAAAAGTGCAGTGGTAACGGCTACGACTTACGTGTCGTAGGTCGTGGGTTCGACCACAGGTAGGCGCTTTACTTTGTGTAAATTATTTTATCATTACTGCTTTAAAAACAAGGAAAACATCGTGAGGAAACTGGGTTATCCTAGAACCAAAGATTCAAAAACATGTTGTGATATCCACCTACCCGCAATGGGATTGCGTGGTGGATTATGGCCCATTCCTTCTCATAGAGAGGAGGCCTGTGTCCCAGCAATGGAAACATTAAAAGGCCGATGATGATGTGTGAAAGATGATATGTATAGAAAAGATGTGTGATGATTGAGACGAGGGCAAATAGAAAACCATCATTTCAGCCGAAAGAAGTCCACCGCTGAACATAGGCCTCCCCCAAGCGTGGCCACACCGTCCGGCCCCGTGCGTAGACGTTTTTTTAATTGGAATAAGGGCAAGGTAATGATGATGATTGGTATAATATTAATTCATCAATTTTGTCGCTAAGGCGATGATTCGGGAGAAGTTTATCTCCAGGTTTGGGTACCTTACAACAATGTTAAGTTAGTGCACCTGACGCTGTCACGTCACACTGACGTTCGTTTCTCGCGTGAATGCAGATTGTAGTTGAGTGTGAGATCTTCTAGCATATGCTGACGCCCAGGTGGGTCAGGAGCGGCTGTGATTTAAAATGTATTAGAATATTTGCATGACTATTAATTAAAACAGGCTTTTCGTTATTGTAATGCAAAACCATGTCCAGCTCTGGACATCTCCTGACTGAATGAAGATGATTTTAAAATAGGAATGCTACTAAAACCGAGTATTACAACGAAATGTAACTCTAGCTAAACACGCAACTTTGCTTGCTCTTTTCCATTCCAAGTTCGATGACATATTATATTGACGTAGGTACAGTGTATGTGTTACTTTGCAAGCGACTCCAACAGCTAAAAAACTTTTCTATTTTAAAAGTTTTAACAAGATGAAACGTAACTTTGTCGTTTTTACCGACTTTTTCTAGAATGCTCCCTTCAGTCAGATTTCTTCTTTGACAGTGCACGCCTTTTTCCTTTTTTTCCATGGAGGTAGGCAGAATAGATTCTCTTTCTACAGTACGGCACCTGCTACGATGCTTAAATATGGTATACTTACTCTTTTTGCTTCATTTGACATTTGGTCATACACGCACACTATTTCATTGGACGATGACCATTTGATGGACAAACGAACATATAGATATAGAAAAGTAAGCTTAAGAGGTTTTGGTGAGGAACCTAGTTAATACGCTACCAATTAATAAATAAAGAAAACATTCGTTTTTTTTTCTAAAATTTATTTAAAACTGCATCTTAATAATATTGAAAGTTTATTGCCTGAACTAGGATTCAAACCAACTAAAGTGCGAAAAAAGAACAATTTTTATAACACCATTTGAAAGCGCCAAACAATAAGGATGCAATCTCTTCCCGAACGAAAGAATCTCCTGAAAACTAAAAAAAAAACTGCCAATAACTAGATCTAACTACATATGTATTTAATATACAGAAGGAGCGATAGATAACCTCATTATGAAAACATATAAACAGGGTGTAACGAAAAGGTAGGGTAAAATTAAAAAAACTGCATCTTCCAATGTAATTGAACAACTTTCTCCAAATAAGTCACAGTTAATTACCCAAAAACAAAATCGTACAATTTTGGTTAGCTGACGACAACTTTGTATCAGAGATACAATTAAAAAAAAACAACTATGACCAAAATATGATCGCACCTTTCCGTTACAGCCTGTATAAACCACACCTAAAACACCAGCTTGTAAAACGAAAAAAAAAAACAATTCAACATCCTGAACATACTGAACAAAATCACAGAAAAAAATGAAATTAACTAACTTTTTACAAATCGAATTCAGGGGGGTAACCACAAGCTCTTAGAGCGGTATCAATTTGACCTTACGTCGCGTTTTCGTACCATGACGTCGTTTAAAAGAGCTCAATTTGATAACGCTACGAAGTTGTTTTTGTTTAGGCTTTGATAATGTTTTGATGACGTATTGCCTTTAGTTCATTCAAAATTCAAACCACAACGTGCTTTTTGACAACTAGCGATATCGTTTTTACTAAAAATTTTGGTTTTGTTTGACAGTTAAAAAAAGTTGCTTTTTCGCGCTAGATTTATTATCATTTTCCAAAATATATACAAAAATTATCACTTTCGTGATTTATCCGGTAAGTAATACGTATTTATTTACGCATTTATTGGATTCATAACCTCTGCCAAGCCCTACAGAGCTATAGGCATGCTATGTTATTACCTACGTACGTAGGTAAACTTGTCGATTGATTTGTGTACCTATCTCATTCGATTTTAGCTTATGTGGACTAAATTTCTTGTTTGATTGTAGATGGCGAATGCATTATGAATGGCGATTAAACCCATGAAATCATGGAGGGCAGTGCAGACGCTACGTAAGCCATCGCAATATACTACCGCCGCGCCGTCAACTTGTGTCTACCGACACTAAGCACAATGCTTGGGATAGGTCCAAAACAGCAGCAGATGATATAATTAAAAGCTCTAGTGTGTAATACTTTTCCGGTTAGAGGATAAATATGAAAGAAAATAAAGCTGATAGAAGCCAACAAACGCATCGAGAAGCTGAGGGAGCTGAAATATATGAATGATTGGTTACAACCTGTAAAACCTACGTACGTAGGTACGACGAAGAATGCATTTTATTAGCATTTGGTGTTTTGTGGTGCTTGTGCTAGTGTCTCGCGTTATTGCATAAGGCTGCATTGCTGTACCTGTGTGTTGACTGCCTAGTACCTATCATTGTGTGTGATAACCATGGACATAATCTCAATGGTGATAGATAGCTGATAGATAACCATCTGCATCTTTTTACTCGACTGCGTTAACAATATTGTGTGTAGGTATGTGCACCTACCTACTGTGATGTAATAAATGTTTTTGCAGCTGAAGAATCAATATACTTTTATACCCCACGTGTTGAATATTATTTAGGTGTATCATCAAACTCATCCATTCTACTAACCCTAAAAATATTCAAAGAAACTGACGCCTTTTTCTCATGTGGGCAAGCAGAAACTACAACGCCACCTGCTACGGTCCTAACATACTGCTTTTGCTTCATTTACATCCATACATCTACTCATACGAGCACATCGGTAATGAGGACAACCCTCCTGACCTTTCTGGAGAACATTACCTATTAGATCCGTGTATGACCTAGGACGTCCCCTCCCGGGTGGCGTTTTCACTCACATCTGCCTTGTAAATAGGTAAGTACCTTTTCTTATATATTTATAGGTATTTACTACTTATAGATAATATTTAATACGTATGCCTATTTTAACTAGGTATCCATCTGCAAGCTCATTAGGTAAAACAACGAAGTTTATGTAATACCTACTCTTTAGTACATAAAAACTGTATATAAGTGTTAGTTATGTAGGTACCTACTTCTAATAAGATTTCAACTAGCAGGTACATATGTACCTAAGTTATCTAAGCAGATTGTAAGCAAATGACGAAGTAGTACCTAACCTAGGTAAACTTAGTACCTAAGTGTACCTACCTAATTATTTCTTGTTAGATTAGTATATTTTAGAGTAGTAGGTAATTGTTTTGTTTTATAACTAATTAGGTAGGTTTAGGTTGCGGGAAGGCGCTGGATGCGAGACGCACGGGATCGGTCAATGTGGTGACGCCTGGGGAGGCCTATGTCCAGCAATGGTCGTCTTTCGGCTGAAAAAATGATGATGATGATAACTAATTAACATGTACAAACATATATAATCCTTATTCGAACGTTAAAAGTTGTTATAGATATATTTTAAAGAATTGTTAGGAGATAACATCATCTTAACATATATAAAATTACGCAAGGAACTTGAAAACGTGATTTTTTGTTTGTGGAGATTTTTTGATGAGGTTAGTGTCGATTAAAAGGTCTTGGTCTAGAACCATTTTATCCGTTTGAATCATGTAAATCGGTCCACACGTTTCCAAGATAATCGCATATCATTATAATCAAAATGGAAACAAACCGTAATTTTTCGTTTTTGTTCTAGAATTTTTTAATTATGGTAAAATGTGTAAATATTATTATTGTAAATTGTGTACGTTGTCAAACCCTATCATTTAAGCCCAATTTTGTAAGGATTATGCTCAGATCAAGTAAAAAAAGGATTATGTCGAAAATTTCATAAATTACCTAAACGGCTCCAAAGATTTCGACTTTCTAAGTAAAAGTGAAGGCAAGGTTGGTCCAAAAACACGGGGGCGTCAATTTGGGAAGGACGGGCCATATAAAAGAAGGAAGACGGGCCACTGGCCCGATGAATTCAGTCGCAGCCAATGATTACTATTACGTATATACTGGTCGCAGCTCAGCCACCGAAGAGGCAACAACTAGGAAGAAAAGCCGGAATCCGCGTAACCAATTCTCAAGAAAATCCACCTTTTACCTATTCCTTTTTATTTCCTTAGTCAAAAACGTGGATCCTCGGGTAGTCCTCGTACCACCCTAAATACGCATTCAGGGGTGCATTGTTACGTGTGCTACCAGCTGAGTCGCAAGACTCAGTAAGTAGGGAACGAACGACAAGCATAAGTGGGATATTGTCCCAGCGGAGGCAACCGTGGGTAGTTACACCACCCAGGCACCATCCCGCCACCGGAACAATATAATATAAATTTGTGTACATATTTTAATTTAGGTTATCTCTCCACTACCTTTGGTTGTCTGATAGAGAATGCCTTAGGCATTAAGACCGCCTATGGTCCTATAAGTATGTTGCATGAAGTTTTATTATATACTATCTTTTGCCCGCGGCTTCGCACGCGTAGACTACATGCTTCTCCTTACCATATTTTAACAGTATGTAGAGAAAAAGTAAAAATAATTATGATAAAAATAATCTGTTTCTTAGGACAGACTTATACTTACCTACTTTAAATCAATACGCTCTATCCTTGTCCTGTCCCTATCCCTTCATTATTTCTGTGTTTATCCATGACTAATAATAAGTAGGTAATCATAATCATAAGTAAGTAATTAAATTATAGTATTTCCTTGTAAACAACATTTTAACCATTTTGGATGTCGGCGCCAATATCACCAGACTATGTGATGAGCTAACACGTGAACACGCTACATAGAACTGTCCATGGGAAAAGCAATTCTCCCTCAAATCAACACCAGCATACTTCCAAACCCAAACAACAACAACAATACAAACATCCAAACTTTCATCCCCTATTTCACGCCCTTAGGGGTGGAATTTCCAAAAATCCTTTCTTAGTGCTCACCTACACTACCAAAGGAACCTACATGCCAAGTTTCATGATTGAAGCTTCAGCCGTTTGGGCTGTGCGTTGATGGTCAGTGAGTGAGTCAGTCAATCAGTCACTTTCTTCTTTTATAAGTGTATATAGAAAATAAATCTTGTCAACATGACAAAACCATCTTATGTTGTCTTATTAGGTGCATCAAACACTACAAATCTATACTAATATTATAAAGCTGCAGAGTTTGTTTGTTTGACCGCGCTAATCTCAGTAACTGCTGGTTGGAAATGAATTAATATTTTTAGGTTGGATAGTCCATTTAATCGAGGAAGGCTTTGGACAAATCATTCCACTTAACTTTAACTTGAAGATAAATTGGTGGTGGGGGGGCTTGTTTCCTAGTTGAAAGGCTATATAACATCAAGATAACTACGACCAATAGGAGCGGAGCAAAAATCTTGCAAAAACGGGCTAAATTATTCCTTTTTGAGAGCTTCCGTTGCGTGCGCTGATATTTGCGTTTAAGTTACGCAAATATCATATTTAATAAGATAGAATTGTTCCTCTTTAAAAGTTCTAAAAAAAGTTTGCGACATCATTATCTTTTAAGATTGACTCTATAACCTTTTTTTTGGTAACAATTGTTAAAAATTAATGCATGATTTGCGAAGGAGTTTTATCAACATAATATTAATCCTTCCGTGATCCTTATCCAAATAAATATGTTAGTAATCACAAGTATTTAAATGAAAACAAAATCATCCTTGACATCACTAGATTTCAATCAACATCTTAGGAGATATCATAATTTTAAAATAACTCCGCAACAAAATAATTAGGTATGTTGGGGTTCACGACGTTCACGTGCGTAAGGCGCTGGCCGGCGGGAGAGGGGTGGTGGGTAGGTAGGTAGCCAGTTGATGGGAGCAGGAGGGACAGCTAGTACTTCATTAAATAAAACATAGCACTGTTTTTAAACACAATTATTTATTTATTATTAGGTAGGTTTACATTGAATAGAAAATCATCATCTGCCTAGCCTTTTCCCAATTGTTGTTGGGGTCGGCTTCCAGTCTTTCCGGATTCAGCCGAGTACCCGTGTTTTACATGGAGCGACAGCCTATCTGACCTCCACAACCCAGTAACTGGGCAACACATAGTTAAACTAACATATTTCAACGAACTCCATGATGGACACATATCATTGTTTTCTTACTCTCAAAGGAACATAGAACATTTGTAGTGGTTTAACCCCATGCCAGTTTTTATTTCAAGCTGGTACTGGGGCCAAAATAGAAAGCGCTGGTTTTTTTAAGTTCTTTAGCAAATTAGAATAAAATTGTAACTTAGAAAGAAAGACCAAGTGTTTGTCTGCCAAAAAAATAACATATAAATTTATCTCGTCCCACTTTATTCATTTCTAACTATTAGGTGCTTAAATAATTTACTGATTATTTCAAAATATTTATTGTTTTTGATGACTACTGACATGTATGACATGATCATTCTCAAGAAAACAGGCCTATAGTTAATTTTTTTGCTTGTGGACAGTGGAATTTTTGATTACTTTCAGGAATGGTAAGCATTTTCACTGTCTATAACCACAACAGAGTTTGGCTCTTATTTTGGTGGTCAACTGTTGAACCATTTTTAGGGTTCCATACCCAAAGGGAAAAAACGGGACCCTATTACTGAGACTCCGCGGTCTATCTGTCTGTCGGTCACCAGGCTGTATCTCATGAACCGTGATAGCTAGACAGTTGAAATTTTCACAGATAATGTATTTCTGTTGCGGCTATAACAACAAAAACTAAAAACAGAATAAAATAAATATTTAAGTGGGGCTCCCATGCAACAAACGTGATTTTTGTGCCGATTTTTGCGATATATTATAGTGGTACGGAACCCGTCGTGCGCAAGTCCGACTCGCACTTGGCCGGTTTTTTCATATTTGTAGGAATCCATTTCTGAGTGATAATCAATGGTGAATGTTGAAGAAGATGGCTTAAAGCCAGTAACTGATCCTGTAGACAAATAATAAAATATGAGTCCTGAGTTTTATAGATTAGGCAGGTGCCAGCTGAAAAAGAAGAATATAACAGAAATACATTTATTTGACAGTCACAACCCACTAGCAAACGAGTTAATGACAGTAATGAAATACAGAGACAAATTGCACTAAACATGCCTAAATGGTTTACCAACTCAGCCTTTTTAGGTTGTCAGACACCCAGCACTGGTTTTCAGTTGGCACCATGAAGAAGAAACCTTAGACTAGTATTATACCTTCAACTGTCCATTTCCAGACACAATAGAAATTACTATTGTTCTAATCCGATTCGGTCTGGTGGACAGATGACCGGCTAAATTATCTGTACCTCAGACTAAGCTAGATGTTATGAGATTTAAACTATTACATCAAATATTATGGTGTTTGTCTTGGGAACCAAAGTTCCCAAAAGGCAGTCCTTTTTTCTATTGTGTCTGCTAATTAGCACTCAAGGGGTTAAAGTATGTTTTTGCATTTACAATAGCATAATTATATTAATTAAAACTTACCAATATTTAGTAATAGCAGATTTTTAAATCCTGTAGATAAGTCTTTACAATGGGGTCTTCAACAGAACATAGTATGGTTTGGTCCTGCCATACTTTGATAATAGTGTATCCTATAACAAAATTAGAATATTGTGTTAGGTATTAACCAAAAACAGGTGAGAAACCAAACACAACTTAATTTATGAGTAAGTACATTGTTTTATTTTCTACAAAATAACCAAAGTATTAAGAATAAGAATATAGATTACCTTCTTTAAGCCAAGTTTCATATGTATAATATTTTTTTCTCGGTTCAGCCAAAATGAGAGCTGAAGGGAACACAATGTTATTCAATTATATTTCACACCAGAGGACTATATCATCTCTGTGAAGCTTTTCTAGTTGCGATCAACTTATTTCCATTTAGAGATTCTTCATTATTTGTAAGTGTCAAATCATTTTCATTTACAGAAATAAAATTGTAGGCAATTCATTTTATGAAAAGAAAACATGGTCTTGGCTCCAAAATCCATATCGTCCAATTCGTCTAGTATTGTTTTGCTAGCTGGTGGAGGCGTAGAGTACTTTTTCTTTCTCACCACGGAGAGTTTTGAAGACAGAAATTCGTGATAACCTTGTGATAGCGGCAGTTTTGGATAACAATCTTTAAGTCACGACTATTCGACATGTTTGCATGTTTGTAGATGTTTGTAAGCGTCTCTTTATTCATAGAATACATGGCAATCGTTTTGTCACACAAATCACAACAAACACACAACAACTTTATTGTAAATTTCTTTAAAACAACGAAAATAACAAAGCACGCTTGTAAACAGAACTCATACGTCAAAGATGGATGTTATAAATAATCCGACCAAAGTAAAAATACAAGCTTACAACGTAAAATGGTTACGTTTGTAGCACTTTTTAATTTGTTATCATAATAATATGGAAACTCGGCCACAGGTAATAAATTATATCATACTCAGACTTTTGAGACGCTTTATAATGTCGGCTATTGGTTTTAATTTTAATAATACTTACTTTTTTCTTTAAACTTATTATATTGTTGTAAAATACACTTAAGAAAATAAAAGTTAAAATGTTTGACATTAATGTATAGTTTATTATATAATTCTATTTGGTTTTTTATAAGAAATAAACATCTCATGACAATTTTTATTTAAAATTTTAGTGATAGCAAAAACGACACATTAAAAACCTTTTTTTGATTCGCTAGCAATTCTGTATCGGGACATAGACAAATATTTCAAATCATTCGTTCATTCCCCATACCACTCGGTATTAATTTGATATCGTTTAACTAAGATGAGGGTACGATAATGAGAATTCTCAATAAGAGCTTGAAACAAAGTGTACTCAAATTGAGATCGTTTTGTAAAAGATGGGGGTAGGCCCTCAGGTATAGTGTTGAAACTATTGCCGGGTATACAGAAAACGTTCCATTTAAGTACAATTAGAGATTTTTCCATTAGCTCTGATATGGTTTCGTTCTAAATTGAGTGGCACCGGGCGCGGCGGTGCAGTCTCTCTCTGTGTCAATGAACGAATTTGTAGCTAGTTAATTTTCTTGTTCGTCGTTGGAAGTTTGGATGTAAGAAATAGTGGTTTGGATGAGTATTCCAAATTATTATTATTTATTTAAACTTTAAATCTGCGGGAATCCGATGATGCGAGACAAACAGTACCAATCAGTGTGGTGACGCTTGGGGAGGCCTATGTCCAGCAGTGGACGTTGATGATTGAAACTTTATGTACACTGATGTTGGACTAATATGATTTTGTTTTGGGACAGACCAAAACAAACACAGAATGATTTGTTACAAACCGCCCCATATGGACAAAGAATTACCAGAACATCGCAAGTTCTTAGCTGTCGCACAGACAAAACAGCAGAAAAATGGCGATGGACAGAGTTCTACCTCAGAGATTAAAATTCTTCTTCGTGTGTTTTAGTGGCTTGTGACAAATAAATGTGTTTCTTTCTTCTTTCTTCAAAAACAGTTGTGTTGAGGTATTTTTCATTTACATTTATTATACACACAGCCAATATTGGAACTCTAATTCAAATTCAAATTCCAGCATTCAAAGCAAGAGTATTTAAGGCTTCTTATGGACTCGCCCGTTCCACTTCCATCAGACCTCATTATCCACCTCTCTCCATCAGGCGAAATCGAGGTCAAGCGTAGGCCCAGTGTGAAACCTTAAAAAATATATTGTTATCTATACAATCATGATTAGAACTAAAGTTCGCTGCAGCTCTAAAATATTTATGTTTAGTTTACTCGCGATCAAAAAATCATAAATTTCATGGTGCTTACGCATTTCTTTCAAAATAGTGTAAAGTAAGGTGTATGGAAAAAAAACTTACTTTAAACTTAACTTACTGTAACTGTTTAAATATGATATCTAACGATAAACTATTCTCTTTAAATACAGAGAAAGAGGAAATCTTGTGTGATTGAATCAGAAATGGAGAGAGAGAGAGAGAGTAACCGACTGCGAGAAGAAGGAGTTGTTGTTGTGGCGACACTTGGGAGAGGAGATTTGTATGTCCAGTAGCAGAGGTCTTTCGGCCGTAAATCCTAAAAGTGCCACATCCAATCCGCGTAAAGCGGCGGTCCCCTTGCATAAGGTCGAAAGTGCTCGGCGTCGGTAATTAGAGTTTCACTACACAGTTCGCTACTTTGTCGCTACGTCTCAGCATTTTTACAATGTGCTCTGTTATATTTGCCTTTTAATTAAAACAGTTATGCCGCAATTAATGGCAGATGTTTGTTTATTTTGTAAGAGAACTGTGGGGTAAAAGATTGTCGTAACAGGTAATTTTTACCGGTTTGTAAGTTTTCGTACCATATCGCTGACAACGGTGAAGGAAAACATCGTGAGGAAACCTGCTCCCTAATTGTATAAGTTCAAAGATTAGTGCACCGTATTTTTTTCTCGCATTTATTGCTTCATATGTTGAAAAAACCGGCCAAGTGCGTGCCGGTCATCGCACATTTACGGTTCCGTACCAAACCGCAATAGCAAGTAATAGGAAAAAAGAGGGAATTTCAAAGAAAAAACCTGATTTCTCAATATCACAATTCATGTTTAAAAGATCAATTATTATAATTATTTTTTTCAGCCAGTATTGTCACAAGGTTAAATAATAACAGCCGCACTCGTCGATCATCAAGGTTAAGCAACGCTTGACGAGGTCGGTCCGAGGATGGGTGACCATTTCAACATAACGAGTTTCCTCCGTGCCTCGGAAAGCACGTTAAGCCGTTGGTCCCGGCTGTCATTTGAAGATATTTGACAGTCGTAACGGGCAGTCAGAAGCCTGAAATCTGACACCAGTCTTGCCAAGGGGTACCGTGTTACCCAGTTACTGGGTTGTGGAGGTCAGATAGGCAGTCGCTCCATGTGAAACACTGGTACTCAGCTGAATCCGGTAAGACTGGAAGCCGACCCCAATATAGTTGGGAAATGGCTAGGCAGATTGGATTGTCCCACTGCAGTTCAAAGGCCTCTCTCTTCTCTTTCCATTACTCCCGGTTTTGGGCAATTGTAGCCCAGCCCTATCTGTAGGTGTCAAGCTCGCCCCGCCATCTTCACCTGGGTCTGCCGCGATGACGCCGTACGTTTTACGGGACCCACATTGTGGAAGCTTTGGCCCATGACTCGTTCGACATGCGGCAAACGTGGCCGGCTCAATCCCATTTAAGCTTGACTGCTTTTTGAGTGTCGTTAGTGATTTGTATTTTTGAGCGCAGCACTGTATTCCTAATACGGTATGTTGGTCTGATTCCAAGAATGCTGCGCTCCATGGCTTGCTGGCAAACCTCGAGCTTGAACCAATAGGAAGTCGAAACAAAATATTGTTAAAAAAATATTAATTTGGTGGCTGCTCATTCCTTTGTTTTCCAATATTCAAAAATTCAGTATGTATCTACTCAAAGAGCTCTAAACAATAATTTCCCACTTGATAGGGTAGGTAAAATTTTTGTTCACGAATTTCACTGCTGGAAAAGGCATCAATTAGGTACTATGCTTGCACAGTGCGGACTGTTGATTTTTGATCTTTACCGTCTCCCAATAACATGAATACAGATTTTACATAAATTAGAAATAACAAATATTTCGCTTGGATTACCCGAAGGGTAAGGCAGAACGGTGTCTATTTAACTGTATGTATGCAACATCCTTTATAACGACATATTGCCGTTTACCTGGCACCCAGACCTCAGGCTGCTACTGATAAATTTTAGATGAAAAACCTAATAACACTATGCCAGACTCGGGCATCGAATCCTGTACCTCATACTGAGTAGTAGCGCTTACAACCACTACATCTACGAGGGAGTAGATTATAAAGTTCATATCGCTTAATTCAATAGTAATTATAAGAATGAAAATTAATTGGTCTCTAAGACATGACATTCCTTGATCTGTATCTTATTAAACTTTTTAAGCGTACCGTTCGTCTAAACGACCTTTAGGCTGCTTTTCCACCAGGGATGTGCGATGCAGATAGACGGTGCGAGGATGTTAAGCGGCACTGAAAAAAAACTTCCTATCAAAGCTGTGTTAAGAATTCGCGCGGTACGAGGATGCGTAGCGGAGCTGTACAACGGTGTGAAGCTGAGTATGGCGAGATTGCGCAGCAAATTCTTTTCGTGTGTTCACGCACTCATTCCTCGCTTGCGTCCCTCGTACACATTTCTCGCCCGCATCTCTAGCACACATTTTGCGCCTTTTTAATGTAGGTAAAATACCTCCGCAAAATGAACAAATCCGCAAGTGAACCAGGTTTACCTTCATACCCCGAAGAATTGCCAAACTTAAGTTCCAGTGGGAAGGGCACATTGCTCACAGAACGGATTCTGGAGTGGCGACCGCGTACCGGAAGACGTTGCGTTAGAAGACCTCGTTCTAGGTGGAGAGATGCCCTGTTCAAAGCTGTGGGAATCCAATCAGTATAGCGACGCTTGGGGCAGGCCTATGTCCAGCAGTGGACGTCTTTCGGCTGAAATGATGATGATGATTAAAAATCCTACCTCTGCTAGCCCTCAGCTGAGCTTAACCTTATTTGGAAAATTAAGTGAAAAGAAAGAAAGAAAAATGAGTTTATTTGCATTAAAAACAAAAACACACAACAACTAGTGACAACACTACAAGTGATCGCATCGGTGATATTTTTCCTCGCACACCGCCTCGCTACCTCTCACTTCTATGGTGTAAAAGCAGCATTTTTAAAGCCAGTCTATTAGCGCCTTTATGGACTTTAGCCTACAGGGTTACTGGCTAGACCGCAACTTTTTTAATTCTCCGGCCAGTATTCAACATTCATGCGTACCTATGGCACACGAATGGCTAACTTTTCAGCTTAAAAGTCGAACCTATTTTTAATCGAAACTTTCGTCAGTCGATTGGTTTTAGTCAAATCGATTTTGAATTTTGCAGGATTCTGGCTGAATTTTTGGTGTCTTTTCTTTCGTATTACGATTCTTTAAGTCAAGAGTAAATAGGTTACCTACTTCTCAACTCGGTTTCATCGTCGACCACATCATCGCTTATCATCATGTCAAACGCAAATCTATCAATAATAAAAAAAACATCACTTCGAATTTCAAATCACAACAATTTTAAAAAAAATGAGTTAGAATACAATTGCATTTATTTTTAAAGTGGTAACGTTTAAAAAAAGGGAGTTCGAATACAATTGTATTGAATTTAATTTATCACTATACAATAGTGAGGTTTGCAGTAAACATTACAGAACACTGCATAAGGGTTCAATTTAAAACCATAGTTTATTCTTCTAAAATAAACCGAAACCATAATATTAACCACAAACTGTTAAAATAGCACTACACACTTGAACCAACTAAAATAACACAGTTAATTTTGATAAATTATCCCGAACGCAAATTAGATTCGCGAACATTGTTTAACTGTCCAAATTTAACCGAGACGCCATCAATTAAGCCTAGAGTTAACTGTTGTAGTTTAATTTCTCTAACGGTTAAGTTTTAGATTGATTGCCGCTGTATAATTTAACGTAAGAACTAAAATAACTTTCATAATTTATTTTGTAGCGCGGTTTGTACGCTCAGGGAATGGTTTTTAGGTCGTTTTGTATGTTAGAAATATTTGCAGGTTTTTTTTCTGGGATATTTGCATTTATGTTATGAAAGGCCTTGTTGGACTGTCATACTGGACTTCAAAGTTTAAAATATCGATGTACAGTATTCGTAAATTTTAAAAGTACGATTTACGTGAGTTAGAAAGTATGCAATGACTACTGTGATTTTTACTCGACTGCTGAAGGAGGGTTATGTGTTTATCGGTCTATGTATGTATGTATGTTTGTTCCTATATGGCGTTCCACAGACAAACGCGTTGGCCGATTTTAATGATTCGTACGTCAATCGATTCATCTTAACCCTGCGAGTGTCACTGGGTCTCATCCAATCGTGTGATTTCAAAAATATACAATACTAATATGTTTAAATGTACCTAATTCGAAAAAAAGCTAACTAAAAAGTTATCACCAGATTTTGGTCAGAAAACCCGCGCATATGTATCCTCCGACTGCACAGCATGATTTTCTCCTTGTTTACGTATTTTTAGTTCGCTTTTGAAGCAGTCGGGTTTTTTGATTTTTTGATTTAACTTTTTTTTTATTTCGTAGACTAGCTGACAGCTGCCAAAGACTTATTTTTTTTAATGTTGCAAGCGCGGAGCATAGTGTTGTAGGTAAGGCTCAATCATAAGTGATTCATCGAATCGATTTGACATAACTCCTCAATTTAATTTTACTATTTGGTGTTAATAAATGTTTTATGAATATAAACGTAATATATTTAGATATAACAGTGTTCATACACATAGTAAATAAACATTTATTGTGTTAAATATGAAATCAACAATAAAATAAATGCAATCGATAAAATGAAGTCTGACAAAAATGAGTAGGAACTAAATAAGGGCCGCTAGTTTCTTAACAAATGTAATTTTTTTGTCGTGAAATAGTTACATTTTCGATCTACTTCGATTTTCGATCAACTTTCGATCACTCAGGATTATCAGGATACAACACTACTTTTATGAAACGATAGATAAAGTGACAAACCCCTAAATGCCAGTTTAGTCTACGAAATAAAAAATTCGAGTTATAATTATTTAATTGAGAATGTTCATAATCGCGATGTACGGAACTTTGAAAGGTTGCTATGACGAATTACTGAATTTCAAACGTTTAGGGTAAGATAAATATATTATTCTGTTTTTACCCTTCCAATGTTTTTTTTTTAATATAACATACTTTTATGTTACTAAATATTAATAGTACCGTTTGCTCTGAATGCTTCTGATCGCTGTACATCAAGATAAAACGTTCGAAATTGAATAATTGTCGAAATATTGGCGTGCCATAGGTGTACCTCTGTATAACCCTTCGAGGAATAAAGGCGTAATGATATGTTATGTGATTTTATTAAGAATTAATTCACTGACTGCGTCAAACTCTTACATTTATTTTTTAGGGTTCCGTACCCGAAGCAATTTTGTTCCAAAGATTTTTTTATATTTCCATTGAACTTGTTTGGTGAAAATGTTTATTATTACGTATATTTTACTAACCAATACCAATGTATTGAAAAATCTGATTTTTCTTTGGTGCGGGACCCTAAATGTGCGAAGTCCGACGTGCACTAGGCGGGTTTTTTTTATTTTCCCAAAGGAACTGTGAATTTTTCTTCTCTCTTACTTATTGATAGAAAGTAGCCTATGTTACTTCTTATAACATCAGCTTTCTAACAGAGAAAGTCCAGTCAAAACCGGCTTTGCTGTTACAGAGATTACCCGGAACAAACAGAAAGACATGCAGACAAAAATCTGAAAAATTGCGTGTTTATTATTAGTACCGTATATACTATCACATGCATTCAATAAAACGTTGTTACTTTGATATTACATACATACTCTTGTATATAGATAATGACCTAATAACATCATACATTTTCCAAGCTTCTGTATATAAAACGGAGAAGTATTTTCCACTATTTGATCACGACTAAATGGAGTAGAAAGGAATATTAAAGAGCGACCACCATTTTTACGCGCCATTAACTTACCAACGTTACAAGTCTTAATCCCTTTAGTGGGAACTTTGCGAAATACTGCCAAGTGCCAAGATTTGAGAAAAATGCTGCCAAGTAGAAGTTTGAATCATATTGAAAGTTTTGTTACCTACTTTAATAACTTTAACCCTGGGGGTAACATAGATATCCTTTACGTTTTCATTGTGGAGATGATACACTTTGAAGTTTATCTCTGAGTAATTTTGTATAAGGTGTAGAACCACAGATCATAGAAACAATGTTGTTTGTATGATCTGTGTGTAGAACTGTAGATATTCAGGGTGAATTTTAAGCAAAGACCTTATACGTATTTCTTACTACTAGACTGTGCACCAAAAATTTTTGTTTAGCTAAAATGAAATCTATAATCACACGCCTAGGTTAGCTATTTCCTTATAAGCGGTAGCTAACCAAAAGCGGTCCTGGCGAGAGGGTTCCCGCTGGTAGTGTGTCCTTGTCTGACATCTTGCTAGCTCAACTAATCATTGGATTTGGTAGAAATGGTAGAAAATATTATATTTTTCATTTTTATGTTATACCAAAACGAACGAATAAAAAAATATATTTAAATACGTTTCAAAGTCTATGAAACTTTGAAACGTATTTAAATATTTTTACAGTTCCTATAATTAATCAATTCATTGTATTTAAAAAAAATACTGAGTAAGAGTAGTACTTTTAAATGTTTGGGCCTGGTAATACTAAATGTAAGACCACCAGGTTGTAGTTTTTGGCGGGATTTTTTCGAGTGAAGTTCAGCGGCTGTTAATATTATTTGCAAATTGATTCCTAGTGGATATAGTGATATAAAATTGGTGTAGTTTTGTGTCTCAACTGTCTACGTAACTGGACAATACGTGAAATCATTGACAGAAGCGATCTCAGGATAATGGAGCGGAGAATTTTATTGTAGTATTGACTACCTCCGCAAAGCTTACTGGGAAGGCTGACTTGATACAATTTGCTGCCAGATACTCCAAAAACCATTAGAATCTGTTACACCCGTATTCTAATGCATACTAAAGAATGTTAAAATTGCACTGAAGACGAGGCGGTATGGTCCAAGACCTTAGCCTGCCCGAAAGAGGCAAACAAAAAAAAAATAGAAAGACCACCAGGTTTGCGGCGTTTTTGGCGGGTTTTGTTCGAGTAAAATTCAGCGGCTGTTAATATTATTCGCAAATTGATTCCTAGTGGAATAAAATTGGTGTAGTTTTGTTTGTTTCTCAACTGTCTACTCAACCGGACAATATGTGAAATCATTTAGATTCTTTGGGGTATTTCAAAGCATCGTCTGAAGACTGCAGGATCATCTAACGCCTCTCCTTCATGAGCTTGAGAGTAAGATCAGAGAGTTTTTTTCCTATCTATACGATGGGTCTTGAAGAATATGACTTATGCAGACTTGGGATATGAGGATTATCGAGTCCTCCCCGAATACACCATCGTAAACTGCTCAATTCCTCTTCGAGTTCGGTCATCTTATCGTCGGTCCGGAATCCGGAGTGTGCGCGTCTTGTACGTTGCCAGGTCCTGTCGTCGGTATTTGTTGGGGTAGCCGGATCTCGTCCGGGATTCTTTGCATCCCTTGCCATACCGTAACCTAGACCGCTACCGTAGTCGAGGTTAGGCAGGCTGCCGGGCACTAGGTGCTATGTTTTATTTGTGTATCTATTCATGGGGAGTGCTTTGTAGGCGGGTTGGCGATCCCACTATGGTTGTTACAAATGCACAGAGAACGCTGCTGATCATTCTCTGATTTGTCCCTTAGTCGCCTCTTACGACACCAATGGAAAAACATGGGATGTCGAAATTCTGTACGCTCGACACCGACTCGGTAAGTGACGTAGATGCCAAAAAATATACACAATTTTTGTTTTTCATTGAATTTGGTAGGTTTAGGTAGCGTAGTTAGGTAGCATAAATACATATATTGGGATACTTACACTATTGTTTTTACAATCAATTTGTCCCGTGTTATGTTTGGTCATGGTCACCTCATTAGAAAGAGACACACTACCAACGGGAGCCCTCTCGCTCGGACCGGTTTTTGCGCCATAGTGCACAGTCTAGTAGTAAGAAGTATAAGGTCTTTGATTTTAAGTGGGCGTGGATGTCCAAATCCGAAACTATGAGGAATATGTGAAAAACACTGAAAGGTGTCTCGGGGCCGATTTTGATGAAAACTAAAACTGCAGCATTGGATTTTCGATTGGTTTTTATTCTGAGCCAGGAATCGAATCCGTTGATTTTGGAAAAAAAACACAGCCTGTATTCTTTACACCATCCGATAGTGTCGTAAAAGAGATCAAATTCTGGGCAGTTAACTTAGTAAACTTAAGGAAATACCTTATTTAAATTAAACATTAGGCTTCGCAGATGATGATTCGAGATAACCATTTAGCAACAGGTAACTTTAACATCAGTTGCCTTAGTGCAAATTTTTATACTTACTCGAATTTGTATTGAAACTGTATAAGCGCCGTCTGGTGACACTACAGTGAAACACAATTATTCCATACGATTTGACTTAAGCGACATTTACTTTAACGCGATCCAGTGAGTATAAGAACTCACACTAGGTCCTCCGTTCCGTTACTCTTGTATTGCAATGACCAAATAATCTAAAGCCTATATTCAAAATAAATATTTTCGCTTCATATAAAACGAATCAGCCTACCAATAAAACCAAGCACGCCCCAAAAATCTTATTAAGAGAAAATAACAAAAATCGAGCACATCTCACATTCAAGATAGGATCTTTGAGCTTGGGACCTAATTCCGTTTGTGGAATCTCAACGAGGAAGCCACAACGAATCATGTTAATATTTTCCTGCGGGCCTATATATCTCTGCGAGGTTTCAGACAGAGATCCCTTGGGCACAGCGGGCATTTCGTATCGCATCCCTACTCTGAGATTGCCCTTAGCTCCTGGACACACTGATTGGATGGATGGCTAGCTAAATCGTGTAAGTCTTTCTTAGAAATATAGTCGGTAATCAGATTAAAAGTAAAAGGTAAAAGAAGTCGGTTAAAAAGAGGTATGTGTGTTAGGTCAGCAACTGAAAACGATGTACTTTAAATACTTAAGAAAATGATCTTTAAAATAACTCACCTAATGGCTTAAAAACGTAAAAATACAGTTGATTAAAAAATCTATTAAGTAGTCAATTAAAGTAAAAATATTTTAAAAAGCTTTCATACATTTTTCTGTATCACATTCAAAATAACACACAAGGACATCCAATTCATTAACTTATTAAACATGTTTCTCTTCTACAAGTTGATTTGACCTCCCAAATTGCTGGACGTTCTAAACATCAGTAAGTCCAGTTTCGTATCCGCAGATAAGAGCCGTCGAAGAAATTGAAGTAATATCGCCAGTTGTTACTTGTTTGCGGGTAAACACTGAGGGATATCCGCGCGTTCTTTCGAGACGCTCCAAGCCATCTTCATGATGGACTTAGTAATCTTGTGTAGTAGTTGGTAATGCTACAGGATTTTGGGGATTTTCGCCAGATAAACTCCTTTTTTTCTGGTACAACTACGCTTTTTAGAAAGACTATGCGTTTACCCGGAGGCGGTTGGTTTTTATTTCTTTTCTTTTTTGGAGGGTAGTTGGGCATTTTGTAAGTTGGCGCCCAACGTGGGACTATTTAAAATAATCTTTAATATTACTGTGTCGAGGTTTTTGGTTGTGGTCTTTGAAATCATAAAAGGCAATGCAAAGGCTTTTGAAGTTCACCAGAACTTTCTAAAGTGAATGTTACAATTATATTTCTTATAACCCCTTCGTCGTAAAGGGCACAAAGAGCCGGAAGGTATTAAAATAATACGCCATTTTACACACAAAAAACAGAGCCTTAGCTATGAAAATTTTCGAAACTAAAAATACAAATTCATATTTTCTACAACATCTCCAAGGCAGTCTTCTGGTTATTTCCTTTGTATCTTTTTCGAGATTTTTTTCTAACTTCAAGCGAGAGATAAAAGTACGAGAACATTTTATATTTTTCCTTTGCTTTTTTTGTAACTCAGCTTGAAAATCTTTTTTAAAACAACATTCTAACCATGTTGTTTACAGACCTAATAATTATTTAATATTTTACTGAAAAAATGTTAAACCGTATGGTTTAACATTTTTCAAATAGGAAATACCTATTATTATTTTACTCAAACAAGAAATAAAATTCTTTACTCACGAGTCGAGAAAAGTTTTAGTAAAATTGGTTTAAAATGGTGCGGTTCCATTTTCTATACAGATGTCAACGGCGACACGATGATGACTGAGTACTATTTAGTGATCATTATGATAAGGGAACTAAAAACGGGTCTTCCTATACTAAATGTAAGTCCCATGTAAAAAAGGGCGCGCATATTACTGCATTAAGACGGCGATAGTCGCCAACGACCTTAAGGGAACAAAACGCGCACCCGTTTCACACCCGCGCGACCCTAAATTCAGTAGTTTTTTTGTACTGTCCTTATTATTATTTCACTTAAAAAAAAGCCTTGAATCAAAATGTAGATGATTAAATTGTCTTTGAGTTGGTGTCAATTTCATTAAAATACGCCTTGGTGCGTTTGTCGTTTTTTGTCCAGGTTAGACAGAACTTTACAAATTAATTACTCTATATCATACGAATAAAACTCAACATTTTCTTTGTTCAAATTATTAAGAAAATGGTCTAATGTAACAAATATTTTTACAAAAAAAACTAGCCGTTTAGACGTGATTCTCATTTTAAAATCAGCTACTCAGGGGTATCTGTGCCTTAACCGGCCACAAATTCAGACGGTTGCTACTAAGAAATTGAAGGAAAAACCTAATATCACTTTGCCCAACCCGGGAATCGAACCCACGACCTCATGCTCAGCAGTAACGCTTGTGATCACTATAGATCAACGAGGCAGTCATAATAATAATATTAAGAAAATGTCACATGTCACATTTCAAGCTACATGTCTAACAAGGCCTCTGCCAGTTGGTTTCGGCCCTGGTACGCCTTTCAAAGGTCCGGGACCCTAGGTTCCCGAGAATCACAAAAATATATTAAAAATAATAATGTAAAAATCTCGGCCCTTAAGGGAAAATGCATGAAAATAAAGTATTATTTGACCCTTCGATCAAGAATACACCTAGATTGAGGATCCCATACAAAACTTATCTTTAAAACTGACGCCAATTGTGTTTAGGTAATTCTAAGAATTCTACTTGGAATAAATATACATTAATGTAAATTCAACCTTAAACGCAATGTTTAAAGTTGCATTCACAAAACGATGTATTAAAAGCAATACAAATTTTATGAGCTCAATAAAAATTTAGTCTTACACGCAAGTGTTAAAGTCTAAATCACAATGTCCCAAAAAAAAAAACAATTCGAAATTCGAATTTTTAAAATGTATGTTTGAGCTTGGACAAGGAATGAGTGGAGTCGAAACGTTCAATTTTTTTTTTATATCATCGATCTATAAAAATACCAGATTAAGAATCAGGAACGAAAATAAGTCGCTCAAATGGCCACACACACTTACCTACATATCTTTCTACAGGGTGTCCCAAAAAGGACGCAAGATTTGAAATTGAAGAAAAGCACTTTTATTTTTTCGTTATAATATATTTGTATATAAAATCTTGAAGTACATAAAATAGGGTTATTTGTGGAATAACACGTCAGGCAAATGTCCTCCTAGGCTTTGCTGGCACATACGCACTCTTTTGTCAAAGTTTTCTATGACCATTTTGCATAGATGCGGCTGAATTTCCCCGATGCAGCGTCGAATTTCCTGTTTTAAAGCGTGAATAGTTGTAGGCTTATTGGCATAGACTTTAGACTTTAAATAACCCCATAAAAAGAAATCTAAAGGCGTTAAATCGCAAGATCTAGGGGGCCAATTCTGATCACCGAATCGAGAGATCACACGACTAGGAAAAGTTTCATGCAGTAATTGCATCGTTTCTCCGGCTGTGTGGCAAGTGGCCCCGTCTTGTTGAAACCACATTGCTTCCACATCGATATCCTCTAATTCGGCTAAAAAAAACCTTGTTATCATGTTGCGATATCGAGCCCCATTAACAGTAACCGCTTGACCGGCCTCATTTTGAAAAAAATATGGTCCAATAATGCCTTCAGCCCAAAACCCGCACCAAACAGTGACACGTTGTGGATGCATTTGTTTTTGAACAATCACATGTGGGTTCTCTGAGCCCCAAATGCGGCAATTCTGACGATTAACAAAGCCATCGAGATGAAAATGTGCTTCGTCGCTAAAGATGATTTTGTTTGAAAAATCTGCATCCCTGTTTTGGCGGTCGATAATCCATTCAACGAACTCTCTTCGCTGTCCATGATCACGGGGCTTCAGTTCTTGTGTTATTTGAACTTTGTAAGCATGGAGATGCAGATCTTTAGTGAGAATACGCTGGAGAGAGCTTCTTGAAATTTGCAATTCTTGTCCACGATGCCTAATGGATGTTCCTGGATGTTCACGGACATTCTGACGCACAGATTCAATATTGCCATTTGAACGGCTTGTTTTTGGACGACCAGTGGAATGAACATCATTAATTGATCCACTCTCCCTGAATTTTGCAACCAGTCTCTTCACAGTTGATGAACTCAAGCCAATATTCCGACCATATTTTGCACGGAATTTTCGAACCGTACCCGCCAAACTTTCATTACTTTTCAAATATTGTTCAATAATAAAAACGCGTTGATCTTTCGTATAACCCGCCATTTTTACAAATCCTAAACATTCAGCTGTCAAATGTTTTTTTTTTCAGGGTTGCCAGCACTAAAATACAAAACTGGCGACAAATTGAAATCTTGCGTCCTTTTTGGGACACCCGATATATTATAAAAATCAATTGCTGTTCGTTAATCTCGCTAAAACTCAAAAACGGCTGGATCGATTTGAATAATTATTTTTTTGTTTTGTTCGATCGAATAGAGACAGTTAAAAAAAATAGATTCGTGGGTAGGTAGGGTAGTTAGGTAGGGTAGGGTTTGCATGAAAACTTGAAAATTAAAAGTCAGTTATATGTAAGTACAAAAATATTTATTAAAAAATGAAACTTAAAATTTCAGCAATAAGGTTAAAAACACTATGTAGGAAATTTCGGGGTTACTTTATTTCGTTTTCTATGGTGTCAAATATTTTTGACTGATTTAAAAAAGTAGTCGGACCAAAATAACACAATAATATTTTTTTTAATAATTAAAAAAAATAGCTTTACAAACTACTTTCATTCTCTGTTCTAGAACAGTCAATGTTTGTTACAATAGTTGGCGCGTTCGCTTTGTCGACGCAAACGTTGGTCAAACAATCATAATATTTGGTAATTTATTCATATTTTCTATTTAATTCGGTTTTTACTATAAAAAAAACACTTAATGATATAAACTTACCGAAAAAAAGATATTCCTTCTAAAACCAAAGTGTTACGGTGGTTATTTTCACAGTTTTTAACGCACGTTGCGGCATTTTTAACGTATTAATGTTGGCTATGATTGGACCATACTAATTTTGAAATAGGGCCACAAACGTATTTGTGGCCCAATTTTTCGGCCCGTTTTTTAAGCGCTGACCGGGAATCTAGGTGTATTTTTGATCGAAGATTTGACCAGTTTATCGATAAGACTAAAATAAAATAATAGTATAACAATTTAAAAATATACATTTATCTGTCCCTCTCTATGAAAACGCCGTTTTTTATGGCAGTTGTATGGGCGTTGTGCCATCTGACGTCATGTTCATGGCACGTTGGACTTTATTTCTAATTCTCAACTTTGACGCTTTATAACTTCGTCTTTCAATCAAGATATTTAAAAAAATATTTTATATTTGTTTACTTTAGTTAATAAGCATTGAAATGTATTTATTGTTATAGGTATTTTACAAATAATTTACATAACAAAATAAAACTTTATACACAAACTGCGACAGTACCACAGTACTGTCAAATTATTGAGTAATAAGTATTTCATTTAGCAATTAAAAAACTATGCACTTATACGAAAAACTTCCTTCCAAACCTGATATACAAGGTAAGAAAAATAGGTTTTCAGTGTTCCAATTAATTAATAATTCGTCTGCTCAGTCTCGCTGTGAAATGGGTAGTGGCTGAAAATTTAATGAGCCCCAACTCGTTTCAAGCGCGCAGTATTCCGTAGCGCTTAATGTGATATAATTCTACTATCGAAGTTGTATTTACATTGGAGAAAATGTAAATAGTTGACGAAATTACGATGTAAGTTGAAATAAAGAAAGAGACATATAAATTCGCACCCTAAATGTCACACACAATTTAGGTAGGTACAACAATAAAAGAAGGTGGAATTCTATATTCCTGAATATTGGACTGACGTAATAACCTGGATGGTTAGGTATTTTACCTATGTTTGTAATATTTGTAAGTATGTGAGAACCATGTTCCTACTTATCAAATTAATTAATTTGCCTGTTAATGCTTTTTAATACTTTATACCTGTACGTAGTAGTGTGTAGAGCTATTCTGGGTGCATCGTCCTCACATATATTAATGTATGTACGTATGTAAATATTGTAAAACACCTATTTAAAAAAAAAAAAGAGTAAGTATGGAGTTTCTTGTGCGTTCTTCTCCATAACAATCTACTTTCTGAATGCACGGTAGAATCATTTTTTATTTTTTTATTACTTGTATATTTTAATTTTAATTTATGTGACTTTCAAAAGTGCCGTTTATTGGCCTAATTGAATAAATATATTTGACTTTGACTTTGACTTTGATGAGTATTGCACAAGGGAAATAAAATAAAATATGAAGCTTTTGGACAACCATGATCTCAAGATACTGTCCATACTTGGTGCAAAGACCTGGTGAAGGTTGCTGGAGTCTGCTGGCAGGACGCGAGACGCATGGAATCGGTTAATGTGGCGACGCTTGGGGGAGGCCTATGTTCAGCTTCATGTCTTTCGGCTGAAATGATAAAGGAAAGTGTGACACTGCAAAGTCTGACTGAAACAATATGGAAAAGAACGTGTAAAAAACTACCTACCTAAATATAGCTATAACCCAAAAAAGCATATAAAACCACTTTGTCTCTAAAAATGTAGTTTCACGAAAGAAAGTCTCAGTGCACGCATATTCCACATTTTGTGACTTACATAAGTCCGCTTTATGTTCGCTGTAAACTTTAAAAACCTTGTGCTCTAAAAAGAAAATAAAGTAAATATCAAGTTAAGAATTTAAAATTGTGAACTATTTCGAGTTTTTGGAGAATAAGAATGGTTATTTTTGTAGTAGTACTTGTAGGAAGTGTGCACCTTTGACTTCCATTGTTTGGCTTTGATTTAGAAAAATCTTTCGTTTTGTCTCAGTTTTGGTTGTATCTCTCCAATTGCTTCATTCATAGTCTAGAATGATTTTCAGTACACCGCATTCCTGATTCTGGCACCTTGCTCCTGACTGCCCTTCATCATCATCATATCAGCCGGCAGACGTCCACTGCTGGACATAGGCCTCCCCCAATTGTCGCCACATCGGCCGGTCCCGTGCGTCCAGCATCCTGCGTATCCCCGCAATCTTCACCAGGTCATCCACCTGGTGGGAAGCCTTCCAGGTGGTTCGCGGTCGCCACTTTTCTGCCCCATCGGCCCTCCGTTGTGCGAGCAATGTACCCTTGCCACTGACTGCCCTTACTTATTTCCAATTTTCTAACCGCCAATCGGAGTTAATAATGTGCTTTACTTTTCTTTTTTAGGAACAAAATGCACTGACGGACGACTTGCTTAGCACATAAGCCTAGCGAGTCACCTAATAGCGAAGTAGAACCAACGTATTAAACTGTCACATTCTTCTCTTAGGTGTAAAAATCAAAAGTCGTATATACAAATTCGGCTGAGGATCACCACCTTTTGAACCCCAAAAATTGCAAAAGGCTGCAGTCTCCTAAAACGCCCCCACCATAACCTGGTGAATCTCTACAGCACATCGAAATCAAAGCTATCGCGATTTGTTACTCACATGAAAGGCTCAGTGTTAACATTTTCCTCACAAAAGGATCTAACCTAACATTATACACTTAGTCATTATCCGAATAAGGCTCCCGCAGCTACAGATAGCATAACATTACCCGATTGTAATACAACAGAGAGGAATTAACGCAAACTCTCCACGGGGCATGACATTCGTGTTACATGAAAAATATTCGAGTATTCTTCGGGCTTCAGATGTTAAACGAGAAACATTATTATGTTTACAATACTAATGTTGACATTCTAGTTATTACAGGGTTCTGAGAATCTTGAATATGGCTTGCTTGTATATTACATACAACAGTCTGTATGTATTTAATGAAAGCATAAAAGTAGTAAATACGTTTGGAAAACGGCTTGTAAATACGAAACGGGGTCATTAAAGCCGGTAATTGCCCAATTAACCTTTCTTATGACATAATCAATTTAATTTTTAACCGACTTTCCAAAAAGGAGGAGGTTCTATTTTCGACATTTGAAAGTGTCCCTTTTTATTTTGGTGAAGATCTGATGAAGAACTTCGAAGATATACTACAGAACTCTTCAATAAATAACGGAAAATCTCTTGGGATTGCTGCAATCGCATGTCTGTTTATTGTTTATACCATTTCATAACATAACATCACGCTAGTACGCTCTTAAGGGGTATGCAGATCTCTCATTTCACCGGTTATGTTCAAGTTTCATGATATTTGGGTAATCTATTCTGGCGTTATAGGTACAACTAAAAATTTAAAAATAAAAAATCACTTTGTAGTTGTTTTATTTGGAAGTCGGTAGTATTTTATGTAAAAAAAAAAAAAAATTACAATATATTATATTCTATCAAAGTATTCATCTACATATCAATCTACCTAATATAATCTGTTCTACATAACTACTGATTAGCGGGTAAAGCTCACTCAAAAATATAGTGTAAAAATGCAATTGATGACATCCACCAATTCACATCAACGGGGAACTCTAAACTGGAACTCAAAAGAAAATGTATAATGCATCTCATCTTGGACAAAGTCACTAACGAAATCGTTGCTAAGTAAAAGAGCCTTTTAAGCATGTACTCTGCTAAAGGTAGCATGTGAGAAACTCAGCTAGTCTTTGCATAAGCTTGGGTCACACTGTAAGATGAGCTAACTGGGTTAAGATCAGTCTTTTCTTTGTTATTCTCATTGTCTCGTCTCGATAAGTATTTTTTATCCGACTGCAAGGAAAAGGTTATGTTTTTATCTTGTATTGATGTAATATTCATATTCATATTCTTTATTGTACACAAAATAAACATTTAAAATACAAAAGGAAAACTTATGTACAAAGGCTAGCTTAACCCATAATTGGGTTCTCTGACAGCAAACCTCAGTGCCAAAGAGAAATTTACAAAATTAGTACAGTTAACAAAAGTGCACAACGAATACTAAAAAACATTTGAATTCTTACTAACTAAATACACTACACAAATACGTGTACAGCACATAATGCATAAACATAATACATACATAAATCTAAAATACATACATATTTATGCGTCACGTTGACAGGAAATGCTCCTTAATTCTTCTCCTGAATATGAAGGGCAGTTAGTTAGTTAGTTAGTGAAGGGCTATCCCATAGGGAATGAGGAAGATTATTCCAGAGGCGGACAGCACGAACAGTAAATGAACCACCGTAACGACTTGATGAGTGGGGAGGAAAACGAAGGAGAAGAGATGATGAGGAGCGGCAAGGCTTTCCTCTCGGAACGAGATATTATATAAGATATAAAGCGTTCTTTAAGATACGAAGGAGAGGTAGGATTGTGAAGAACAGAAAATAGTAGAGAAAGAATGTGGGTATCTCGGCGCTGCCGAATAGGAAGCCACTTCAAACGCTTCCGAAATTCCGACAAATGGTCGTACTTTCGGAGGCCAAAAATGAAGCGAATGCACAAATTCTGCAAACGCTCGAGCTTTTTTCTTTATTATCTAATATTTAGGATAATCTAACGCTAGATGGATTTATATAATTAACACAGCGTTAGATAAGTCTTGAACACCAAAGTCTTCTGAAAAAAAGTGGCGGATTTTGGGTGCCATATTGTGGGGTCTAAATTTTTTATTCTTGCAAAGTTATCGAGTGGGGTACAAAAATATATACTTATATATATAATACACTATATATTTTGACCGTACAGCGGTTATGGTCAAACTAAAATGGAAAAAGCTTCAAAATCTCACTCTGTTACAATATAAATGCAAAACTGAATCGGATAAAAGGGTCTACTGTATCGTGCCATACCACCGCTGGATCCGCTCCCCAACACAGCTCATTTCTCGCTCATCTCTCGGTAAGGGAGAGCCCTTTACAATGACCACTTATCGTCAGGTGGGCTTTTTACCTTTTAGCTAAAAATAAATGTTTCCTTTGAGACTGAAAGTATGCCAAGATTACTATGCGAATGCAAAGTTTTGTTCGTAAATTATGTGCATTTAGATAATGTAGGAGAACGTGAGAGCAGTAATTTTAGCAGACTTACGTACTATTCGAAATTACTTTGTGTTTTACGAGCAAATAGTAGCAACTTGTTCATTTGAGACTGAATAAAACAGTAGAAGAATGTGAATATGTTTTCTGTATAACTGACAATTATACTTAATTGTCAGTTATACAAAAAACATATAAGGTACTCCTTACCAACTGTTTTTAATAGTTTTTAGTCAGTAAAAGGCGAAGCCTTCAGTTGCTTGAGCCAGCCATGGTAACCGTTTTGCGTAGTTGTGACGCATACTTTGTAATGATTGTATTTAAGATTCTTTGTTATTTATTTGGGATGCGTCGTGCCTGGCGCAAATAAACGATTTTTCTTTCTTTTTCTTTTCAAATATATGCGCGACCCATAGATGTTGTACCTACAGGGCAAATAAAACATAAAGGCTTTACAACATCATGGGCTGCCTACAAAACGTGGTGATTGTGGCATTCATCAGTCATCAGTCATGTAGTGACAATTTTGGACCAGAAAAAATATTTTTTACAAAAAATACAACCGACTTCCAAATAAAAACACTAAAAAATGAAAAATAACTTCAATTTCGGAAGTCAGTGTCAAAAATCGAAGAAACGAAAACAAGAACACCGACTTCCGAAATTGAAGTTATTTTATTGTATTTTTGTAAAAAGTATTTTTATTATTTTTCACTTTTTAGTTGTGGTAGATAGCTAGGTATCAATAATGCCCAAAGTCAAGCCAAAATATTGGGTTGGGGAAAAAGTCTTTTCGCGTTATAGTATGTATGAACTTGTAATAAAATCTCTTTGACTATAATACTATTTGTATCTGGCTGGTTTTGGTATCATTGAAAGTTAAAATTTTAAAGAACATAATTCCAAATTCAAATTAGGAAAATGTGTGATTTTCATTTGTTTTTCGTACCGTCAAGATGAGTGAATCTAATGAAGAAATTCGATACATTTAATAATTTTACTACAAAAAAGGTAAAAATGCAACGCAAGCCGCGAAATAAATTTGCGATGTTTATGGACCTAGTGCAGTGTCTGTAAGAGTAGCACAAATTTGGTTTAAGCGTTCTCAATCCGAAAATTTTGATGTCAAAGATGCACGTCGCTCTGGTCGCCCTATTACGGATAAAATGGATGCCATTTTTGAAAAAGTGGAGTAAGATCGGCATATCAGTAGTTACGACGTAGCTGAAGAACTGGGAATTGACCACAAAACAGTTTTGGCGCATTTGAATAAAACTGGGTACACAAAAAGGCTCGATATTTGGGTGCCTCACGAGCTCACTGAAAGAAACCTAATGAACCGTGTACTCATTTGTGATTATTTATTACGACGTAATGAAACCGAACCATTTTTGAAGAAGCTGATAACTGGTGATGAAAAGTGGATCACGTACGACAAGAAAGTGCGAAAAGGGTCGTGGTAAAAGGCCGGTCAGGCTTCACAGACTGTGGCGAAACCCGGGTTAACTCGCAACAAGGTGATGCTGTGTGTGTGGAGGGATTGGAAGGGCATTATTCATTATGAGCTGTTACCACCAAGCAGGACCATCGATTCTGAACTCTACTGTGAACAACTGAAGAGATTAAAGCAAGAAGTTGAGAGAAAGCGGCCGGAATTAATCAACAGAAGGGGTGTGGTTTTTCATCATGATAACGCTAGACCTCACACATCTTTAGCCACTCAGCAAAAATTAAGAGAGTTTGGCTGGGATGTGTTAATGCATCCGCCGTATAGTCCTGACCTTGCACCTTCAGATTTCCACCTGTTTCGGTCTCTTAAGAATTCTTTAGGCAGTGTCAGGTTAACATCACGAGAGGACTGACAAAACCACTTGTCGCGGTATTTTGATCAGAAGTCCCAAAATTTCTATAGCAATGGGATCATGTCCCTACCTACAAGATGGCAAGAAGTTATCGAACAAAATGGTACCTACATACTTTAGTTAAATGTAAATAAACTATATTAAAAAATGTTTTGAATTTTCTTAAAAAATGCAAAGAAACTTTTTCCCCAACCTATTAGATAAACCCAATAAAATGGAACTTAAACAAAACCGGTGGAATAAGAGTATACCAAGGTGAACTGTTTACACCTGCGTACCCCTTTAGAGCGTTCTAGTGTGATGTTATGTTATGAAATGTTGTAAACAATAAACGGAAATGCGATTGCAGCTATACCGCTATTGCAGATATTTGCCGTCATTTATTGAAGAGTTCTGATGTATATCTCCGAAGTTCTTCATAAGATCTTGTTGAAAATTAAAAATGACCACATGACAAGCACCAGCTTTAAAACAAAAAATAATCATCAAAATCGGTTCACCCAGTAACAAGTTCTGAGGTAACAGACATAAAAAATACAGTCGAATTGATAACTTCCTCCTTTTGGGCAGTCGGTTAAAAATAGCGTAAAATACTATTCAATTCTATTACTGTTTTATTTAAAACAGTACTGTCGTTATTGCAGAAAACAAATTTATAATTTCAAATATAGTTTATACAACTTTTATAAAATACCTAACTCAAATACAGCACCGTCGCGATAAACCATAAAATATGAGCACACGCTCCAACTGCTCAAAACAAAACAAAATAAGGAACTACAGCAGAACAAATCGCAAGCCTTGGCGGCCGTAAAAACTCGATTAGGAAGGTAGGGGGAAGCCGGTCGCGTGCAGCAAACCCGAGGCGAATTGAAAAAGGATTGTTATTATACACAGTTACTGGTTCCATCCACTCTTGCAGTATCTACCACATTGCTTCAATACTGAAATCTTTGAGAATATTTTCCGATCAGCTAAATTTCGACACTCCAGCAAATGATAGCGGAGTAGATTCTGCCTGCGGCTTTGTCTGCGTGATAGTCGAATATGCCGAGGAGAATGTACGATCGGGATAAAAAGTATCCTAATGTTGTTTTTTTTTTAGATTTAAGTTTTTGTTTTGTAGCTATCTGTACAACGAAACAAGGAAGTAAGCTGTTCAGTACATTTTTGTTCGCATAGATAACTAGACAAAATTTAGGGCATAGCTGATTATTTTTCTATTTTAAGACTTGATTTTTGCACAAATCGTATCTTTGATTGAAAAAAAAAATTTGATGGTGATCAAAAATTTGGCAGTACTATTGTGTAAATATATTTCACCCGGCTGCCGAAGGAGGGTAATGTATTTATCAGTCTATGTATGTATGAGATCTGACACCAGTCTTGCCAAGGGGTACCGTGTTATCCAGTTACTGGGTTGTGGAGGTCAGATAGGCAGTAACTCCATGTAAAACACTGGTACTCAGCTGAATCCGGTTAGACTGGAAGCCGACTCCAACATAGTTGGGCAAAGGCGAGGCAGATTGATTGTATGTATGCATGTATGTTTGTTCTTATGTGGCGTTCTAGAGACCGATTTTGATGATTCTTACGTTATAGGTCTACCAGAATCTCATGGCATTTTTTTTTTTTTTTAATTGTGATTTTCATATGGCAATGTCAATTGTCACCTGTCAAATCAAAGTACTTGATGGGTCAACCGCTGCTGAAATTTATTGATATTATCTTGAAAATTTGTTATTTTTGTGAAAATGTCGAAAAACCCACTTCGATCTCAAGCGAGACATATTGTTTTCAATGTGTATCGTAAAATAAGGGAAGAAGAAGGCGTAAATCAATCTCAATCTTTGATTTTAAAGTGCGTCGTAGAGTGGACCGGTAAGTTGGACTGACTTGTTTTGATACTTTTAGTTTATTTTATATTTTTCTTACTTAATTTTTATTTCTTTCTATTACTATTATATGGTAAATCGTAGGTCAGGGCACATCGAATGATGGCCGGAAGGAAATGGCAACAGTAATGTAACTGTTACTAATTCTTCGACAAGATATTGATTTTAATGGAGATTGAGAATCTTTGACGTAAGGAAAATATTAAGTAATAATCTGTGCCCTGCAGTGGGACGTGTATATAGACGGGAGTTTTTGGCGGGATTTTATCGAGTGAAGTTCAGTGGCTGTTAATATTATTTGCAAACTGATTCCTAGTGCATATTGTGATATATTATTGGTGTAGTTTTGTGTCTCAACTGTCTACGCAACTGGACAATTTGTAATAGTACATTACAGCAGAATCCAGTAAGTAAGCCTTCCTGGCCGAGTATGAGTTAACCGGACCGAACCGCAGGTGAGGTCCGGTTATATACGAGGCCAGGATGGCTTTCTTACTGGTTGAGGTTTGTATAATGCTTTTCTCAAAAATTAAAGAAAGTTTAACAACAAATTCGTTTAATTAATATTGAAGGTTACATTCATATTAGGGCAATTACTGATAGATATTGTGATCGATTTACCGGGGGCATTTATATTTGTTTGTTGTACATCTTGATTAACGGACTCTTTAATCCAACATGATTTATAAACTGAAATGACTAAATACAAACATAAAATCCCACACTATACTTCTACAACATTACTAAGTACAAAACGCAACGTGCATACTTTTTCTGCGTCGCGTTATGTGTCACAGACCCATAAAAAAAAAAAAAAAAAAAGTGTCACAGACAATAAAATGGATGTTTAAGGCTCCAAAATATATTATGTATCTCATAAAATGTCATACCAAAAAGAGATAGATATATATTTGGAGCCTCCCTCTAACCATGTTATAATGGCTAAACTCTAATCTGTGTCTGGTACTATGTTTTTTTTTTCTAAGCAGATCTAAAGAGGATGACCTAAACCGTGCGAAGCCATAAAAAAAAAAAGGGATGAAGGATGACCAAGTGTCCAGTAAGTAAATTACATACTTACTTACTGGACAGTAGGAGATTCCAAATTTAAAATCTCGCTTCTTACCGGACAGTTGTGAATAGTCTCCGGTAGAGTTCACTTTCTGGATACTTTTTAGAGATGTTATGTCAACATTACATACCATTTTTGAGAAAAATCATTGACAGACGCGATCTCGGGATAGTGGAGCGGAGTATTTTATTGTAGTATTGACTGCCTCTGCAAAGCTTAAATATAAGATCCAAAGCTCTTTCCAAAGACGTGGCTAAAAGGTCCTAGCAACCAGGCCATACAACTTACATAAAAAAAGTATAAAGTCAAAGTCAAAGTCAAATGTGTTTATTTCAAGTAGGCCATTATGTGGCACTTTTGAACGTTAAAATTTACATTTAATAAAAATTGATTCTACCGTGCATTCGGAAATGTAGGTTGTTATGGAGAAGAACGCACAAGAAACTCCATACTTACTCTTTTAAAGAAAAGTTTTACACAATATTTACAGGATAGGTACATACATTAATAAATTCGTATACGTGAGGACGATGTACCCAGCACTACTATACTACATATAGGTATGAGAGAATTACAAGCATTAACAGGTAAATTCCTTTACTTGATAAATAGGAACATGGTCCTCACGTACTTACAAATAGTGCAAACATAGGTACATTACCTAATTAAACAACAACAGAACAGTGTGCGAGTCAATTTTTTTAAACAAAAAAAGAAGAAAAAATAAAAATAAAGCGTTACTATAATTATGAATATAATACAAATTAACCATTTTGATTTTGTCCACACCAAAGATAGGCCTATGGAGCAGGACCAGCATGTTTCCAAGCATTCTTATCTTGAATATAATCATCTAATTTGTAATATGCTTGTTTACAAAGTGTGCTTTTAACTATTGTTTTAAATTTTCTTTCATTTAACTTTAATATCTCACAAGGTATTTTGTTATAGAATTTAACACAGTACCCCATGAAAGATGTGTGTACTTTAGCTAATCTATATGATGGTTGATCTAACTTATCTTTATTTCTGGTATTAAAATTGTGTCTATCACTAACTTTACTAAAGAGATTTAAATTTTTCCTTACATACATAATATTTTCATAAATGAATTGGCAAGAAACTGTCATAATATTAATCTTTTTAAATAGCTCCCTAAGAGATTCTCGGTGACTTAACTTATATATGGCTCTGACAGCTCTCTTTTGCAATATAAATATTAATTCAATGTCAGCCGCCCGACCCCACAGTAAAATACCGTATGACATAATGCTGTGAAAGTAACTAAAATAGACCAAACGCGCGGTTTCTACATCCGTTAACTGTCTTATCTTTCTAACAGCATAAGCGGCTGAGCTCAGCCGTCCTGCCAGAGATGTTATGTGAGGCCCCCATTGTAATTTGTCATCTAGAGTGATTCCTAGGAAAACTGTTTGATTTACATAGTCCAGCTTTTCTCCATTCAATATGATGTCACATTCGCTACTTCTAACATTCGGCAATGTGAATCTAATACATTTGGTTTTTTTTTCATTTAGTACCAAATTGTTTGCCGTGAACCAAGTTTGGACCTGATGAATAGACTTATTCACATCATCAAGATTTTGTGATCGTCGATCTATTTTAAATATCAAAGATGTGTCATCAGCAAATAACACGATCTTCGGTTGATTTTGTAATAATTGGGGCAAATCGTTAATGTAAACTAAAAAGAGGAATGGACCCAATATAGAGCCTTGAGGAACGCCCATTGTCATTTCAGACCCTAGTGAGTTTACGCCGTTTACCTGAACTTTAAGTTGTCTGGCTTTCAAATATGATCTAAGTAATTCAAGGGCCGTATGCCTAATCCCAAAGTGCTCGAGTTTTAACAATAGTGTCTCATGGTTAACGCAATCGAACGCTTTCGAGAGGTCGCAAAAGATTCCAATGGCGTCTTGTGCTTCTTCCCAGGCGTTAAAGATGTTCTTTATTAGGGTGACGCCAGCGTCAGTTGTGCAACGCCCTTTGGTGAAACCGTATTGTTGATCATGAAAGATGGAATGTTTGTTAAAATGACGCAACAATTGGTTGAGCATTAACTTTTCGAAGACTTTACTGAGAACCGGCAGAATTGAAACTGGCCTGTAATTATTGGCTTCCTTGCTATCCCCGGATTTAAACAATGGAACTACTTTACTGTGTTTCATGAGGTCCGGAAAAATTCCTTGATCGACACTCGTGTTAAAAATGAAAGCTAAATAGGGTGCAATAGTTTCAATGATTGATTTACATACTTTTACAGATAATCCCCAAAGATCTTCTGTTGATTTAATTTTTAGATCTTTAAAAGCTTTTAAAATAGCCTGGGGGTTTGTATGTTGAAACTTAAACTCCGAAGGGCACGCATTTACATTCTTTCTAAGTAAGTCAGCAGAGAGCACGGGTGAGGAGTTTAAAGCTGCTGTAGTTTTAAAAGGAATATTAACAAAAAAGTTTTCAAATTCCTGAGCAACCTCTACATCTGAATGTATGGGACCATGTGCAGTCGCTAAATTAATTTCAGTATTACGCTGTTTTTTTCTACCTGTTTCATTATTTATTATTTTCCAGGTAGTTTTTATTTTATCGTCTGCTGATTTTATTTTATTGCTTATATACAGCGCTTTAGCTATTTTGCATGCATTTTTAAAAGTTTTTGAATAATTCGCAACATATTTATCAAAGCTTGCATTATACATATGTTGCTTTAGGCCATAAAGTTCATATAGCTTTTCCCTGCTTTTACGAATGCCTGGAGTCGCCCAATCGCTAAATACGAACTTGGTGTAGATACTTTTCGCTTTCAGTGGAAAAATCTTATTAAATTGCGTGTTTAGTACTTTAGAAAATTCGGCATAGAACTCATTTGGGTCCCATATATTATTAAAATTTTGAACACATAACTTACTATTAACGGTATTATTAAATTTTTCTAAATTTTTACAAGTAATTTGTCTAAATTTTATTTGTATTTTTTGTAAAGGTATGTAGGTACTAAACGTTATATATAGACAGATGATGATGAATGACTACAAGTAACATGATACATTTTATTATTTTTTACAGACTTCATACATAAAGAGATTGGTTTTGAATATGTTAAATGCCAATGCAAAAGAACCATTTTGATGGAGAGAGATGACATAAAACTAAAAAGATACAAGTTTTTAAAATGCCAGTGGAGTTCATGGAATCGTATTCTAGTTTTCTAGTTCTGAATGAGGTTTTAAGTTATTATTATGATTTAAATGATATATAATAAATTAGTACATAAATAAATACTCAATTGATTTATTTTTCCTATGTTAAGAACCCGATGTATAACAACATTATTCATACACATACCTATAATACTCACAGTGGATCTTTGTGTCTCTGAATTGGTTGCAAGACCCCGCGCAGTAGCTATTTTTTTGTCAATTTCGAAGGTGAAGATAGCATTGTATAACAGGCTCTTTCACTCGCTTATGTATGTCACATCATCTTATCTCGCTTACTCTATGCAGTATACTCGATGACAAACTGTTTCTTACGCAATGGTTGGCAGGACCAAGTTCAAAGACACAAAAGATCCACTGTGACTACTATTATATAGGTACCTCATGTTCATACTAAAGACATAAATAAAAATTAAACAGTATCAAGATCGTTTATTCCAATTTCCCCAGTATTGCACACAACAAATTTTTATTTCCACATTTGCCATGAGATTCTGGTAGACCTATAATTGATTCGTTAACCTTGCAAGTGTCACTGGCTACATTAAAATTGGAAAATAAAATAATGGCGGCTTTTTGGCGCCATTTTGTTGAAAAATGTTTCTTCTTCCGAGCCCGTCGTTTAGGGTATCAAAAGAAAGAATTTTAAGTGGTAATTTCAAAAATATTTAACACATATGTTTAAATGTATTCGAAAACGCAGTCGGAGGATACATCTGGTTTTGGTCAGCCAGCTCGGAAATATGTATCCTCCGACTGTACAGAATGATTTTTTTCTTGTTTACGTCTTTAGTTCGCTTCTTAAGAGCGGACTCTAGTCAACAGGAATTTGAAAAATAGGTATTTGAAGAAACTATTGCCGTCGCGTCACCTCCAACCTCACCCCGTAAAGTGCGAAAGGGACAACTGCAGCTCAGGCTGATTTTACCTACAAAAACTTTGACTAAAAGACGTTTCGTATTCTGCTGTTTTCTTCATGAAAACTGGTCTGATCTAAAAAAATTCTTTTATCAAAATTTAGAGGAAAAGTATATCTATGCCTCTATCATTTTCTTTTTTCTTAAAAACCTATCAAATTTGTCTGAAAGCCGTCTGAACATGGCGGTAAAAACGGGCATTTTTTTCGGGTTTTTGGATTGTCATATTTACGTGGGACACTCAGAAAGTTTTGCGAAACTAAAAAAAATTGTTCTATACGTACATATATTTTTATTAAATCTTTTCAAAGTACTTTCCACCAGCCTCTATACAAAGATTCATGCGCCTAAACCAGTTTTCAAAACACTTTTTCCAGTCCGCCGCAGACACCTCGTTTACAGCCTGCTCGAACGCAGCCAGCGCATCTTCCGGCGACGAAAATTGTATCCCTTTGAGCTGATTTTTTATTTTTGGGAATAAAAAGAAGTCACACGGTGCTAGATCAGGGCTGTAAGGAGGGTGACCCAGGAGTTTGACTGGCGTGCTGTCCAGGAAGTCCCTCGTTTTGAGTGCGGTGTGCGCAGGTGCATTGTCGTGGTGGAGCAGTAGCCCGCGGAGCCCTGTGTTTGGTCGCTTGTTGCTTATAACAGAGAAAACTTCTGGCAAACATTTGGTAGTATACCATTCGGCATTAATGCTTCTTTGATCCCGTAAGGGAATTGATACCAAGTGGCCAGTCAAATTAAAAAAGCTAGCGATCAAAATCTTACCCCCGCTTCTAGATCGCTTCACTTTGGTAGGCGTTGGCTCATTTTGAAACACCCAAACAGTCGACTGGCGCTTGGTTTCTGGGTCGTATTGATAAATCCAGGACTCATCACCTGTAACGATGTCGTAAACACGCCGAGACGAGCCTGCTTCAAATTTGTTAAGCATATCACGGCACCATTCCACCCGGGCCTGCTTCTGAGCATCGGTGAGGTTGTGCGGCACCCAGCGTGATACTATCCTCCTCACGCGAAGATGGCTGTGTAGAATCTCGTGAACGCTTCCCGATCCAATCTTCAATATGTGTTGAATCTCCTGATATGTAATTCGCCTATTGTCTTGGATTAAATTTTTCACTGCTAGCACGTTTTCTTCGGTAACAGCCGTCAAAGGGCGACCGCTTCTTTCGTCATCCCCCAAAGTTGGTCGACCGCGCTTGAATTCGTTATACCAACGATACACGGTTGCCTTGGAAGGGCCTTCATCCATGAATGCCATTTGAAGTCTATCGTACGATTCATCCGGTTTCAGGCGACACTTGAAATCGTATAAAATCATAGCTCTAAAATTTTCCCGGCGCAGATCCATATTTCAGTGAGACACAATACTTTGAATTAACTCGCAAAAAATGTGGAGGGAAATTTTGAAATTGGAACTTACTTATTTTTACTTATAAATAATCATATTTTCGAAAAACATTATAACTGGCCAGTCTCCCATATATAAAAACTTTTTTTCGCAATACTTTCTGAGGGGCCTGGTATTTTAGTGATTATGTTTTTGAAAAAAGGAAATGATAGGGGCACGTACTAATTAGACCTAGATTTTATGGGAATGAATGAGAAAGTCTCACTAGAGTCCCCTCTTAAGCAATGATCTACCGATGTGCCGAAAATCATCTAAATCCGTTCTGCCGTTAAGGCGTGCTTTATCAACTATAACATACAGACTCACACATATTTTTTTAGACATAAGTAGAATAGGATTGTACCCATACGTTTATTCATTCAATCGGTTAAATTAGAAATTTGTTTTACCTAACAAGTCCAGAACTTTCACTGTTGAACATTTTCAATTAAAATCTGTTCGTTCATACAGCTCCGTTATTCGTTTGTTTTTGGTTAGTCAAAGAAAAATATGGAGTTCACGATAGTCTATGGTCTGACTGCCGGCTGAGGTGGAAAGTAGTTTATCAGATGGAAGTGTAATTTGTTTCTGTTTCATAACTGTTTGATAAATGGAGAGAGCAAATGTCGCTGCTGGGTTAAATGGAGACACAAGTTTTTTATCGTGTAATACAAACGTTATACCATGAAAGATGATTGTAAGTACATTTGTTTGCCTTTTATTTGAGCTCTCGTGTATTAATGCTACCTGGCCTTTACCAAATATAGTTAAAATACCAATGCTTTCGATTAGAATTTCTTGCTACAAAAACCGATATCTACCAATTTTCCGCATCTGAAAATCGAACACAAGATTTCAAATTAGGTAGCATCCCACTCCCATTACAAAATCAAGCGTTCCAAAATTAAATTTCGCACAAAAACTTTTTTTTAAACTTAAATTCTGTCTTCAAAAAGTTCGAACGGAAAAAAGGTCCAATATCAGAGTTTTATTTAGAAAGTTGGTAAGACAGTGGAGTCGCAATTAAGCATCGTGTTGACTTCCCCGCTACAAATCTTTGGCGATAAGAATCTGGTTTAATTGGCTGCTTGCTTTTACACAGATGAGGACATTTGAGATAGACTCGCGGCGATATTGAAGGAATAATAATATTCTTGTAGGTTTGGTTTTTATTTATAATGTGTTTTTAGACTCTGTTTGTGTAATGATCAATTCATTATAAGCTTCGAATAGACCGTTGTATATAAGTCTAAAACGTTATAACATCATTTAAGGACGCTATTACATTTTTCTACAAATAACAGTACTTTTGAGGTACCATTTTAATGTATAAGCAATCACCGATGTGAAGATATCATGGTCTTAATTTAAAGATAATATATTCAGCTCCAGATATGCATCAGAAAAATTGTATGACGTCATACAAAATTTTCGCACAAATACGTTTTGCCCATCACAATAATCGCAAAAAATTAAAAAAAGTAGGGTCCGAATAGGTTCCAGTTTAGGTAAATTTACAGCTTAATTTATCTTCAAAATTATAAAAAATTGCGGTATATATAGTCCTTTACAGGTACAGCTAATTATTTTTCACCTAAATAATTATATTTTTTAATTATTAGCTAAAATAAAATTACTTGCCGACGTCTTCATACATTTTGTACCCTTGTGTACATTTTGTAACATTTGTGCTCATCAATCCGCGCTCAGAAGCGCTCGTGGAAGGACGGGCGTATCGCTTTCTCGCTGGAAATAAATACGATAAAAGTAATAGAAAGATTGTAGTGTGCATGCGTGTGAGTACCGTCCTCGTCGTGATCGAAAGGAGTTGATATTTTATCGGACGTATGCCGTATTTTTGAGTTTCCTATTATTATTAGAATGTGATTTAGAAAATATTTTGGGTAAGATCGGGATTTGAATAGTTGGTGTTAAGCAGTTGTTGACAAGGTTGAGAAATGGATGGGTGGGTTTAAACAGCTCTGACTAAGGTTAGGATTTAGATGGGTAAGGTTAAGCTGCCGACGGGGAAGTTTAGAAGTGGATGGGTGGGAGGAGATTTATGATTTTAACCGGTTTGTATGTATGACAAATACGGGGCCAAAACAAAAATACAAAATGGCACCGACGAAAATTTGGCCGCTTTTCGACATGGGTGTCATTTTCATGGTTATTGGGGTCGCTTTTATCGATTACGGGGTCAAAACCAAAATACAAGATGGCGCCGACTAAAATTTGACATCTTTTCGTCATCGGTGACATTGTCATGGTTTTTGGGTTCGCTTATATCGAATATGGAGTCAAAACCAAAATACAAGATGGCGCCGACGTAAATTTTGCCTACTTTTCGACATGGGTGTCATTTTCATGGTTTTTGGGGTCGCTTATATCGAATATGGGATCAAAACCAAAATACAAGATGGCGCCGACTAAAATTTGTCATCTTTTCGTCATGGGTGTCATTGTCATAGTTTTTGGGGTCGCTTATATCGAATATGGAGTCAAAACCAAAATACAAAATGGCGCCGACGTAAATTTTGCCTACTTTTCGACATGGGTGTCATTTTCATGGTTTTTGGGGTCGCTTATATCGGATATGGGATCAAAACCAAAATACAAGATGGCGCCGACTAAAATTTGTCATCTTTTCGTCATGGGTGTCATTGTCATAGTTTTTGGGGTCGCTTATATCGAATATGGAGTCAAAATCAAAATACAAGATGGCGGCGACGTAAATTTTGCCTGCTTTTCGACATGGGTGTCATTTTCATGGTTTTTGGGTTCACTTATATCGAATATGGAGTCAAAACCAAAATACAAGATGGCGCCGACAAAAATTAGACCAATTTTCGTCATCTCTTCTTCATCGTGTCGATGATTCCATTTTTTTGTTTTTAATTTAGATGTTGTGCTTCGACCAGAACTCAGCAACGTCGACAGCCCTAGCGCTGGCCTCGCACAGGTCCTTCGTGGTGCTTCGTGGTGGTGTAAATTTTGCCTACTTTTCGACATGGGTGTCATTTTCATGGTTTTTGAGGTCGCTTATATCGAATACGGGGTCAAAACCAAAATACAAGATGGCGCCGACGAAAATTTGACATCTTTTCGTCATGGGTGTCATTTTCATGGTTTTTGGGTAGTATGCCATTAGCTTGACGAACAAGTTGTAGGTCGTGGGTTCGAGACCAGGCAGGCGCTTTACTTTGTGTAAATTATTTCTTCACCACTGCTCTCAAAACGGTGAAGGAAAACATCGTGAGGAAACCGGCATGTCCTAGAACCAAATATTCGAAGATATGTGCATCCACCAACCCGCAGTGGGCCCGCGTTATTGGTTACAGCCCATTCCCTCTCACAGAGAGGAGGCCTGTGTCTCAGCAGTGGGAACATTAATAGTGACTGATGATGTGATAGTAATATTTAATATATTCCATATAATGAAAAATGTTCAAGTTATTTTTTAATCCTTGTGACCGGAAATTAATTCGTTTTAGGTATCTACTTATTTCACGTAGCGTTGTCTTTAGGGTTCCGTAGCCAAATGGCAAAATACGGAACCCTTATAGATTCGTCATGTCTCTCTCTCTGTCTGTCCGTCCATATGTCACAGCCACTTTTTTCCGAAACCATAAGAACTATGCTGTTGAAACTTGGTAAGTAGATGTATTCTGTGAACCGCAATAAGATTTTTACACAAAAATAGAAAAAAAACAATAAATTATGGGGGTTCCCATACTTGAAACTGAAACAAATATTTTTTTTTTCTTCATACCCATACGTGTGGGGTATCTATGAATAGGTCTTCGAAAATGATATTGAGGTTTCTAATATCATTTTTTTCTAAACGGAATAGTTTGCGCGAGAGACACTTCCAAAGTGGTAAAATGTGTGTCCCCCCCCCCTGTAACTTCTAAAATTAGAGAATGATAAAACTAAACAAAATATTATGTACATTACCATGTAAACTTCCAACGAAAATTGGTTTGAACGAGATCTAGTATATAGTTTTTTTTAATATGTCATAAATCGTTAACAGCAATTTACCAAGTACGGAACCCTTCGTGCGCGAGTCCGACTCGCACTTGGCCGGTTTTTTTAAAATACCTGCTTACTACAATAAAGTGAAAAATAAAATTCTTTTCTGAAGTCGGTGTCGGTACCTATTGTTTTTCGTCACCGGAAAGCTATTATTTTTCTCTTTTAAATTTTTGTCTAAATACATCTGTTTACCCCCTAAAATCGTACAAGCGTGATGATTTATTATGGTATGGTTAAAACAAAACATAAACATACGATCACAGTAATCGCAGGTCATTTGCTGTTTGTTATTAAAGAGTATACAATAAAACCTTCCCTGAAAATACCACCACATACAGTTATCGATGAAAACCCGATAAGTATCGGATAAGTAGTTTGGCCGAATAGATAGAGCATCTCCTTTTTTTAAAGTCGGCTGAAAATAATAACCTACTTTTTACGACGACGGTTTGTAACAGTTATCAAATGCATTATCAAAGTGCCAACTAACCTTCCTGAATCAACATAATAAACAATAAAATTAAAAAATAATATCAAGGACCAAGATTATTTCCGTGATGTATAAAATCGAGCGCTCAGTAGTTTCAATGTGTGCGTACGCGTAATGTTGCTGTGTGCGACTAGATACCTAAATTTGAGTTCGTCGAAAATGTAACAGCGTCCTTAATGACTACAACGAGTTTTCATAGACACTATTCTATCTATACATTATCTATACTAATATTATAAAGCTGAAGAGTTTGTTTTTTTGAACGCGCTAATCTCAGGAACTCTGGTTGGAATTGAAAAAATATTTTTATGTTGGATATTCCATTTATCGAGGAAAGTTATATAAGGCTTTAGGCTATATAACATCACGCTAAGACCAATAGTAGTGGGGCATAATTGTAAAATGTTGCAAAAACTGTAAAAAATATTCCTTTTTGAGAGCTTCCGTTGCGTGCTGCGTAAACGGTTTAAGTTACGCAAATATCACCTATGATTGAATTTTTCCTCTTTGAATGTTCTAAAAAAACGTCCACAATAGCATATTATGTCTATCTTTCAAGATTGACTCACTATAACCTTTTTATAGTAATCAAATTTGTTCGAAATTAATGCATTATTTGCGAAGGAGTTTTATAAACATAATATTAATCCTTATCCAAATAAATATGTAAGTATTAAATAATGTCATAAAGAGGTTAAGTTAGTGAGTTTTGGACGTTGTAGGGGGTAATTCTGAACCGATTTTGAAACTATCATAGTTAAGTCACAATAGCAGATTTTATGTTCTAAATTTTAATTAGATCGCCGGTAGAAACAAAAGTTGGTTACATTCGTATAGTAGTAGTATTGACTCTCATTCAAATAAATAGTTCAACAAATTGGCAGGTAGGTAGGTAGGTAGCTAGGGTAGGTAGTGTAGCGTAGGTGGGTAGGGTAGGGTAGCTAAGATAGGGTATGTAGGGTAGGGTAGGTGGGTAGGGTAGGTATGGTAGGTAGGTAGGAGGTAGGTAGCCAGTTGACGGGAGCGAAGCCGCGGGGTCAGCTAGTTACTATATTATAAAGCTGAAGATTTTGTTTGTTTGTTTGAACGCGCTAATCTCAGGAACTACTGGTTGGAATTGAACAATTTTGTGTTTTTTTTTGTGTTGGTTATCCATTTATCGAGAATGGCTATAGGCTATATTACATCACGCTACAACTAATACGAGCCGTGCATAAATAAAAATTTTGCAAAAACGGAAAAAAATATATGTCGGAAACACGAGGGCTTCCTTCCATATACCCTCGTACTTGTGGGCTTATCGTGGGTTATGCATGCACGAGGCAGGTAACTAATGCCGTTTCAGAGATAGTCCTTGATCCAACAACGAAGCAGTGGATTCGGCCACCAATCGTTTCGCTTTCTTTCAACAAAACCACACTTTGTCAAGTTTATACACGCCTCTTTAGAATTCCTCCAAACTCTTTTTCAAACACCAAACGCGACACGCGTTTTCTTTTCAACTCTAGCACCACAATGGCGGGGACCCCACACAGATCGCCAAGTATCGCGCTCGCCGCTTCATTATTGGCTCAAGCACACATCCGGCAAAACCACCGCTTTGAACATCCAATCGAATTCAAGTATTTTGACATAAGGAAAATGAAGTGTTGTCAATCGAATAAAATCTAATTAAAATTTGAATCAGAAGCTAAATGTTGCCAATTAAATAAAACTGAATTAATAAGTTTACAAGCGATATTTCTTCGTTCCCAACTATTAATCATTTACCTTCCTCCGATATATATGCTTTTTGAGAACTTCCGTTGCGTGCGCTGCGTAAGCGGTTAAAGTTACGAAACATTCATGTATGTAAGGTAGGCAGGTAGCCAGTTGACGAGAGCGAAGCGTGGGACAGCTAGTTTTTTTTATAAAATTCGTTGTCATATTGTCGAAGCGCACCTCCGCTTGTCTGCGGCAACCGTTACAAAGACTCTTAAAGGATTATTGGTATGTACTTAAACTATATAATAAACTGTATCAGCGTGTTTATGTATACTTATAAGCCATTGTCATACCCGTAAGGACTGTCTCAGTCATTGTTTGACAAATTTACGGGACCAAAGGTTCAACGTGCTCGCCGATAAACAAAGAGGTCTCAATGTCTGATGGAAGTCGGTGTCTTTGTCTTCCGTTTTGTTTCATTGTGAAACTATAGTACATTGTTCACCGAGAGGAGAAAGTGACCTATTACCGTCGAGGGTGTCGTTTGAAGCCCGAGCCGTAGGCGAGGGCTTTAAAACACCCGAGATCGGGAATCGCACTTTCTCTCGAGTGATACATAGTGCTTTATACTACACCTACGAGGAAAATAAAAAACTAAATCTTTACTAATTGAAATTTATATTGAAATTGAAAATGGCGCCAATGGCGTCTGCAATTCTCACATGTTCTTTTTTCAAATTGTTTGACACCATCCAACACACAGCTAGTGGCCAGTGTCATTTTGCGAACTTGGAGATAAAAACTCACTGTAAAAACTTTTTGGCTTTTGATATTTAGGTTACTAGCGCATAGTCTTACCCAAAATTAAAAAAGAAAAACCACGTAAGAAATGGATTTTCATACACTTTTCTCTCCCGCTCAGATGCGTTTACTCGCCGCATATTTGTTCGATATGCAATGACGTACTTTCTACCGTAAATTTGATAAAGTATCAAGGTACTTTCCGAGCAGGTGTAGTATAAAAGTTATTGACATGAAGATACATAACGTAGCTTACGGTAAGAGTGGCCTGAGGGCCTAGAGTAGAGATGGATCTTAAATTAATAAGCTGCTAAATTAACACCGCTATATTTTTTTAGTGTCAACACTTGTTAAATAAATTCTGATCTAACTGCTAAATTTTTCAATAATAAATATTAAGGTTGAACTAGTCGACGGCACGAACTATTTTGTGCGCGGGGTTAAAATGCATGCTATTCTATCCGACAACACGTGCGAAAGAAATAGATGCTGCGATGAGCAGTAAGAAGCTAGTTCGCGTACGAATTAGCACTTTTGCAAATTTGTATCGAAATGGATGATGATTTAGTACGAAAACGAGCGCGCGCAATTTTATAAACAGATCTTTGGGAGTCTAGATATCATGAAAAAGCTACTAAATGTATATTTATAAAATAACATTATTTGCATTTTTGAATTACTAATCCATCCTTGTTTGCCATTTTGCAATTTTCCTTCTTCTTATGGTATTTATTTCCGCCCAAAGATGCATTAAAATTAGTGTTTAAATATGGAACTTTCGACGCTCATAACTTACAAATTTATAATTTTTTACATTTTTGTTTTCATACAGGGTTAGATAATGATGAGACAAATTGATATCATTTTTTATTTTGAACGTACATCGTCAAACAGTGGAGTAATCTCTAGACTACGTTTGTATGGAAGAATTTTCGACAAGTATAACCATAAGTCCTTTTTTTAGTGTACGTTACAAAAAAAAAAAAATTGCTATTTATTTCATAGCGAAAGGAACTTCATTCTAAATAGATGTAACACGACACCTAACGTAACTTTTCTTATTTTCTAGTACGTTTTTAAGTCGGGGAAAATCTTACATCATACAAATCAAAACTGCATATCCTCAATCGATTGGCGAACCTCTTGAACGAACTGTTCATCAAATATACATGTCCCTAATTAACTTTAGCAGAACAGAACTTGACAAGAATAGGCAAACTTTAAGTTCTCACTGTGAAAGTTTCACAGCTATTAGTTATTCTTGAGTGCTGCGATTGTAAAATCATTTTAGAAGAGCCATATATTTTTGTAACGAAAAATGGTTCGTCTGTGAACTAGGCTCGACACTATTATCATCTTTCCTAGATCATCTGAAATATAACAAAAATATTTATTGAATATTATTACACTCTGTCTGTGTTTCCCGATAGCTACAATCTAGGAGTCTTTAAGTCAAGAGTGAATAGGTTACTTCTAGGCAAGCGTGCTTCACCGTCGACCACATCATCGCTTACCATCAGGTGAGATAGTGGTCAAGCGCAAGCCTATAATTTATATAAAAAAAAAACACTGAATATAAAGATAATTATTTCTGTCAGCGGCTTCACACGCGTGAAAGTCGAAAATTTTCCCAAGGGATAAAAAGTATCCTATGTGCTATTTCAGACTATAATATACCTCTGTGTCTAAGGTGAACGGCAGATTTTGTACCGCATACTTTTTCTGTTGTTTGGTTATAGAATTTGTACCACTTATTATGGCAACTAAGCCATTTATTTTCGTGTAAGTTTACTATTTTTTAAACTTCGGATTAATTAATAACATCAATCTAAAGATTTTAATATATAAACGTTATAAATCGTACGCTAAAAGCAGTTATGTTATTAGAAATTGCCTTAAGTAAAATAACACAAATATTGAAATTGATAATTAATTACTTAGAAATAGAAATAACATTAAATATAATCAAACTCATCATTAACAAACTGTTGCAGTCCGCTGCTGGATATAGGTATCTCCTAATGCCCTGAGTAGGTACGATCCGCATCTCAATCTACCTACTTAATGGTAAGTAAAACACTACAAAGATAGCAACAAATAATTTACTTAACATATTATGCAACATTTACCTATATTGTAACAATCTACATTGGTACATTAGTACATAACCTTAAAAAATTAAACTTGTTATAACATTTACGTCCTAACTTTAAAAAATCTAAGAATTTCAAAATGGATTATCTGTCATATTATCTTGTGGAGGGGCCGAGAAATAACTTGGACACTTCGACCCATGGGATCTATTGTGTATCTGTCATATTAACTACCAAATAAAACAAAAAATATCCCAAAACACGAAATTTCTATTAGCGGTACGAAACTCCCATACAAGCCTGCCGTTCGCCTTTCATCCAGAGCCCTCCAGTCGTTAGAGCGTGAAAAAGTAACAAACATACAAACACACACACTCACAAACTTTCTCCTTTTTAATATTAGTGTGATTAGTAAGAAGTAAGACTATAATAATCAATACAATTTGCTAAAAGTGACTGACTGAGACATCAAACGTTTTTAGGGTTCTGTACCCAAACCCCTTATTACTAAGACTCCGCGGTCTGGTCTGTCTGTCCGTCTGTCACCAGGCTGTATCTCATGAACCGTGAAAGCTAGGCAGTTTAAATTTTCACAGTTGGTATATTTCTGTTGCCGCTATTACAACAAATACTAAATTTAGAATAAAATAAATATTTAAGTGGGGCTCCCATACAACAAACGTGATTTTATTGCCGTTTTTTGTGATAATGGTACGGAACCCTTCGTGCGCGAGTCCGACTCGCACTTGGCCGGTTTTTAGGGTCCCGTACCCGAATGGTAAAAACGGGACCCTATTACTAAGACTCCGCGATCCGTCTGTCTTTCTGTCTGTCACCAGGCTGTATCTCATGAACCGTGAAAGCTAGGCAGTTGAAATTTTCACAGATGATGTATTTCTGTTGCCGCTATAACAACAAATACTAAATTTAGAATAAATTAAATATTTAATTGGGCTCCCACACAACAAACGTGATTTTATTGCCGTTTTTTGCGATAATGGTACGGAACCCTTCGTGCGCGAGTCCGACTCGCACTTGGCTGGTTTTTTAAATAATATTGCAACTATATTGACCACAATCTCGCCACAAATATATCAGTGTTTGTAACCAGTCAATAGAAACAATCTAAACATTTGTTTCGTATGGGAATCGATCCCACAACTCTTAACGAATACCATAGGCTGTATACCCACTGCGCTTCCTAGTCGAATAAATTCGTTTTAAAGTGCACTGCTCTAGTGGTTGCAAAAGTGGCTGCCAAGCGACAAGTACGAGATTAAATTCCCGGGTCAAGTATTGTTGCGAGAATCAGTTGTATTCATTTTCAGTTGGCGAATTCTACGAAACAGTTCTAAAATTTGGTGTAACGAGAATATACCTAGGTAGGTACTACCTAAATTATTTTCAAGACTCATCCGAGTGACTTTCCATGAAATTATTAATTATTTCTGTTATAATACGAAGTCCACTTAGCTAGAGTACTCATTTTCTAATAACTCTGGGTCTATGTCTGTTTTAGGGAACAGACATCATACTTCTTGCTAATATTACAAATGCGAAAATTTGGATGTGTGTATGTTTATAACTCAATCACGCCAGAACGGCCTAACAGATCTGGATGAAATTCGGCACAGAGATATAAATAATAATAATAAAATGTTTATTGGTAACAAATATGTTACAATAATTAGTGTTCACTTATACAGCTATATTGTAGGAACTACATTGTTACCATTGGCTAATGAACCCTGCCTCTCAAACTAGGGCAACCTGTATCTTGAGAGACAGTTTTCGGGTAAATTTTTGCGTACATAATATAACATAGTCATCGCTATCACAATGTATTATTATTAAACAATTTAAAAATAAAAATAAGATTTATTCATAAGATTTAAAAGTATGGTCTGTATAGTGATTGTAGAGTGGAGTTTGAGGGTTTTTTTTTTACTTATCTTTTATCTAGGAGAGAGGTGATAGATTATAGGCAGTTATAGCACACAAAACACTTTTTATCCCGGCAAAATGTACGGTTCCCGAGGGACAATTTCCAACTTTCACGCGGGCGAAGCCGCTGCCGGATGTTAGTATAATATTATAAATGCGAAAGTTTGTATGGATGAATGGATGTATGTTTGATATCCAATCACGCCAGAACGGCTGAACGGATTTGAATGAAATTTGGCACAGAGATAGGTTAGTCTGGAATAGCACATATGCTACTTTTTATCCCGGTATAATGTTCGCTTGGGATAAGAAAACACTTTTCACGAACCCGCTGATAGAAACTAGTTAAGAATGTAATCAAGAATTTCGTGAGGAAAATATACCTTGTTCTCCGCATCAGAAGACAATACTGTTTTTGTGGGTATTTCGAGTAACAATTTAGTCTAAGACGTTGACGGTATGTAGCTCCTTTAAGACCTGGCAATTTTTTTTCTAGTGTCATTCTTCCGCGGAGAATTTTAACATTGCCATTCAGACAATGACGTCAAATGCACAACGCCATCTATCGAATATGGAGTTAAACTATCCCGAGTAACTGAATTGCGTGTGTTGTGATATTTTACTTATTGAACACTTTAAATTCATCTAACTTTTGATAGAGTGAACCGATTGTTAGGAAACAAAAACTAAGTAATACTTCAAATTACATCAAAATCACAATTTTATATGTAAAAGTTATCTACATTGGTTTCATTCATTTTAAGTGAGGCGTGCACAACTAAACATACTAACAGACAGGTTGTCCTTTAACACCCTATTTTTTGGCTATTTTTTTTGGAAATATTTTCGATGTACAAAAACGATTTTTCTACAGATTTATTAATGTATTGATGATGTCAAATCTTATACCTACAGTTTTCACGTTTTATTTCAATCAGAAACCATATTAATTCATAGCCAGTTTTTGTTATAAAAGACCTACATTGAACTAAGTAAGGTTTGTGCAAGTTAAAGTTGAAAATTGGCGTAATGCCAGCCTCGGCTTCTATTTTATGTGTAATAATAGAGGATCCAACGTTAATGCTTTTATCTTCAACTTATCCGGTTTTTAATTGGACATGGTTTTCAGAAGCGTTTGAGTATATAATGAAATTGCACGTAAAATTTGTCGTCAAGAAATGTACAAAGGCGTGAAGTCATGCGACATATCGACTCAATTGTATCGTTGTAGTTTTTTGTTTACGTGACAAGAGAAAAAATAAGTGTACCTACAATATTTTTTAGTAATCTAACTGACACACTAAACAGATATTTTTAGTGATCATCATAATTTCAGCCGAAAGACGTCCACCGGGACAGAGGCCTCCCCCAAGCGTCGGCATCCACCGGACGCCCACAGCCTTGACCAGGTCGTCGCTCCATCTAGAGGGAGGGCTTCCAACGCTGCGTCTTCCGGTACGCGGTCGCCACTCCAGAAGTGCACGGACATTTTTTTTTTCAGTATGATTCCGGTCGTAAAGAATTTCACCATCCCGTATCTTCCCGTGGGTGTCGTAATCGTAAGAGGCGACTAAGGGTCATACCAAAGAATCGGCAGCAGCATATTCTGTGTACTTTAATAACAAACTGTGATCGCCAACCCACCTGCCAAGCGTGGCGATTACGGCAATCCCCCCAAACCGAAAAATTATAAGAAAAACGAAAAAAAAAAAATTGTGCTATTCAAATAAATTGGAGTAAGTGGCTCTAGACCACAGAACAGAAAACACGTCTTCTAGACAAAGTATCATTCTATCAGCGATGAAATGCCAAAATGTAAGGGATTGAGCTCGTGACATTTCGATAACGCTTGGCAATCCTTTACATTTTAAACATGTTCCAATAGGGATGTTTCCTGGGTAGGAAAATAATAATTCTATTAAGTCCGTCAGTGAGATTATCAAATAATATTGGACACAATAAACAATTTTGCTATACCAAATCAATAAAAATGTACAAAGTTAAAGCGCATCAAAGTTCAGGAGTGGGGGATTGTGACGTCACTATGACAGTATAAAGTGTATTAGCGGCGTGACTTTTCACGATATTTCAACACATTATATCGTCGTCACTTTGTTCGCCAATATTTTTTATCAATCTACCTGCCGGACAAAAAACGAATTTTCAGTAAACTACCCTATTGCTGTGGCGACGCTTTCGTAAAATGTCACTTGTTAAAAGTCTAAGGTCAGCAGAATGATGATTATTATATTATTATAGTCAACTATTTCGCCGTTACTAACACATCTTCGGTAGTGTAGTGGTAAGTATCCCCGCCTGTCACGCGGGAGACCGGGGTTCGATTCCCCGCCGGAGAGAAACTTTTGTTTTGTTTAGTTTCTCTATCCTTGTAGTTTAAGTGAAATAATCGTTCTCAATGTGGTGTCTACCACTTATACCGATACCAATTCAGAATACAAATAATTTAACACAAAACATTTTTTTTCTTTTCTCCATCACAGTTAAAATATACTTTTGTTTTTTTTAACACGGACTGAGAGGTTCTTTATGTATTCGCAACCAGTTCATGCTGATTTCAGAAAAGATGATAGAAACGACCAACTAAGCCAGTGATTTTGCCCGCGTAAATATCAAAAATTATTCTGAGAGATAAAAACACCGACTAAGTACGTATCGGACTTCGCACATTTCGAGTTTCGTACCAAACCGCAAAATCAAGTTGGTTGTAATACGAAAAATGAGGGCATTTCAAAGAAAACATCTATTTTATCAATATATTGATATTTGTTAGTAAAATATACGTAATAATAAACATTATCACCTCAAGTTCGTAGGTCAATGGGAAGTTTAAAAAATCTTCGGAACAAAATTTGTAAAAAAGCTGACTTTGGTGGATTCTCATTGCTTTGTTCGCCAATTTTTTTTGTAATAAAAAATACAGTAAGCATTTATCAACTCAACGAGTTCTAAACAACGATACCCCAGTCGATGGGATAGGTCATAACAATTTTTTCGCGCCCCCATTTAGCTGTATGGGAGCCCCCATAAAAATCATTTAATTACTATTTGACGATTTGTATGGCTTTTGGTCAACAAGATGCTTATTCTTTGAAAATTTGAAGACCAACCGTTTTGGCTGTAAAACCTTTGTGACAGACGACGGACAGAGAGCCAGACAGACACGTGAGTGACAGCAATAGGGCTCCGTTTGGACCCTTGGGTACGGAACCCTACAAAAGCACTGTGTCATAACACGGACGGCTTGAAACAGAAAAATAAATAGATTACTAAACAACATACAGCTACATAGCCGCGGCGGGGTTAACGGTGACCACTTACCTACCATCAAGGCTACCTGCTTTAGTTACTACTTTAATAATAATAAAAAGGGATAAATACAAAACTTTGACTAAAAGAAGAAGACCTGCTGCACTGTTTCGCCGGTTCCTTCACATCTTCGGTAGTATAGTGGTAAGTATCCCCGCCTGTCACGCGGGAGACCGGGGTTCGATTCCCCGCCGGAGAGAATCTTTTGTAGTCCCAAGAGCGAGCGAAGCGAGCTCGGGAGCTTAGAGAACCCCGTCACGGATAGGTTAAGTTCGAAGGGGAAGACATTCGAAGTTCGCTCGCTTTGCTCGCTCACTTTTGCTCTCCCGTCATCTCCTTCATGTTAGGTTACTTTAGACCCTGCAGACAGAAATAGGAGCCCCCGCCCCGGGGCTATACAAAAGTTTATTTTCAAGTCGCTGTTTTAAACATTTGTATTTGTTTCGCCCACTGTTTGTCGCCCACTTAGTATTTCAGTAAGCCATATTCAGTATTTTTACACCTTTAATTTGAATTTATTTTCGCTCGTTTAAATACTATCCATTAGATTTATCCCAGTTTGGTCACCTGAAATATAACACTTATTTTTATTTATTACATTTTGTACGAAAAGACTAAAATAATCAACAAAATTTGCTAAAAGTGACTGACAGTACCATCAAACATTTTTAAATAATATTGGAACTATTTTGACCACAATCTCGCTTAGATTTGATTGTAATCAATTAACATAATATATCAGTGTTTAACAATATGTAGGTGAAGCTTTGTGTTGACTATGCTAGTATTATATTATCTGTAACGCAATTTTTGAATTAATAATTTGTAGTTATGTATCGGTTGAACATTACTTTAACCGAAAATCTGTCAAACTTTGACCTTAAGGTTGCTCTAGTCGATCATTCTTCCAAACAAACGTAGTCTGACGATTACTCCACTGTTTGACGATGTACGTTCGAAACAAAAAATCATATGAATTTGTCTCATTTTATAATTTGTAAATAAATCAATTTGTTGTTTGTCTAGCCCTGTATGGAAAAAAAAGAAGAAATTTATGAACGTCGAAAGTTATTTCAACAATAATTTTAAAGCATCTTTGGACCCAAATAAAACCATAAGAAGAAGGGAAAATTGCAAAACACTAAACATACGGGGATAGATTATTAGTACAACAATGAAATAATTTATTTTGAATAGATACCTTTAGACGTTTTTTCGTGAAATTCATATTCCCAAAGGCCTGTTTATAAAATTTCGTGCGCTCGTTTTCGTCCTAAATCATCATCTATTTCGCTACAAATTTGCAAAAGTGTGTTTTCGTACGCGAACTTCTTACTGCTCGTCACAGCATCTATCTCTTTCGCACGTGTTGTCGGATGAGATAGCAACGATTTTAACCCCGCGCATAAAATAGTTCGTGCCGTCGAATAGGACAACCTTAAAGTAAACGATCGGTTTGACACGTTCTTAATTCAGAAACCAGTCAATAGAAACAATCTAAACATTTGTTTCGTATGGGAATCGATCCCACAACTCTTAACGAATACCTTATACTGTATACCCACTGCGCTTCCTAGTCGAATAAATTCGTTCTAAAGTGCACTGCTCCAGTGGTTGCAAAAGTGGCTGTCAAGCGACAAGTACGAGATTAAATTCCCGGGTCAAGTATTGTTGCGAGAATCAGTTGTATTCATTTTCAGTTGGCGAATTCTACGCAATAGTTCTGAAAGTCGGAGGAACCTACTACAACCGAAATATACCTATGGAGACCTTAATTATTTTCAAGAATCATCCGAGTGACTTTCCATGAAATTATTAATTATTTCTGTTATAATACGAAGTCCACTTAGCTAGAATGCCCATTTTCTAATAACTCCGGGTCTATGTCTGTTTTAGGGAACAGACATCTTACTTCTTACTAATATTAGAAATGCGAAAATTTGGATGTGTGTATGTTTGTTACTCAATGACGCCAGAACTGTTTAACGGATCTGGATGAAATTCGGCACAGAGATATAAATAATAATAATAAAATGTTTATTGGTAACAAATATGTTACAATAATTAGTGTTCACTTATACAGCTATATTGTAGGAACTACATTGTTACCATTGGCTAATGAACCCTGCCTCTCAAACTAGGGCAACCTGTATCTTGAGAGACAGTTTTCGGGTAAGTTTTTGCGTACATAATATAACATAGTCATCGCTATCACAATGTGTTATTATTAAACAATTTAAAAATAAAAATAAGATTAATTCATAAGATTTAAAAGTATGGTCTGTATAGTGATTGTGGAGTGGAGTTTGATGGTTTTTTATTTGACTTATCTTTTATCTAGGACAGGCACACAAAATACTTTTTATCCCGGCAAAATGTACGGTTCCCGAGGGACAATTTCCAACTTTCACGCCGGATGTTAGTATAATATTATAAATGCGAAAGTTTGTATGGATGAATGGATGTATGTTTGATATCCAATCACGCCAGAACGGCTGAACGGATTTGAATGAAATTTGCCACAGAGATAGGTTAGTCTGGAATAGCATATATGCTACTTTTCATCCCGGTATAATGTTCGCTTGGGATAAGAAAACACTTTTCACGCGGACGAACCCGCTGATAGAAACTAGTTAAATTTGTAATCAAGAATTTCGTGAGGAAAATATACCTTGTACCTATTTCGCATCAGAACCCAATCCTGTTTGCGTGGGTATATTTCGAATAACAATTTAGTCTAAGGCATTGACGGTGTATAACTCCTTTTAGACCTGCCAATTGTTTTTCTAGCGTCATTCTTCCGCAGAGAATTTTATTACGGTCATTCAGAAAATGACGTCAAATGCACAACGCCATCTATCGAATATGGAGTTAAACTATCCCGAGTAACTGAATTGCGTGTGTTGTGTTCTTTTACTTCTTGAACACTTTAAATTCATCTAACTTTTGATAGAGTGAACCGATTGTTAGGAAACAAAAACTAAGTAATACTTCAAATTACGCACGTTTTATATGTAAAAGTTATCTACATTGGTTTCGTACATTATACGTTATGCGTGCACAACTATACAGATAAACAGCAAACAAACAAACGGACAGGTTATTCTTTAACACCCTGGCTATTTTTTACGTGCGTTGCTGTGTTTCTGTGTGTCTGTCTGTCGCATCATAACTTCCTCCTAAACAGATGAACCGATTTTGATTTAGTTTTTTTTTGTTTGTAAAGTGACTTTGTCGAGAGTGTTTTAGCTATGTTTGATTAAAACCTGTCCAGCCGTTTAAAGTTACCCGCATTTTTTCCGCTCTTGGAATCTGGATTTAGGTGTTTTGATAGAATGTTTTGGCAATATTTTCGATGTGCAAAAACTACTTTTCTACAGATTTATTGTATGTATTGATGATACTTTCCTTTTCATTTTATTTTACAAAGTATTTACAAGAATTTTATAACCAATTTTAACTTATTTTTTTAATTTTATGTTTGTTTTATATTCCTTTTAAAATACATGCGACTTACGCTGTAAATGATGTGCATGCCTGTAATTGGCTTGCTTATAGAGGATCGTTTCTAGATGTTTATTTGTAACTAGTTGACCCGGCAAACTTTGTTTTGCCATAAAAACACCTCACACTTATCTACCCTACCTACCCTACCCTACCCTACCCGACCCTACACTACCCTACCCTACCCTACACTACCCTACCCTACCCTACACTACCCTATCCTACACTACTCTAACCAACACTACCCTACACTACCCTACCCTACACTACCCTACCCTACCCTACCCTACCCTACGCTACCCTACCCTTCCTACCTACCTACACTACACTACTCTACCTACCTACCCTACCCTACCCTACCCTACCCTACCCTACCTACCTACCTACACTACACTACTCTACCTACCTACCCTACCTACCTACCCTACCCTACCCTACCCTACCCTACCTACCTACCTACACTACACTACTCTACCTACCTACCCTATCTACCTACCTACCCTACCCTACCCTACCCGACCCTACACTACCCTACCCTACCCTACACTACCCTACCCTACGCTACACTACCCTATCCTACACTACTCTACCCAACACTACCCTACACTACCCTACACTACCCTTCCCTACCCTACACTACCCTACCCTACCCTACCCTACCCTACCCTACGCTACCCTACCCTACCCTACCCTACTAGGTAGGTACCTACCTACACTACACTACTCTACCTACCTACCCTATCCAACCAAACTTTTTTTTTTTTTTTTGCTTTTAAGCCTTCCCTGTATTCTGTCGAACATAACAAAAAAAGAATTATTCAAATCGGTCCAGCCGTTCTCGAGTTTTAGCGAGACTAACGAACAGCAATTGATTTTTATATATATAGATATTGATGTGTAATTCAGCCGTGTATTGATAATAATTAATTAAATAAATGTCAAATCTTATACAGTTATCATGTTTTATTTCAATCAGAAACCATATAAATTCATAGCCAGTTTTTGTTCTACAAGACCTACATTGAAATAAGTAAGGTTTGTTCAAGTTATAGTTGAAAATTGGCGTAATGCCAGCCTCGGCTTCTCTTAATGTGTAATAATAGAGGATCCAACGTTAATGCTTTTATCTTGAACTTATCCGGTTTTTAATTGGACATGGTTTTCGAAATAGGATTGCAACGAACAATTTGTCGAAAAATGCAACTTTGTAGTTTAAAAGGAAAAATAAAAAGAATAAAAAGTCAAGATGGAACGTTGCAAACAACAAAGTGACGCCGGTTCAAACTATGCCTTGCCGTACAAATACACAATTACACGCACTCACGTACAACGAAATTACGCTTTAGCTTGTCATTTGAGCTCAAAGATTAAATAATAAAGCTCAACTGACAAGCTATGGGGTAGTTTCGTTGTACGTGTGCGCGTGTAATTGTGTATTTGAAAAAAAAAATTATTTATAATTGATTCATGTATCTACATAATTTTGAACACAAGGTTATTTCGTGTAACTTACAGTCTTGCTTTAAAAAAATAATTAACAACACGATATTTTTTCGCAAATTTTGTAAACTACTCCAAAACGACATGTATGTTTAAAAATATTTTTACACAGAAAAATTGATTGGTGAAATTTCTTCATAACTAACATAGCTTAAGTAAATCAAATGATATTTTGCACACAAAACTGTTCAAAAGGAGGTGCAATATTGATATTTTGGCATCGAGCGGGCGCACGGCCAGTACTGCGTTAACATAATTGGGGCGTAAATATTGCCTTTACTAGTAAATAAATTATGGATGGACTGTGTGAGGAGTGATATGAAAGAAAAGGGGCTCAGTGGATAGCGTGTCGGGGGGTAGGACGAAATGGAAAAAAAACCGGCCAAGTGCGAGTCGGACTCGCGCACGAAGGGTTCCGTACCATTATCGCAAAAAACGGCAAAAAAATCACGTTTGTTGTATGGGAGCCCCCCTTAAATATTAATTTTATTCTGTTTTCAGTATGTGTAGTTATAGCGGTAACAGAAATACATCATCTGTGAAAATTTCAACTGTCTAGCTATTACGGTTCAAGAGATACAGCCTGGTGACAGACAGACAGACAGACAGACGGACCGCGGAGTCTTAGTAATAGGGTCCCGTTTTTACCCTTTGGGTACGGAACCCTAAAAATGGTGACGGTATGGAAGAAGAAAACGTGTTGCGCCGACCCAAGTAACTTGGGACAAGGGCAGGATGACGATGATGTAAAAAGGAACGTGCGGCCCCGACCCCAATAGGGGTGATGATGGGGTACCAAAAAAAAATCTAATTAGTCCGTCAAGTTCAAGTAGAAGCTGAAAAAATAATAGACACCTATGTTTGCTTTGTCAAATTTATAAAAAAAACACTTAGATAAAGCGCATTAAAGTGAGGGAGTGGGGGCTGGCTACGTCATACCTTCTTCGTAAGAAATGTACAAAGGCGTGAAGTCATGCGACATATCGACTCAATTGTATTGCCGTATTTTTTTGTTCTTTTTCGTTCCTTTTTTTTTGTTTTTGCAATCTGTCGGAATAAATAGATATTTTAGTCATCATCCCTATTTAAATAAATTGGCTTAAGTGTCTCTAAACAAATTATCAATCTACCAGCGATGGCGATAATCGAAATGCCAAAAATAAGGGATTGGTCAAATGACTTTTCGTTAGTGATTGGCAATCCCATACAAGTTTTCAATTGCTTTGACGACGCTTTCGTAGAATGTCAATTGTTTAAAGTCTGCAGAATGATGATTATAGTATTATTAGGAACCAGAAGCGAAACACGATATAAAAATAAACAATCTTTTAGTCCCTGAAATTACAATTTGCAAAAATAGTAAAAGAACACGTAACATAAAATTCAATACATTAAGCACACCATAGCTGTCAGGTAGCACGTCCTTCTTGGTCGACGTGCTAGCAGCAAAGAGAGCGAGGACACACAATGCACCTCCTTCCATAAACTTATGCGCAATTCTTGTGTCATCTCATTGTCTTTGCATGGCATTCGCAATTTCTATGACGCCACCTCGCCTATCAGCTATTAATATTATTATAGTCAACTATTTCGCCGTATCTTTCACATCTTCGGTAGTATAGTGGTAAGTATCCCCGCCTGTCACGCGGGAGACCGGGGTTCGATTCCCCGCCGGAGAGAGTCTATTTTTGTTTGTCCTTATATGTTTGGGTGAAATAATTGTTATTAAAATGGTATCTAATCCACTCTTGACGATACCAATTCGGAATACAAATAATTTAATTAAAAAAATTTCTTTCTCGATCACTGTTTTTTTTTTTAATACGTTTTTTTTAATACTTTTTTTTTAATACTCTTCAAATAGCTGGTGGTGACCACTTACCTAGAATCAAAGCTACCTGCTTTTTTTATTAACTTTAAAAAACCGGCCAAGTGCGAGTCGGACTCGCGCACGAAGGGTTGCTGATGTTTTTTTTTGCCTTTTTTTTTAAAAAGGGAATAAAATCATTTTTGCTGTATGGGAGCCCCACTTAAATATTTATTTAATTCTGTTTTTAGTATTTGTTGTTATAGCGGCAACAGAATACATCATCTATGAAAATTACAACTGTCTAGCTATCACGGTTCATGAGATACAGCCTGGTGTCAGACAGACAGATAGTCAGACGGACCGTGGAGTCTACCCTAAAAAACCCTAAAAAAAAGGATGAATACAAAACTGTCTAAAAGACACGCATCTGGCAGAAGAAAACGTGCTGCACTATTTCGCCTGTTTCTTCACATCTTCGGTAGTATAGTGGTAAGTATCCCCGCCTGTCACGCGGGAGACCGGGGTTCGATTCCCCGCCGGAGAGAAACTTTTTGTTTTTTTGTTCGTATTATAGCTTTTTGAATAAGTAGGACAATATCTCTATGCTAACCACTCTATTTACAATAATTATATTATTGTTAAAAAAAAAAAAAAAAGAAACAAGAATTGTAAAAAATAGTATATTATGCAACTAGTGAATAAAGGACGGACTTAAAGCGAGGGCCGTAGATGAATCACGAGCAAGTGAAAGATTCTAACGACTGAATCACGGGAATGATTCGTGCTGATTGAATCACGAGCAATAGCAAGTGATTTAAGTGTTAGAATCTTGAGCGACGCGAGTGATTCATGGCCCTCGATATAAATCCGTTTCATTCGAGAGTTGCATACTATACTTTATTTTATACCCTGACTTCGAGAAAAATAAAGATTTAAGCTAAAATAGATATTTCATGAAAAAAAAGGAAGGTTTAATTAATTAAAATAACAGCTATGAACACAAAACTGTTTTTATGCGAAACTCCTTGCCAAAAATGTCCACCGATCAAATCTCTAGGAGTTATTTGCACAAAGAGTTTGTATCGAGTATATTTTGCGTAAAGAGTTTGTATAGCATTGAGATGGGGGTCGAAAACATTGGTGTGTTCTAAATTCAAACACCAAAATACCTATAAAAGTGCGTGAATAAAAGTAAATAAAAAAGCTTTTTAGAGGGGGAATGCTATAAATGTATTTTTAAACAAAATTTCATACTAAAAATTTTCTTTGTCACAAGGAACTAACGTGTGTGCAAAATTTCAGCTCAATCGAACACCAGGAAGTGAGTCAAATTTAACTTTAGGTTTTAAGATTTGATAACAGACACCAGGACAACTGAAATTAAATAAAAGCTTGTAAAATACCCTGTCGTAGAATGACACCCTGGAGTCTACGACAGACGCACTTCTGGCCAATCAGTGGTTAATACAAACAGTCCATGCAAAGGTTTTTACCTTCAGCATGATTGTGGGCACAATAGCGGTCTTATTAAACACATTTCTGCATTAAAGTAACCCTCCCCCACAAATAGCGTACCCATACAAATATTTGTTCCGTTCGGTAATCGAACCCGCGACACGCAAAACAGCAGCCGATCGCTCAACCACTGCGCCAACCGGAACCGGCGCTAGTTCTTAGGCTAACTTGTACATATTGCACTAAGATTATTTTACAGTTCCAAAAGAGGGAAGAATAACATGGAAATTTATCATAGAAATCTATACATATAATAAATCTGTAGAAAAGTCATTTTTGTACATTGAAGAAATTGAAACAAAAAATAGCCAGCGTGTGAAAAGATAAGTAACAGAACCCATTTCCATCATTTTTGAAATTTTTGTCTGTTTGTCTGTTTGTCTGTTTGTTTGTGCGCACATCACGTAAAATCTACGAATTCAATGCTGACAATGTTTATATACAAAAATTATACGCAACTTGAGGTTTAACTTAGTTTTTGTTTCATCGAAATCGGTTCACTCTATCAAAAGATATGATTAATTTAGTGAGTTCAAGAAGTAAAATATTACGTTACGCAATTAAGTATAGTACTTGCAACGACATCTTAAGACTAAAAATAGAACTAATGTTGATAGTTGAAATCTAAATCCGATAGATGGCGTTGTGCAAATGACGTCATTTTCTGAATCGCGGTGTTAAGATTTTCCGCGCGAGGATGACGTCCACCGTGTTTACTAGGCAAATTGGGTTTCGTTAGGTGTCTTAAAAGTTCTTGCGTGTGTCGTAAAAGTTCTTTGGTTGCTTGGTTTATCGATTTTCTAAATTGGTCGAAAAAAAAGTATTTGCTTATCTTATTGGTTTCGTTTGGTCAACTTTGGTCATTGGTTTGAAGTACGAAGTTAAGATTGTATTTGATTTACTTCGTAGTTTGAATCCAATAGTGCCAATCGTTATACAGTAAGTTAGTGTTGCCAATTCGTTGAGTCACGACCACGAACAGACGATACGTTGTCACACTAGACTGTTCGACGCACCGTTCTTTTAAGTTTGTAGGCTATTCAGTCATAAGTGTTGTTAGTTTTGTTTATTGCTTTAATTTTCCTTGAAAATGCCTCAAAGAAAAAAAACTAACCTTTCGCTGCGTAGCCGAAATGCGAAAAGGATGAGACTTTGTAGGTCTCAGGAATCGGAAGAAGATCGTGAAGCACGGTTATCTGCTAACCGAGAGCACATCGCTCTTTCACGTGAATCGGAAACGTTCACCGAAAGGGAGTCACGTTTAAGTTCACAAAGAACACGGACCGCGACTTTGCGGTCTCAAGAGAGTATCCAGGAACGCGAAGACCGGCTGTCTGCTGATCGGGAGCGCCACTCTCTCTCACGTGAGTCAGAGACATTCACAGAAAGGGAGTCGCGCTTAAGTTCGCAAAGAACTCGGACCGCGACTTTGCGTTCTCAAGAGAATATCCAGGAACGCGAAGTTCGGCTGTCTGCTGATCGGGAGCGCCACTCTCTCTCACGTGAGTCAGAGACATTCACAGAAAGGGAGTCGCGCTTAAGTTCGCAAAGAACTCGGACCGCGACTTTGCGTTCTCAAGAGAATATCCAGGAACGCGAAGTTCGGCTGTCTGCTGATCGGGAGCGCCAGTCTCTCTCACGCGAGTCAGAGACTTTCACAGAAAGGGAGTCGCGCTTAAGTTCGCAAAGAACTCGGACCGCGACTTTGCGTTCTCAAGAGAGTATCGAGGAACGCCAAGCACGTCTGTCATCTGACCGAGAGCGACACGCTCTCTCGCGCGAGTCTGAATCTCTCTCCCAAAGAGAAGAACGATTAGAAATAGCTAGACATAACTATGTAGGTGTACAAAGAAACAATGAAAGTTATCTTGCATCTGAAAGGGAAAGAATAGATGAACTAAGACGAGCAGAAACAGCAGAACAACGTCAATCTCGCCTAGAAATAGAACGAGCTCGATACCATATGAATAGAGAAACAAATAGCGGAGCTGATGAGTCCATGGAAAATGACGATGCAAATATTTTATTACCTTGGGACAATAGGGAAAAATCAGGGTTCACATATTCGTCTAGAATTAATTATGCTGGCTTTACTTTCGTGGGTGACATGAGAGAAATTTGTAATTTTTGTCATGCTTTGAAATGGAGGAAAGAGACAGATGGAATGTGCTGCTCAAATGGAAAAATTGTTCTTCCAAATTTCCAAGATCCACCACACTTACTTATAAGTCTCCTGAATGGCGATCATCCCCAGTCGAACCGTTTTTTGGATAATATTCGTTTATATAACAGTGCTTTCCAAATGACTTCCTTTGGGGCAAAACAAATAACGGAAGGACCGTTCATGCCAACCTTCAAAGTACAAGGTCAAGTTTATCACCTTATTGGATCTTTGCTGCCAGAAAATGAACCCAAATTTCTCCAAATTTATTTTGTATCCGATTACACGCAACAGCTCAATGTTAGAAATCACAATTTTCCCCAGCTCAATGCTGAGCTTTTGGGTCAACTTCAAGAATTGCTGCATCGCGTTAACCAGTACGTTCGTGAATTCAAAGCTGCATTGGAGTCAATTCCACAAGGCAGCAATGATTTCAAAATTGTTATAAGTGCCGATAGACGTCCTGTGGGTGAACACCGTGGAAGACACAATGCACCCGTCGCAGATGAAGTTGCAGTTGTTTTAGTCGACCAGGAGTGTGAGAGACGTGATATCGTGTTGCGTACACGCGACGATCGCCTTCAACGCATTTTGGAAACCCACCGAGCTTACGACGCCCTGCAATATCCACTAATCTATTGTCATGGTGAAGATGGGTACAATTTTGGGCTGTACCAAGTGAACCCTACTACGAGAGTCACTAATTATCAAAAAAAAATATCTGCTCAACAATACTATTCCTACCTTTTACAAATAAGGCAAAACAGTTTCGTATATTTGCAACGATTTCGTGGTTTGTTCAGCCAATTTATTGTGGACATGTACGCAAAAATAGAAACTGAACGTTTAGTGTATATTCGCACTAACCAGCGACGGTTACGCGCTGAAGAATACGTGCACTTGCGGGACGCCATGCAATCAGATAATAACGTCGAAAACTTGGGTCGATTGGTTATTTTGCCATCCAGTTTCACAGGCGGTCCGCGGTATATGCACGAACGAACGCAAGATGCTTTTTGTTACGTCCGTAAATACGGCCGGCCGGACCTTTTTATAACATTTACAACAAATCCAAAGTGGACGGAGATTTGCCAGGCACTTCTCACAGGACAGGCGTCATACGACAGACATGACATTATTGCTAGGATTTTTCATTTAAAACTCAAAGTCTTGATTAATCTACTTACAAAGGAGAAAGTTTTCGGTTCAACTCTTTGTTTTATGTATAGCGTCGAGTGGCAAAAGCGTGGTTTACCCCACGCGCACATTCTTCTGTGGCTGGAAGAAAAAATTCGTCCCGATGCTATAGACAGTGTCATAAGTGCAGAATTTCCGGACTATAATGCAGATCCGATTTTGCATGACATAGTAAAAACACATATGGTTCACGGGCCATGTGGCCTCTTAAACAGGGAATCACCGTGCATGAAAGATGGTCAATGCTCAAAAAAATACCCCAGAGCACTGAAAGAACTAACTATGGCTGGGGAAAATGGGTATCCGCAATACCGGCGAAGATCACCGTCGCAAGGTGGTTTCACAGCTACTGTCAGATTCCGTGGACAAGAAATAATTCTAAATAATAGTTGGGTGGTACCGTATTCTCCAGTTTTGTCAAACGCTTTTCAAGCACACATTAATGTTGAAATTTGTAATAGCGTCGAATCTATAAAATATATATGTAAATATGTTAATAAAGGTAGTGATCAAGCCATGATAGCACTAAGAAATAACAACCAATTTGATGAAGTGACAAGGTATCAATCTGGCCGATACATAAGCTCTTCGGAGGCAGTTTGGCGCATTTTGAGTTTCCCTATTCATGAAAGGTATCCGCCAGTCATCCATCTTGACGTGCACCTGGAAGGCGGGCAGCGAGTTTACTTTCAGCCAGAAAATGTGGCAGAAAGAATGAACAACCCAAGACAAACCACCTTGCTCGCATTCTTTCGCCTTTGCGAAAGAGACAATTTCGCTAAGTCTCTGTTGTACAATGAAGTGCCACATTATTATACTTATAACAAGCAGCAAGGTGTTTTTAATCGCAGGAGACGTGGAACTGCTGTAGAAGGCGAGTCCGGCATTTTTAAAGAACACGTGATTGGAAGAGTATACACGGTGCACCCAAATAATGCAGAGTGTTATTATTTACGCCTTCTTCTTCACACAGTGCGAGGACCTACTTCTTTTGCTGAGCTCCGCAAAGTGGACGATATAGAATATCCCACATTTCAAGCTGCTTGCCGCGCACGGCATTTATTAGATGGCGATCAGCATTGGGATGATGCTTTAGCCGAAGCATGCGTCAGTGATAGTCCACATCGTTTGCGCCATTTATTTGCCATTTTGTTGACATTTTGTGGCCTATCGGACGCTGGGCAGTTGTGGCAAAAATATAAAGACGCGTTTGCCGAAGATTTTTTGAGACAGCAAAATATAAATAGTGAAACTTCTGACCAAGTACGTGAAAGCTGCCATAATAGGGCTTTGCTGGCTATACAAGATATAGTTACAAGTATAGGAGGGAACCCCCTCAGTCAATACGGCTTGCCGACACCGACAGTTGGTGGGGAACGAATTAATAGGGAGTATACATCTGAAATAAATTACAACCCCGAAGAGTTAGCAGAAATATTGCGAAATGGCTGTTCAAATTTGACGTCAGAACAACGTCAAATCTTTGATAGAGTATGCTGTAGTGTAGAACATTCATTAGGAGAAATGCTGTTTTTAGATGCACCTGGTGGAACAGGTAAAACTTTCCTCACTAAAGTTATCTTGGCTCAAATAAGGAGCCAAAACAAAATTGCCCTTGCCGTCGCTTCCTCAGGAATAGCTGCCACTTTATTACCAGGAGGAAAAACTGCACATACAACATTTAAAATACCAATCGACTTGGACCGCACAGAAAACCCTGTTTGCAACGTGTCTCGCAATAGTGATAAAGCAAGGGTTTTACGCGATTGCGCCCTTATCGTTTGGGACGAGTGTACGATGGCAAATCGTAAAGCTGTGGAAGCTGTAGATAGAACGTTGCGAGATATAAGACAAAATGACCGACCGATGGGAGGCTTAACGGTGCTATTCTGTGGAGACTTCAGGCAGACACTCCCTATAATACCCAGAGGAACGAGGGCCGATGAAATAGGTGCCTGTTTAAAGAGCTCTATTTTATGGCGTAGTGTCATATTAACTAATTTGAGCTTTAATATGCGAGCATATTTGGGAGGTGACGCAAACGCGCAGGTTTTCTCAAATTTACTACTTCAAATTGGTAACGGCACATACCCGACTCAAGAAGGAGGTAAAGTAACTTTAGTCGAAAGCCTGTGTTCTTCTGTTGCCTCACAGCAGGAACTCATTTCCTCTGTATACGGAGATCCATCAGAGATCTCGAACCATGACGCTGCTTGGCTATGCCAACGAGCTATTTTGGCACCTCGCAACGACCAAGCAGCAGCAATAAATTCTCAAATATTGGTACATGTTTCTGGAGAAAGTAGGGAATATTTATCTATTAACACGGTTTTAGAAGAAGGAGATGCCACCCACTATCCAGTAGAGTTTTTAGACTCTCTAAATACACCAGGTCTTCCAGCACACAAAATTTATTTAAAAGTCGGAGTACCAATCATTCTACTCAGAAATTTAAGCCCACCAAAACTATGCAATGGAACTCGGTTGAGAGTAACAAATCTCCAACGAAATGTCATCGAAGCCGAAATCTTAACAGGTTGCGGCTCCGGTGATGTTGTTTTCATTCCCAGGATACCCATTATCCCCAATAATTTTCCGTTTACTTTCAAACGTGTGCAATTTCCTGTAAGCCTCTGTTACGCTATGACTATTAATAAAGCCCAAGGCCAGACGTTATCCGTTGCGGGTGTAGACCTTACTTTTGATTGTTTTTCACACGGCCAACTCTATGTTTCTCTATCACGTGTTAGCAACCCAAACAACCTTTTTGTATATGCTCCGGGTAATTCCACCGCTAACATAGTATATAGAGAAGCATTAACGTAATCAACTATACCAAAGTCAGGACTCTTATCTAAATCATCAAAAAGGTGATATACTCTTATCTAAACGACGTTGTTTTGCTCTCGACAACCACGCGAACGAAGTCGCGGGCACAGCTAGTAATAAATACTTGTACTATAATATAACATCTATCTGCCTAGCCTTTGCCCAACTATGTTGGGGTCGGCTTCCAGTCTAACCGGATTCAGCTGAGTACCAGTGTTTTACATGGATCAACTGCCTATCTGACCTCCACAACCTAGTAACTGGGTAACACGATACCCCTTGGTTAGACTGGTATCAGATCTCAAGCTTTTGATAACTCGTAACGACTGTCACAGATCTTCAAATGACAGCCGGGACCAACGGCTTAACGTGCTTTCCGAGGCACGGAGGAATCTCGTTATGTTGAAATGGTCACCCGTCTACGGACCGCCCTCGTCAAGTGTTGCTTATCCTTGAAGATTGACCCATGCGACTGTTATTATTTAGCCACGAGCTCTTCTCTTAGCCACGAGCTCCTCTCTTGTACTACATAACATACGACACGAAAAGTATTTAAGATTCAAAGTGCAGAATCACCCGTATGATTCGTTTAAAATAGGAATGTTATCGAAGTGTCGAGTAAAATAGTGCAGCGTTGGAACCTGCTAGAATCTACCAGTTTGAAACAGATGCTTTGCTTCGCTGTAGAGTGGATATGATGCTTTCGTATTTAGGATAGGATTTTTTAAAGAACCAGCCCTTTTCCCAAAGCCTTCGTCCCCAAGACCTTTCCCGTTGGAACCGTAACTTTTTTAAAGGATTAAAAGTATTCTATGCCACTCAGTACTCAGCAGCTGGTTAACACAATACCTCTTGACAGGAGTGATATCTGATTTATGGCTGCTGACTAACCCTAACGACTTTCAAAAATTTACAAACGACTGCCGAGTGCACAGGCGTCACCTGAATACGGACACAAACCTTAGGAACCCCGAATTCGCTTACAGATATACCCACTGCATCTAGCACAGGAGTCAGGGTATCTAGCACAGGAGTCAGGGACTTCATTGAATTGTATTATATTTCTTGTGTAAATAAAGATAAATAAAATAAAGATATGTACAGCAAAAACCGAGAGCCACCACCAACCATAACGTGTTAAAGACATCATGATTCCGCGATATGATTCGCGAAAAATGAGGTATATTGCTATTTGTCTTGTGTCATAGCTCTGTCATATAATTCTCACAGTGGTACAATAATAGTTTTGGCGCGTCAGAGTAAGGGCCCTGTAGGCTGGCTGGAATGATGGCCGGTTCTCATACAATAGCCCTCACTACGGTATAAATGCGTAAACTAAATCCCTAAACAAGAAGTAGTCAGCCAGGGCTGATGGCGTTGCTTGGCTTCCGAGGCACGCTGTAGGCCATCCACAGATCACCCTTAGCCAGCGTAGTTTAATCAATATCGATCAACCCGTACCGTTGTTATTACTTATCCACTAAGCAGTCTCTTCACAATGTCTATTCATACCCTGTATTGTTAACCATTTGAAAGATGCATCCCAAAAACCCCGAAAACAAAAAACTTATCCTCTCTAACAACGAAAGATTTCTATTGCAATACAGAATAATATTCGGAAGTGCTTTCAAATCGGATACAGTTAAAATATTCATGTGATTGTGGGCACACTAGTGCTGCCCCCTCTTGGGGGACGTTGTGTCTGATTGCCCGGGAATTTTCCCGGAATTTGCCGGCAGTCCCGGCCGCGAGACTACTCGCGTCGCTGATTCGGCGATATGTATCGAGGGGTCCAAGTTATGAAAGAAAAACAAGACACAAACATTCCTTCCTTTAAAACTTAGGAAAAATTTAAATGAAAATGCCAAACAATATTATTTTTATAAAGGTTACGAAACAGTACCTACTATGTGCTATTATTGATAGACATTGGGATAGTCTAGCCATGAATTGATAGGTCGCTAAATCTTAAGCACCGAAATATCGGCTTTTAGTGCAAATATATTTTCTTGACATGAGCATTTCCCAAATCATTGTAAAAAATGTTGTGGAGGTCAGATAGGCAGTCGCTCCATGTAAAACACTGGTACTCGGCTGAATCCGGTTAGACTGCAAGCCGACCCCAACATAGTTGGGCAAAGGCTAGGCAGATTGATTGATTAAGCATTTCCCAAATCCTGTGACATAATCCTATCTTTAGTATTAATACACACACACAGTACACTTGATGAATAATTTTGGAAAAATTGCAACTTGCAAGCTTATGAAGCTTCCGCATTTTCATCAAAACTCATCATCATCATCTTCCTGCCCATAAACCATGTTACGTGGGGTCGGCGCAAAATATTTTCTTCTTCCATACCGTCACCCAGACACCTCTCATTTGTCGTAAACAAGACGTTTGAAGAAGTTGTGTTCCAGTATTCGACATATGTATGTTTTAACAGCCTATTCGCTATTGCTCTTTTCTGATGGAAATTATTCTTGTAAGTTCCGAAGGAGCAAGATACAACTCTTCAAACAAAATCCTTTTCAAAACCGCCATTCAATTATAACTTGTACCACACTCAAACGAATTAGCGAACAATAGGGCACTGTTTACTTGAAAACTTGGTGTCTATAATAATGTGGAATTTATATCATGTGCCGTGCAAAATGGAAGGTGCCGATCAGCCGGTTTACGTAATCGATTTACGTTGATAACCTGCTTTATTGGTAAGTACACAGTATTCGCCAAGATGAGCTGGCCTTGATACACAATTTTATTTTTTTGTACATTTGGAACAAAGTTAACGTTAATTTTGTTAGTATAATTTAAATATTCAAGTGTTTTTGTTGTGCACTTAATTTTCAAATCTCTCTATGGCATTGAGATTTGCTGTTAGAGAACCTAATGATAGGTTAAGCTCGCTTTTGTACATAAGCTGTCCTATTGTATTTATTACCGACTTCAAAAAAACGGAGGTAATCAATTCGACGCATATGTATGTACTATTGATGGAATTGCACAATATTCACATTATGGTACTCTATGTGGGCTTCTAAACACGTGTGCTAAATTTCATAAGTGTATGTTTGTATGTATGTTTGTCCACGCATTTCGCCGAAACTACTTGTCGGATCGTAACCATTATTTTTTTATTGGATTAGGTATCTCTCAACTTAGGGCATAGTGCAAGTTTTCAAGATATGGAACAAACTCCAAGACTTAGCCCAAACTCCTTAGCGACAAACAGCACTATTGTGTAAATTGAGTTTTTATGGGTATTTTGTCAATCCTTTATGTAACTTAGTATACAACTTTCTCACTTTTTAGGGTTAAGTGTACTAAAACTAAAAAGAAAGAAATAAAACCATTTTTACAAAAAAAAAAACGACCTCAGAAGCAAAATACTATAAAGTGCAAAATAACTTTCGTTTCGGAAGTTGGTGTCAAATAACGATAAAAAAGAAGTACAAAAGACACCGGCTTCCGAAACGTAAGTTTTGCACTTTGAGTATTTTGCTTTTGAAGTCGGTTTATGTTTTCGTAAAAAGTTTTATTTGTTTGTTTTGTGAATAATAAAGAATATGACAAATATTAATTTAAGGTGATATAAAGAGATGTAATAATATTAACTTATTTAAGAGTAAACTAAAAAAAACATGTATGTACCCTGTAACGTCGCCAACGCCCCAGAGGCAAATATTATATTATTACTAGCTGACCCGACAAACTTTGTTTTGCCATAAAAAGACCAAACATTTATCTACCCTACCCTACCCTACCCTACCCTACACTACCCTACCCTACCCTACCCTACCCTACGCTACCCTACCCTACCCTACCCTACCCGACCCTACACTACCCTACCCTACATTACCCTACCCTACCCAACCCTACCTTACCCTACCAGGCCAATGACGCCCTCGCCCATGTTTATCAGTGGGGTGTCAGCAATAAGTTGAAATTCGCACCGCATAAGACCAATGCGATGGTAATCACGCGGAAACTGAAGTTCGACACCCCACGGCTCAGCATGGGAGGGGTAGCCATTGGCATGAAGCAGGAAATCAAGATCCTGGGGCTAACAATCGACAACAAGCTTACGTTCAACAAGCACGTCGCCAACGTTTGTCAGAAGGCGACGGACTTTTATAAGCAGTTGTCGAGGGCTGCGAAGGTCAGCTGGGGCCTCCACCCCGACGTCATCCGCACCATGTACACGGCAGTGGTGGAACCGGTAATAATGTACGCGGCAGGTGCATGGGCACCTGCAGCCACAAAACAGTGCGTCACAAAGAGGTTAAATGCGGTCCAGCGGGGATTTGCACAGAAACTGTGCAAGTCCTATCGCACCGTTTCCCTGAACTCGGCACTAGTGTTGGCGGGGATGCTTCCCCTCGACCTCCGAATACGAGAGGCAGCTGCCCTATATGAGGCGAGGAGGGGTTTGCCCCAGTCGGCGCTGGGAGATGGGGACGTAGAGCGACGCACCGCATTTGCCTCTACACCCCACCCGGCGGAGCATATGAGCCTGCAGTTCATATGCCTGGCAGATCAGGACCAACTTGCAGACCACTGCTCACAAGCAGTGCAGATCTATACGGACGGCAGCAAGATCGACGGCAAGGTGGGGGCGGCATTGTCTTTTTGGAGCAATGGCGCCGAGACCAAATGCCAGAAAATCAAACTGTCGTCCTACTGCACGGTCTACCAGGCAGAACTGCTGGCCATATGTAAAGCCACGCGGGAGATCGCCAAGCAAAAAGACATTACATATGGTATTTTCAGTGACTCGCGATCGGCACTGGAAACGGTCAAAAACTACCGCTCTCTTCATCCCCTTGCAGTCGAAGCCCGGGAGAACCTGAGGCAGTGCAGCATCCAAAACAAGCATGTTGCTCTGTTTTGGATCAAGGCGCACGCGGGACTGGAGGGGAACGAGAGAGCCGACCAGTTGGCAAAAGAAGCGGCATTAAAACTAAAAAAGAAACCAGACTACGACCAGCGCCCGGTTTCATTCGTCAAGCGACAAATCCGTCAGGATTCGCTCGTCGAATGGAACCGGAGATACTCAATGGGTGATACAGCCGCCACCACAAAAATATTTTTCCCGGACGCCGTGGAGGCATATAAGACCGTCAGAAAATTGAGACCAACAGGGCATTTAACGCAAGTTTTGACGGGGCATGGTGGGTTTTCAGAATACCTGAACAGGTTCAAGTGTAAGGAAAGCCCATCATGCACCTGTGACGATGACGTAGCCGAAACGGCGATCCACGTTATCACGGACTGCCCGGTATATGCCCTAGACAGGTTTAACACTGAACAGCAGCTAGGGCTACAGATCACACAGGGCAACTTAAAGGAACTTGTATCAAACAAAAAGTATAGAACAGAATTTACAGAATACTGCCTAAAAGTAACACAAAAGGTAGTAAATAAAAATAAGTAAATAATAACACCAACGCTCGAAATCCTACATTGCCATGTAGGATCGGAAGCGAACAGAGCAATAAACATCTGCAAACCAACAGAAACCCGCTATTGCTAATGTGATATACTGATGTTAAATATAAGAAATTTTATTACTAGGATAACATGTTAAACTTAAGACACTCGTCAAGAGACTGGAGTAAATGAATGTATAGATAATAAGACAATGTAAAAATTTTGACCTTTAATAAAACGAGTCCCCAAGGTCTCGGACCATATGTCCGGGGAACCTCCCTAGTTCGCAGAGCGCCGAGTGGTAGGCGCAGTCTTCAATTACCTACCTTACCCTACCTATATAGCCTATGTCCTTTCCCAGGTCTCAAACTATCTTCATACCAACTTTCATCTAAATCGGTGCAGCGGTTTAAGCGTGAAAAGGTAACAGACAGACAGAGTTACTTTCACATTTATAATATTAGTATGGATTTAGAATAAGTAACTCTGTATCTAATTATAAGTGAACTGTTATATTTTATAAGTTCTTATGGGAAATAAATATCTTTAAACCTAAATTATTTATTTCAATAAGACCCTTCGATGGCACTTTTGTATCTCAAACAGTCGAACACATAACGGGTAACCAGTTAAGTGTCATTTATTTAAGATCAAACAACAAAACTAGAAGATAATAATATTGTTCTGAAGGAATACCTCCAATAAAGTCTTTTCGTGTTCAAAATAAAGAAACATTCTTCAGCATATATATACATTCAGACATTAAAACACGCCTTTGAAAGAAACTACAGAATGCCACACCTGCTACAGTTTTAACACGCTGTTCAAACACCTCACTCAAAAATAAAGGAAATGTTGTTACCAAAAAAGAAAGAAAGAAACTGCGAAACTGTTTGCACTTCAGTTGGTTTCTTGTCAATCCTATGTTCATCCACTCTAAAAAAACCCTAATATTATTCGAGGTTTGGCTCTTGCCTATTTCCTCCTCCAGTATTGGAGCAATTTAAAAGATTTTCCATAAACTGAATGAGAAAAATATATACTGTGCCCCTTTGTTTTCCTTTTTGTTGAGATATTATCTTTAGAAGCACTAGAACCCTCAAAAGCTGCTCATAATTGCGCTGTCCACAGAGGCCTAGTGTACAAATTTGACAACTATCAATGAAAAAAGGAAAACATAAGGGCACAGTATATATCTTTATTTTTCAGTTTATGGAATATCTTTTAAGTTGGTCCAATATTGGCGGAGGAAATAGACGAGAACTGCAAACTTCAAATTATGACTTTTTACTTAGGAAATTCAGTCGGATTTCTGCGACCGCATTTTCTCTTAAAGATCCAGTTCCCCATGGAAACTTTCTCTTACCAAACCCATACTACTCCAGTTAAACACAAATCCAAAACAAATACAGTATAACATAACTTCACCACTGTATTCCTCGAAGGGTTGGGCAGAAGTTCACATCATCATCAGCCATATAATGTTGCCACTGCAGGGACACAGAAATCCACTCTGTGAGAGAGGTAATGGGCCTTAATCCACCACGCGGGCCCGGTGCGGGTTCGTGGATGTCACATGTTTTAGATTTTTTGGTTCTAGGACATGCCGGTTTCCTCACGAACTGCACATAGAGTCCCACGTAAATGGGGACGAGTCTATAGCCATTAACAGGGCCTAAATCCACACTCCGTGCTGCTACTGATAAATTTCTAATGTAAAACTCAATAACATTTTACACGAGCCGGGCATCGAACCTGGCACCTACTCAGCAGTAGCGTTTATCCAAAACAAAATGTTCCAATTTCAAACCAGAACCCAGCCAACTCTAAAGTGCTGTAAAAGTCGTTGAGTTTGAAAACGGCTCGAATTACCTCCCCCCATCTGATATATCTAAGTGAGACAAGGATAAATGGCTCTAGAAAGGGACAGAAGACGATTTCTTCGTTTCAACAACATATGTAGATGTCAGATTAACGGAAGACCTGATATACGTCGGGTTAATTTAAGTTGAACAGAGGTGTATGGGCGAGGACAAAAGTGTTAACTGTCGTGTAGCATGGTTCAGGGAGTGCTTGACAGACAGTGTAAAGCTGAAACCACTGAAGACAGCTACATGACACTTGGGAGACATGGTTAAAAGATTTATTATAATAGGATACCAGATTAATTTAACATAAATGAAGCAAATGGAGTATGTGAGGATCGTAGGAGGTGGTGTTCTGTAGTTTCTGCATACCCTCATGAGAAAAGGCGAGAGTTTATGAACGTATTTATGTGTGCATGATAACATATTTGCATATTTATCTCTTTTACAAGCTTTTTATTAACTTGCAATGGATTTATGTATGTTCAAATCTTGCAACTGAATTTTAAAGCAGTTGTTCTCAATCGATTAAGATTTTAATTAAAAATTTGCATACACGTTTCGTTTGGATTACAATGCACGGTAATCTAAAAAGCATGTTTAAAAACAGTTTTTTTTTATATTGTGATACATCATTTGGCTTAACTAAACTCAGTAAAATTGGACAAAGTTTGCAAGCACGAGATAAGATTTAAAATGTCATACATATGAACTCATGTCAGAAACTTAATCAGAGTTCATAAGATAACCCTGGCTGACAAGCGGGGCTAAGGCTTGATTTCCCCCTCCGACGATCAGCGTAGGAGAAAATTAAGCCTTAGAGCATTAAATCAGACTGAAAAATAACAACTACATCGCTTGACGTGAATTTGACAGACTGCTCCAGCTGCTTAATTTTTAGGTCAATTCGGCTTTAGCCTTGCGAAAACCAAATCAACTATCATTCATTTAATTTAAAATCACGGGATCGGCCAATGTGGCGACGCCTGGGAGAGGCCTATGTCCAGCAATGATGATACCTCTTCACTTGCTATTCAACGTTGTTAGGGCACTTTTCCCACTGACATCGATGTGGACGAATTGTTTGATAGTACAATAAGCCCATTTCCCTCGTGTATACAGGTAAGTCTTTAAGTTTTAGAATACTGAATATAACAGGCTCCAGCACTTCTGTCCGCGTCTGTACATTTAACCCCAGTGGTTCCCCAGGGGCCCGTACAATATAAGTCTCTTGCAGCCAAACTAAACTTAACCACCTACCGTACGAGCTCGTACTAAATTTATTATAATTGCACCATCGAACCGGGCACACCCGGGCCATTTTCTTATATTCTTGTACAACGCAGTGCGGTGTTTTACAGATTTATGAAACTTATCAAGTTATGATTATTTAAAATTATGTGTAAGTTCGGAGATGAAGGAAAATAGCTCTTGAATGTGGATGTCGAAAAAGTTAAGTTATTACAACTTAACTTACTGTTAAGGTTTTATGTTTCGAAGAGCACACCACACATATTTAGTATTCAAAACATATACGATGGAAATTATCTAATATTCTATTAACATTTAATTGAAGCCAACCCGACAAAATGAATGACTGTTTTGCTCTAAGTTTTTTTATTCGTTTTTAGTTTTATTAAAGGAAATTATTCACATATCAAAAGGACAAAAAACATATTTAAGTGATTATTAAAACTACAGTTTAACTACATTTTCATCAAAACCCTACAGTATAATAAAACCTAAAGCAGAAAGCAATTTTCTATAAAGAAATATAATCAACACCCTTAATGAATTTCCCAAAATATTTGCACTATTATAATGAGAGGGGCTGGTACGACGAACCGTTACTATCGCCTAATCTACCCAGCTCATCCGGATACCACTCAACAGGGAAACGGAGAAAACCCATGATAATTATGAACAGCACATTTGCAGAGCTTGAAGAGGATGTGAACGTTCTATTATGCGATGGGTATAAGGCCGTTTGTTCTCGAGGCATCCTACGACACGATTTGCGGTCACGATGTTTACCCACGACACACTGCATACGGTCTGTCGTGCGTTCGTTTGTTCACTAGACACGATTCTGCAACGACACTGCAGTGCACTTGTATTGTTTTATAACGCGTGAGTGACGTACCACCGTGAGTCGTGCGGTGCGGTGTATCGTGTCGTCAACAAGCGCATATCGGTTTTGTTTATTTATTTATTTAATACTTTAAGCACACAAATGTACAGAGGCGGACTTAATGCCTTAGGCATTTTCTACCAGTCAACCTTTGGGTGATGCAGAGATAAATAGTGGTAGGTGCAATCACGATATTGAATGTATTTAAATATATATATAATACATAAATATAAGCTAGAAATAATAAATAAATACAATATAATTTATACAATAAATAACAAATGAAATATAGGAATATACCTAAACAATTAGCAGAAATAGACAATTAGCGCTGTGATGATACTGCTGCCAACCTCTTGCGAATGTGTTCGCGAACTTTAACTTTGAAGTTTAGTCGGTTATTTGCCATCCTGATTTCCTGGGGGCGAGCATTCCACAGAGAAATAGACTGAACGAAGAAAGAACGGTGAACGAAGTCAGTGCGGTGAGTAGGACATTCAAGAAGACGGTTATTTGAAGATCGTAGATTTTTATTGTGGTTGTCGCAGATGTATTGAAAGTGAGGGGCCAGATAACTAGGGGAATTGGGAGAGTCAAGAAATGAGTATAATGTAGTTAGAGTTTGTTCAGCCGCTAAATCGTCACCGCAAAAAAACCGAAACGATATAGCGGCATCGACGACATAGCCGAAAAACCGTATGAAAATCGTGTCGCGTGTGCTGCGGTGTAGTGCAATGAACAAACGGTCCACACATACATATGGAGCTCTGAATCGTGACCACATTTTGCGGTTTCGTGTGTCGCGTCGTGAACAAACGGCCTAAAGTCAACAATATATGGGATTGGGGATCCTGCCGTTTTGCCGAAAAGATTTTGACAAAATTTCATTACCCAAACAAATTTCAGCAATCTTTTTTTATACCATTGCAATATTTCGAATGATTTTAGTACGCATATTTTTATTTGGTCAAATTTTTACATGGCAAAATTTTACCAAGTATAATGTCATTATGGCATTTGGTCTTTAATCAAATGATTTATTACAGCAAACAATCTTCAGACAATAAACGTTTGGTGAAATGATTTGTTAAGACAAAAAGTATTAAGGCAAACATAAGATTTTTTGAATTATATAATAAAAAATACAATTTTATTTTTTGATTAATTCTTTCAATTTGTCTGAAACAAGTCAAATTTATGGTTACTTGATATTAATTTATTTATGGAAGTAGTTAGAGTAGGTTAATTATTAAAAAAATGGTTAGGTTAGGTTAGGTTAAAACTGTGACCTCCTACGCACGAGCCGAGCGAGCGAAGCGAGCGGTGCCGCGGCAGCGGCCGGCGAGTGCCAGAAACGACTTGCATTAATAGAAAAAAGAGATTGTTTTTAGTAGGTTACCCGGAACTGAACTATTAAGATTAGGATAATTAGTTATTTAAAAAAAAATGGTTAGGTTAATAGGTTAAAACTGTGACCTGCATTAAATTTAAAAAAAATATATATAAAAAAAGAGAAATAAAAAACTATAAATATTTGGCTTATTTGATTTTGCGTAAAAACTGTTATTCCAAGTGAAATATTTGAATAAATAAAAAATGTTAAAAGTACTAGTTGGTAAACAAGTTATAGTTTAAACGTTCATTTCCCAAACATTATGTTTGCGTTAAAAATTTTCGTGAATAGATTTTTTGCTAAGTAATAATTTGGGAAATGAAATTATGCGAAAATTTTTTTGGTAAGTGAAAATTTGTCAAATTCGTTTCGGTCAAACAAGGGAGACCCATGGGATTGACATAACCTACCGCAATGTCACGAGGTCTATCTCAAGCATTTAGCATTTTTGACAATCGCTATCGCACTTTTTCTAAAGCGCCTCGACAGAGGAACTACCTTTTGTCCTGCAGCAGTTTGCCCCCTGGAGAAATCCTCCTTAAATTGGACTATAGTCGCTCTTTCTCCATTTATTTCTTGCCGATACTGCTTGGAGGAATTCTTAACCGAATTCAAGTCAGTTGCCGCAAGAAATGAAATTAATTAATTACCTAATTTTAGGAGGATTTCTCCGGGGGGCAGCATATGATTATTATCGTCGCATTTTTAAACATGAAATGGACATCGCAGTGTTGTGCGATTGCTTGAGGAGTGAATTTCACCACATATGTCGTACTTGCGAACATCGCATAATTATCGCTGTAATAAAAGCAGATAACAACCCAATATTTTGTGTGAAAATGTTAATGCGCATTTATTTTCTAGGATCGTGATCAATGACGTACAAACACAAAACGATATACAAGCAGCTCAGAGAGCTGCTAATAATAATCAGAAATTACTTTCATACGTCACATTACCGAAGTGACAACCAAAGCTCAACAAAAAACATCTTCAACTATTGTACAAGCGTTCCGATTTCAATAACCTTCCAAAACTAAATTTGCGTTGGAGTTTGCCTCTAAATAGGTGAGTCTTCACAGTACACAGAAGAAGATGGAAGAGAAAAACGTGTTGCGTCGACCACAAGTAACTTGGGACAAGGGCAGGAAGATGATGATGCAGCAGTTAAGTGTGCAGTGTGTGTGTGTGTGCAGTGTGTGTGTGCAGTGTGCAGTGTAAGCAATCACAGTGAGTGACTTTGGCTACCATTACTATTATTGCACTTATATATTGATCTCGAACTACTTTTTACTTTAGATTGGGAAATATCTATAAATACAGAATAACATTGATGATTTAATTAATTAATCCTACAGTATCATAAAACCTTTTCTCGTCTGTGGCACGTAGGCATGCTGGAAGTAACTTGTTTAAATAAACAACAAAGGCCTCACTTCTCATACGGAGAAGGCACGAGCTTTTTGTGTTATTTATGATTTTTTATTTATTAGGTCTTCTTCTTTTCGTATCGATGAACTCAAATTTTGACTCAACTACTCGCAAATTTTGTTTGACCAGAATGTAGCCACCTGGACAGCTGAATCATATGCCACGTTGCATGAAAGGAGCCACCCCGAGCATCGTTAAACATCATGCGATCCTATACGCCCGGCGCACCCTGGACAGCTAGCACTCGGTAACACAGGGTCTAGCTGACTTATCCTTCCACCAAGATGACTCAAACTCAATTTATTAGGTAATTATATCAGCTTTTAGCAATCCGACATAATCATATTGTTCATAATAAACTTCGTCATTACTTATCCACTTGGCTAAAGCTTACTTATCACTAAGATTGGCTTTTAAATCATCTCATTTTCATCATACTCCATCATCTTTCGGCACCAGCGAGTTTTATCATTGTTTTAAGTACAGTCCGAAGTAGAACTTCTTCATCCCATCTTTCCTGTGGCTTTAGGTGTCGGGTGACGAAGGTTGATCACCGGGCGCTCCCGCTGATAAGTCACGGATTCGATAGCCGACCCAGTCGGTATATTTGTTAGCTATCATCTTTGTAATATGCAATTAATTAGGTCATTCTGATTTTATGTGGGATTACTTTTATGAAAAGATGCAGGAAAAGTGACTTTTGTTCAGATTTTTAAAGAAATTTTTTTACTGTTTAAGAGTATGGCAATTTAGGGGTAGAGAAAGACCAAAGCAACGATGGTGTGAAATATATTGGCAAGAAAGCCAACCAGAAACATTGATTGAATATGCCTGTCCTAACAGGCATATTCAATCAATGTTTGGACAGCGGCACCCCAACTAGCAAAAACGTCGTATAATTCTAGTCTTATAAGACTTAATGGTATATAACAGTTATGTAGTGGTATGTAGTTAACTATTTTGATATATAGACGTTTATCTTACGACGGTTCAGTCGCGGGACTGTAATGTCTTAATATAAAGTTGAGTAAACGTCTTCAGGACTAACTTATACAACGTTGTAGAATGGTGTCAGTAAATATGTTGAGTAAATGTTTACATGACTAACTTATATGACGTCGGATAATGGTGCCAGTGCATATGTTGGGTAAACGTTTTCAGGACTAACTTATACGACGTTGTAGAAAGGTGTCAGTGTATATGTTGAGTAAATGTTTTCAGGACTATCTTATATGACGTCGGATAGTGGTGCTAGTGCATATGTAGAGTAAACGTTTTCAGAACTAACTTATATGACGTCGGATAGTGGTGCCAGCCATGACGTTTATTAGACAATGTATTGGTCATATCAACGTTTCGGTTAAATAAAAGGTTTTCGTAAGACAACCATCGTCGTGTGTGAATCTTAATATAACTTTTATATAATTAAAACGCCACTTAAACGTTTGTGTATGACCTTTATATAACAAAACTATTTTGATGGTATGGAAGACTTACTAAGACTTGTATGCGACTAAAATGTTGAATTTCTACGGTTATATTACTTTAAGTAGACTTTTGAATCATTTAAAGGTCAAATCCACACTTTAATTGAACCATTTCTATTTTGTTTTGTCCATTAAAAAAGGGATAGAACGAATTAATGTTTCCGAAAAAGATTCCGTATATAATAATATTTTTTTAATTAACATTTAATGTAAACAACAACAATAAAAATTAACATAAACAATTAACAGTAGCAATTGAACTGTGACAGTTATAATATTTGTTTGAAAAGGTAAAATGAATGCTTCGCCAAGGCCATTTTTGTCTTTTAAGTCGTTTTAAATTATTTCAGATCAAAAATTTATCGATGTCCAAGAACACTACCATAGTTCATTGATATCCTATGTTAGACCTGAAAAAAAAACATTTAAATAAATTAATCTGGGCTAAACGTACTATTTGATTAGATAGCCATTGACAAGAAAAGAAGGTGAATTAATAATCATAAAGGGCCGAGTTAGTTCTCTGTTCAAGAGCAATATTTATTAGATCTGTAAGTAATGCATAAGGAACCCTAAAGTAAACTGAATATGGCCGCGGCGTCATAGACTCAAGAAAATGTATACTCGACCTTTTTGTTATATTAGTGTTTTATAAAGGTCGCTATACAACGTAAACAAGATGGTCGATGCTTTATTATGAAAACATATTTTGGATAATTAATTAAAACGATTCAAATACAAAGAAATAGAGGAGGGCGTTAAAAACTTCACAAAAACACATATATACATTGTCATAAAACTAAAGTTCCCTGAAAGATTAACACAACTATCATTATATCACACTCATTCAAATAATGCATAATAAATCGATATTTTGTAATTATGGAAATAGACATTTACTTACCTTTTTTATTTAAAGACCGGCACAATATTTAACAAACGAAACAAAACGGTTGTCGTAGAGCAGTCTTTTGAAAACGTCATTGTAACAGCTATGTGACATAAGCGGTCACATAAGGGACTCATCATAACCAGTATTGGACCGTAAAGATAAAGATAAAAAGATAAAGATTTATTTATTTCTGAGTATATGGTACAATTAAGAACACATCTCTGCACTTTTATTTAACTTGTATACAACGTTTGAACGGTCATTGGCTGACTTCTACTTAACTACTAAACGACAATATTGTCGTGTAATTTGGGCCTAATTCGCGTTATTTATATGTTTATATTTACGTTTATGCGACCAATCTTAAAAACTAGACTCAAAGTGTAAAACGTTAAATTGACTATTATAAAACATTGATACGTTTCCTGACTTAATGAAACACAGCAAAGTAGTACCAATTTTCAAATCAGGTTGTAAGAGTGATCCCTCTAATTATAGACCTATATCCGTGCTTCCAGCATTGAGTAAAATCTATGAAAAAATCATGCTGGATCAGATGTTGTCTCACTTCAATTCAAATGGGATCCTGCATAGTCAGCAGTTTGGTTTCACGAAAGATAGGTCGACTACGGACGCGGGAGTAAAACTCATCAGTCACATTTTGGAATCTTGGGAGAAGTCCCAGGATGCCATTGGCATTTTCTGTGATCTCTCAAAAGCGTTCGACTGCGTCGACCACAACACACTGATCTGTAAATTACACCACTACGGAATTCGAGGACAAGCTGCTGATCTTGTGCTTTCATATTTATCAAACAGACAGCAAAAAGTGAATGTTAATGGGGTGACGTCCTCCGGGTCTCTAGTCAAGATGGGCGTGCCCCAAGGTTCAATTCTCGGCCCTTTCCTTTTTCTTGTTTACATTAATGATCTCCCTTTTATGATGGCCAAATTATCGGATATAATTCTATTTGCTGATGATACTTCGCTAACTTTTAAAATAGATAGGAAAGATACGGATGTCTTACATGTCAACGAAAGTCTTATTATTCTCACAAAATGGTTCGCAGCTAACAATCTTTTACTGAATGCGACAAAAACTAAATGTCTTAAGTTCTCTTTACCAAATGTACCACAACGAGACCTAAATTTGAATCTTGACGGCAAAAGTCTTGAAGTTATAGCTGAAACTGTATTCTTAGGGATTACTAGCGATTCAAAACTGCAGTGGGGCGCGCACATTAGAATTCTTTCGGGTAGGTTAAGTTCAGCTGCATATGCAGTAAGGAAAATAAGGCAGTTAACCGATGTAGCCACAGCTAGGTTAGTATATTATGCTTATTTCCACAGTATTATGTCTTATGGCATTCTGCTGTGGGGATCAGCAGCAGATGTTGACTCAATTTTCATCTTACAAAAGAGGGCAATCCGCGCGATCTATAAAATGGGTCCTCGCGAGTCCCTTAGAGAAAAAATTAAAGAAATCGATATACTGACTCTACCTTCACTCTATATTTTGGAATGTATTTTGTATGTCCGCAAAAATCGAGGGCTTTTCAAAACTAGAAGCGACTTACATAATTTAAATACACGCAGTAAGCACGAAATTGTAATACCCAAATTCAGATTAACAAAAACTAGCAAGTCTTTTTATATAAACAGTATACGCTTTTATAACAAGTTGCCAAAGTCAGTTATAGAACTGACTGATGGAAAGTTCAAAAACTACATCAAACGTGTCCTTGTTAAAAAAGCATATTATAAAATCAAGGACTACGTTGAAGATAAAAAATTTGGCTTTAGCTCCTTCTGCGCATGCGGCTTCCCTGGTAACTCATAAACGGCACAAATATGTGGTTGTCTCTAACTATTCTCAATCTCATTAATTCTTTGTTTTTTTTTTCCTTCTTTTGATTATTCTTTTTACAATGGTTTTCAATCATCTTCATAGCCCTTTGCTAAGAATAGTTACAGCACTGATAACAATATTTGTGCCACATGTTAGATTTAGTCTTTTTTTTATTTTACTTTTGTATAGATTCCTTTACCGATTATTTTGTAAATGTGTGAACATTGTAGGCCTTCTAGATGCTTGTTAACTTTTTAACTCGTTTTATTTTCTTTTGTTTAAATAATATGTATTTTTTTTTTTTGTTTTCTTACGACTTATTGTCGGGCCTACGTTGTCCCCACATATCTAAGTACTAATGCTGTAACAAGGAAATATTGTAAAACCAAACCATTTTTTTAAAAGAGTAACCATGGAGTTTCTTGCCGGTTCTTCTCCATAGGAATCGACCAACCCGAACCGTGCACATTGTCGACGTTTTATAAGTGCCCATGTAGGCCTATATGAAATAAAAAAAATGATTTTGATTTTGAAAGGGTTTTATGGAAAAAGTCATGATACACCAAATACATTTTTGATAAGGACAGGTGAGTGATGATAAAATATGTAAAGCGATTGTATTTGTATTGATGTGAAGCGTGTGTATAAGCGATTGTATAAGATGAAGAAGAGTTAATGCATATTTTTTTAAATTGGAGTATATGGCAAGAAAGGGGAAATTGCGATGACAAAGAAAAAAGAAATGCTACGCCGACACCAAATAAATTTTGGTAAGGTCAGGTAACTGATGATAAAAGTTGTAAAGCGATTGTAATTGTATTGGTGTGAAGCGTGTGTATACGCAATTGTATAAGATTACGAAGAGTTCATGCAGATTTTTTTTTTTAATTGGGTAATATGGCAAGAAAGGGGGTGACAATTGAGATACCAGCAAATAGGCAAAAAGAAATGCTACGCCGATACCAAATACATTTTAAAAAGGGCAGGGGAATGAGTAATGAAAATAATTAAACAATTTCAATTTTCTAAAGTGTTTTATCACTTTTTAAATTGTTTTATAAGTGCAATTGAGGCATGAAACACATCTGTGAGACCCTGAAATAATTTGTTTCTTAAAAAGTTAAATGATTTGTTTCTATGTTCGTAAAAGATAATCTCTGAAACTTATAATTCGATAACGAAAACTATTTTATTGATGGAATGCTAAACTGTCGCTCACTATGTAAATAAGGCTACATTTATCCCAAAAAATGCACGACTTCTTAGGGACGCAGCGGGAAAAATCTTGTACAGTAGATACGTTTTATTTGCACACAACATATCTACTAGGTACTGGATGCAAATCACTTTGAAAATGTTACACGTGCCAGCTATAGGGAAAACGAATCTTGTAATAGAAAATTGTTCAACCTTAACATCCTTAGAGCGTACATGAGCGAATACATGCTAGGTTCATAATTTATGAAGATTCAAACATGGAAATCGGAAGATAGAAGTACTTAAAAGAGCACACAGGATTCTTATCTTATGAATAAACTAGCTTTATCCCATGGCTTTGCTTGGCTTATCCCACAGAGAAAAACTGAAATAATTTTCTAAATTGGTACTTCTAGAGATTGTCATTAAAAAACCGGCCAAGCGGGAGTCGGACTCGTGCAGGATTTCGTACAAACAGCTGCATTCACCAAAATAATTAAATAACATTAATAACATTATTGAAAAAAAAAAAAACATAAACAATGAAAGCATTTAACTACTTGTGCTATAAGACATTGCTTTTTGCCAAGTTTCTAAGTCAACGGGATGTACGTTACCATAAAGGTTTTAGTTCCCTTGCGAGTGACAAATTTACGGCATAAACGGACGTATATTTCGATTGCGTTGATTTCGAGGTTTGATTTTTGCACAAGGGATTGCAGATCTGAGTATATGATATAAATTTCAGATCCTGAGAAAAATGTCACACGGATAGAAAGAAAGGCAGACAGACAACGAACCATCTTCTAAGGGTTTTTTCCTTTTGAGGAACGGGACTCTAAATACAAACAATTTTACGTCTTTATAATCTTAGTTTCGACTAAACTCCGTGTTAAAGTCAGTATATGCAAACTAAATCACCGGCAACATCTTCCAGCCAATAAAACTCTTAAAACGAACTTTATGTCCCAAAAAATATTTGAGAATAGACAAAAAAAAGAGCGAATTCAATGAAGTAGCAATCACGGATGGTCTCCGCTCGTAAAGTGCGACAGAACACATTTATTTCTCAACAAATCGAATAAAGAAAAACAAAGAGACATTCCCTAAGCCATAAAACTCACCTTTTATTGTGAATGTTATACGTTTCTTTACTTTATTTACAACGTTTACAATGGGGATAAGAAACTTGTCAAGTGTAAACTATTGTTACAGAACCTACCGAAAAATATGGCTTTTAAGTTTTTTTGAAATAGTTCGGATTTGTAGAGCGTTCGTCTTTATCACTAATCTATCTATACCTTTGATATATCTTTCTAAAGCTCGTCATTTCTTGTCAGGTAAGGTCCTGCGCGGACGCTTTGTGTAGCTAAAGATGATCTATGTTTGCGATTTGCAAAATAACTGTGAACTTTAGCTTAAAACCCAAGGCTTAACCCACTGGTTCGTCCGGCCTGGATGGTTTCTTATAAATATAACTTTAGTATCACTAACTATCACTAGAACTTGGGGGTATGCACACAACTTAACAGATAATTTTAGAATGTTTGAGTGTTACTATACCAATCAACATTTCAATATCGCTCGAGTAGCCATCTATATCAAAAACCGGCTATACTTTATACTGGTCCCGGACCGCGAGTAGTACTCCACCCTATCCTGAGTAGTACTCCACCCCATCCTGCTTCGCCGGCCCTAACATATAACTAAAGTAAGTAAGCAGTTGTGCGCTAAAGAAAGATTTTTGAAAATTGGTCTCATAAACGGCTTTTCAATTGGCGCGGGTAGATTTTGGCGGCCCGTGGCGTCCATTTTGTTTTGGTGACATCTATTCTATCAAATCCTATTTTTAACCGACTTACCAACAAAAAGGAGGAGGTTCTATGTTCGACTTCTTGTATGTTTTTTTATGTATGTTCATCGATATCTCCGTCAATTGTGGACCGATTTTGAAATTTTTTTTTTGTTTGATAGACTATGTTTTGAAATTGGTCCCATTTTAAATTGGTGAAGATCTGATGAAGAACTTCGGAGATATAATACAGAACTCTTCAATAAATAACGGCAAATCATTCGGGATTGCTGCAATCGCATGTCTGTTTATTGTTTAAACCATTCCATGACATAACATCACGCCAGTACGCTCTAAAGGGGTACGCAGATCTCTCATTTCACCGGTTATGTTCAGTTTCATGATATTCAGGAAATCTATTCTGTGAGTATGTACCTTACTAAACTACTTGCCTATTAGGTAGGTACAACTAAAAAGTGAAAAGTTTTTTATTTATTATTCAGTTACTTTTGCCAAATCACCATGGCAAGTTACAGCACGTATAATGAACAGCAGGACTGGGCTTCGAATCGTTTGGATGAGGTTTTTGTCCGAAAAAACATCTTTAGCAACGAAGCGCATTTTTGATGAATGGCTGTGTTAACAAGCAGAATTGCCGTATATGGGACGATGCCAACCCACGCGAGGTTCACCAGGTGATAATGCATCCTCAAAATGTTACCGTTTTGTGTGAATTAGGCCGGCGGTGTCATTAATCCGTACTTTTTAGAAAATGACGCGGTCTGGTGACGCGGTCACCGTCAACGGTGAGTGCTAAAGAACGAGGATAACCAATTTGTATAGCCCAAATTGAACCGTATGGACCTGGACGACATGTGGATCCAGCAGGATAGCGCTACGTGCCACACAGCGGACGCCACGATTAACATTCTGCATGAGTGATTTGATGATAAGGTTATCTCTCGCAGGGGTGATGTGAATAGGCTACCAAGATCATGCGATTTGACCCCGCTAGACTTTTTCTTAAGGAGTTTCTTGAAGTCGCAGGTCTATGCAAACAAACCACAATTGATCATTGCCCTAAAGGTATTATATAACACAGGCAATCGCTCAAATTCAGCCGGATTTATGCAGAAGAGTCATTGAAAATTAGATCACTCGGATCCATGCCACTGTAAATAGCCGAGGTGAACGATTTCATATTCCACACTTTAAGTGTGCAAACACAAGTGGGCCTTTAAATGAAAAAATAATTTTGTTAACACCTCACCCAGCTTGTTTTATTTCATTTTAACATCTACCCGCCCTTATTGAAAAACCCTTTATCATGATGCACGATAGCCATTTTTTACCCGATTGCCGAAGGAGTGTAATGTGTTTATCAGTCTATGTATGTATGTACGTATATATGTATGTATGTATGTTAGTTCCTATATGGCGTTCCAGAGACCAAACGCGTTGGCCGATTTTGATGTTTCGTACGTCAATCGATTTGTCTTCTTCACTGATTACATTAAAATTGGATAATAGAAAAATAGCGGATTTTGGGCGCCATATTGTGGGGGCCCATTTTTTTTCTTCCCAACCCATCGTGTGAGGTTTCAAAACAAAGGGTTTTAAGAGGTGATTTCATAAATATAATATACTTATATGTTTAAAGGTACCTAATTCGAAAAAAACTAACAAAGAAATTATAAATAAAAAACTTAAACAAGAAGAAAATCATGCTGTGCAGTCGGAGGATACATATGCGTGAGCTAGCTGACCAAAACCAGATGTATCCTCCGACAGCACAGCATAATTTTCTTCTTGTTTACGTCTTTTTAGTTCGCTTTTTAAGCAGTCGGGTTTTTTGTTTTTTTCCGTTGAGAGTCCCATCGGGCACATGGCTTGTCGATCAATATATTAAAGAATAAGTAATTATTCATCGATCAATCAGCAACATTTGGACGCCATTAAGCATATGTTTCGCCGGACACTTCTCAAAAACTGCTATACCAATTTTAACAAAATATATTTATCTAGTACTTACATGCTTATTCAAAACAGCAAGATACGAGTATTACATACATTAGCAGACTCCTCCCACGAGTCCCCACAGTACTTTAAAACGTTTTTGTGGCTACAGAACATCCACAGACCCCGGAAACGTCTCGACGGGCATTGATATAGACGGTAACGTCAAAATATGATGTTCGGGTCAAATCTTGCAACTGAATTTCAAAGCAGTTATCCTCAACTGATTAAGATGAAATTTTGCATACACGTTTGGTTTCGATGAAAATGCACGGTAAGCTTAAAATCTTTAAAAAAAAATCAGTTGTCAATATTTGAAATAAATAACTTTTTTTCAAAAAAATACTACCGACTTCCAAATGAAAAACTACAAAGTGAAAAATAACTTTATTTTTGGAAGTCGGTGTCTTTCGTAGATAACAATTATTTGCGATATGGACACCGACTTCCAAAAATAAAGTTATTTTTCACTTTGTAGTTTTTCATTTGGAAGTCGGTAGTATTTTTTTGCAAAAAAGTTTTTTATTTTTCCCTTTTTAGTTTTACCTACCTAATAGGCAAGTTGTTTAGTAAGTACCTATTACGCCAGAACAGATTACCCGAAAAACATGAAACTTGAATTAGAGTTCTGCGTACCCCTTTCAGTATACTGGCGTGATGTTATGTTATGAAATGGTATAAACAATAAACAGACATGCGATTGAAGCAATCCCAAATGATTTGCCGTTATTTATTGAAGAGTTCTGTTGTATATCTCTGAAGTTCTTCATCAGATCTTTAACAAATTAAAATGGGACCAATTTCGGAACATGTTCTTTCAAACAAAAAAAGAATTTTCAAAATCGGTCTACAATTGGCGGAGAATCGGTGAACATACATAAAAAAAAAAAAAACATACAAGAAGTCGAACATAGAACCTCCTCCTTTTTGGTAAGTCGGTTAAAAAAAAACCCGTGGCATCGATCTTGTGGGGCACCCCACAGGCTCCGTTAAATTTTCGGGATAAAAGTAGCCTATGGACACTACACTCAGTGATAATATAGCTAACTGGTTCTATATATCAGCAACAAGTATACATTCCCTCTCACAGAGAGGAGGCCTGTGTCCCAGCAGTAGGGGCATTAATAGGCTGATGATGATGATGATAATGAAGTATACATTTTATCCTTATTAGTTTCTAGCAGAAAGTGATTGATTTAGCGGATAAGAAACAATTGTATTGTCATGAGCTTAAGCCGATTTGCATGGGAAAAGTTTCCAGCAATCATTGCCCAGATACTTTTCCCAATACCTAAGTACTACTTTTAAGTAAATCTGGAGTTATTAAGCCCTATATTTCAAATAATTTCAATAAATTAATAGTTGTAGCTTGTTATTTATTGTCATTAACCGATCAACATTTTTTTGTTTTATCGTGGGAATTGAGTCGAATGTCCTTCAAACTGACTTGGAATATCATAAAGCTAGACAGCCGGAGTTTAGTGTGATTGGCCCACGAATATAAAAAAACCATCCCGCGTCTCTGACCGCGTGGCATTAGTACTTCCCCCAATATTTTTATTAATAAGTATAGATTAAGTGTTATTCTGATATAGTATTAGTAGGATACACTAATACTATACCAGGCCCCTCAGAAAGTATTGCGAAAAAAAGTTTTTATATATGGGAGACTGGCCAGTTATAATGTTTTTCGAAAATATGATTATTTATAAGTAAAAATAAGTAAGTTCCAATTTCAAAATTTCCCTCCACATTTTTTGCGAGTTAATTCAAAGTATTGTGTCTCACTGAAATATGGATCTGCGCCGGGAACATTTTAGAGCTATGATTTTATACGATTTCAAGTGTCGCCTGAAACCGGATGAATCGTACGATAGACTTCAAATGGCATTCATGGATGAAGGCCCTTCCAAGGCAACCGTGTATCGTTGGTATAACGAATTCAAGCGCGGTCGACCAACTTTGGGGGATGACGAAAGAAGCGGTCGCCCTTTGACGGCTGTTACCGAAGAAAACGTGCTAGCAGTGAAAAATTTAATCCAAGACAATAGGCGAATTACATATCAGGAGATTCAACACATATTGAAGATTGGATCGAGAAGCGTTCACGAGATTCTACACAGCCATCTTTGCGTGAGGAGGATAGTATCACGCTGGGTGCCGCACAACCTCACCGATGCTCAGAAGCAGGCCCGGGTGGAATGGTGCCGTGATATGCTTAACAAATTTGAAGCAGGCTCGTCTCGGCGTGTTTACGACATCGTTACAGGTGATGAGTCCTGGATTTATCAATACGACCCAGAAACCAAGCGCCAGTCGACTGTTTGGGTGTTTCAAAATGAGCCAACGCCTACCAAAGTGAAGCGATCTAGAAGCGGGGGTAAGATTTTGATCGCTAGCTTTTTTAATTTGACTGGCCACTTGGTATCAATTCCCTTACGGGATCAAAGAAGCATTAATGCCGAATGGTATACTACCAAATGTTTGCCAGAAGTTTTCTCTGTTATAAGCAACAAGCGACCAAACACAGGGCTCCGCGGGCTACTGCTCCACCACGACAATGCACCTGCGCACACCGCACTCAAAACGAGGGACTTCCTGGACAGCACGCCAGTCAAACTCCTGGGTCACCCTCCTTACAGCCCTGATCTAGCACCGTGTGACTTCTTTTTATTCCCAAAAATAAAAAATCAGCTCAAAGGGATACAATTTTCGTCGCCGGAAGATGCGCTGGCTGCGTTCGAGCAGGCTGTAAACGAGATGTCTGCGGCGGACTGGAAAAAGTGTTTTGAAAACTGGTTTAGGCGCATGAATCTTTGTATAGAGGCTGATGGAAAGTACTTTGAAAAGATTTAATAAAAATATATGTACGTATAGAACAATTTTTTTTAGTTTCGCAAAACTTTCTGAGTGTCCCACGTATATACGAAAGTTTGGATGGATGCTTGCTACTTAATCACCCCAGAACGGCTGAAAGAACGTATCTAGATGAAATTCGGCAAAAAGATAGATTATAATATGAATTAGCACAACCTATGTGCGAACTTGCTATCCCGGTATAATTTTCCCTCGGTATAATAAAACTAAACTAACTAACTAAAAAAAGTGACATTCTATGCCACAAAAAGCGAACATAACAATAGTCATTTTCAATCTGTTAAAAACAGGGAAAGAAAATTGTACTGAATTTCATTCATCCTCTAGGGGGAGAATGTGATTTAAATTTGGAATACTTACCGACATTTATACTGAACTACATCTGTGTTTCTGTTTACACCATTGAGTTTGTATATAAAGCATTATACATCTTTTTGAAAAAGGAATACGCATTTATTATGCAGTTATGATTATTAAATAAAATTACGAAAACCGACGAGGCCGCATGAGCTTGATGCCTTTGCTTTTTCGACAAAAAAATATTAGTCTAGGAATTTGCCGCGTTTTTGTTTTCTTCAAATACATAAACGTTAATTTTATTTTAATTTATTTTTATACGTCATTATTTTTAATAAATGCTTATCTCATATTATTATTGTGTTAATTTTTTCGCAAATGGTACGAAAAGTAGAGTATTTTCCTCGGTGATAAAGCTGTCTTAGTCTTGGGTGAACTTAAATCCCTCGCTATACTCAGGACTCGTCTTAAATCCCTCGCTTCGCTCGTGATTTAAGTTTTTAACACCCTCGCTACGCTCGGGAGTAAACCTCGAGTCCTTCGTTACGCTCGCGATTTAAATCGTCACCCGCGACAGAAGACACTGCTTTATCACCTTGGTTAATAATCTATTATTTGCGCGGGCGATGCCGCTGGTAATAGCTTTATTAATCTTTATTATTGTAAAGTTTTATAAGTTTAATTTTTTAAGTGTATGTTAAGATGGTTTGGCCATGTTGAGAGGATGAATGAAAGGCGACTAACGAAAGGTATTTACAAGGCAGACGTGAATAGAAACGCTGGGAAAGGACGCCCTAGAAAGACATACATAGACCTTATTGGTGATGTTCTTCAGAAAGGCCAGGTGCGCAGTACTCATAACCGGCGTGTGTGAATGACTAGTTGTATGAATGTGAGTGAAGCAAAAGAAGTATGTAAGGATCGTAGCAGGTGGCGTTCTGTAGTTTCTGCCTACCCGCATGGGAAAAAAGGCGTGAGTTTATGTATGTATGCATGTTTTATAATAATCCATTTTGTAGTTTTTGAATATGAAGAGTAACAAACTTTCACATTTATAATATTGGTTATAGTAGGATTAGAATAAGGGCGTCGTCTCTTGTCGTTGCCAGCGCGGTGATTCTATGCTCTATGGTCCGGTTAATAGTCTACCGCAATATATTCCCTCACGTCATATTCCTATGACTGGAATAATATCATGACGTTCTAACTGTAGGAGATGAGCAGAGACGTAGTTAAACTTAAGTTTAGTACCGTTATGGTGAGGTTGTTTATTTTATGATTGAATGGCAGGTAATGACAGGTGTGCAGTGTGTTGGTGTATTATTTGAAGCAGTTTCTTTTTTAGTGCACCGGTCTCGTTCTTCATTACCCGATGATTCGACTCAAATTTTGTCCAACCAGAACGTGGCCAAATATAGCTCTGTCGTTGACCTCGTTCAAGTCGTGGAAGGTGCAGGTGGTTGTGCATGCAGCCGGCAGAAAAGGAGATATTATCCCGTGAAGTTTCTATTTAAATTAAAAAATAATAATTAAACAAACTTTTTTCGTATTTTCTCATCAAATCCTTTCATTTGATACCTATATCACGGCAGTGTACAAAAAATAACTAGTCCGCCATCGTGAGCCGGCCACCATATTGGATTTAGAATGACGTCACTTAGCTAACCATGCATTGTCATACAAACTAAACGTGTATGCAAAATTTCATCTTAATCGGTGGAGGATAACTGCTTTAAAATTCAGTTGCAAGATTTGACCCGAACACACATAAATACATACATCCACACTTGCAATGTATGTACATTGCAAGTTAAATAAAAGCTTGTAAAATAATCATCAGTGTAGAGTGGTTTATAAGAAAACAACAATAGGGAGGGGATTGAATCATCCCAGCCCATTCAATATACTGCTGGACTTGATCTTTCAGCTCATTCCCAATGGACTATGCATATAATACCGCCTTGAAACTCCTAAGAAGAAAAAGGCATATTAAACGAAAAGCATTTAAATAAATCTCCCATAAAAACAAAGTAATAAAAATATTTCTTTAAAAAGTTTCACATCTAAATTGTTACTTCACCGCTTGTCAGAACTCGGGGGCGGTAATCGTGAAAAATAAGCGAATTATTCCGTCGGAGGCAGCCTGAACGTATACATTTTCAATCCTTCACACGACTGACGTGTTATTTGCCCTATCTTACAGAAAGCTGCTTTCTAGTCAGCCTTATTTTTTAACCCCCGCCCGAAAAAGAAGGGGTGTTATAAGTTTCACGTGTGTTGCTGTGTATCTGTGTGTCTGTCTGTGGCATCATAGCGCCTAAACGGATGAACCGATTTCGATTTAGTTTTTTTTGTTTGAAAGTTAATTTTGTCGAGAGTGTTCTTAGCTATGTTTGAATAAAATCGGTTCAGCCGTTCAAAAGTTATGGGCATTTTACTGTTTGAATCGGGGTTTTTTCGCAAGATAAATGCGTCTGGGGGTTTTTTAAATTGTAAAATTTTACTTGTATTTTGACTGCCTCGTTGCAAGCGCTACTGCTGAGTTCCTGGGTTCAATACCTAGGTCCGATAGTGTTATTGGGTTTTCAATGTAGAATTTCTCAGTAGTAGCTCAGAGATGGGATTTTTCCCCAGTTGATGGCAATACGCAGGACGGATAGTCGATTGGGAAGAAAAGTTCTGCAGTCTAATTGCGTAAGTAAATTCGGCAAGGCAAAGGAAACCTCATGAAAGAGTATGACAAATTCTCTTTAAATAATTAGGTATCGCCAAAAATGATTGGACGCTTTCATTGGTGAAGATACTCTTTACGAAAGAGTCCAATAATATTTGTTCTTTCATGGGGTAAAAACCTTTGCCTTGCCGAATTTACTTATGCAATAAGGCTGCTGGAGTTTGTGGGAATCCGCTGGATGCGAGACACACGGGACCAGTTAAAGTGGCGACATTTGGGGAAGGCCTATGTTCAGCAGTGGTCGTCTTTTCGGCTGAAATGATAATGCATGATGATGATGATGCCAATAGGCTCGCTCGCCCCCTTTTACATATGGTACTCAAACATAACAGGTGAAAAATGTAGGTGTACTCTATACTATAAGGTGCACCTCTGCCCAACCCTTCGTTGAATACAGGCGTGAAACTATTTTCGTTTTTAAAAACAGTGTACAAATACTTTCTACACTAGAAATTTTCACAGTTTTTGCTGCAGATATTAAGAAAAATGGGGTTTTCGACACGGCACCCGGCGTAGAACGTGACAACGTCTGGAATGAAAGTAATAAAATCATTTGACAATATAGTACTATTTTTATTTTTGTACAAGTATTTTGTTAAGGTCAATAATCGGGTGAAAAGCCGAATCTGAGGTTGCCGACAAAATGAAATTCTATCAATCAGCTTCGTCTTCGTGTCAATGGTTGGTGTTCTGAATTTAAATTTTCTACGAAACGTCGATAACTTTAGCGCTGGCCTCGCAAAGGTCTCGCATGGTGCATTATCAGCAGGATAGGAGGGTTGGGCATCACCTGTGGAGTTATTCTGTGGAATTCTGTCAGCAATAACGAGTGTTAAAAAATCAAAATACCCGACTGCTTCAAAAGCGAACTAAAAAGTCGTAAACAAGGACAAAATCATGCTGTGCAGTCGGAGTATACAATGCGCGGGCTGGCTGACCAAAATCTGGGGTATCCTCCGCCTGCACAGCATGATTTTGTCCTTGTTTACGACTTTTTAGTTCGCTTTTGAAGCAGTCGGGTATTTTGATTTTTTGAATTAAGTGTTTTTATTTATAACTTTTTAGTTAGTTTTTTTTTCGAATAAGATACATTTAAACATATAAGTGTTTTATATTTTTTAAATCACCTCTTAATACCCTTTATTTTGATACCCCACACGATGGGTTTGGCAGAAAAGAAAAATTTGGGCCCCCACAATATGGCACCCAATAGCCGCCATTTTTCTATTGTCCAATTTTAATGTAGCCTATGACACTCGCAGGGCTAAGACAAATCGATTGACGTATGAATCATCAAAATCGGCCAACGCATTTGGTCTCTGGAACGCCATATAGGAATAAACATACATACATACATACTTACATACGTACATACATACATAGACTGATAAACACATTACCCTCCTTCGGCAGTCGGGTAAAAAGTTCTAAATATATACCTAGATGACACGCACTACCAGACAGTAAAATTTTCAATCCGTCTACATTTTGACTTAGCGACAGTCTGATAATTCAGCCTTAGGTGTATCGTTTTACCCAGTTACTGAGTTTTGGAGGTCAGATAGGCGATCACTCCAAGTAAAATAACAACTGTTAGGCTAGAAGTCGACCCCAACAGGGCCTACATTGTTGGGATAATTCTACGCAGATTTAATGACAGTCGGCAAAATCATTTTGTCCGGGTTGAATTTGGAAATGTGTCATTAAAATCCTCGTTTGGTTCTTAAGTTTTTCCTAATGGATAAACTCGATGATTATAATAACTAGCCCCGAACGTTTGACCCCGCATTCAGCAGTCGGGTTTGCGATCTCTAAACATGACGTATTTTGTGTCCATACCAATATTATAAAGAGGAAAGATATTTTTGTTTGTACCGAATAGGCTCCAAAACTACGGGACCGATTTTAAAAATTCTGTCACCTATGGAAAGCTAATTTATGCCCGAGTAACATAGGCTATAATTTCGACGGGAGCGAAGCCGCGGGTGTCAGCTAGTCGTACATAAAGATAATTGTAAAATTTTATTTAAAAGCTGACTAAACCAAAATAAGATTAATGCATTCCAATTTTTTAAATTGTCAGATGATAAAAGAAAACATAAATTAAAAAAGGCAACAAAATAAATTAAAATTACAATAACTAAAATTAAAAACTTTAATTTTAAAAAAATACCTAAAATAAAAAATGTCATTTAAAAAAAAATACAAATTAAAATGTCAATAACTATAATAAAAATTTAAAATATCAAATAAAAAAAATTAAATTTAAATGAAAATAACTAAAATACTAACTAATATTATAAATGCAAAGGTTGCAATGGATGGATGGATGGGTGTTTGCTACTCAATTACCCCAGAACGCCTGGACAGATCTAGATGAAATTCGGCACAGAGATGGATTAAGTATAGTCTGGAATAGTTTTATCCCGGAAAATTATCCCTCGGATTATAAAACAATTTTCACGCGGGTGATACCGCTGGCAGTAGCTATAGTAAGCTATATTATTGTAAAGTTTTATAAGTTTTATTTTTAAGTGTATGTTAAGATGGTTGGGCCATGTTGAGAGGATGAATAAAAGGCGACTCACGAAAGGTATTTACAAGGCAGACGTGGATGGAAACGCCGCGAAAGGACGCCCTAGAAAGACATACATAGACCTTATTGGTGATGTTCTTCAGAAAGGCCAGGTGTGCAGCTCTCATAACCGGCGTGTGTGTATGACTAGTTGTATGAATGTGTGTGAAGCAAAAGAAGTATGTAAGGATCGTAGCTGGTGGCGTTCTGTAGTTTCTGCCTACCCGCATGGGAAAAAAGGCGTGAGTTTATGTATGTATGTTTTATAAAAATCCATTTTGTAGTTTTTGAATATGAAGAGTAACAAACTTTCACATTTATAATATTGGTTATAGTAGGATTAGGATAAGGTCGTCGTCCCTTGTCGCTGCCAGCGCGATGATTCTATGCTCTATGGTCCGGTTAATAGTCTACCGCAATATATTCCCTCACGTCATATTCCAATGACTGGTATAATATCATGACGTTCTAACTGTAGGAGATGAGCAGAGACGTAGTTAAACTTAAGTTTAGTACCGTTATGGAGAACGAACTTGAGTGAGGATGTTTATTTTATGATTGAATGGCAGGTAATGACAGGTGTGCAGTGTGTTGGTGTATTATTTGAAGCAGTTTCTTTTTTTAGTGCACCGGTCTCGTTCTTCATTACCCGATGATTTGACTCAAATTTTGTCCGACCAGAACGTGGCCAAATATAGCTCTGTCGTTGACCTCGTTCAAGTCGTGGAAGGTGCAGGTGGTTGTGCATGCAGCCGGCAGAAAAGGAGATATTATCCCGTGAAGTTTCTATTTAAATTAAAAAATAATAATTAAACAAACTTTTTTCGTATTCTTCTCATCAAATCCTTTCATTTGATACCTATATCACGGCAGAGCACAAAAAATAACTAGTCCGCCATCGTGAGCCGGCCACCATATTGGATTTAGAATGACGTCACTTAGCTAACCTTGCATTGTCATACAAACTAAACGTGTATGCAAAATTTCATCTTAATCGGTGGAGGATAACTGCTTTAAAATTCAGTTGCAAGATTTGACCCGAACACACTTAAATACATACATCCACATTTGCAATGTATGTACATTGCAAGTTAAATAAAAGCTTGTAAAATAATCATCAGTGTAGAGTGGTTTATAAGAAAACAACAATAGGGAGGGGATTGAATCATCCCAGCCCATTCAATATACTGCTGGACTTGATCTTTCAGCTCATTCCCAATGGACTATGCATATAATACCGCCTTCAAACTCCTAAGAAGAAAAAGGCATATTAAACGAAAAGCATTTAAATAAATCTCCCATAAAAACAAAGTAATAAAAATATTTCTTTAAAAAGTTTCACATCTAAATTGTTACTTCACCGCTTGTCAGAACTCGGGGGCGGTAATCGTGAAAAATAAGCGAATTATTCCGTCGGAGCCAGCCTGAACGTATAAATTTTCAATCCTTCACACGACTGACGTGTTATTTGCCCTATCTTGCAGAAAGCTGCTTTCTAGTCAGCCTTATTTTTATTTTGACTGCCTCGTTGCAAGCGCTACTGCTGAGTTCCTGGGTTCGATACAATTTTTTTTTTTTTTTTTGCGTGGAGTATGGCTCATGCATACTGCACTACCACGGGGAGATAGTGCAGTTATGTGGGACTCTAACCCACTAAAACTCCACGGTGTCCTCCTGTGCGGCTTATGGCGGGAACACGGGCACGCGTTAGCACTCACAGCGAACCCGCCGCGGCTGTCACCGGACCCTCCTCGGGGGAGTACCCCCCATCACCGGCGCACCAGAACACACTGTACGCCGTGACAACCCCAGGGACCAAGCCACCAGCACATGGGTGCCAGGCGACCCCGTGTATGGCACCCGTGGTCCCCCGTGACGGGTCAAGGTCAATGGCCCCGCCACCTACCATTTGTCGACCGCAGGGGATAGGGAGACCGGCTAACGCAATATACCGTCACTCCTCTTCCCCTGCGGCCCCACCGCGTCCGCCATCAGACGGTGGCGACCCCGTCCAGGCCGCGGAAGGTAGGGAGAGCGGCGCACCGCAATACCGGAACTCCTCTCCCGCCGCGGCCTCCAACCCTCAGCCGCGACATCGTATGGGACCTGGGACGCTCCATAAGACATCGCGGCCCGCCTCAGTTGCGATGTCGCCTGTAACCAAGCGGCACCGCAACCTACTAGTTGGCCGCTACGTCGTCGGCTTAATCGGCAAAAGCCCTGACGAGCGGCCCCTCCTCGGGTTCCTCTTCGCTTCACCGTGGGTGACCAAACCACGGTTACTGAGCCCCCCCGCCTCGACAATGCGGGAACCCACCGGGAGGGTGGGTTCGTTACCTGGGTCCGATAGTGTTATTTGGTTTTCAATGTAGAATTTCTCAGTAGTAGCTCAGATATGGGATTTGTCCCCAGTTGATGGCAATACGCAGAACGGATGGTCGATGGGGAAGAAAAGTTCTGCAGCCTAATTGCGTGAGTGAATTCGGCGAGGCAAAGGGTTTGAACTCATGAAATAGTATGACAAATTCTCTTTAAATAATTAGTTATCGCCAAAAATGATTGGAAGCTTTCATTGGTGAAGATACTCTTTACGAAATAGTCCAATATTTTTTTATTCTTTATGGGGTCAAACTCTTTGCCGAATTCACTTACACAATAAGGCTGCTGGAGTTTGTGGAAAACTGCTGGATGCGAGACACACGGGATCGGTCAATGTGGCGACATTTGGGGGCGGCCTATGTTGAGCAGTGGTCGTCTTTTCGGCTGAAATGATAAAGCATGATGATGATGATGGCAATAGGCTCGCTCGCCCCCTTTTACATATGGTACTCAAACATAACATGTGAAAAATGTAGGTGTACTCTATACTATAAGGTGCACCTCTGCCAAACCCTTCGTTGAATACAGGCGTGAAACTATTTTTGTTTTTAAAAACAATATACAAAATTTTCTACACTAGCAATTTTCACAGTTTTTGCTTCAGATATTAAGAAAAATGGGGTTTTCGACACGGCACCCGGCGTAGAACGTGACAACGTCTGGAATGAAAGTAATAAAATCATTTGACAATGTAGTACTATGTTTATTTTTGTACAAGTATTTTGTTAAGGTCAATAATCGGGTGAAAAGCCGAATCTGAGGTTGCCGACAAAATGAAATTCTATCAATCAGCTTCTTCTTCATGTCAATGGTTGGTGTTCTGAATTTAAATTTTCTTCGAAACGTCTATAACTTTAGCGCTGGCCTCGCAAAGGTCTCGCATGGTGCATTATGAGCAGGATAGGAGGGTTGGGCATCACCTGTGGAGTGATTCTGTGGAATTCTGTCAGCAATAACGATTGTTAAAAAATCAAAATACCCGACTGCTTCAAAAGCGAACTAAAAAGTCGTAAACAAGGAAAAAATCATGCTGTGCAGTCGGAGGATACAATGCGCGGGCTGGCTGACCAAAATCTGGTGTATCCTCCGCCTGCACAGCATGATTTTTTCCTTGTTTACGACTTTTTAGTTCGCTTTTGAAGCAGTCGGGTATTTTGATTTTTTGAATTAACTTATTTTATTTATAACTTTTTAGTTAGTTTTTTTTCGAATTAGATACATTTAAACATATAAGTGTTTTATATTTTTTAAATCACCTCTTAATACCCTTTATTTTGATACCCCACACGATGGGTTCGGAAGAAAAAAAAAATTTGGGCCCCCACAATATGGCACCCAATAGCCGCCATTTTTCTATTGTCCAATTTTAATGTAGCCTATGACACTCGCAGGGTTAAGACAAATCGATTGACGTATGAATCATCAAAATCGGCCAACGCATTTGGTCTCTGGAACGCCATATAGGAACAAACATACATACATACATACATACTTACATACGTACATACATACATAGACTGATAAACACATTACCCTCCTTCGGCAGTCGGGTATAAAGTTCTAAATAGATACCTAGATGACACGCACTACCAGACAGTAAAATTTTCAATCCGTTTACATTTTGACTTAGCGACAGTCTGATAGTTCAGTCTTAGGTGTATCGTTTTACCCAGTTACTGAGTTTTGGAGGTCAGATAGGCGGTCACTCCAAGTAAAATACCTACTGTTACTCTACACCCGGTTAGGCTAGAAGTCGACCCCAACAGGGCCTACATTGTTGGGATAATTCTACGCAGATTTAATGACAGTCGGCAAAATCATTTTGTCTGGGTTGAATTTGGAAATGTGTCATAAAAATCCTCGTTTGGTTCTTAAGATTTTCCTAATGGATAAACTCGATGATTATAATAACTAGCCCCGAACGTTTGACCCCGCATTCAGCAGTCGGGTTTGCGATCTCTAAACATGACGTATTTTGTGTCCATACCAATATTATAAAGAGGAAAGATATTTTTGTTTGTACCGAATAGGCTCCAAAACTACGGGACCGATTTTAAAAATTCTGTCACCTATGGAAAGCTTATTTATGCCCGAGTAACATAGGCTATAATTTCGACGGGAGCGAAGCCGCGGGTGTCAGCTAGTCGTACATAAAGATAATTGTAAAATTTTATTTAAAAGCTGACTAAACCAAAATAACATTAATGCATTCCAATTTTTTAAATTGTCAGATGATAAAAGAAAACATAAATTAAAAAAGGCAACAAAATAAATTAAAATTACAATAACTAAAATTAAAAACTTTAATTTTAAAAAAATACCTAAAATAAAAAATGTCATTTAAAAAAAATACAAATTAAAATGTCAATAACTATAATAAAAATTTAAAATATCAAATAAAAAAATAAAAATTTAAATGAAAATAACTAAAATACTAACTAATATTATAAATGCAAAGGTTGCAATGGATGGATGGATGGGTGTTTGCTACTCAATTACCCCAGAACGCCTGGACAGATCTAGATGAAATTCGGCACAGAGATGGATTAAGTATAGTCTGGAATAGTTTTATCCCGGAAAATTATCCCTCGGATTATAAAACAATTTTCACGCGGGTGATACCGCTGGCAGTAGCTATAGTAAGCTATATTATTGTAAAGTTTTATAAGTTTTATTTTTAAGTGTATGTTAAGATGGTTTGGCCATGTTGAGAGGATGAATGAAAGGCGACTAACGAAAGGTATTTACAAGGCAGACGTGAATAGAAACGCCGGGAGGGGACGCCCTAGAAAGACATACATAGACCTTATTGGTGATGTTCTTCAGAAAGCCTAAGTGCGCAGTACTCATAACCGGCGTGTGTGTATGACTAGATGTATGAATGTGAGTGAAGCAAAATATAGAGAAAATAAAACTACATTATAAAGCAAAAGAAGTATGTACGGATCGTAGCAGGTGTCGTTCTATAGTTTCTGCCTACCCCCATGGTAAAAAGGCGTGAGTTTATCTATGTGTTTTATAAAAATCCATTTTGTAGTTTTTGAATAAAAGAGTAACAAACTTTCACATTTATAATATTGGTTATAGTAGGATTAGAACAAGGTCGTCGTCCCTTGTCGCTGCCAGCGCGATGATTCTATGCTCTATGGTCCGGTTAATAGTCTACCGCAATATATTCCCTCACGTCATATTCCAATGACTGGTATAATATCATGACGTTCTAACTGTAGGAGACGAGCAGAGACGTAGTTAAAGTTAAGTTTAGTACCGTTATGGTGAACGAACTTGAGTGAGGTGGTTTATTTTATGATTGAATGGCAGGTAATGACAGGTGTGCAGTGTGTTGGTGTATTATTTGAAGCAGTTTCTTTTAAGTGCACCGGTCTCGTTCTTCATTACCCGATTATTCGACTCAAATTTTGTCCGACTAGAATGTGGACACCTATATAGCTCGATCTATGCAGCCGGCAGAAAAGGAGGTTTTATCCCGTGAAGTTTCTATTTAAAAATAATCATCAGTAAAAAAGACAAGTAAAGTTTTAAAATTTTAAACATCCGGAAACATTTTCATTTCATGTTTTTTTAAAATACATAATTTATCTAGTAAAATCTATCGAACACGTAATTATGACACGAACTCTTGCGAAAATACCCCGATTCAAACAGAGAAACGCCCATAACTTTTGCCCCGCTGAACTCTATTTTCATCAAACATAGTTAAGAACACTCTCGATAAATTCACGTAAGAACTAAATCAAAATCGGTTTAGCCGTTTAGGAGATATGATGCCACAGACATACACACAAATACACAAATAACAACACACGTCGAACTTATAACAACCCTCTTTTTTCCGTCGGGGGTTAAAAACAGATGAAAAGCAAATAACCTATTAGGAATCGAATCAACTCAGCCCATGCAAACTAAGAAAGAAAGAAAACATTTATTGCCAACTGTAACAGAACATGAACAAACACAAATTAGCTCTGAGGCGCAATTATTATATCAGTATGGCAAAAGGAGCGGGCTCAGCATTATGCTCAGCAGTGTAAAGCAGGGCTATTACCCTGGTCAACGGTCTTACAGTTCATTCCCAAAGGACTATGGTTATAATACCGCCTTCAAACTCCTAAGAAGAAAAAGGCATATTAAACGAAAAGCATTTAAATAAATCTCCCATAAAAACAAAGTAATAAAAATATTTCTTTAAAAAGTTTCACATCTAAATTGTTACTTCACCGCTTGTCAGAACTCGGGGGCGGTAATCGTGAAAAATAAGCGAATTATTCCGTCGGAGCCAGCCTGAACGTATAAATTTTCAATCCTTCACACGACTGACGTGTTATTTGCCCTATCTTACAGAAAGCTGCTTTCTAGTCAGCCTTATTTTTTAACCCCCGCCGGAAAAAGAAGGGGTGTTATAAGTTTCACGTGTGTTGCTGTGTATCTGTGTGTCTGTTTGTGGCTTCATAGCGCCTAAACGGATGAACCGATTTCGATTTAGTTTTTTTTGTTTGAAAGGTAATTTTGTCGAGAGTGTTCTTAGCTATGTTTGAATAAAATCGGTTCAGCCGTTCAAAAGTTATGGGCATTCTACTGTTTGAATCGGGGTGTTTTCGCAAGATAAATGCGTCGGGGGTTTTTTAAATTGTGAAATTTTCCTTGTATTTTGACTGCCTCGTTGCAAGCGTACTGCTGAGTTCCTGGGTTCGATACCCGGGTCCGATAGTGTTATTGGGTTTTCAATGTAGAATTTCTCAGTAGTAGCTCAGAGATGGGATTTATCCCCAGTTGATGGCAATACGCAGAACGGATGGTCGAAAGGGAAGAAAAGTTCTGCAGTCTAATTCTGTAAGTAAATTCGGCAAGGCAAAGGGTTTGACCTTATGAAAGAGTATGACAAACTCTCTTTAAATAATTAGTTATCGCCAAAAATTATTGGACGCTTTCATTAGTGAAGATACTCTTTACGAAAGAGTCCAATATTTTTTTATTCTTTATGGGGTCAAATTCTTTGCCGAATTCACTTACACAATAAGGCTGCTGGAGTTTGTGGGAATCTGCTGGATGCGAGACACACGGGATCGGTCAATGTGGCGACATTTGGGTGAGGCCTATGTTTTCGGCTGAAATGATAATGCATGATGATGATGTTCGCAATAGGCTCGCTCGCCCCCTTTTACATATGGTACTCAAACATAACAGGTGAAAAATTTAGGTGTACTCTATACTATAAGGTGCACCTCTACCCAAGCCTTCGTTGAATACAGGCGTGAAACTATTTTTGTTTTTAAAAACAGTGTACAAATACTTTCTACACTAGAAATTTTCACAGTTTTTGCTTCAGATATTAAGAAAAAATTGGCCAAGTACGAGTCGGACTCGCACACCGAGGGTTCCGTACAAAAAGCTACATTCACCAACTTAAATAGGTAAAATACTGAAGTTCATATGCAATGAAAGCACCGAACATTTTGCTCTAACGAATCACAGACATTTTTTACTGTTCCAAGTACCTAAATTTTGTCGACACAAGTTGGTCGACTATTACTCGTAAACTTGTAAATCCTGCTTAGCTGTGATAGTTTTCCTTTTAATTTCGTTATGTATATTACTGCCGTGATTTTTTATCACATATCAAAAAGCCACCATTTAGCTGGCAAGGGGGACACTTGACTCTAATAAAAATTTGCAATTTAAAGCTTAATTTTTGAATGGCCTATCCAACGATACCCCACACCATGGGATAGACGCGAAAATAAAACATCCCCACTTTACGTTTACAGGAGGCAAACAATTTTGTCGGCGTGATTAAAATGTATACCCATGTCAAATTATAGCTTTCTAGTACTAAGAGTCACTGAGCAAAGCTGCGGACGGACGTCGGTCATGGCGAAACTATAAGGTTTCCTTGTTGACTACGGAACTCTAAAAAGACGATGATGATCTCTAAGTTTTGCAAAGCTTCAGCAAATACCTTGGGATCACCACTTCCATCCAGCACTCGTAGTACTCCTTAGCAACGGCAGCATCGAAAGAAAGACGGTAAAAGGAATTACGGAATGGGTCCCATTAAACGACGCAATGTCTTCTGACATTGCGGCAGACCAAGCCGAAGCTCTACTCCTACTGAAAGAACTTAAAATAAGATAAGCTTAAAATTAAACAATAATAAAAAATAAAAAAACCCGTGCGAGACCAAAAAGGCTCCTATCTCAGCATGTGCAGCGATATCCAAAAAAGAAATAACGCTGCGCTGATATTTTGAATACGTCCAGTAGATGTCCAAATAAAAAAAATCCATTCATTTTATAAGTCTATTTTTCGAGAGTAGACTTTAGTGATCTTATTTTGCATGCTGGTTAAGTTGCTCATTAACTTCAAAGAAATAGCATTAAGTACACTAAATTATACTATATCTACAATTATATCCCTATGTAAAGAGTGCTAGAAAACGCAAACAAATCGATACCTCCGAATCAACACGAAAACATCGAGTAACATCAAAGTCAAAGTCAAAGTCAAATATATTTATTCAATTAGGCCAATAAACGGCACTTTTGAACGTCACATAAATTAAAATTAAAAATTTAAAGTAATAAAAAAAAAATTAAAAGTAATAAAAAAAAAAAAAAAAAAAAAAAAATGATTCTACCGTGCATTCGGTAAGTAGATTGTTATGGAGAAGAACGCACAAGAAACTCCATACTTACTCTTTAAAAAAAAAAAAAAATTGGTGTTTTACAATATTAACATACGTACATACATTAATATATGTGAGGACGATGCACCCAGAATAGCTCTACACACAGGTATAAAGTATTAAAAAGCATTAACAGGAAAATTAATTAATTTGATAAGTAGGAACATGGTTCTCACATACTTACAAATATTACAAACATAGGTAAAATACCTAATTCAACAACAACGGAACAGTGTGTGAGTCAATTCCTAAAAAAAAAAAAAAAAAAAACGAAACAATGAATACAATAACTATGAATGGGAATATAAATTAACAAATTTGATTTTGTCTACACCAAAGATTGCCCTATGGAGCAGGACCAGCATGTTTCCAAGCATTCTTATCTTGAATATAATCATCTAATTTGTAATATGCTTGTTTACAAAGGGTGCTTTTAACTAAAGTTTTAAATTTACTTTCATTTAGTTTTAATATATCACAAGGTAAAATACCTTGTGATATATTAACTTGAATGCAAACTATTGAACAGGCCCGTGTTTATCAAAGCGAATGATTGTATCAATACAAAACTGGGTTTTTGTAAGGAGTAAGTAGTTAATGGAGTAATAAATTGAGAGACGAGCAAACTTTTGCAAAAAAACATGATTTTTTTAAATGATATAATCATCAACATAATTATCATTTCAGCCGAAAGGTGTCCTCCGCCAAACATAAACTTCATACAACATGAATATAATCTCCTTTACATGTAAGCTCGCTTTGCACATAGTAAAGCGATACCTAAATGAAGAACAGTACCCAGAGGCTCTAGAAGTGTCATTCAGTGTCAACGTTGACGATGGTCGAAATTCCTAGATGAAAAGGATCCATCACGTGAAATTTCGATAGCGTTTGACATTCCCATACATTTTTTGGTAATTTTTAGGGTTCCGTACCCAAAGGGTAAAAACGGGACCCTATTTATAAGACTCCACTGGCCGTCTGTCTGTCTGTCACCAGAGGCTCTGGCTGTATCTCTTAAACCGTGATAGCTAGACAGTTGAAATTTTCACAGATCATGTATTTATGTTGCCGCTATAACAAAAAACAGAATAAAATGAATATTTATGTGGGGCTCCCATACAACAAACGTGATTTTTTTGCGATAATGGTACGGAACCCTTCGTGCGCGTGTTCGACTCGCACTTGACTTTTTTCAATCGCTATCGACTCGCTATCGTTGATAGAATGTCACTTGTCTATAGGGCCTCAGGTGGTTAAATTGGTTTTTTGGCACAAAGTCCAAACTACTACTGTTGTAACCCAAAATCAACAATAGCGAGCAGCAGAAAATTGCAAAACCAGAGAAGTTCGATGAGTCCCAGAAAAACGATTCAACAATCTAGGATCCCGCTACGAAGTTTATTAGAAAATAAAAGCGGTGGAGTAAAAAAACTTATTTAATTTCCACTTCCCTCGAAGCAGGAGACAAAACAGGCCACGGGCACAAAGTAACGATTACAACTGAGATAAGCTGAGTTGCCAAACAGTACAGAGATTGGTTCTAGTTTCGCTACGGTCTTCGGTGGCAAAAATACCAAACCATTATAAGGCACCTTTTTAAAACCATTCATTAGGTACTCAAAGCTTTATCATCGACACAACACAGCCTACATTTGCCTACAGCGAAATGGTCTGTGGAAGTTGTTTTTCTTTACATGACAATTTCCACAAACCATTTTACTTATCGACGGGCTCGTGTTTGACCACTCTGATGCCTGATGGTATGTGATGATGTGGTTGACGAGGAGCACGCTTGCACAGAAGTAACCTATTCCTATAGAGTTGCAGACCCCAGGTTGTAGTTATAAAGAAACACAGACATCGGCTGAAAATTCCAGTCCTTAGCTGTACGCACAATATGACTGTTTTGCGGGTGCGCCAAAGTTCACCTAAATTTTGAACTCCGATTATTGGAAATCCGAAAATGTTCTTCCTAACATATTTCATCCTAACAATCACAATTCCTAACTACTCTGTCTCTAATGTGCATTATTCCGAAGCATTCAACTTCATAATGTCAGTAGCAATAAACATTCATTATACTTTTATTTGTTTTCCTATATTTTCTCAACATAACCATATTTTACACTATTATTCAAAGTCATATCTTTTTTGTTTAGATTTCTTTTTATTCATAATAATCAGTATTATAAACATTAATTTTGCGTTACTTTATTTTCACTTAACATGGCTTTATTGTTCACAAAACTCTTATTTTATTAATAGCGGTGTGTACCTGCAAAGATATAGGTTAGGTTAAGTTAGAACTGTGACAAACCGCGCGCGAGCCGAGCGAGCGAAGCGAGCGGTGCCGCGGCAGCGGCCGGCGAGCGCTACCTCGAAATTGGTCGCGAAATTTTTCTATGTATTTTTTTATAGTGCCCCCAAGACGACACTCTGACCTAAATTTCATTCATTTAAGACAAAAATCAGTGAAACGACCTTTAATCATTCTAAACAGTTGGTTTTTTAGACATAATTACCCACATATATTTTTTATTACACTTGGTAAATGTTTCTTTCTAAATATGAGTGAAAATATTTTGTTTAGGGATAAAAGCGTTATGATAAAAAACAGTAGGAGTTTAAATATATTTACATTAATGATTTTATTAATTACAATTTTCGGAAACATGAGTGTTATGAACATCGCCGGTAGCACTACAAATAGTATGAAGGAAAACTTTAGGATGTAAAATTTTAGGAAGAGTGATCATTCGGATTACAAATCGTTAGGAAGAACAATTTCGAGTAAAGAACTTTAGGTGAGCAAATATGGACCCCTGTTTTGCATTACAACAAAACAGGTATTATGTGTGGATAAAACACATGGTGTCGGGGTAGAGGCTGTTTGTAAACCTGCCTTTATCTGATGATCCATGGTTAAAAACTTACCGAATTCTCCATGGTTTTATACCTTTCTCTTTCTATCCCATTGAGATTGTCCTTTTCTATCCCAGCGAGCGTGATGACACGCTTGACAGGTTGCTGTCAACTTTCATAGGGTCTTCAGCTCTCCAGCAAGAGCATTGCTGCGACACCATGTGTTTTATCCACACATAATACCTGTTTTGTTGTAATGCAAAACAGTCATATTATGTGCTATTCTAAAACACATGGTGTCGGGGAAGACCTGTTTGGTATCTGCTGGTGATACACACAAACGCTATGTTGAATAAATTATACAACTGTTCTGAAATAAAAATTAGTTTTATTATATCGGTATAAAACTAAGTAAGAAAAAGGATCAAATGTCTCCTGAATGAACATTAACAAAAAACATATTCTTCTGAAATAATTCAATGTCAAGGAACAAAAAGAAAATAAATTAACTTAAAATATCTCACACTAAAATAATAATAATAAACATAAGTATTCCACTTTAATAAACATTATAAATTTTTTAATGTAGTAAATCAACATTAGAAATAATCAACTTTATTTACTGGTCGACAGTAAAACTTTTGAAATGTTTTGATACTCTGCCAGTTTCCTCTGTTTAGTATTTCTTGAACTGATCCATTTGCCATCCAACTCCTGGAGGCTATTGCTGACCGGATACTGCCCGGTGGACCATCAATTTTAACATCTTTAAAAATACTACGTATCCACCCTGCAATAATTGTTCTTGAAGCAGGTTTTAATTTCCCTGATAATGTAATAAAAAGACTTGTTACAGTTTTGTCTGCTCTTCTTCTACTTGTAGATTTTTTTATAAGGTTGTCAATGTGTTTAACTGGGCAGATATGATGATCTGGGTGTTTCCGCAACACCCAACCTGACTGTCTGTATGAATTTGAATCAGTTTTTGAACCAAATCTGGGCCACAGGGTTATCTCATCTTTGGAAGAAATTAAATTTTCAAGGCTGTTCTCTAATAAAGTGAGATCATGAATTCTACGACCTGAAGCCAGCAAGAGAATTAAAGCTGTTCGCCTTGCGATTTTGAATAAGGAACCTGAATTTGTTGAAGTCCTTAACCAGTTAACCGACAATAACGTTTATTATTGTATAGTTTCCGTTATCTCTTTTGCTTAGGAAATGCTGTAATGATAGTATGTAGTGTGATTTTAGCGTTTTTTTTTTATATATAGCACATAACTTACATAAACATATTGATAGACTCATCATAGCACCAGTTTAAACCTTAGTGGTTTTTTGGTTGCTATTTAATACTAATAAACTTGTACTGTTGTTAAATTGATAAATAAAAAAAAGAAAAAAAGTTAAATAAAATTGCAGTGTCCCATATAGGTAGTTTTGGTGCTGCTGGTTTAGCAAGTGAAATAGCCTTTAGAACTTGGTGTACAAATAATTTTTTTGTGATATCTATTTCTGATGTAGCACAGTAAGTTGATACAGCTGACTAGTGCAATAGAATAGTTCTATAAGCTAGCTTATCTACTAAAAATAACTTTGCTAAGAATCTAGCAACCTGCTGGCCGTCAGGTGCCCTTGAATTAATGTTGTTGGTCTCACACCACAACAGCCATCTCTTAATCGGAGCATTGTACGTAGTTAAAGTAGATGTCCGCCAGCTACTTTTCAACAAATTCTGTTCTTCTGTGGTCCAGTGAGCGACTTGATCGGCCCACCCCCAATTTTCCAAGCAAGAAGGGACAACTTGTCCACTTGTGCTGGGCAGTTGCCTGTCGCCCAATCTATTAACACCTTCTGTAGGTTTTTTATTGGTATTGGTTCTGCTATGGCTCTCGCTTTCAGGTCGGGCAGCCAGAAACATTTGGTCCACTCTGGAGCTATTAGAATGTAAGTTCCTTTTGCACTGTTCAAGTGAGCTAATACTCTTGGCATTAAGCTGGGAGGGGGAAATGCCCAGCCTAGCTGATAGTCCCATTGTCGACTGAACGCGTCGCAGAAGATTGCGGAACCGTCTTTGGAATCTAACGTTACGTATCTTGGTACGATAGCCGTATCTTTTGACGGGAACAGGTCTACGTCTGGGCCGCCCCACACTTTGAATATCGCCTCCGTGGCTTGGGGTAGAAGATGCCACTCTGGTACTTTGCGGCCCCTTGATAGGCGATCCGCAATTCCGTTTAGCCTCCCCGGGAGGTAAGTGGCTGAGAGAGTTATATTTAACTTCTCTGCAAGTCTTAGGAGCCTGGTCGTCAGTCCTAATAGTGCCAGCGAGTGGTTCCCCCCCTCGTTTCTGAGGTATGCAACCAGAGTCTTGTTGTCTGATTGTACAAGAATATGCGCGCCTCGTAAAGTCGCCCGCCGACTCGTGATGGCCACTAATACAGCATACATTTCCTTCAGGTTTGAGTGCCAGGGATTTTGATAAAAGGCCCACCTCCCTGAAAGGTAAATTTTGTTTTGCTGAGCTACCCCCCCTGAGTCTGCTGCATCCGTTGTCAAAAAATGAGTCACACTTTTCTTGACTATTGGTTTTGAGCTGTGATCCACAACTTCTAACCACCATCTCAGGTCTTGCTGAACAGGTAGAGGGAGATTCTTTCTTTCCCTTGGTCGGTTTTAATTGAACAACTTCAGAAAAAGTTGAGTGTTGCGACAGTGCAAACGACCCCCTGGTATTGCGTAATTTCCAAAGTTCAGCAAACCTAATAAACTCTGAGCTTCTTTTAGAGAACTGTTGCCATTTCTCAAATTTTGGATATTATTATATTTTTTATTTTCTTCACAGGAAGTTTTACCCGGTTTCTGTCGGTATTCCATACTAGGCCAAGATATTCTAACTCCTGTGAAGGCTCCAGGACAGACTTCTGATAATTTATGTGCCATCCTAAGGTTTCCAATATTCTCACTGCTTCCGCAACTTGAGAACCTAGTACTGACCGATCTTGATTGACCAAGAGGAAATCGTCTAAATACACTATTATGCGGAAATCCTGAGCTCGTAGGATCTCCGCAATCCAATTTGTAACTGTGGAAAACATTCTTGGAGCTAATGACAGGCCAAAAGGTAAGGATGTTAGTTGTAAAACTTCGTTGTTGTAAATCACTCGGAAAAACCTCCTGTGTGTTTCGGTTATTGTCAAATGAAAATAGGCCTGGTGAATATCGATTTTCACTAACCAATCGTCTGTCTGTAAGAAATTGACTACATCTGTCTGTGAAATTAATTGGAAACGTTTCACTGACACATATTTGTTTAGACCCCTGAGGTCGAAGATGGGACGTCCGTCTGATTTTTTTACTAAGAACATTCGACAGAGAAAACCTGGATTGAGAACTGCTGGTGTCTCTAATATTCTCTCTTCTTTTAAGTGGAGAATTATGTTGGTCATGTCTTTTGTTTTCTGGGTAACAAACTTTAGAACATGTTTGTTTGGGAATTGAAGGGGAGGTTTCTTTACAAATGGAATTCGAGCACCAGTTATTAACTTTATTATATAATTGTTTGCACCCTGTTGTTGCCACAAATGGGAATAGTTCTTTAGACCTCCCTTAAAATTTTTTAATTGGTTGTTAATCTTTACCTCTGTTGTTTGGGGAAGTGTTATTGGTTGTGAAATTTGTACGAAAGGGCTGATTCTTTTTAAATTTTGGGTTTTGTTTCCTGTCTAATTTGTTTCCTCTTTTCTGAGTTTTGTAAGAATGATGTTTCTTGTTTTGCACATAAGATGAGTTAAAAGCTCTTTTTTCTTTGATGTAAGCAGGAGTGTTGAGCCATATCTGAGAACCACCTAGTGAAGCTATGATTGGTTGTAAAGTCTCCCGACTGAAAAGGTATTCTTGACTCGGAGGATTACCTTGTAGTGTAGCTTTTAAATTTGGGTTTGTAACTTCTCTTAAAATACGATCCCTTCTCACCTCAATACACTCCGCCCTTTTACCACACACAATCTGCATTGCAGTCTCTGAATTCTTATATGTCGGGGACCCTGGACCAAAAATACTAGATATCTTTACAAACAATGTATTAGTATTCAAATTGTTCGAATTTGCTGCTGCCCAGTCAAGCAAATCTTGTAATCCTGATCTTAATAGTTGTCTTTGTTCTAAAATATTATTGGACAAGCCTGCTAATAAATGTTCAGTTGAAGCTAAATAATCTTTATTCTTGTTGAAATGGCATAACTCCTCAATAAGTTTAAGACCAACAAAACCAGGATTGGCAATGTAATACTGTAAAGCACTCTTATAACGAATACCCTTCCAAGAAGGAGACTCAAATTTTTGAAGGTTATTTAACTCTTGTAAACGGTACCTATCAGCTTGTGGAATAACAGTTCTAACATCAATCTCAGTACCAAGTACACCTAAAGAGAGATTATGATTGTCAGATGTTGACGGATTTTTCAAATAATTATAATTCGATGTGGATGGGGTTGGATCATTCTGTTGTTGTTCGTGCATTAACGTACCAGAATTAGATGCCAATAGAGGTAAGTTAGTTAAATAAGAAGATATAAACCCCACTTGCTGAACAAGAGTTTCCACACGAGGGTCCGAACATGTCTGAACTTGTTTGTACTTACGTGTAAGTTTCCGTCTTTTGTTTGGGGGAGGTGATGCTATGCCCTCCTCATCTTCCGAGGATGATGAGGAAGATGACGACGATCCTTCAACTCGTCTCCCAGTCGAATGCTGATCTCCATCCTAAGCATCAGCATTCGATTCTTGCACACCTCCCACACTTACCGACACGATTTCGTCCGCACTCATATTGTTCACAAGTCACAACACACTCAATAAATACTCAAAAGTTGTCATGTGTTAATTTAATACAGCCATATATATTTCCACACTTTTTTCAATTTTTTTCTAACTATGAAAATTTTGCGCTCTTTTCGCGGCAAAATTTACAAACGCTATGAAAGTTGACAGCAACCTGTCAGTGTGACATCACGCTCGCTGGGATAGAAAAGGACAATCTCAATGGGATAGAAAGAGAAAGGTATAAAACCATGGAGAATTTGGTAAGTTTTTAACCATGGATCAACAAATAAAGGCAGATTTACAAACAGCCTCTTCCCCGACTCCATGTGTTTTAGAATAGCACATAATAAATATATTCTCAAAATGTTTAGTGCACGGATATAAATCTAACTAGATGACACGATTGTATGTACTTCGCGTGTCAACAGAGTAAAAGGACGATCAAGATCGTAATTTGAGCTTTTCATTTAGCATTATCGCCACAGGAAATCCACAGAAATTTAGAAAAATGCCATATTGAGCTGTATAGAAAAAGTTGGCCGAGGCATTGGAAATGTTTATTTTCATTGATAAGTAAATTCGTTTTTAAATTATGTGTGAAAAAGTGGGACGCTGGGCTAACAGAAATATATATGGAGGGACTTGCGTTATCTAGTTAGATTTATGTCTGTGGTTTAATGCGTATGGGTTGGCAGATTAAAAACTACACTTCTGGTCTATTCCTCCCTATGTGCCTTCTAGATAGAGAAGGAAGTATATTTCATGAAGCTCCTAGGTTCGATTGCCCGGTTTAGAAAAGTAGATAGTATTGGACTTTTCCATCTGGAATTTCTCAGTAGCAGGTAGCAGCCTGGAATCTGGGCCGTGGTCTTGGTAAGCACCAATTTGATGCACCCGACTTAATAAACAACTGGCGAAATGTGGCTGTACTCCTCTACCTAACCCTACAGGGACATAGGCGTGATGTTACTTTATATAATAACTAGCAACCCACTCTGGCTTCGCACGGAGTAAATTATGTACACAATCCTTCCACGTTTATTTGCTTAAGCAGTAAACAGAGAAACAGACACCTTTGTGGAAGAGAACTTAACATTTATTATATGTTTTTATACTATTTGGAGATGAATATCTCTTGCGACCCACGGATGCTCTTCTCGTTGAAGGGAAAATTTACAAGTACGTGATTAGACCTGTCGTACTGTATGGATCAGAATGTTGGCCTGTGAAAAAGATGGATGAAACGAGATGAGATATTGACACGGATATGTGGAGTGACAAGAATGGATAAAGTGAGAAATGAGCATATAAGAGGAAGTTTGAAAATGGCGCCAATGACAGAAACATTTGAAAAGAAACCGTTTGTCTTGGTATATGGTCTTGTAATGAGGAGAGATGAAACGCATGTTACTAAAAGAGTTATGAATATGGATGATAACATACGATGGAGAGGGAGGGGACGGCCAAAGATTGCGTGACGGTGGACAGGACGGTATGGAAGAAGAAAACTTGTTGCGCCGACCCCAAGTGACATAGGAAAAGGGCAGGAAGATTATGATGAAGGAGATATTTATCATCAGCCTTCAGCACTCCACTGCTGGACATAGGCCTCTCTAATTGCACGCCTCTATTTTCGGCAACTCTCATGAAGCTGCTACCAGCCACCCTGCGAAGATCTTTGCTTCACCTAGCCTGAGAGCGTCCAGATATTCAAAAAGCCTTTAAAACGAATGCTACAAAGCAATCTTTTTAGTAGCATTTAAGTAAAGCAAGCTAGTTAAGGATGCGCATGGCATTTCGAAGCTCTTAAATAATATATTGTTGCCGCGCTGTTTGATCGTGATAGGTCCCATTATATGTCACGACAGTGTACAATCAGGTACATCGATTTCTTACTTTGTCAGACAGATTTGTTATAATAATACTGTTCTATTGTGATTACACTTTTTAGATGGGTTGGTGATCAATTTGACGGCAGTACCTATCAGAAGAGGAGAGATGCCACGAGAGCCCTATCGAACGCCAAATCAAGCGTCGTAAATGGTGATGGATTGGTCACACGCTCTGGAAGGATTCCAATTGGATCTTAAAGGAAAAAGGAAGCGTGGCCGTCACCGTCAAACCCTGTGATGCACTGTTTTGGCAAAAGCGAAGATCATCGGAATGAGGTCAAAGTCAAAAATATTTGTTCAATTAGGCCAATAAACGGCTCTTTTGAACGTCACAAATTAAAATTAAAATTTACAAGTAATAAAAAAAAAAGATTCTACCGTGCATTCAGAAAGTAGATTGTAATGGAGAAGAACGCACAAGAAACTCCATAGAACGCACAAGAAACTCCATTACCATCTGTACTCCTCATCATCTCACTCCATACTGTGGTCGGCCTCTGCCACAGTTTGGGGCACATAGGACCTTAAGTCTCAACCAGTCATCTATCAGAAAGGAAGACTCTGTTGACTTCGACATAAGCGTTTAAACATTTCGCACTTTATTAGGCTGTATTTTGAAGCATTTGAAAAAAAGAATAAGCTGTTTTTGTGGGCTAGAAACTGTGACTGCTAAGCCTGTGGCTCAGGTTTGATCACCAAGGTCAGTCCTCAGGAAGGACACCTGGTCTGGCCTGGCTTTTTTCTTTTGGGAGGAGTTGATCTTTTTGCCCGCAAATAAACAGTCAATAATAAAATTAATGTTGATCTAATTCTAATCTAACATAGAAAACAAACAAGAAAAATCCAATTCGTCTGTTCTATGAATACTCACGAGAAAAAGTCTGTCATAACAATTTATTATTCCGTTTTGAATTAGTCTGCACTATGTAACCTTAGTTGCTTTTGATATCAAGCAGGTGTAGTCTGTACAAAAGGCGGGAGGCTCTAGATAAGTGTCATTCGATGTCAAAGATGGCGTAGTCGAAAGGTCAAAATGTAAGGGATTGGGCACGCGACATTTCGATAGCGCTTGACAATCCCATACATTTTTCCAATCGCTGTCGCAACGCTTTCGCAACGCTATCGCAACGCTTTCACAACGCTTTGGCAACGCTTTCGCAACGCTTTCGCAACGCTTTCGCAACGCTTTCGCAACGCTTTCGCAACGCTTTCGCAACGCTTTCGCAACGCTTTCGCAACGCTTTCGCAACGCCTTCGCAACGCTTTCGCAACGCTTTCGTAACGCTTTCGTAACGCTTTCGCAAAGCTTTCGCAACGATTTCGCAACGATTTCGCAACGCTTTCGCAACGCTTTCGCAACGCCTACGCAACGCTTTTGCAACGCTTTCGTAACGCTTTCGCAAAGCTTTCGCAACGCTTTCGCAACGCTTTCGCAACGCCTTCGCAACGCTTTCGCAACGCTTTCGTAACGCTTTCGTAACGCTTTCGCAAAGCTTTCGCAACGATTTCGCAACGATTTCGCAACGCTTTCGCAACGCTTTCGCAACGCCTACGCAACGCTTTTGCAACGCTTTCGTAACGCTTTCGCAAAGCTTTCGCAACGCTTTCGCAACGCTTTCGCAACGCTTTCGCAACGCTTTCGCAACGCTTTCGGAACGCTTTCGCAACGCTTTCGCAACGCCTTCGCAACGCTTTCGAAACGCTTTCGCAATGCTTTCGTTGATAAAATGTCAATTGCCTAGAGCCTACGTTAATTAGTAAGTTTTTCGATTAAATCAAAAACTCAAAACATTTTAAGTAAATCATTATTTACATGCACTTGGAGTCAGTCAGACAGAAGGATTAGGCTATTTAAATATCTTACACTTTTTTGCAAAGATTTAATTTAGCAATAAAAAGTTATAAAATAGATAATTTTAAATTCCACGCAGTATTAATTTACGTCGCCGACTGTAATTGAAACTATTCTTAAGTGTAGCGAAAATCGATGATATCGACTTAACCTAATTGAATTTGTTTAAATATTTCTCGTGACCTTTGCAAAGTATAATTACTGTATTTGGTTGACACGATAGTATTGTTAATCAAGATAGTTATAGTCGATAAAATTGTTGAGTTACACTTGAATAGAAGACTCATTTGTTAAGGAATTTGTATAGGTTAATTTGTCTTTGTAAATGGTGGGTTACGGACCAATATCTTGTAGATTTATCCTAAAGGTATTATTCAGGCCACCAGGGCCCGTACTCTGACGTGTCAAAACTATTGTGATTCCACTGTGAAAAAGGGATAGCGATATTTGCCTTGTATAGCTCCGTCTCTGTCTCACAGTGAATGATAATTTTGACACGTCATGGTATGGCCCCTAGGCTCTTTTACTGTGTAACGTTCCAAATGGACTCGGCAAACAAAGGTTTTTAATAAAGGACACACGCTATACATAATTTGGGCGCACGTTTGGCGCAGTGGTTGAGCGATTGACTGCTGCGCCGTGTGCCGCGGGTTCGATTCCCGCACGGAACAAATATTTGTATGATCTACAGATACAGGAAGAAATTCCTAGTGTGGGGCAAAGTTTAAAAAAAGGGCGTGTCAGACTTTTACTGACTTAAACCCACCCGTGTTCCTTCAGTTGCTTGAGCCAGAGCCGCGGTAACTCTTTTTCAAATTAATACGAGACCCAAACAGGCATCGTCTCTAGCGGACCCCGTCAGTTTTGCTGTCATCTCTTTGAGGCGCGTGTGGGACACAACGCGCCGTGGATTCAGGACTGGTCCTTATCCGACAATGAGCTACCCGTTATTCGCCATGCGCAAGACCGCGTCTACGGTGGCCGGGAATCGTCTTGCGACTCCCGAGGCTCGGGACATCTCCTGCGGTGGCTAAGGGTGTGTGGACGTCTCCGTTGCTCGCTTGTCTGCCACCCTAGAAGTTTTATTGTCAGACAGACCAATATTTATAATTAATTAAACACCCGAAAGACACATTATAGGACAAAGACTTGCTTACTAACCAACGATTCGAGTCGAAAAACTCATTGCCAACCAAACATTAACTCAAACATACTCCAATAACGATAAAACGAAAAATAATGCGGCTTTTTCCAACGTTTCGGTATACAAGTCAGCGTAAACACAACATTAGAAGCTAAGCTTTCTATTTTAGCATGCAATGGACGTCGGACAAATAATCGTAACGTACTGCTGTAAACATCGCTTAGTTTTATGCCAGTGATCGTAAAAGTGTTTTATTTGTGGACTTGCGGTCCGTGGTGTGTGTATATGGCCTTATTAGGAGGGGTTTTACACTTGTTTTTGATCCGGTTTTTGTTTTTCCGGTAAAGTTTTGATGTGATGCAAACGGCTTATAAAGCATAGGTCAACTAGTGTTTTGGTTCATGTATGAAAATATGTAGAGGCGATTGTTTAATATACTGCGATTGCGAACTTCATTACTCACATAATTGTATTTTCAGAGAATAAATGAATTTTAGGAAGGCCTCCCTCTAACCTATGACCTGGTTAAGGCTACGGGATCGCACTGGATGCGAGACATACATAACCGATCGACGTGGCGACACTTTGGGAGGCCAATGTCCAGCAATGGACGTCTTTCGGCTGAAATGTCTATACATAAAATAAAACAAAGACGGGTTTGTTACAACACTTATAACTCGAGATCTGCTGGACCAATTTTCATGGTTTTGGATTCGTTGGATTTGTCTCCACCCCGAATAGCAGAATACATCTTAAAAACGTAGGGTAGGTAGGGTAGGGTAGTTAGGTAGCCGGTTGACGCGAGCGAAGCCGCGGGCGTCAGCTAGTATGAATAAGAATAAGTTATTAAATATGAATAAGTTATCATTTACATACACACATGACGCCAAAATGATGTATCTATAAATGTAAGATTTTATTGATGTAATAAGTAGTATGTATTATGTTTATACTTTGTGTGTTGAACGTATTTGTTTAAGTTTATTAGGTATGGTAGAATTAAATATTAAGTGTTTTTAAATTTTGTTGTGCAGTTGGATGTTCTGTCCTCATATGCAAATTTCTTAATGCAACTGAGGTTTGCTGTAAGATAACCCAATTATGGGTTAAGCTCGCCTTTGTACATAAATTGTTCTATAGTATTTGTGTCTTTATGTTTTTGTGTACAATGAAGAATAAGAATAAGATGATAATGATTTTTTATTTATTTTTGAGCAAGAAAAAACTCAGACCGTAGATTCTTGAGTATTTGTAAAACTCTAGTCTGAAAATCTGTCAAACTTTGACATTAACGTAGGGTTGGAGAATTACCTAACACACAATATTTAATTATGAAGGCCCTGAATCATTGCATAGAAATAACAGGAATACAATTAGCAGTAGTATGAAATAAATAGCCGGCTAAAGAGAACAGTAAAAGCAAAAAGAAAACATAAACAACAAAAAAGAAACACAACCGCATAAACGATAATCGTTTCAATCCGCATTCGGAAACAAAACCGTGCAGAAACCGGATGCAATTGTGTCCGCTCCATAGAACCGGGTAAAACCGGGTACATCTTAATCGCATAGTGCTTTCATGTCTCTTGATAATAACCGGGCGATGTTCCGTCTAGTGGCAATTAGCTCCGGCCATGCTGACTCGGCTAAATCGAGTCTAGACTGAATCGCAATCTAGATTTTTATAGATTAAGATAGTTTGGATACGGAATAGATTGTTACAGAAGGTTTGGTACACTGAGCGAAATGGCACGCACGCATAGTCGCACTAGAATAAAATGCATGAAAAAAACAAAAACACATCGACGAAATGGATTGTCAAAAGTCAAAAATATTTAGAATTTATCACGTGATATTGTGGTAGCGCCTGTCAATGCCATACATTTTAGACATATTGATCTGACGTTTTTACGAAACCGTCGTGATAGTGAAAAAAGTTAATTCAAAAAATCTAAAAACCCGACTGCTCAAGAAGCGAGAACTAAAAAGACGTAGGATACACATTCGCGAACTGGCTGACCAAAATCAGACTTATCCTCCAACTGCACAGCATAATTTTTATCTTGTTTACGTATTTTTAGTTTGCTTCTTAAGCAGTCGGCTTTTTCAATTTTTAATTAACTTTTTTATTTATAACTTTTTAGTTAACATTTTTTTTCAATTTATATTTAAAGATATAAGTGTTACATATAATTGGGTAAATTGATAATAGAATGTGCATTCGCTTCTTCTTCTAAAACAACCTTGAAACTGCTTGAGATCTCCGTACGTAAGAAGGATCTACGTGTGCGTGCGCCAGTGCGTACTTGCACACACTGGCAGTTTGCAAGTTGCACGCAGTGGTTCTTCTGTACCGTGTCTATTCTGTGGTCGGATGGCTGATTCTGAACGTTTGTTAGTCTTGAATTGAAGATCTTTTTAAAGACTGCATTGATAAGCGACGGGGTTTTAATGGAATGGTTTTCATTCCGTTTCTTCCTATTTTTATGTTAGTTCGTTTACCATTTTTGTTGTAAGCGATTATGCTGGTGATATGATTCTGGTTGACTTTAAATTAGGGATTTATCGGAAGCCATTTTAGTGCTTAGCGATTCTAGGGCCCAGTTTTTTTGATACGTAGTTAACTCAACCAATGGTTTAATGTCTTAACTAATGGTTTAAAATTTCGGAAAATAGAGTTTTCCTACAATGGTTTACATTACAAATAGTGAAGTCCATTCACTTGCACCTTGGATGACCTGTATAATGCATCTGACGCTGCAATAAACGTGGCCACCTACTGGGCTCAAACAGTTTGATCAAATGTATCATCGAAACGAAAAAGAAAGAAAGAAAGTTGGATAGTTCATTATTTGACTATTTATTAGACTAGTAATGGATGGATAAACGTGTTTTACCGAAATTTGAAACCTTTGGTTAGCATATTGAACCATTTGTTGAGTTAAATACGGATAAATAAACTAGCCCGAAGGTCAAGGTTATCTGAGAAAATATAGAAAAAGTAATAAAAAAAACCAAAGAAAATTTAGATCTATTGGTAGTTAATCGAGAAATCTCATAGGCCAAGTTTTTGAACCGAAGTTAACTAAAGTAATGATTAAACCAGTCCTAAAAACAGTAACCAAGGGTTTCAAATGCGTTTTTTCATCAATTGTTTGCTTAACAAATGGTCAAATAAGTTAGAGAGATAATAATTTAATCATTTATAAGCATAAAGCATAAAAATACGCATTTTAAAACGACTTCATCTTTTTAAATTTATACAGGTTGTGACAGAAAAAACAATGCCTGAAAATGGGTAATTTTCCTCATCTTTATGAACCGCTTATACGGTCCAACAATCCCTGAAATCACGATAATAGTTATTTGTTATACAAGAGTGCAAAGTGCTTTTTAACCGCGTGTTCAATTTTGATGACCGAGCAAGCGAAGGATTCTAAAATTGAATCACGAGCGCAGCGAGTGATTCAAAATTAGAATCCTGAGCGTTAGCGAGGGAATCAAAAGAGCACGAGGTGAAAAATCTTTGCACTCGAGTGCAACACGTAACTTTTCATTCCACCTCACCGAGGAAATGACTAAATGCAAAAAAAAAACGTTTACGATCACAAGATAGGTACATTTTTATTTCAGTTTAGGTATTAATTACTACATTATGACAGGTAAGTATTACAGAATAATCTTTAAATTATAACAAAATAATACTAAGGTATAATTAAGAAAATTTTAAAGTAACGTTGCTACAGTTATTGTTGAGGGAGAAAGCTCATTTGCGCGTTTCAGTAAATTCTGTTGGCGTCAAACAAACTTCCTCGTCGCTAGAATCACTCATTTTAGTTTTTTCACTTGTTTTCAAGTTTCTTGTTTTTAATATAAAGGTTTAACAATGTCGTGAAAAAATGCCGCGTACAAAGCAAATTGAAAAAAGAACACCAAGAAGGTTCCGAGTCTGAGTTTTTAACAAATTAAAAAAAAGTTGTATGATATATTCGGCATCATAGAGGTAGCAGTAAATAGGTTTAATGTTTTTTTTAATTCACAAACTTAGTGCACACGATGTTCTAAATTCAATTTACTTTATCCTCTAGTGAATAAAAACGGCTTTTCCACTCAGATATTGAAGATTAAAAATAATCTTTCCGAGATGGTGGGATGAAAAACTCATTGCAATATTGTTTTTTTTGGTACTATGATAATTTTTTTAAAGGTAGGCTCGCACTTGACCACTATCTAGTGTAGCATGCTTGCCTAGAAGTAACCTATTCAGTCTTTACTTAAAGACATCGTGGTTGCAGCTATCAGGAAACACAGTCTCCGGCAGAGAATTCCACTCCTTAGCTGTACGCATAATAAAAGTATTTCCAAATGCAGGCATTGCTTTGTTTCTGTGTCACCTTGGATAGAAGTAGGTTAAAAATGCTACACAGTTTTATTCTACATATGTCATTGCTAGTATATTTGATATACCAGCCTGTAACTGTCCCACTGCAGGGCAAAGATCTCTTCTCACACAGAGAAGGCACGAGCATTGATCACCACGCTTGCTCAATGCGGGTCGGCGATTTTAGACTTATATTCACTATAAGTCCAGGTTTCCTCACGATGTTTTCCTTCACCGTAATCAGCGATGTCCAAGATAACCTTGGAAAGCACTATGAATTTGAAAAAGTCACATTTTATTTGAACCCGACGTGTTAGCTACTGGGCCACCACGACATTATGTAGCAATAAAGAAAAACCGGCCAAGTGCGTGTTGGGCCACTCGCAGAAGAAGGCTTTATTTCTGTATATTTATTATTACATGGTTCATAAAATTATATTTACTACCTTTTTTAGACAACTAATGATGATATATAAGTAATTTTATCTACACTCACATCGTAATGTTCCAAATATGAATTCAAAAAATATTGTTAAACACGTACTTTATATTCGTAAATAGGTAAAATTTAAAAAAAAACCATTACAGTTCAACATTTTCCTTCGATTTTCAAACAACTGCATCATAAAATAACTTTTTAATTTTTATAGCACACTTTTACTTTTTAATTTTCTGGCGCGTATGGGCTCGTTGACAACGGTACCCTGACCAAAAAATCGGCATGAGATATGAGCATTCCTATTGGTCTAGCGGCACTGGTGGCGCATGAATTACAGTAGTGAATACGCCCAGATTTTAGAATAAAATCTTTATAAAATCGAATTTTGGTTTTTTGAAAAAAATAAATCTACAAAAATGTTCGTTATTAAATTGACTATCCATTAGTGTTAGTACAAAAAATAATTAATGAACACTTTACGAGGAGATGCATAATATCGATAATTATTTCTCATTTTTATGTTTTTTTGGAAGTAGATTAGTGAAATATATACAACATTTAAAAAAAAACTAAATCTACCATTTTAGAATCAATATTATGTAGAAATTTAATGTATTTTTATTAATTGATATTTCTTTTTAAATAACGAGTAGATAGCTCCTAAAAACAGCACAAAAACGGCTTTCGTGGCGTTTTGCTCGGGGTACCGCCTTCTATATGGATGCGCGCGCTGCGCAGTCATTCGCAATGAGAATCTAAATTACCCGCCATACCACTTATTTTTCCGTTTCCACTTTTGTTTTATTTCAAATGTATGAGTGAAGATAAAGTAGTGTATGCAACGGCATATAATTAGGTATTAAGTAATTAATACCTAATTATATGCCGTTATATGAGATTAATTAGGTATTAATTAATCTCGTGTTTTAATAACCCCTTTTATATGACCATTGCATAAACTACTATTTCAATGGATCTTGTACAAAATTTTTACTTATCTCATTTTATAAGTTGGTCGACTATTACTCGTAAACTTGTAAAGACTACTTAGCTGTGATAGGTTTCCTTTTAATTTCGTTATATATACTTCTGATTTTTTCACATTTCCAAAAGCAACCATATAGCTGGCAGGAGAAGGGACACTTGAATCTAACAAAAAAAAAAAACAATTAAAAGCTTAATTTTACGCAAACGGATCGCTGAATCGGAAAATGGTTCACAGACCCGTAATATTTTGAATAGCCTACCCGACAATACACCACACCATGGGATTCACGAGAAAAAAACCCACTTAACCTGTAGTACAGGAGGTAAACAATTTTTTTCCCATTTTTTTACCACTTTGTCGGCGTGATTAATATGTATATCAATACCAAATTATACCTTTATAATACGATGAGTATCTGAGCTAAGCTGCGGACGGACAGACGGACATTGCGAATATACTATAAGGGTTCCTTGTTGACTACGGAATCCTAAAAATCGTTTTTATTTTTCTAATCACAAGCTTTCAAGATCCACCTACCTACTTCCCTCTTACCATTAACCTTAAGTGTTTACTTACCTACGGCTTAAATAAGATTATCATCAACTTGAGTGGTACTTGAAATGTTAAATTTATTAAGTACCGTTAATGATTAAAGTAACTTTTTCCATACCGTATTCCTCAAAGGAACGTCACTTCACTTGAATATTAATAATTCACTCAAATTTTGAATTTGAGAAATTGGCTATTGAGATAAAATTGTAAAGAAACTAAATCAAAATTGGTTTATCCGTTTAGGCGCTATGATGCCACAGACAGACACACAGATACGCAGACACAGATACGCAGACACACAGATACTACACAGCAACACAAGTGAAACTTATAACACCCCTCTTTTTCCGGCGGGGGTTAAAAAAAATTATGGCAGGAAGGATAAGTAGCAAGTCAATTAAGGTAAGGGTAGGCAGGTAGACAGGGGGTGTCAACTCTATACTTCAAATCAACGTTTTCATGTCGGTGCAGCGTTCTGGAGAGCTACTAGATGGCGGGCAGCAAAACTGTCTTTACTTTTTTAGGGTTCTGTACCCAAAGGGTAAAAACGGGATCCTATTTCTAAGACTCCGCGGTCCGTTCCGCTATCTGTCTGTCTGTCTGTCACCAGGCTGTATCTCATGAACCGTGATAGCTAGACAGATGATGTATTTCTGTTGCCGCTATAAAAACAGAATAAAATAAATATTTAAGTGGGGCTCCCATACAACACACCCATCGTGCGCAAGTTTGACTCGCACTTTGCCGGTTTTTTTTGTTTATAAATTCTGGTAAGGTAAGTAGGGTAGGTAGGTATGGTAGGTAAGGCGTAGGTTCGGTAAGTAGGGTAGGTAGGGTAGGTAAAGCGTAGGTTGCGTAAGTAGGTTAGGTAGGTACAAATTGACGGGGTCCGCTAGGGCCGATGCCTGTCTGGGTCGCGGATAAATTTGAAAAAGAGTTACCGCGGCCCAGGATCATGCAACTGAAGGAACACGGGTGGGTTTTAGTCAGTAAAAGTCTGACACGCCCTCCCGCCTCACCCAGAGCGGGAGAAGTCATTGGATAATTTACCAACCAAAAAAAAAGGCTTGGGTAGGTAACGCGTAGGTTGGGTAAGTTGGGTAGGTAGGTAGGTAGGGTAGGTAAGGCGTAGGTTGGGTAAGTTGGGTAGGTTTGGGGGGCCGAGTCACCCACGTCCGTAGGTGTGTACCCCTTTTTTGATTCCCTACACGTGGTCCCCGGGTGGTGCAAATCAGGTGACACTAACTGGTGGTAGGCTTCGGCCGAAGGCTTGTGACCACCCACCGGGCAAAGACATACCGCCAAGCGGCCTAGCCGTGTTCCGGTACGATGCCCGTTGTAGCCAACTAGAGGAGTTGGGTCGAGATAGCTGTTCCACTGCAGGCTGACCAGTCTGACGCGCGCTGTTAAGGATGTATCGGGAGACTAGTCGCGGAGGGTAGCGGGATCCGAGGCACGGTGCACCGCTGGCCGACCGCAGGTAGTTGGGGGCCCAAGTAGTGTGCCAGCCACACACGAAAGGCTGCCCCGCCAACTGTCGAAAAATCCCGGAATGCACCATCGTGCTGGTTGGCGACCAGACGGGAGGGCCCGATGGACATTCCGGGGGGGCTCGGGCGTCCCCTCAGTTTCCAGGCTAGTGCCCCAATGATGCTGTCCTTTCAGTGCGTGTCTGTAGGTAAGAAGCGTGGAACCTCGTCTCACTTCCTTCTCCTCTATTCCATTCACTCTTATATTTTATAAAATGCAAAGGAAAAAGAATAATGGTGTTAAACAGCGGCTGCACCCCCTCCCCCACAAAGTGCACCTCACAAATATTCGAGGTCTGCACTCAAATATCACTGCAGTCCACTACCATCTGGAGGCTGAGAAACCAGCGCTCTTTTTCCTTACGGAGACGCAGATAGCGAAACCGTCAGATGTGTCGTACTTGTCTTACCCAGGGTTCACCCTGGAGCACAATTTTAGACCACATGCGGGCGTATGTATGTATGCCCGTGACGACGTTTGCTATCGGCGTCTCCGTAACCTTGAGGACTCCAGATTCTCAACGCTCTGGGCTCTGGTGGACACAGGTTTGGATAAAGTTATCTACGTCTGTGTCTACCGTTCGCACAGTGGAGATCAGGAGACATCCAGGCTCACAGAGTACCTCAGTGAGGCGGCTGATGCGGCACAGCAGCGGTACCCTTCCGCCCAATTAGTGTTACTGGGGGACTTTAATGCCCACCACCAGGAGTGGCTCTTCCCATACCAGTGCACTGACCATGCTGGACGGGAGATGCGTAAGCTTGCGCTTGCGCTAAACCTCACCCAGCTGGTCCAGGGGGCAACGAGGGTACCGGATGTTGATTCGCACACAGCGAATTGCTTGGACCTTCTGCTGACAACAGATCCGGACAGATACTCTGTGTCGATAGCTTCACCTTTGGGTAGTTCCGACCACTGTCTGGTGAAGTCTGTGTCCGTCTATTCTCCGCCCGATCCCAGCCCAAGAGGCACCCGGCGGGTTTGGCGGTACAAGTCGGCAGATTGGGATGGTATGCGATCATTCTTCGCATGCTATCCTTGGCAGCCTACTTGCTTTTTTTCGACTGATCCATCGTCGTGTGCAGACGCCGTGACCGATGTGTTGCGTCAGGGAATGGAGTACTACATTCCGTTCTCAGACGTAACAATGTCCAGCGTTGACCAGCCATGGTTTGGCGCCGAATGTAGGCGCGCTGACGCGCTTAAACATGAGGCGTACCTGGCTTGGGTCGGAGCTCGATCGCGCAAGACGAGTGACGTGGCTCGGAAGAAGAAGGCCTTCAACAGGGCTGCCAAGTCCTGCAAGCTGATGTTGCGAAGGGCTCGGTTCGATCACATTGGCCGAATAGGGGCCAAACTTGCTTCTTACCCAGCAGGAAGTAAAGCGTTTTGGTCCCTGGCTAAGTCGGTCGAGTCGAACTTTTGCCGTCCCTCACTACCACCACTGCTGAAACCCGATGGGTCGCTGGCACACTCCGCTGAGGAGAAGGCAAATTTATTTGCCTCTCTTTTTGCGGAATCTTCACGTCTGAATCCTGGTGACGCACAGCCCCCTCCTTCTCCTGATGGATGCGAGATGAGTATGTCGGACATTCGTATCCACCAAAAGGACGTCCGTAGGGTGCTGAGCCACCTCGACGTGAACAAGGCTAGCGGCCCTGATGGCATTCCAGCAATTGTTCTTAGAACCTGTGCGCCTGAACTGTCTCCAATCTTGACACGCCTATTCCGCCTTTCGTATGAGGCTGGAAAAGTGCCGAATGCTTGGAAGCAAGCTAACGTACAGCCCGTGCCCAAGAAGGGCAGTCGAGCTGACCCGGCCAACTACAGACCCATATCTGTAACCTCCATACTCTGTAAGAGTATGGAACGTGTACTTAATATAAAGCTCCTGCTCCATACCTAGAAGCTAACGATATCCTTAGTGACCGCCAATACGGCTTCCGCCGAAATCGGTCTACTGGGGATCTTTTAGCGTATGCCATTCACATCTGGAGTGAGGCCATCGAGAAGCACGGGGAAGCGCTTGCCGTCTCCCTCGACATCTCGAAGGCTTTTGATAGGGTCTGGCACGAAAGCCTTATTGGTAAGCTTCCTGCATTCGGTTTGCCCGGTGGTCTGTGTGATTGGATTGCAGACTTCCTGAGAGATCGGTCCATTCTGGTGGTTATCGATGGCTGCTCGTCGGACCAATTGGATATCAATGCTGGGGTCCCTCAGGGGTCGGTACTCTCAGCAACTTTATTCTTGCTGCATATTAACGATCTGCTAAAACCCGGCACCTTTGGGTATACAGACGACAGCACTGTTGCTGAGAGATACATGTCCAACGCTCGTGCTACTGGACCTCAGATCCAGTCTCTGCGGGAGGCCATGGTGGAGCGCTTGAACCTGTCCTTGCAGGCAGTCTCCGAATGGGGCGATGCCAATCTGGTCAGGTTTAATGCTGCTAAAACCCAGGCGTGTCTTTTTTCCGCTAAAAAGAGCCAATTTCAACCGGCTCCAACTTTCCGAGATGTGACCGTGCCAATAACTGACCATCTTGAGCTTCTTGGCGTTACGTTGACATCGACTCTCAATTTTGGCCCATACATTGAGGCAAAGGCTCAGCTGGCTGCCAAAAAGCTGGGGATCCTTGCAAAGGTTAGAAGGTACTTCACGCCAGAACAGCTGCTCAGCTTATATCAAGCGCAAGTTCGATCATGCATGGAGTACTTATTCTTATTCTTTATTGTACAAAAAAACATAAAACATACAAATACAATAGGACAATTTATGTACAAAGGCGAGCTTAACCCATAGTTGGGTTCTCTAACAGCAAACCTCAGTTTCGTAGAAATATGACATTTGAGGATAGTACATCCATGTGCACAACAAAATCTTATTAAAAAAAATCTTAACAATATTAAATACTTACTCACTAAATAAACTAAACAAATACGTGTGCAACACACAATGCATAAACATAATACATATCTTTACAATATAAAACTAAAATATTACAATCGTAAATACATAAATAAATGAGTCATGTTGACAGGAAATATTCCCTAATTCGTCTCCTGAAAACCTCCAATGAAGGGCTATCTCGTATAGAGTGTGGAAGAGTATTCCAGAGTCGCACAGCGCGAACAGTAAAGGATCCACCGTAACGACTTGAAGAGTGGGAAGGAAAACGAAGGAGAAGAGATGATGACAGACGACAAGGTTTTCCTCTCGGAACAAGATACTCAAAGCGTTCTCGAAGATACAAAGGAGACTTAGGATTATGAAGTACAGAAAAGAGTAATGAAAGAGTGTGGGCATCTCGTCGCTGTCGAATAGGCAGCCATTTCAACCGCTTCCGAAATTCCGACACATGGTCATATTTTCGGAGGCCAAATATGAAACGGATGCACAAATTCTGCAGACGTTCGAGCTTATCAAGAAGTTCCTCAGTCGCGTCAAGAAAGCAGACATCAGCATAGTCAAGAAGAGGAAGAAGGAGAGACTGAGCAAGAGTAACTTTAGTTGGAAAAGGCAGGAACTTCTGGAGACGCTTCAGAGACCGAAACGAGCAAAACACCCTCCTGCTTACTTCTGCAATGTGAACATTCCAAGAACCCCTAAATTTTTAACTTTTTTGGAATATTCTATGGCGACGGCATCGTACAAAACAGGGGGGAGAGACTGGCTACTCAACAGATTGATGAAGTATCTGCCACCAATAATAAGAGCTTGTGATTTTGCTGGGTTGACTAGGAGTCCAAAACTTTTAGCCCATTGACAGATGTTTCCAAGATCATTATTAATGGAATCGAAGAGCTCACTGAAAGTGAGCTCTTCGATTTTAAAGTGGCGATAAAGCTGCAGGTCGTCTGCATAGAGATGAAACTGTGAAGATAAGACCTTCGTGATAGCGTTTATAAAAACCGAGAAAAGAAGAGGAGAAAGGACGGCACCCTGAGGAACACCCGCAGCGAGATCGCACCAGTCAGAGGAAGCATCCTCTGAGCGAACCGACTGCGAGCGGCCCCGTAGATAAGAATTAAACCATGCAATCACAGAAGGAGACACATTTAGAGAGGAAAGGATACCTAAGAGGATGTCAAAATCAACTGAGTTAAAAGCACTGCTAAAGTCCAGTAAAATCAAAACTGTAAGGAACCTTTTTTCCATGGCCAGTCGGATGTCATCAGTTATTTTAACTAAGGCCGATACAGTGCTGTGGCCAGGACGGAATCCGGATTGATAAGGACTTAGCAGGCTATTAGAGGAAAGGTAATGAGACAGCTGATTATTAACAACCCTTTCTAGGACTTTAGATAGGATTGGAAGTATGGAGATTGGACGGAACTGGGTAACTGACGAAGGTTTAGGGACTTTGGGTAGAGGCAGAACATGAGCTTTCTCTAGTACTGAGTACTGTGAGTTCTGAGTACTGTTCTCATCTCTGGGACGGATCCGCCAAATACCAGCTTGATGCACTAGAGTCGATCGAAAAGCGGGCCAAAAGGCTCATCGGCGATGAGGCACTGGTTAAGTCTAAGCTCCAGAGCCTTGAACATCGTCGCCGAGTTGCCAGCTTGTCGGTCTTTTATCGGTTGCATTTCGGGGAGTGTGCGATGGAATTGCATGATCTAATTCCAGCAAGCCCGTTTCATCATCGGACTACAAGACGTACGGCGATGCGCCATCGCTACATGGTAGACATACCACCCATACGCACTAAACGTTTTGGAAATACTTTCATTATGCGTACAGCTAAGGAGTGGAATTCCCTGCCGGAGTCTGTGTTTCCCGATAGCTACAATCTAGGAGTCTTTAAGTCAAGAGTGAATAGGTTACTTCTAGGCAAGCGTGCTTCACCGTCGACCACATCATCGCTTACCATCAGGTGAGATAATAAGTCAAGCGCGAGCCTATAATATATAAAAAAAAAAAAAAAAAGAAAAAAGGTAGGTAGGGTAGGTTGGGTAAATAGGGTAGGTAGGTAGGGTAGCTAAAGCGTAGTAGGGTAGGTAGGTACTTAGGTAGGGTAGGTAAGGCGTAGGTAGGGTAGGTAAGTAGGGTATGCAGTTGACGGGAGCGAAGGCGCGGGCACACCTAGTAGTTAATAAGTTCGTATTTCATTGAACAAATAACAAAAATACATTCCTTCTTAGGTCCATTATCTTGAACACAATCCATCCATCCGCACATCATGTAAATATGTGACAATAATTATGTAACTTTGACTCCATTTTATTACCTAAAGACTTCAGCAAGAGTGGAAACTTATGTTTTCATTTTACCCTTCATAAAGACTGTGAAATATGTATGTATGTTTTCAAGGAAGCCAGCTTCGTGAGTTATGTGCTTAACTTTGTTTTACGAATGGTATAACTTGGTTTAGCGGTGTGAAAAGTCTGGAACGCATGTGTGACTACAGATTGCCTGAAATGCGTTTTCTCATCAATTGTTAGCCGAGACTGAATTATCATTTGTACCAATAAGTAGCTCACCGATATCGGGAACAGGTTCCAAGCTACGGGTGGTCGGGGCTCATGAGAGAGGAACCTTATAGGCACAAGCTATGCCTAGTTCGGCCTCAAATGCACTCACTTTTGTGTATTTTAATCTTAGTTTAAGCGTTATTTGTGAATTTTTTTCAAATTTCTGTGAATAAAGATTACTGAATAATGACTGCTGTGTTCTCATTGGCACACGAAAAAAGGCGGGCATAAGCCTTTTTTCGTGTGCCAATGAGCAAAGACAGGCTACGGATGGTGATCATGATGTACCTAATGAGTTGCTGATGTCAGTAAGACAAGCCCAGTCACTAGCATCTTTAAAAAATCTTATAAGAACCCTTTCTCTTTAATGCTTTACTGTTTCTATCTAATTTCTTCAATCATTGTTCAACACTTCTCCGTTTGTTTATTTGTAAATTTGTGTATAGTATTTTATATAGCTATATAATTTTGTTGCATTTTTTTTTTAATGTAGCAGTAGTTCTTTAGTCCATCCAAAGGCTGTCTGGTAGATATCGCTGTCAGCGATAAGACCGCCTTTGTACCCGTATAATTAAGTTGTTGTAAAATATATGTGTTATTTCTTTTTTTGGTGTACAATATAGTATATTTTATTCTATTCTATAACAGTACTTTCAGAATGAACTGTCTCTCAAAAGCTATAAAAAGCACTAGTAATTGTTCATTAATTATCCTACTTAGTATTTAACGTTGACCAAGAAAATAATTAACAAAATGAACATACAACAAATAAACATCCCGTTATACTCACTCCGGTGACCATATAATAAGGATTTAATGTACAAATATTTTTGCTAAAATATGACGGTAGTCGCGACGGGGCATCGAAATATTAGGTTTGGGTCCAAATGGCCAATTTCCGAGATGTCCCACGTTTCGCGAATTGAATAACGGTGACACTAACGTAGTTAGCCGGACGGATCCGGATGGTTTCGCACGGTTGTGCGCGGTCCGGTTTTTCTCATTTACGGCGGAAAGGTCCGGCAAATTGTGTATAAGTAAACGGTTTTTGGTATGTTTGTGTATTATTTTTTAATATTAAATTTACAGCATGCCACGAATTTTAATACGATTAGCTCTAGAGTGATACTTGATGACCTCGTCACTTAAAGGGAGAGTACGCCAGAGATCCGACTGTGACATCAGTCCAATTTTCAAATTTTCTATCCAAAACTTTCGGAATGCGATGACAAAAAATCAGGCTGTTAAGAAAAAGAAAGAAAATATTTATTTGTGACCCGCACGTTATTTCTCGTGTCTCCTACACGAGAAATAAGCATACAATTAAACAATAATAAAATAAGAAACCCCGTGCGAGACCAAAAAGGCTCCTTTCTCAGCGTGGATATCGACTATCCACGCAATTTAAATTCCTTCGCGCAATCAGAAAGGTCCCGAATAATTAGTACTGTCAATTTATTGACTGGTTATTGTTATAACAAACTATTAGACTGAATAAAGTGGTGCTCGTGTTACATAATTCCATACAAATGCACATTATACAGGATGGATACAACCACATTTTGACACGGCCCGTAAAATGGACTCATTAAAATAACTGACTCGAATTTCAGCTTTAACCTATCATTACTGTATTTTCATGTATTTACAGTTTTAGTATAATTTTGCATACATGGAAAATGTACCTACATATATGTAGTAAAAGTTAAACATTTGAAATTAGCCCTCCGGGAATTAACATTCATTTCTCATGACATATTTCTCGTAGGTTTTGGTATTGCAGACACCCACATTTAATCTTTTTTTTTTTTTTTTATTCTTAAATAAAACGTTGCCCCACACTAGGAATTTCTTCCTGTATCGTGGGTGCGTTTACAAACATATAAACTCACATACACAAACACCCAGAGCTGGAACAACTATCTGTAGGTCATACAAATATTTGTTCCATGCGGGAATCGAACCCACGACACGCAGCGCAGCAGTCAATCGCTCAACCACTGCGCCAACCGTGCGCCCATATAATAATCTATTATAATAATAATAATTATTTAATATATTATTATTATTAAGTTTCTATAATATTTGTATTTTTGTATCTAAAGAATAATCTTAAAAGCTACTGGACCGATTTCAAAAATTATTTCACCTTTGGGAAGCTACACTATACCCGGGTGACATAGGCTACTTTTACCCGACTGCCGAAAGAGGGTAATGTGTTTATCAGTCTATGTATGTATTTATGTATATTTGTTCCTATGTGGCGTTCTATAGAACAAACGCGTTGGCGGATTTTGATGATTCTTACGTCAATCGATTCGTCTTAACCCTGCGAGTGTCACTGGCTACATTAAAATTGGAAAAAAAGAAAAATGGCGGATTTTGGGCGTCATGTTGTGGGAGCCAATTTTTTTTTCTTCCAAACATCGTGTGGGTTATTAAAATAACGCCTTTTAAGGGGTGATTTCAAAAATATACAGGGTGTCCCAGAAATCGACGTCAAGCCGTAAATGGGTGATAGACCAAGTATAACAGTTCTCAGAAAAATACGAAAAAAAATCTATCTCATGTTTTAAAAAAAATATGGTCACTTTAATAATTTACTAAAAAAATCAATCCCTGTAATGGTTCTTTAACTCCAATTGCTACAAATCCCATAATTCATCGAATTTTTTTATTATTATGGAATCTTGAATAATGCTTGTGTAGATTTTTGCCTAAAATTCAAAGCCAACTCCTCCTACTTGGAAGAAAATTAAACTTTTTCAAAACCAAATTATTCAAATTTACTATTTCGCCCAACTTTAACTGACTGTACTCAAAAAAAATGTACTACGCAAGTTTGGCAAGTAACATGAAAAATTGGCGCATTTAATAAGGATTCAAAAATGGTGTAACACTTGCTAGATTATGTTTTCAATAATTGGTCAAGTTTTTTTTTGTAAATAGTCTCAGTTTTTACACAAAATGTCCATACTTCCTTAAAATGACTTTAGCTTACCTAAAGCTTTGCTAAACTCCGTTTCTAGTTCGATAGAGACGGAGAGTCATTTTACGAAGTGTGAGCGAGACAGATAGTGACGCCACCTTTATCAGTGACACAACCTTTATCATGAAACGGAGATACAATTTACCGTTGAGTGCGAATGAGACAGCAGTAGTTATTGTTCTGTTTTGTAAGCGCAGACGCACACACAATTACAACTCAGTACGTTACGCTGCTTTGTTTACTGCGCATCTCCGTATTCGTTCATGTTGATTCCGTACTTACCACTTTTTGCGTTGTTTTCTGGACTTAATTGCTTGTGATTTGGACTGTTTAATTCCTCTTTCTGACGACCTGTGCTTTACTCTGGACTGTTGCTGATCCTGTGATTGTGTAGTACTACCATGGCTGTGTACACTGCATTGGAATGTGCGAACATGCACCTCGTTTATGGGGAATGCAGATGCAATGCCAATGCAGCCGCTAGACTTTATCGTGAGAGGTACCCGAACAATCGTCACCCAGATCATCGAGTTTTTATTAATGTGCACCGTTCACTATCAGAGGGACGATTCCCTAACCAAGTACATGGTGAAGGAAGACATCGTAATCCGTACGAAGACGTCGTACTACAAGCAGTCCAAGAAGACCCAAGTGCTTCTGTACGTGGAATCGAAACAAGCACAGGTGTATCTAAGAGTACCGCCCACCGAATCTTAAAAAAGAACGAGTTCCACCCGTATCATGTACAGCGAGTACAATCATTACTGCCACGGGATTACGCTCCCAGAGTTGCGTTTTGCCAAAGGATGCTAGAAAGGCACAGAGAAGACCCTCGATTCTTAGAGAAGATTTTATGGACCGATGAGTCAACATTTAAAAAAGATGGCTACATGAATTTGCACAATTTGCACGAGTGGCATGTAGAAAATCCAAATTTGATGAGGCAAGATAAGTCACAGTATCGATTTAAAGTAAACATGTGGACCGGGATACTAAATGGCATAATAATTGGACCTTTTGAGCTGCCAGAGATTTTGAATGGCGCAGTTTATTTGGATTTTCTTCAAAATACTTTACCAGTTTTATTAGAAGACGTGCCACTGAACGTTTACAGGGAAATGTGGTTGCAGCAAGATGGCTGCCCAGCGCATTATGCCCGTTTAGTAAGAGAACATCTTGATGAAGAATACCCGCTCAGGTGGATAGGGCGCGGTGGGACAATCTAGTGACTGGGGTGGCCACAAGATTTAAATCCCCTAGATTTTTTTTACTGGGGAGCGGTAAAAGAGAAAGTGTACTCAAAAACAATAGAGAATTTAGCCGAGCTGCGGGAAAGAATAACGGAAGCCGTTGTCTTTGTAAACAGGGGAAGATTTGCCCGGAAAATAACCAGATCTTTTTTAAGAAGATGTCGTGCTTGCATTGCCGTCGAAGAAAGGCAGTTTGAACATTTATTGTAATAAAAAAAAATTAAATCTGATAATTTGTTTTTTTTTCTAAGATGAGAAATCTGGTCCTGACTTAAAGTAAAAAGGTTGAGTCACTATCATAACTTTGCTCTTAAATTACGTAAAATTTCGATTTCTTATCTCGCTCACACTTCGTAAAATGACTCTCTCCGTCTCTATCGAACTAGAAACGGAGTTTAGCAAAGCTTTAGGTAAGCTAAAGTCATTTTAAGGAAGTATGGACATTTTGGGTAAAAACCGATACTATTAACAAAAAAAAATTTGACCAATTATTGAAAACGTAATCTAGCAAGTGTTACACCATTTTTGAATCCTTATTAAATGCGCCAATTTTTCATATTACTTGCCAAACTAGCGTAGTACATTTTTTTTTCAGTACAGTCAGTTAAAGTTGGGCGAAAAAGTGAATTTGAATAATTTGGTTTTGAAAAAGTTTAATTTTCTTCTAAGTAGGAGGAGTTAGCTTTAAATTTTAGGCAAAAATCTACACAAGCATTATTCAAGATTACATAATAATAAAAAAAATTGATAAATTATGGGATTTGTAGCAATTGGAGTTAAAGAACCATTACAGGTATTGATTTTTTTAGTAAATTTTTAAAGTGAACATAATTTTTTTTAAACATGAGATAGATTTTTTTTCGTATTTTTCTGAGAACTGTTATAACTTGGTCTATCACCCATTTACGGCTTGACGTCGATTTTTGGGACACCCTGTATAACACATATGTTTAAATGTACCTTACTATAAAAAAATAACTAAAAGTTATAAATAAAAGAAGTTAATTCAAAAAATATAAAACCCGACTGCTTAAAAATCGAACAAAAAGACGTAAACAAGAAGAAAATCATGCTGTGCAGTCGGACGATACATCTGTTTTGATCAGCCAGCTCGCAAATATGTATCCTCCGACTGCACAGCATGATCTTCTTCTTGTATTCCCATGAGAACGGAAACTACGCGGGTGAAACCGCGTAGTTAAGTTTTATATAATAGGAAGCGAAACATATTTTTTTGTTCTTGACTTCGTGCCCTCTAGAGGGCGCTTTGTTCAATTTAATGTGACATCACATAGCATAGAATTGTTCCAACGGACTTAAACAAGACGCTTCCAATGACACCTCATTTTTCAAATTATTATAAATTATTTGTTATTAATATAGAAGTTATGAGGGTACAGATGAACATACATACATACCGGTCAAAAACATAAACATCCCTTGTGCTAGAATTGAAAACTTACGGTTAGTCTGGCACAACACTTCACATTCGCATATCGGTGATGCAACCCCAAAAGATTTGCCTCTATCAAAAATTGCTCAACGCGGCTAAAGATGTTTTCACTTCAAAGAAAAACAACCAGCAGCCTTATTGCGTAAGCGACTTCGACAAGGCAAAGGGCAAAGAGTATGAACAATCGACCAATCACATGCAAGATGAAAGACGCGACGTGGATTTCCGTCTATGTCCAATCTAATCTATGCCCTTTGCCTTGCCAAATTCACATATGCAATAAGGCTGCTGGGTTGCAGTCCCAATAACCCTGATTAGTCTATGTTTCGCTATTTTCGATATTAGCTAGTGTTTCGTATATCGCTTTCGTCGACGACTTTCCTATTCAAGACGAATAGCAATGTCGCAAAAACGTTACAAAACCTATAAAACTTTTAAAATGCTCCGTCGCATTTTGTGAGGTATGAGTGAATGGAAGAATGTCGGCATTATCGCGGACGGACGAGAGTCCCACTTTACGGCCGAGCCGTTTACGATCGTGTCTATCGATAAAAAACGTCCCAACGCTGTGTCCCCTCCCTATTCACCCTTTTAATCAATAGTGAGTTTCGTATAATAGTTTTTTTTCAGCTACTTTTTTGAATATAGGTACGTAAAAGTTTTTGATTCGTTTTCGATTGGAGGCGTAGTTTTCGGTATTCGTGTTAAGAAGTTGTGAAGTTTGTAATGGAATAGTGTTGGGCTGAAGATTTTTATCGCACGTACCTTCATTAACCTGTTTTCCAATAACTTTAACTTTAGGATTGTTGCTGTTAGTTTGAAATACCGGAAGGTTTAAACTTGATACCTGTTTCCTATTCCAACCGATATTGAAAATAAAAAAATTAACAAAAAAATTAACCGACACTTCCAAAACAAAACACTAAAAATAAACATTATTACGCAAAACTCAAAAAAAACCTCGTCACGTGTTGATCAAATTTAAATAGGACCACATGAATCTTACAAAAAAAAGAATCATCAAAATCGGAGTTCTGAGGGAACACACATAAAAAAATACAGTCGAACTGAGAACCTCCGCTTTTTGAAGTCGGTTAAAAACTAGTATACGTCTCGTCTGTATTCTCCGAAGGATTAACCTGGAGTGTATATTGTACCCCCAAATTTCGGCAGTCATGAATAAGTTCCAAGTAACCTGTTATTGCCTATGAGTAGGCAGCCTTTTTATATCGCAACTTGCTTTTGGTAAAAACATGTAACAATGGCAAAGCGAATATAAACCAATGTAGACCGAAGAAGAGACCGACTAAAATACACTTAAATAAAAACTTTTTTTAGACCAAGCTTTTTAGGGTTCCGTACCCAAAGGGTAAAAACGAGACCCTATTACTAAGACTCCGCGGTCCGTCTGTCTGTCTGTCTGTCTGTCTGTCTGTCATCAGGCTGTATCTCATGAACCGTGATAGCTAGATAGTTGAAATTTTTACAGATGATGTATTTCTATTGCCGCTACAACAAAAAATACTAAAAACAGATTGAAATAAATATTTAAGTGGGGCTCCCATACAACAAACGTTATTTTTATGCCGTTTTTTGCGATAATGGTACGGAACCCTTCGTGCGCGAGTTCAACTCGCACTTGGCCGGTTTTTTCGTATTCTTCTCAGCAAAACCTTTCATTTGATACCCATATCAAGACAGTGCAAAAAAAACTAGTCCGTCATCTTGGGCCGTCCGCCATATTGGATTAAGAATGACATCACTTAGCTAACCACCACCAATTTTGCATACACGTTTAGTTTGGATGACAATCATCCAAACTAAACGTGTATGCAAAATTTCATCTCAATCAGTGGAGGATAACTTAAGTACATACAAACATACATTGCAAGTTAAATAAAAGCTTGTAAAATCTCTTAAAACCTAATCATCGAATTCAATATTAAACGATCAAAACCCTACCTACCTCACAAAGGATGCAAATCTTCAAACTATCTCCTTTAAATCGTTGTAATAGAATCAGTAGTTCGCTCACGATTTAAGTGGCTCTAAAGCAGGAGGAACAAGTATTTGCATTCTGTCAGCACAATTATAAGAAGCTTACTGCAGTCCCGCGATGAAAACTGAGCTGAAATTTCTACACAGCAGCAAACTATTGGTGATTTTGTTGATGTATAACTGTGAACCTATGTCTGAACTGAGTTGTAAGCTCCTTTCGTAAGTATCGGCTTAAAAATTGCTTCTATAGGAAAAAGAAACGAATATCATTATTTAGGTGTATCTCTGCTAAACTTTTTGGGGAATACTTAATAGAAGTGATGTTATATATTATGTACTGGGGGTGACCTTAAGCACTTAGAGTAAGGTTACTATGAGTGTGAGTAAGGGACAGATGTATATAACTTGTATACATCTGTCCCTTACGCACACTCAAAATACCACCCCCCTGGTCATTATAATGATCTGTCAGTACACACATACATGATAATTATCAGAGTGATGAATGATGTGAAAGACAAGTAAACTTTCAAAATGTTAAAAACTCCCGATAAATTTTTATTTCATGCTACATAATTTATCTAGTAGTAGACACGCTTTCCATTCGAGCCGCTCATGCACGGAACAGATCAACACTCTTCGTATCATTCTCGAGCAGGCAGCAGAATGGCAAAGAGAAATTTATCTCACCTTTGTCGACTTCGAAAAGGCCTTTGATACGCTGAAGTGGTCCAGCCAAAAATAGTCCGCCTGTTGGAGGGCATTTATAGGAAATATTCCTGTAAGGTGACTCACGAAGGCCTCATTTCGGAGGACATCGCAGTGCACGCTGGTGTCCGCCAAGGCTGTCTTCTTTCGCCCCTCCTAATAATCGTTCTCGACGGAGTCATGTTGCGCATTAACAAAAGGGCGTCGCGGGATAGAGTGGGGATTGACCAACGTCTTGGAAGACCTGGACTATGCTGATGATCTATGCCTGCTGAGTCATACACATGCCGACATGCAAGCGAAACTGGACGACCTGCGCCAGGAAAACTGGGCTCAAAATTAACATCCGGAAGACCCAGGAGATGCGTACAGGTGTGAAGAATTCGTCTCCGATGTTAATCGGCACAGAGGTTGTGGAACGCGTCCACAAATTCACGTACCTCGGGAGCGTAGTGTCAGAGACTGGTGGAACTGAATAGGACATCACTTCACGGATCGCCAAAGCGCGAGCAACCTTCGCACACCCGAGACCTGTGTGGCAATCGCGGAAACTGACCCGAAAGGTTAAACTCAAAATCTTCGGGTGCAATGTCAAATCCGTGCTGCTCTACGGGTGCGAAACGTGGAAGGTAACAAAGGACATCTCGCGCCAAATCCAGTTCTTCGTCAACCGATGTCTTCGTCGCATCCTCGCATTTACTGGCCCGAGATCATCTCTAATGTAGAGCTGTTGGAGAGATGCCACGAGACCCCGATCGACCGCCATATCAAGCGTCTTAAATGGTGTTGGATTGGTCACACGCTCCGGAGGAATTCCGATCACATTCCTAAACAGGCCTTAGATTGGAATCCTCAAGGAAAAATGAAGCGAGGCCGTCCCCGTCAAACCTGGCGACGCACCATATTGGCTGAAGCGACGAGTATCGGAATGGCGTGGAGCGAGGTGAAGCGCGAAGCTCAAGACCGGTCTCGATGGAGGACTACTGTGGAAGCCCTCTGCCCCAGCTAGGGGTCATAGGATCTTAAGTCAAAACACGTTTCGAACGACAATCTATTTAACAAGTAATTATAACATGATATCTTGCGAAAACACGCCGATCCAAACAGTAAAATGCTCCATAACTTTTGAACTTCAGAAAAAAAAAAACAAGTCAACTCGGTTCATCCGTTTAGGAGCATGCCACAGACCGATACACAAACACAGGCTCACACGTCAAACTTATAACACCCCACTTTTTCCATTGCGGGTTAGAAAGGGAGTCAGTGATAGTCTGACGGTTGTCAGGACGGAATGACAGAAGAAAACGTGTTGCGCTGGCCCCTTAGAAACATGGGACAAGGGCATGAAGATGGTGATCATCAACTGTCTAGCCTTCTCCCAACTATTTTGGGCCCTGCTGAATACCAGTAAATCACATGGAGCTATCTGGCCTCAAATATACAGATAACACGATACCCGATTGGTGACAGTGGTTGACAGATTTCGGGCTACTCATGAGTAACTACTGATTTTGATTTGCACAACATTATCGAGTTTGGTAATGGGATTGACTGCTAGGACCTAGACAAGTGGCATTCGATGTCAGCGAAAGCGATAGTGGAAATGTCAAAATATAAGGGATTGATCACGTGTTTTTTCGATATCGCTTGTCAATCCCATACATTGCTTTTTTAACCCCCGCCGAAAAAAAGAGGTGTTATAAGTTTCACGTGTGTTGCTGTGTATCTGTGTATCTGTGTGTCTGTCTGTGGCATCATAGCGCCTAAACGGATAAACCGATTTTGATTTTTTTTTCACATCCGTGCACTTCTTCGTAAGGTTCAGTTGAAAACCAGCGTCAGGCAACTCCCAGTTGTCTGGCATTTTGCTGAACTGGACCTTTTTGGCGCAGCCGCGGGGCACACTTTGTATGTAATTGTTTTTATTAAATTCTTTTTCCTTATATTTGTACATTGTGTGTATCTGTGTGTGCCAAATAAACAAGTTTTCTTTCTTTCTTCTTTCTTTATTTTGTTTTTTTTTTGTTTGAAAGGTTATTTTGTCGAGAGTGTTCTTAGCTATGTTTAAATAAAATCGGTTCAGCGGTTCAAAAGTTATGGGCGTTTTACCGTTTGAATCGGGGTGTTTTCGCAAGATAAATGTGTCGGGGGTTTTTTAAATTTTGAATATTTTTTTGTTGACAATCGCTATCGCCACGCTTTCGATGACAAAATGTCACTTGCCTATAGGGCCTCTGTGAAAGAAGCCTACCATAGTTAAACTGTTGTTAAAGTTCTCTTCAGGGCAAAATGCTTCCGAAGAGTTGCACCTACATCAACATAGTTTTGGTATCAAAACTAATCTTATGAAAGAAATATAATTTTTTGTTTGTTTGTTAAAGGTAATCTTTGGAATTACAGATCCGAATACAGAAATTGTTTAATAATATATTCAATTTTTTTTATTTTCTACTTGCCTGCGATTGGGCGCTCCTTGTGGGGCTCCAAATTTATTTATTTATTTATTTACTCATTAATTATTATAACACCTTTACAGAAACTTCCAAGGCGATGTTATAACATACATATAAAACATTAAAATACAATACAAATCAATCGTTTCAATAAGACATTCCCATACATTTATCATTATTTAAATGGTCAGACCTTTTTCAATTAAATTTTGCGCTACTTTGACGAATCTCGGCAGGTTTTGGCAAAATATATCTTCCGATAATGTTACAGTATTTATCAAACGTATGACTCGCGTCATAGGGGTAAACTTAAGTAAGTTAGTCCTAGCTAACGGTACGTCTAACAGAGCTGGGCGGCGGCGTCAATGCGGTCGCTGTCAATGCGGTGAAGCAGTCGACTGCCTCGGACACCATGGTATATCTTGTAGTAAGAGTGCAGGTCGGATTGCGCGGCACGCTAGCATTAATGATCTCATCCGTCGTGCTCTTGCCACCGCCGGGGTGCCAGCTGTCTTAGAACCCAATGGCACGCGTCGATGGGAAGAGACCAGATGGTATGACCATAATGCCATGGAAGTTCGGTAGGTATTTGGTGTGGGAAGCAACTTGCGTCGACACCCTTGCACCATCCCATTTTCCTAGCACGGTGGGCGCGCTGGGGCGGCTGCTGCAGGTGCTGAAAACCTCAAACGGCGCAAATACACAATTTAATTGGTAATTATGTGTTTGAGCCGTTTGGGGTTGAAACACTAGGGCCATGGGGTCCGAGTGCACACCTATTATTTCGGGATATCACCAAACGGTTGGTCGACTCTTCACGAGACCAGAGGGCTGGCATTTTTTTTGGCCAAAGAATCAGCATTGCCATCCAACGTGTACACTATTGCTAAGTATAAAAATCTAAGTTTTGTCTTATGCATGGGATCATAGATGGGCCACGGAAAAGAAGCCGCACCTACATATATAGGCACACACACGTAACGCATTGCAGTTTATCCGAAAGTTGACAAGGGACAGGTAATTTAACCTAAACTTTTGCATACCTACCTTTACATATAAACAAGCAAAACTAACTGTTTTACAGAAAAATACTACCGACTTCCAAATAAGAAATCTACAAAGTGAAAAATAACTTTATTTTTGGTAGTCCGTCTCTTTGGTAGGCACCATTTTCGTGCGTTATGGACACCGACTTCCAAAAATAAAGTTATTTTTCACTTTGTAGTTTTCTTATTTGGAAGTCGGTAGTATTTTTTTGTAAAAAGTTTATTTTTCACTTTTTTGTTGTACCTACCTAATAGGCAAGTAGTTTAGTAAGGTACCTATAATGACAGAATAGATTACCCGAATACTATGATTTGAATATAACCGGTGAAATGAGAGTCTACCAAGTTGAACTGTACACATCTGCGTACCCCTTTAGAGCGTACTGGCGTGATGATATGTTATGAAATGGTATAAACAATAACCATACATGCTATTGCAGCAATTCCGAGAGATTTTCCATTATTTATTGAAGATGTCTGTTGTATATCTCCGAAACTCTTTATCAGATGTTCACCAAATTAAAATGGGACCAATTTCGGAACATACCTACTCTTTCAAACAAAAAATAAATAATTTTCAATATCGGTCCACAATTGACGGATATATCGTGAAGATACACAATAAATAAAAAAAACAAACTTGAAGTCGAACATAGAACCTCCTCCTTTTTGGTAAGTCGATTAAAAAATAAAGGTAGTCTTTTTCAAATCAACATCAGCATTAATTTCCACTGCAATAACCTCACAGAAATCACACAACGGTACCATTAACTATCTAAACAGAGAGAAACGTTTATCACAATCACCAGTCACGGGTTACAGGTAACTTGGTAAGTTGATCAACGAATGATGAATTGGAGCCGTGGTCATCAATAATAACTCTGTTTGGTTCATTAGCGACCGCGGGGCTGGCGGGTGCTGTCGAATATCGAAGCGAATATGAATATTTTATTCGCATACTCAGAAATTTATGGCGAATGAGGATTGTGAACACTGCGTGCTTTCTGTCTTTTTTGTTTGTAGATTTATGATAAGTGTGTCGAGCATCGCTGTGATGTACTGTTTTTAACCAACTTCAAAAAGGAGTTTTTTAATGTATGTACACCGATTACGCTGAGATTTATGATTTGGTCAGTGGGTCGTCTTTGATCCCATAAAAATTTTACGTAGTTTGGCCCAGTAGTTTTCATTTAATGTTTTTTTTTATTTATAAACATTTTTGTTGACGTGGACGATGTAATTTTCGTTTGTGTACGGCTTTTTAGCTATGGTGTATTGAGACCAAAAAGAGGGAAATAATAGTATATTATGCAACTAGTGAATAAAAGACGGATTTAAAGCGAGGGCCATAGATGAATCAAGAGCAAGTGAAGGATTCTAACGACTGAATCACGACCGTAGGGAGTGATTCATGATGATTGAATCACGAGCATAGCGAGTGATTCAAGTGTTAGAATCATGAGCGACGCGAGTGATTCATGGTCCTCGATATAAATCCGTTTTATTCAAGAGTTGCATACTATATTTTATACCATGACTTCGAGAAAAAGAAAGATTTAAGCGAAAAGCACAAGGAATATTACGAGTAATAAATAAATGAATGGTTTTTACCTTCAAAATTTACATAAAATGTGAAACCCTGACCCCTGAGCTAGGTAACAGCACCTGTGTTTCAGGGGTCACTGACCACCTCCGTTACGTTACATAATTATAATTAATTAAATACCTTTGCAATTAATATAAGAATTACAATCCAAACAAGTACTCAATAAATATCTTAGACTAAAATCAAAATTATTATTAAAATCCTAAATAACAAACTCAAAATTAAAATCGAAGAAGAAATTTGTGTATCGAGTATTTTTTGCGCAAGGAGGCGCAAGGAGGTTACATAGCATTGAGATGGACGTCTAATACATTGGTGTGTTCCAAATTCAAAAACCAAAACAGTGATTAAAATGCTTTTTATTCACTGTTTTCAGTGAATAAAATAAGCTTTTTAGAGGGGGAATGGTATAAAAACTTTTTTTACAAAAAATAAACCGACTTGAAAAACAAAACACTAAAAAGTGCAAAATAACTTTCGTTTCGGAAGTCGGTGTCAAAAAATAATAAAAACAAGATATACTAAAGACACCGACTTCCGAAACGTGCAAAGTAAATTTTTATTTTGCACAATTATTGTTTTGTTGATTTGCGGAGAGCAGTTAAGAAACACAAACAGGAATGTGACACTAGACATCAGCTATTCGGGGCACAACTACAATTGCAACGACTGAAGAGCAGACACAGAATCCTGAAACTGGTAGGGATGCCGGAGGAATAGCCAGTTTCGTGTCATTTTGGCAATTACTGTACCGATATTTCTCGGTTGACATAAATTAATATCTGAAATGCCAATGGCAGGTATAATACTCGTGATAATTTTCCTTTTAATGAAGAAAACCACAAAAATAATTCCCTTATTAACCGAAGTAAATGCCCAAGTCACAAAATTTAAATCAATTCCATTAAACCCAATTTTTGAAACAGGGAAAATTGAGAACTAGTCTTAGTCACTCGTATTTGGATGGTTACAGAATACAAATTAGAAGGGAAGAGGAAACTTTAAACGGATATGAATGTGAGTAACTGTACAAAGAAAAGAATTGTGATATGCATTTGTTTTTGCCTGGACTTTGGCTGTGGTCAGGGGTAAATTGTCGAAAGTCATCATGCATTGTGTTAAGCATGTAGGTAAAATGTGTATGACTAAGCTTTGAAAGAAATACACGTGAATGACACATACGTTGTCTTGTCATTTTTCACACGTCACACACGACACGTCGACACGTTTTTTTGCGGTTTTGTTATGTAGGCTGATATTTAAAAAGTTTTAGATAGGTACTTTGCTCAAGAAACGAAGTTGCTTAAAAGGAGGAGGAAGCACACAATCGCCATTTTGGTCATTGCGATACTGCAACGGTCGAGTTTGCTTTGGCAACGAACCTTGTATTAAATACTGTTGTGTGGATGGACTTTTAAAAGAGATTGTCCACGATTGTCATTGCGCCTAGAGTGCACAGGTGCGTATGTTTTTTTAAATCTACATTTATAAAAATACTTAATTTTTTTAAACCAAGGTTTTATATAAAAATGCATTGTCACGAGAAATAAAAGTGTGTGCAAAATTCCATCTCAATCGAACACCGGGAAGTAGGTTAAAATTAACTTACAAGTTTTGGTTACAGACACCGAGACAGGTGAAAGTAAATACAAGCTTGTAAAAAAGTAATCCCATAGGAGTAAAACCAATACAATAAGTAAAGGCATTGTAGTGACTCATTTGAGTCAAAACAGTTTCTTTCACTTCCGGAGTGCGATGGAAGAAAAGGAGGAATTTTGTGAATATACTAATTTAACGTTATTTAATTTTTATTATTATCTTATGTAAACCAAATATTGAATCTTAGTTTAATTTAATTTATTCATCTTCTATAATCAATCAATATAATATTTTTAATTTAATGTAATTAATTAATCTTGATTTGTTTGTTAAATGCCTCGATTTATGCTTAGTCGTAAACTATTTTTTTGTCATAATTAATTGCAATAATTTATATTTATAATCAAATCAAATAAGTGCATGTGGTGTTAGTTTGTAAATAATTGTTGCACTTATAAATGTATATCGTGTATTTATTGTGAATGTAATGTGTAAACAATTGTAACCTAACCTGAAATGAATAAATAAATATAAATAAGTATTTAAACTAAACAAAAAACTCTAACTTCACAACTTGTAATTTCACACCGTTGAGATAATGATGTGTAGAAAAGGCTTTAGCAAAGGCATAAACAAAACGCGAAAATACCCTCACACGTATTAATTTCCCAACAACATAACAAAAACCGGCCAAGTGCGAGTCGGACTCGCGCACGAAGGGTTCCGTACTTGGTAAATTGCGGTTTACGATTAATGACGTATTAAAAAAAACTACTTGCTAGATCTCGTTCAAACCAATTTTCGCTAGTAGTTTACATAGTAATGTACATCATATATTTTTTTTAGTTTTATCATTCTCTTATTTTAGAAGTTACAGGGGGGGGGACACACATTTTACCACTTTGGCAGAGTCTTTCGCGCAAACTATTCAGTTTAGAAAAAAATGATATTTGAAACCTCAATATCATTTTTGAAGACCTATCCATAGATACCCCACACGTATGGGTCTGATGAAAAAAAATATTTTTAGTTTTAGTTTCAAGTATGGGAACCCCCAAAATTTATTGTTTTATTTTAATTTTTGTGTGAAAATCTTAATGCGGTTCACAGAATACATATACTTACCAAGTTTCAACAGCATAGTTCTTATAGTTTCGGAATAAAGTGGCTGTGACATACGGACGGACAGACAGACAGACAGACAGACAGACAGACAGACATGACGAATCTATAAGGGTTCCGTTTTTTGCCATTTGGCTACGGAACCCTAAAAATGGGGTTTTCGACACGGCACCCGGCGTAGAACGTGACAACGTCTGGAATGAAAGTAATAAAATCATTTGACAATGTTATAGTACTATGTTTATTTTTGTACAAGTATTTTGTTAAGGTCAATAATCGGGTGAAAAGCCGAATCTGAGGTTGCCGACAAAATGAAATTCTATCAATCAGCTTCTTCTTCATGTCAATGGTTGGTGTTCTGAATTTAAATTTTCTTCGAAACGTCGATAACTTTAGCGCTGGCCTCGCAAAGGTCTCGCATGGTGCATTATGAGCAGGATAGGAGGGTTGGGCATCACCTGTGGAGTGATTCTGTGGAATTCTGTCAGCAATAACGATTGTTAAAAAATCAAAATACCCGACTGCTTCAAAAGCGAACTAAAAAGTCGTAAACAAGGAAAAAATCATGCTGTGCAGTCGAAGGATACAATGCGCGGGCTGGCTGACCAAAATCTGGTGTATCCTCCGCCTGCACAGCATGATTTTTTCCTTGTTTACGACTTTTTAGTTCGCTTTTGAAGCAGTTGGGTATTTTGATTTTTTGAATTAGGTAAGTTATTTTATTTATAACTTTTTAGTTATTTTTTTTTTCGAATAAGATACATTTAAACATATAAGTGTTTTATATTTTTTAAATCACCTCTTAATACCCTTTATTTTGATACCCCACACGATGGGTTCGGAAGAAAAAAAAATTTGGGCCTCCACAATATGGAACCCAATAGCCGCCATTTTTCTATTGTCCAATTTTAATGTAGCCTATGACACTCGCAGGGTTAAGACAAATCGATTGACGTATGAATCATCAAAATCGGCCAACGCATTTGGTCTCTGGAACGCCATATAGGAACAAACATACATACATACATACATACTTACATACGTACATACATACATAGACTGATAAACACATTACCCTCCTTCGGCAGTCGGGTAAAAAGTTCTAAATAGATACCTAGATGACACGCACTACCAGACAGTAAAATTTTCAATTCGTTTACATTTTGACTTAGCGACAGTCTGATAGTTCAGTCTTAGGTGTATCGTTTTACCCAGTTACTGAGTTTCGGAGGTCACATAGGCGGTCACTCCAAGTAAAATACTAACCGTTACTCTACACCCGGTTAGGCTAGAAGTCGTCCCCAACAGGGCCTGCATTGTTGGGATAATTCTACGCAGATTTAATGACAGTCGGCAAAATCATTTTGTCCGGGTTGAATTTGGAAATGTGTCATTAAAATCCTCGTTTGGTTCTTAAGATTTTCCTAATGGATAAACTCGATGATTATAATAACTAGCTCCGAACGTTTGACCCCGCATTCAGCAGTCGGGTTTGCGATCTCTAAACATGACGTCTTTTGTGTACTGTACCTTAGAGTCATCCTTTTAAAGAGTATCCATACTTAGCCAGTTGTACCCAGCTTGGATACAAAGACGTGTAACGTCAAGTACCACTCGTAATACGGTATGGAAGCTTTCAACTAAGGCGCGTTTGCAATGGTTGAATAAATGGAGTTCGAGAATTTAAACAATGGTTGTATAAATTCTTTAAGATGTTTTAATGCTTTTTTTTATTTTATACGGATATATCATCCGTTGAATAATTTCTATTAAAATGGCCATATAGTCAGTCTACGGGAGTGTTAACTTCCTGTCCTCCCTGTTTGAAACACTTGCATTGTGTTTTTTTTTTAAACATATCAGGTCTTCTTCCAAACCTGATAAACCCAAAACATGATAAAAAATACCTCTACCCCTAATAAATTTTAATACTTTCGAATAATATCGTCTGTCCGTCGCAACTTTATATTTAAGACGACGACTAACGCCAACGACCTTGAGGGAACAAAACGCGCCCTCGTTTCTCACCCGCGTGACCCGAAATTTAGTAGTTTTTTGTACTTTTCTTATTATTCTATGACTTTAAAAAAAAAAGCTTGAGATCAAAATGTAGATAATTAAATTGTCTTTGATATGGTGTCGATTTCATTAAAATACGCCCAGCGGTTTTGTTGTGATTGTCGTGTTTTTGTCCGTTTTTGACATAACTTTACAAATTAATTACACTATGTTATACGAATAAAACTCAAAATGTGCTCAGATGAAATTATTAAGAAAATGGTCTAATATAACATATATTTTTTCCAATAAATTACGACTAGCCGTTTAGACGTGATTCTCATTTTAAAATCAGCTACTTAAGGGAATCGGCGCCTTAATCCATCGTAAACCAAAAACGGTTTTCTACTAAAGTAAACCATTGTCCTAAAAGAGTATCAATGACTCCCAAAACCCGGCGACAATTCCCTTGAGTAGCTGATTTTAAAATGAGAATCACGTCTAAACGGCTAGTCGTAATTTATTGGAAAAAATATATGTTATATTAGACCATTTTCTTAATAATTTCATCTGAGCAAATTTTGAGTTTTATTCGTATAACATAGTGTAATTAATTTGTAAAGTTATGTCTTAAACGGACAAAAACACGACAATCACACCAAAACCGCTGGGCGTATTTTAATGAAATCGACACCATATCAAAGAAAATTTAATTATCTACATTTTGATCTGAAGCTTTTTTTTTAAAAGTCAAAGAATAATAAGGAAAGTACAAAAAACTACTAAATTTTGGGTCGCGCGGGTGTGAAACGAGTGCGCGTTTTGTTCCCTCAAGGTCGTTGGCGTTAGTCGTCGTTAGAAAAATGTCTTGACCAGAATTCGGCCATATCAACAGCGTTAGTATTCTCGTGGTCTTTCAGGATTCAGGTGCTGCTGCATAGAGAGCAAGACAAGATGTGAAGCATTGTGTCTAATGAGAACTATTTCCACACATGACATACCTAAATCATTGAAATTGACTAATAGTATTCCAGTAGTAACTCTAATATCTTACTTGACTCTTTACTTGACCAAATGTGAATGAACCTTAAAGGAATCCTATGTGAGCTAAGCGTATAAACGTCAAAGGCTTGTGATCCAAACTCCGTGAAAAATATTGTAGGAGTTTTGCAAATCAGAAACGTATATAAAGAGCTTTTGATAATGCTAATAATAACTATTAGTTTTCTTTTTAGGAAGATGCAACAGAAAATCAAAATATTTAGCATAGACAATTTGGATCATAATTTGCAATTTTTATTTTTTTTGGTAATTGTGGGAAAAAACCAATGCATAAGTCTGTCCATAGGTGCAAACAGGGCTATGCGCGGTGATGATAGGTGGAGCAAGGCGGTAACCGAGTAGTATCCAATGACTGGAAGAAGAAGTAGGTAATGGACGTCCTGCGGCGAGATGGCATTGCCATTGCCATCGTCATCGCAGGTAGAACCTGGACGAGGCTGGCACAGGTGCGTGGGCATTGGCACAAGAAGAAAGAGGCCTATGAGCAGGAGTGGCGACGTGGTGAAGATAAGTATTACATTAGTAGATCAACCAATGAGTTAGTCAGATGGGATTCATCATCATTTCAGCCGAAAGACGTCCACTGCTGGACATAGGCCTCCCCCAGGCGTCGCCACATTGACCGATCCCGCGCGTCTCGCATCCAGCGCCTTCCCGCAACCTTAACCAGGTCATCGAAGATGGGATTAGGTACAACATAATTATGAATGTGGACGATGCAAGAAAATCATTTTCGCAAAACAATACAACATACTTTCCAATAAAAACACTACAAAATGCGCAATAACTTTGATTTCGGAAGTCAGTGCTTCTGGATCTGTTTCTTCGTTTTTGACATTAGATATCACTAAACATACAAAAAATATTCAGCCGAATTGAGAACCTCCTCCTGTTTGTAGTCGGTTAGAAATCGTAGCTGTAATTTCCCGAAACACGTATGAAAATAGATAGGATCATTCACATTATAATAAGCTCAAAGGGTACCGAAGGCCTTTTATGATTATGTTGGCAGTTTCTATTTTCACTACAGAGCAAATACGAGTCTGGCCATGCATGGCCTATATTTATTTGTGCTCGGCTTGCAAATTTGAATGTGTGTAGGGTAAGTATTTGAATTGTTCCCAAAATTCGGTGATTTGATAATATGGCACAGGTACGTTAACTACAAATACTAATGACATACTTCACTTTTTACTTTACTTTTTTTACTTTATGCTGAGATAGGAGCCTTTTTTTATTATTTATTTTATTTTAGTATTGTTAAATTGTATGCTTATTTCTCGTGTCTCCTGTGCAGGTCACAAATAAATATTTTTCTTTCTTTCATTCTTTCTTTTCTTTTACTTAACCTTATGTAATTTTATATTATACTAGCTTCTGCCCGCGGCCTCGCCCGCGTTCAAAGTTCTAAAAAAAAGGTTCCGATCGCCACCAAACTTTACAGGATTACCCGCTGGGTCAATCTAAAGATTGTCTGTAAATTTCATTAAAATCGGTCCAACCGTTTCGGAGTCTATAAGGATCATACATACATACTTTCTCTTTTATAGATATATCTATATTTAAATCAATATTATTATTATTTATTATCTATTGCATCTTTTAATTTTAATTTGAAATATCAGACATTAGTCCGTTTGCATGTTTTATACATATATCCTAGTTACACAGGGAAACCTATAATTGGCCATAAAAAACTGTAATACGCTTATATTCTGTAAAATATTTTATGTATCGCTGTTGGTTACCTAAATAAATAATACTTAGGTACAAAAAATATTTAGTCTAAAAACAAGAACAACATAACATCACGCCTGTGATGGGTTAGGCAGAGGTGCACCTGTGGTAAGTACACACACATTTCGACAGTTACATTTAAGTCCCATGGTATAGGGGGTGGGCCTACTGAGAAATGCTTTGCTTTGCATTGTTTCCTTTGCTATGCATTGTTTGCTTTGCTTTCCTTTGCTTTGTCTTGCTTCTTCGCTTTGCTTTGATTTGCTATGCTCTTCTATGCTCTGCTATGCTCTGCTATGCTCTGCTTTGCTCTGCTATGCTCTGGTAAGCTCTGGTATGCTCTGCTATGCTCTGCTATGCTCTGCTCTGCTATGTTCTGTTATGCTTTGCTTTGTTTTGTTTTGTTTTAAAGCAGTAGCGCTTGGGACCACTAGACCAACGAGGCGGTCTAAAAACAGAGCCTTAATGTGAACTATGGCTTTCATTTAAGGATTTTCATTCGTACTATCAACAAAATTAAATAAGTGGATTTTGCAATTACAAAGTTAAAACGTATAGGTCAATGATTTCGAAAGGAAGGATACGCCCATCTGAACATTTTATAGAAACCTTCTTATTACAAGCAAAAATAGCGACGTCTATGATAACGCATAGGAACTAAGTGAGTACCGCGTTGCGTAGGTCGTCGACGTAACCTTGTACACGCGTACACGTTTTACCACACAACTAGGCATTATTATGACTAGCAAATCATCGCTCACTACCGCACACGGACCACTATCGCGTTGGCCCTAAATTGCTGTTTAGGGCCAACGCGCTGGTGCCATTTAGTCGCGCGGTTCACGGTTACCAACTTAGGGATTTTGTCCCTAAATTTAGGGACTTGAAGTGTTAAAAGGGACATTTTTAGGGACTGGAATTTTTTGGTGATTTTTTTAGGGATTTCAAACAAAACTTGCAAAGTCGCAAACAAAGCGTGTGTTTTCAGTTTTGTGCGTAGAAAGAAACGCACGATATGTCATTCATATTCTCTAAAATGGTACAGAGTATCATGATGGAACGATTTTCCTTATATCGGGATTATGGATTGTGAGTAAATCTTGATCATACTGTGTACACGGTCAAGAACTTCATCGTACGTATGTATGACTTGACTATGACGAGCATTATGATGATGATGTGGTTCTGGAAATACCTAATTAACAACTTTTCATGATTGTATTTATTCAATAAAAAAAATCATCAACTTATATGTAAAGTTTTATTTTATGACTTACGAAATAATTTAGGTACTAAATAAGTATGTAGGTATAACAGATAAAATTCTATTTAAGGATTTTTAGGGAAATTCAGAACAAATTGGGGATTTTTTTTGGTAATGGTTGGTAACACTGGCGCGGTTGGCCTGATCCATACGCAAGTAATATATATTTCAATGGTATAGGTATTATAATCACATTATACTTACTAAATGGCATGTTTCAACAAATTAATAGAGTTTAGAAGTTCACCTTTCAAAGTATAAAGAAATTTTTTCACGCACAGATAAATCAAATCAATCCCTTACTAGAGCTTCACGCTCTGAACATTATGACGGGGTCTTCGAAATGATTTAATATTCTTATATCGCAGTTACATTCAACAGCATTCACAGTAAATAAAATACCAATTGTCAACATCAAATTCAATTCGATTTTTAGTCGTTTCACTTGGAAAGAATTTCGTTGGCGAGTGTCGTAAAATAGCTTGGTACTGTCGCCCCGTCGACCGTTCCCGCGCACTGAAGCTCTGAACCGAATAATTCACGAGAGTTTCCAACAAAACTCCAAGTGCAATCCTTCCAGACCTTATCACAGACACATAAGATCCATTTTAGATTGCACAAATCATTGTTAAGTTAGCAGAAACCGGCTCCAGCAAGCAGCCGCATCGAAAATCCTTTTAAAAAGAATTGAGCGTCCCCTCGCTGCAAACCTTTGCACAGATAAAGGTTTATTTAAAAATATATTATATAGTATATTAGTTTTGAAATATGTACCTAGCGCAAAATTTTCCGCTATATTACAAGCTGCATTTCGCATAGGTGTGGGAAAAACGTAACCGCTTCTTAGACATTTCTGGAATAAAGCTCAAAAATCATTAGTTCTAGTCATTATTGGTCAATAGGCTTCAAAATATTTTACAAGGTACATAACATAGAAAATGAGTAGAAGGTTTCAGCATAATGTAAGCTGATTATCTGATTCGATAAATAAATCAAAAATATTTTTATCAATATTTTGTCGATCACATCTACAAATAAAATAATGTTTCACTCTCCTAAACAAGATTATTTCGCTTCAACTGTATACGGAAGAGATTTTCTCTATCGTATAACAATAATAGATTTGTTTAAATTGACACAAAAAAATACAAAAAAAGGGGAGGAGCAGTAATGTTGCAGTAGAATGTATGACGTATGTAGATGTCCAAGTCGTTAATTTTGTATCTACATCCTTCCAATAATAAGTTTGAAGATAAATGCAGCCTAATTGTGTAAGTAAATTCGGCAAAGGAAACAATTTGTTTTTTTCCCAAAAACGACTTTTCGCAATACAAAAAGTCGTTTTTGGGAAAGAAACAGATTGTTTCCTTTGCCGAATTCACTTACACAATTAGGCTGGTTATGGTCTGAAAAGGCTAACACATGAACAAGTGTAAACCTTTTTTCCACGGCTTTCCTCCTGCGGTTTTTTTTTATCTTTTTTTATTATTGATAGGCTCGCGCTTGACCACCATCTCACCTGATCATAAGCGATGATGTGGTCGACGATGTAGCACGCTTACCTAGAAGAAACCTATTCACTCTTGACTTAAAGACTCCCAGGTTGTAGCTATTGTAGAATAACCATACATTTTGCCATGATAAAAAGTAGCCTATAAGCTCTCAGCGAGAGTGGAGCCTTCAACCAGTAAAATTATTTTCTGAATCGGTCCAGTCTTTCAGAGATTAACTTCTACAATATGAAGATAAATATAAAACAAGATTAAATTTAAAACTTAAAACACCCCCGAGGCTTATTAGGCACGCTTAGCTTGACAATCCATCAAAACACATAATATTATTATATCACGATATCTTGCGAAAATACCTCGATTTAAAGAGTGAATCGCGCATAACTTTTGGACAGCTGAACTGGTTTTCATCAAACAAAGCTAAGAACACTCTCGACCATGTCATCAAAAACTCAAATCACAAACAAAAAACTTAAATCAAAATCGGTTCATCCGTTTAGGAGCTATTCCCTCGCCACAGACAGATACACAAATACACACTTCGAACTTATAACACCCCTCTTTTTCCAGGGTTACTAAACAACTTAGCCGCGGGCAACCTAAAAGAAAAGCTTAGACTGCCGCGAATGAATTTGAGGCTGACGGTTCATATGCATGGGTAGTAGTACTGTACGTAGTATTATATTACTGACTAACGTACTAGGTACGTGGTACTAGGTACTTTGAAAATGAGAGAAACATAAAACTGCATTTATGTATTTCAATTATTTTCATTTTCTTCTTTATCAGTAACATCGTCCATCGTCATAGAGGAGGTTCCAATGCCAATGAACTCAGATATTTCTTCCCATGTAGGTGCGTCTATCATCAACACCAAGTCAGATTCTAAATAGGCGGCTTCCACTGGAAAACAATCGTGAAATAAGTTGGTTAAAATATTGATGATCTTTTTATTATTATTAGTCATTGACTCGCGTTTGACCACCATCTCACAAGATGGTAAGCGATGATGTTATGGTCGACGATGAAGCTATCAGGAAACACAGACTCCGGCAGGGAATTCCACTGCTTAAGAGTAACTACAATAAAAGTATTAATATTAATAAATTAAGTATTATGGGTGCGATGTTCACTGTGTAGGTACCGATGGCTTATCACCGCACGTCTTGTAGTCCGATCGTGAAATGGGCCACAATGGCCAATGGCAATTGGCCAGAAATGTAACCAGTAACAAACCGACATAAGTAGATGATCATATTCTCTTTAGTGGCGTTACCTTTTCTTTATTTTCGAACAACTAAATAGTAAGCAAAAGTGAAAGAGAAAATTATATGAGTAGTGAATACCCCAAGCAGCTATTTTTAGAAAGACCAACGAGTCCACTATTTACTAGTGGAAATCTTTTAACAGTAAAAAAACGGTATGTTTATGTCAGTAAGGGGTCAATAACAAAAACATGACTCAGTCAAAACATTTTTGCAGTTTAGTGTTATTTTGTCTTTTCCTGCATTATAAGTAGACCTAGGATGAACGTAAGAATTTGTATTTTTCTCGTAATAACTCAGAGACGTTTTTGAATATCACAATTCTAGTCAGTACACACGATAGATTGGTATTTTAGCTATATTTTAATACCAGCCAAAATGCAACAGATAAAACAGATTTTGAGAAAAGCTACCAAATAAAAAAAGTAAAATTTGTTACCACCATCTCTACCCCTAGGTTTGGCTGTAAAGGGGTAGTTGGAACATCTACAGTGGTAAAATTAAAAATCTTTTTCTTTTGCCGGGTCATAAAGATGTGAGGAAAATGCAACCGGCACCGTTTTACACCGGACCTATTCAAACACCTAAGCTGTGTTCACAGAATATCCTGCGTTCTCGAAATTATTTCAACGTAATGTACTCCAATAAAAATACGCGATCTCTAGCTGTTTTTCTTTTGTAATTCCGGACACAACCTCGGCTAGCTTAGCAGAGCCTATTAAGAGTAAATTTAGAAATAGAGCAGACGTCTCTTTGTCAAAATAAACCAGCCGAGCCGTTTTCCATCTATGTTTGGTTTGGCTCTCAGTTTGTCCAGAATTCCAGATGCAGCTGTATTTTAAGAAGGGTGAACTGGGTAACACGATAGGTACTTTGTGATTGTTTTTGTATGGTATGCTGTACCATTCGCATTGTTTTGTTTTTAAGAAGTTTTGCTAATGGGTCATTATGCGAATAGGACGTTCGGCTCATAGGATGTATTGCGAAAAAGACATTAGCAGCTGTAAACCAGTATTTTACGCAGGGTGAACTGGGTAACACGATAGGGAATTTGTGATTGTATTTGTTTGGTATGGCTGTACCATTCGCATTGTTTTGTTTTTAAGACATTTTGCTAATGAGTCATTATGCGAATAGGACGTTCTGCTCATAGGATGTATTGCGAATAGGACATTCTGCTCATAGGATGTTTTGCGAATAGGACATTAGCTGTATACCAGTATTTTACGTACGGTGAACTGGGTAACACGATAGGGAATTTGTAATATAATATTTGTGTGGTATGACTGTACCATTCGCATTGTTTTGTTTTTAAGACGTTTTGCGTGTTTGCGGCAAGGACGTTCTGCTCATAGGATGTTTTGCGAATAGGACATTCTGCTCATAGGACGTTTTGTCAACGAATAATAAAGTATTCATTATACCTACATATTATCATGGGAAATATTTATTTATTTATTATTTATTATATGCTTTATTGTACACCTTAAAATACATTTTTAACAAGAAACTTAAAATTAATACAAATACAATGGGTGGCCTTTACCTACCGGACTAACTAAATCAAGACCAGCAGCCTAATTGTGTAAGTAAATTCGGCAACGGAAACAATCTGTTTCTTTCCCAAAAACACACACATACACATAAAGTTAAATCTTTATTCAACTTTAATGTGTATGTGTGTTTTTTTGGAAAAGAAACAGATTGTTTCTGTTGCCGAATTTACTTACACAATTAGGCTGCAGTTCTTACCAGTTATACCTACTACTAATTGATTTCAAGTGAATAACCTTTACAAAAGTCAACTGTAATTTTCATTAAGATAATTTAATTAAGGTTATCTTTTAGCGTCATTTTCGTTAATGATATCTAATAGGTATTACCTATAATTCCGCTAAGAAAATGTCTGTAGTCAACACGTTTAGACTTGAAACTACCTGCTGTTAAAATGAAATAGAAAAAAATGCCTGTTCGTGTTATCTTTTTCTTTAAGTTAGTATTAAAGAAAAATATGTATTATTTGTGACCCACACACAATATACACGAGAAAAATATGAAAACAAGCAAAAAGATCTCAGCATGTATTAGACAAAATACAAAATTATAGTTTTTTACCTGGTCTATCAGTAAAGAATATAGATTCCATGTGCCTAAAAAAAAGAGCTTAGGTAACTACCTACTGTAAGATCTAAGCGTGTTCAAACAAAAATCAATGTTTACCTCTCATTTGGTTAATATTATTGACAATTTTCTTCATTTTATCGAGCCCCTTCTCAATTGCAGCTTTAGTATTATTGAAGAAATCCGGATCCGGTTGATCTGCCGCGGATTTACTCGGAGCTTCCATCTCTAAGAACAATTCTAGAAACAGTTCCAAATGTAGAGATCCGTTTGTATTTTCATAATATTGTCTACTATTCAAACTTATGTATTATTCAGTTAATTTCGAGGGCCTTGTTATCTTGAATAATTGCCGGGACGAACACGGAATGTTGTCAAAACAAACGATCCAACAAAATAAAAAAATAGTTTGACATTTACAAATTAAAACACGAACCTGAATGTTTATTCTTGTTTTAATAAACACTAACAAAATCTGGAAATATTTTCATAAAATATAAAACTTTATTTGATTTTAACTCGACGCCCTAAAAAGTTTGACAATCGGAAACGCAAACGGAGCGGGAAAATATACGGAACTTTTTAAAATCAGAATTAGGTCAACGATTGCACGCGATCGTCGACAAACAGCCAGATTATACGAAAGAGTTTTTAACACCGAAACTGTTCGTACGAAATTAAAAAAAGAGTGCATATTAAATTTTTAATATTTCAGTTTAAAAATAGAAACGAGCTTTGTACTTTCTCCGGACGGGTTATTTTCTAATGTTTTTGTTTTATTTATAAACGAAACTAAAAAGACGACCCACTGATAAAAGGGCTAGCGCTCACTGGAAAATACTAATAAAATATAAAGTAGGTATCTCAGTCCTTAATATAACAATTTACTTAACAGAATTATTTTATCAATGTCAGTTAATAATCTCTAAAATGTCGCCAACAAGATAGGGCTTTGTTTAAAAGTTAGTATTTATGCGACATTACGGCTCTCAACATAATCTTCTTGACAGACATACTTCTTTGCCATTAGACTGTGTTAATTACCAACTTTACGACTTAATAAAACTAGGGATAGATTATATTTACGAATGAAATTACCACGTTAAAAGTAACTATGTCAGATCAATAAAAAAATAAACATAAAAAAGAAGTTATACATTTTTAAACTCAATTAAACGAGGCAATGACAACTACTCATACATCCCAGTATGGGACTCAGTTCTCGAATATTATGTGTGAAATCAATCACAAACAATGCATGAAAACGATCAATTAGCGCAAACAGTCGAACAATGATGCCAATCATCTCGGTCGACTGAACTAAATCTGTTTTTGGATGAGTTTTGGTATGTCAGCCGCGTCACACGCCGAATGTCATTGGATTTATAAATACAATCAGCTCCAGAAATAGGTGGCTACAGGTTTTCCAGGCGTACCGACCTAAAATAAAGCAGCCTGGATTCGTTAACAATATAATTGTCTCCACTTGGTACGTGCATCGAACTAGTGAGCGTAAGAAGTTTGTTAGTGCTTTTTATAAAGTAAATTGTGGCAATGGATGATGAGGACGTACAACAGTTTTCTTTGCGCTGGCACAATCATCAGGTAGGTGAGTAATATTTTATTTTATCAACACACCCACTACAGATGACCAGGTACACTTACAGTTTTTTTCCTTGGACAAATTATCTTTTTTTTTTGCTTCAATCATACAGCCTTTGCGTTTCTATTTGAACTTTTTTCTGTTTTTAAAAAGTTTTGTGATACGAAGTGTAAAATTAAACGGTGTTTTTATCTTGCGTTTAGTGTAGTCGCGTTGTTTGGAGTTCTACGTAGTATTTAATTTAAATGCTTTATAAAATTATTTGAAAAGCTGTTTTTAAGTTTAAATGTTTTTTGTTATTTAGTATGAGACAGAAGTTAGAAAAAGTGTACAAAACATCACGTACAACTCTTTTTTCAAATACCTAATATAAAAAATGTTTAATTTTGTTTTGGCGCTGAAATATATTTTGCTAATGTAAATATTAGCACCCTTTGCTTAGCCTGTATGTATTACCTTTGCCAATGACATTAAATAGATGGTTACTAATAGATCACACGCACACCAACTAATCGACTATTGCTACAACTAATATCGATTTAAAATTAATAAGTTTAATTAAATGCAGCAGCTATTTGGTTCAAATCCGTCTTTGGTTCTCGTACCTTACTTTTACTTGGTATCTTCTTGGTAGCACATATTACAAAAAAATATACCTTTTCTAAATATCTGTAATATTTAGAAAAGGTATATTTTTTGTAATTTGTAAGGTTTTCTGAAGATAGATCTATGGAACTGCAATATAATAAATTCTCATAATATTTTCTTTCAATTTTCTTTTCTCGAGCTTTTAAATTAACAATACAAATTATTAAAAAACCTTTGTTTTAAAATATCAACTCGTCATAATAAAGGCTGTATAACAAGACAACTTTTTATTTCAATATTCACGACAAAAGTATCAGAGTAACTGACGGATTTCCCAAAAAAGCTGCTGCGGGCCAAAGAATTAAAATGGCAATTTTACTTAAACAGAACAGCTTGATAGGAGCCCTAGGTCGCATGTTGAGCACCGGAGCCCTGACTGACGTCACCTTGAGCGCTAATGGGACTTCCGTGAAGGCGCACAGACTTGTGTTGGCGTCATGCAGCCAGTACTTTGCTCAGCTTTTTAAGGTGAGAAAACACATACTTTTTACTCACATAATTTTATGGTTTCAACATGCACTTTCTAATAAAAAAACGACTAACCCCCAGTTTCCTAGCTCAAAATTATCGAAGAATTAATGTGACAAATTGTCAAGCATGCGTTATCTGCTGTGATTGGTTAAATGAATTTTCAACAGCCAATCACAGCTGATAATGCGTGCTTCACAATTTGTCACATTAATTCTCCGATAATTTTGAGCTGGGAAACTGGGGGTAACACCCACAGCCTAATTGCGTAAATGAATAGGTACGGCAACGCAAAGGGTTTGACCGCTATCAATCGACCAATCACACAGACGGAAATCCACATCGCGTCATTCATATCGCATGTGATTGGTCGGTTGATGGCGGTCAAACCCTTCAATTGCGCAGTAAGACTGCAGGTTTCTGAAAGGACATAGGTAGGTACAAAACAATGCTGACAGGTTGTCAAACTCGTAATTTTATTAGGCCAAACCAATCCAATAAGCCGGTAAGCCAATTACAGCCAACTAAAAACTTTTAACTTGATTGGACATCCAGAACTGTTTCTGAAAGGCACGGTCCGGACACGCCCTGGTATATGTGAATTTTACCAATGTTGCTAGCTCTTGTCAATATTTCAGAATGAATGACGATACTGAGGTCTCTTGGACGCTGTTACATAGACTGTTCACGTTTAACTTCATCGGTGGAATTCGCCCTTAGTCTACGTACAGCTTGTTAAACGTCCTATTGTATTTACTGATGATAACATAATAATAATATTGTTTATTTATCCAAATAAAACACACAGACACAGTTCACAGACAAAGTGGTAGAAATACAATAAGCACAAAAATATAACTTGTGCACAAAAGATTTAGGTCCACAAAAAAAAATGCAAATAAAACCTGTCTCTTAAACTAGGAGACCTATATGTGACCCGTGATCTTAAGAGATAGAAAATGATGGCTCAATGATAAGCCATTGTCTTCCATGTCGCTTGTTTTAGATGCTTACCTAATCTTCATAGTTATTTGAATGTTGCCAGTACATAGTGATACTTGATTCTTCTTTGACACATATTCCAGGAAGTGGAAACCGAGAACAACACACTGGTCGTGGTCCTCGGCTGTGACGTGACAGAACTAAGACTCCTGCTTACCTTCATGTACACCGGGGAGGTGACAGCCTCCAAGAAGATTCTGCCATCGCTGCTTCGACTCGCACAGACCTTGAAGGTTTCCGGACTTACTGATGCCGATACGGTGAGGGACTTTAGAACTGCAGCTTTTCCATCCAGCAGGTTTTTTCTTTGTATTACGGTGAAGGAAAACATCGTGAGGAAACGAAATGTTCGATAAAAAAAATTAAGACATGTGAAATCTACCCGCACTTGGACCACGTGGTGGATAAGGCCTTTGTACTTCCTCTCAGTCTCACTGAGGGGAGGTTTGTTTCCCAGCAGTAGGAATATTGCGGGACAATCATATGCTTATGGTTTTGTCTTCGTTTTTTACATCATGCCATTGCAGTGCAAAAATCTTTTGACAGAGGTTGTGCGGTCGCGCAACAGTTTGTGTTAAACAAAAACGCCCGAATATTTCGTGTCCAGTAGAGCTCTCCTCATGTTGAAATGACGCTGAGAATCTGAATTCTTCAGCTTTTCTGGTCCACTCAAGCACGCACAAAATGCTTAAGTTTCAGCGTATACAACTTCTCCAAGACTCTTTACTCACTAATTAAATCTTCCGCCATTTCAGAACTCTACACTAACACCGACTGAACCCGAACTCACCCCAGACGAATTCAACACCCCCGTGAACCTAGAGATCAAGAACGACCCCCAACAACCCCTGATCATCAACGACAACTCCAGCTCTAGCTCCAAGCTCAACTACGATGACATACTGTCACCAACGAACGAGAAAGACGGAAGCTACGTGTCTGACTTCATGGGAAAAAGCGAGAAGGATAGATTGAGTAAGCTGGACCAGATCGTGCAGAATTTGTATAGCACACACAAGATTGGAACGCCGCCGGCTGCGACGCTGGTTAATTCGGGAGGTGAGCAAAACTCTTATATTCTGGCCCTCATAATTATCATGAACCTAAAGCAGTCCACTGCTGGACAAACGCTCTACCAGCCACCCTGCAAAGATCGTCGCTCCACCTATACTCAGTCCTACCTTACGATTACCAGTAGTGCTATTCTCTAAGCTAAGCTCAAGGCTGTATCCTTAGAGAAAAGCACTAAAGTACACGGTCTCCACTCAAGAACACGTCCACCCCAACGGTCATCGGTTCTACTGCTAATATAGCCGGCCCATTGATACTTCAGCTTTCTTAGTCTTTACACTTTGATTCTCTGCCAGATCAGCTCGATCTGGATTCGATCCCTCAAAGAAACTCCAAGCACAGCCCTTTCCATAGTTCGCTGAGCGACCTTAATCTGATGGACTTGTTTGACGGTTTGCCCTGAAAATATTATCCCAGGTAGGGCTTCCTGGCATTACGTTCACTGGCCTTACCTGACCTGACCTTTCCAACCGCATTTAATCCTGGCAGGCTTTTTCCGCGTCTATTATGCATGGGCATCTGAAAGCAATTAATTAAGTTGTCGTATGCATATACATGCATAGATAAAACTTATGGGTACGTAATCGATTCAAGTGGTTTTTGAATAAAGTGGTATTAGTTATTATTGATATACCTACTCCTTTAGTGACATCGTTCTATGTAGGGACATACAAGCATTATTTAAAGTTAAATCATATTTTAACTCTGTCTCGAAGTCCCAAACTTTTACATTATGCTTTTATTAAATAAACTCTAAGAACGCTGTCTAAATAGATTGCAGTTATGAATTGTTATTCAGATATTAATTTCATCAAACATAAGATTTTAAGAAGCTCTTTAGAGTCTTTGGATAAGTTTAAAAGATTTTAAGTAATTTCTTGTTGAAAATTTTAATGTATGATGATAATCCTATCTGCTAGACTAAAGCGACAAACTTTGGATTAAGTAATCCTTGTATAGTAGTCACAGAGGATCTTTGTGTCTCTGAAGTTGGCTCTGCGAACCATTGCGCAAGAAACAGTTTGTCATCGAGTACCTACCTATACTGCATAGAGTAAGCGAAATAGGATGATGCGACAGATGTAAGCGAGTGAAAGAGGCTGTTATACAATGCTATCTTCCTCTTCAACATAGACACAAAAATAGCAACTGCGCAGGGTCTTGCAGCCAACTTCAGAGACACAAAGATCTACTGTGACCACTATACTTAATTTGCTAAATTAAATTTGGCAGCTTACTGCTTTGATCGTACCTTTTCTATACAGACTGATTTATTTATCGTCGTCCATTTTTTTTCCAAGCATTATGTATCAATTAAGGTCACGATTATAATCAAAGGTCACGATAGATATATGCAAGGCTATTGCTTTGCACTAGGTTTGCTTACTATTGCTCTGTCCTCCTAACCATGAGTATGCTAGTATCATATTAATTGTGCCAGATCCACAGTGGGGCAGATGGGGCAACCTGCCCCACCCTTCATCCTGACTCAAAATTAAAAAAAATCTATCCAAGAGAAAAACTAATACGTAAAGACGTGTGCAAAAAAATGGGGCAAGCTTCGCTCGCCCATTCATTTGACTCTGTCTTGCTTTTCTCCATGCAGGTTCGAGAGGCTCAAGTTCATTTTACTTAGTCTGTGTCTGAACTTCCTACTTTATTTAGTTTCCTTACCTTTGCCCCACTTCTGAACAAATGCTGGGTACGCCCGTGCTCCCAACAAGTGACCTAAGAAAAGAACGAGGACCCGGAACCCTCTCTAATTGAATGAAGACCACCGGGATGTTTTTAGTGACGAATTCTACGCCCCGCGAGCGCCGAGCGCCTATTTAGGTTTTTCCTGAACAACACTAAAATTGCTATAGCATAGCAAAAACTTTGCCTCTGGCCTGATCTCCATCTTTTCGTTCTAGTCTAGTAGTCTACCATTTCTTCTTCCTGTCTCCCCAAAATAGTTAAATATTTTAACACGTTTCTAAACCTCAGTTCCAGACCCACCAGAAGCCTACGACAGAAAATGGCGCCTGAATAGCTCAGTGTGTACGATTTGCAACAAGCGTCTGTCAAACCAGTACAACTTGCGAGTGCATATGGAGACGCATGCGGGGAGGAGGCACGCTTGCAGGGCCTGTTCTCATGTGTCCAGGTCTCGTGATGCGCTGAGGAAACATGTGGCTTATAGGCATGCGCCCCCGCAACATAGGACGGGGAGAGGGGATCTCTGAATTGTGGTAACATCTGGGGCCGTGCTACAACGTGTCAAGGCGATTATGATTCCGCTGTTAAAACGGATGCTGCCGTCCGTCCTGTATAGCTCATTCTCTCTCTCATGGCGGAAGCCTGATAGTTTTGATACGTCAGAGTAAGACCCCTTGGGGCCCTGAGCGCTTAGAGCAAAGTTATTTCCATTATGCGTAAGGTGTAGGGGTCTTGAGGTGGATGACCGAAATAAAAGAATAATCATCAATCTTCTTCAATCAATTCACTACTTGAATAATCTGCTTTGTTTTGAAAATACACAATAAAAAAACAAACGCCTTCATCGTATTATAGCTCGCTAGCCTTCATTATTATTTTGTCTCCCTCACACACATACTCTCTCGTTCCCTCATCGCTGCATTCACATTTCTAATTCCTTAAAAATTAGATGCGTACCGAATTGACATTCTACATCCATATGTCCCATACGCACAGTGGAAATAACCATGCTCTAAGGGCTTTTGATAGCCCTCCCCTGGACTGGTAAAGTGTTATTTTGTAAACATCTGATAAAAGAAAGATCCACAGAGATCATGAGTCCCCTTAAAATAATCCGAACTTGCGAACATTGAATTTCACAGGGTTTATGAGCTTAGGCACCTGAATTAATGCAGGGCAGCGACCGCGTCTGGGTGCAAATAGAATGCGGTCGACCTATATTGGCTAGTCAAGTGAGGTTAGAATTGAAGTTTACAGAATACCACTACTAGTAGGTAACGAAGTAACTTTCGCCACTGCTCTGCTGCAAAATCATGACCTTACTGTCCCTACCAGTATATTAAAATGTACTCTGTGGTCCCTGCTGAATCTTTCGCATTATTCCTTTGGAAGCAGCACCAAGGCTCACCATAGACTTATAAATTTTGACAGCAAGAAGGTAAGCACGTTTTATGAAGTTAAATTAATGATGGCCGCCAAATGGCAAACTGCCTCTACGTTTGATTACTGGATTATAATATTATTGAACTTAAGTTAGATAAAAGTGACAAATTGTTGAATACCCACCGACGGTATATTGCCAAAGTAACATAAAAAAGACGTTTTTGTTACATTTTTGTGTTCTACACTATTTTAATTGTTAGTGTGTTGTTCTTAATTTCTTCATTGTTATTTTCTTGTTAAGGTAACGAAATGGGCGTGGCCAAGTTTTTATCAGTTTTTATTTCTAAAACAGGATTTTAAGGAATTGTTAAAGTTATTTTAACTTTTCTAATAATATGTTTACTAACGATTTCTGGCCATGCCCATGAATGACAATAATGGTTGTGAAACCGTCACAATGGTGAAAATGGCCGTTGCACACAAGTGCCTATACTTAGAACAATTTTACAATGCTAGTTATTTTTACTCTGTATTTATTATCCATTTAAAATATATTTATAGGAGTGTTGTGAATTAAAATGTTCAATTTATTTATATTATTCTGTGATAAAAGGAACTAGCGACGATACTTAAAAAAAAATCGTCAATTCTACTAATTTGTGTTTTTTTTTATGGCGCTAAACATGATATATATTAAAATCAAAAATGGCTGCCTTGGCACCAAAGTAATTAATGTTACCAAAACTATGTCGTTAGTTCCCCAAGAATGGTAATGTCGCTCCAAATTAAAATATTCTTTGTTTTTGAAATCTTATTTACACTGTTGACGAAATAAATAAATTAACAGATACATGTAGAACTATTTTGCGAGACCACATTAACAAAATTGGAGCGACATTTCATGAAATCATGTTCTAGTCATGTTTATAGCCCCTACGTTTATATTATTTAGCCTAAGCTAGCTTAAAAAGACATTTTATTTAATAAAAGACAATATAGTTAGTTCTTAATAAATATTTAAAAGTTTGAGTTGTTTTTAATATCCCTTTTAATAACCCCTTGAGTGTCTAAATTGTTGAGCCACGCGAGACGCAATCCCAAGTCAGTTTAAAGGACTTCCACTCGACTCGGTCACCATGAAAAGGGAAAAAAATCCTTGATTAAATAAAAATAACGACCTGTAACTATCAATCTGATGATAAGAGGTGGAGTCCAGTTAACTCGAGTTGGAGGACATGACTTTGAAGAATAATGGTGTTAATCTTTCTGAAGTCTAAACATACAAAGAGTTCCTATGCAGTAGGCTCGTTCCCTAAAGGTGAACGCGCACCTGTCCGCGCCGCAATCATCGAATTTTATAAATCTTTATATGAAATCGTATGCAGCCTCGCGCACCTATCTGCGCCGCACGAGCCGCATTTCAGCAAAATGCTGTAGGTATACGGATTCCACCAGCGCGTGCGGATGACGTCATCAGACTCGGCGGGCGATGCAGGCGGCGCGGCAACATGATCCGTATCCGTATGAAAATATATTGACCGATAGCGCTAGGTTTTGAGGTTTCAAAAATATTAAAGTTGTTTGTGTTTCGCATATAGTTTCCAGACCATTTGCCCAACCTAATACCTTAGTTTGTGTCATCTTAGGTATTTGCATATGTAGAAATTTAGGTATTTGTCTTTTCGACCAGTATTGGACGAAAAGAAAATTAGAGATGAAAATTTTACTTTCACGATAATAACGAAGTAGTAAATGATGTACTTAGGCATTTTGTGTCACATCTATCCACGATAATCCTAATACTTAACCAATACCTAACATGTCGGCCAACTAGCTCAAAAGAATATTACAATAGGTTAAATAGGTGTTACGCGTTTTAGAGTACTGATATCTGTTTGTTAAAATATTTTGTGTCGAATTCATCCACGACTTTTATAGATATTTTATTTTTTTATTACAACACCCTGTAAAATCCACAAAAGAAAATGCAAGTTATTAGAGTTTACGTGTTTTTGATTATTATGGTGTAACAAAACCCTGTGCATAATTTGTGTCGTTTTTATCCACGAAATCTTATTATTAAAAAAAAATACTAGACTTCTTCGCACGAAGGGCGAGCGCGGAGAAAAGCGCGGGAATGCGCGCGGCGGGTGCCGGCCAGCCAGACTCGCGGCGCGTATATTTATTTACATTAGGTCTTTGCGAGTTGGAACAAACAAGTGCGTACGTTATTTATGATGTATTTGATTGATTAATACACAGTTGCACTAAAAACTTAACTAAGAATTAGTTGCTAACACGAGGTTTAATTGACATTAATGTATAACAAACTGTCAATTTAACCTAGTGCTAGCAACTAAATCTGAGTTAAGTATTTTGCGCAAGTGGGCCTTAACAGTTAGTTATGAAGCCGTGAAAGACTAAAATGGATTAAAATCTAAATATAATAAATGTGTTATATCGACACCCAATATATAACCCAATACAAAGTAACTCAATATGGCATGGTTTTCAACACAGTTTTTTTTTTGCAAGGTTTTTTTGTTTAACAGCTGCAGGCATAAGTTGTTCTGTACAATTTCAGGTTTCATGTTAATAATTTTAATTGCTTTCTCAGTTTTAATAAAACTACTGCAAGTATAATTTTTGATTTGATATGATTTTTGATGTACAGATTTTAAGTTTAATATGAAAATCATTGTAAATACCGTTACAATGCAAATTGTCCAGAATCCAGACCGATACCAGTGGTGTCTAATCCCATACAAAGAAACCGAGCCGACGTACTTTACTGATTATACTACTAGATTATATTATCTGTGTCGCTACTCTGTGTCGACAAGTTCACCTTGGGTAACGGCTAACTTATGTCGGAAAATAAGGCCTTCAACAGCGCTGCCAAGTCCTGCAAAAAGGTGTTGCAAAGGTCTCGGTCCGACCACATTACTAACATGCCACATAACTACAGTCGAATAGGGACATAACTTGCGTCTTACCCAGTAGGTAATAAAGAGTTTCGGTCCCTGGGTAAGTCGGTTGAGTTGAACTTCTGCCATCCCTCACTACCACCACTGCTGAAACCCGACTTCGCTGAGGAGAAGGCAAACTTATTTGCCTTTTTTTGCGGAATCTTTGCGTCTGCATTCTGGTGATGCGTGGCCCCTTATTTCTCCTGGTGAGACATATATGTCGGACATTCGCATCCATCAAAATGACGTTCGTAGAGTGCTGGGCAACCTCGACTTGAACAAAGCTGACCCCGACGGTATACTAGCACTTGTTCTTAAAACTTATGCGCCCGAACTGTCTACGATCTTGACACTTCTATTTCGCCTTTCGTATGAAACTGGAAAAGTGTCGAATGCTTGTAGGTAAGCTAACGTACAACTCCAAGAAGGACAGTTGAGCTGATCCGGCCAATTACAGACCTCTACGTGCGCTTAATATTAAGCTCTTGGCATACCTAGAAGCTAATGACATCCTAAGTGATTGCCAATACGGCTGCCGCCGAACTCGTTGTATGCCATTCACATCTGGAGTGAGGCAATCGAAAGGCACGGGGAGGCGCTTGCCGTCTCCCTCAAAAACTCGAAAGCTTTCGATAGGGTCTGGCACGGAATCCTTATTAGTAAGCTTCTTTCATTAGGTCTGCCTGGTGATGGTATGTGTGATTGAATTGTAGAATTCGAGTGGTTATAGATGGGTGCTCGTTGGACCAATTGGATATTAATGCTGGGGTCCCTCAAGGGTTGGTACTCTCAGCAACGTTATTTTTGCTGCATATAAATGATCTGCTAAAAACTTGGGCATGCAGACGACAGCACTGTTGCTGAGAGGTACTTGTCCTTTGTGAGGCTGTGGTGGAGCGTTTGAGCTTATCCTTGAAGCCAGTATCCAAATGTGGTGATGCCAATTTGGCCAGGTTCTATGCTGCTAAAACCCAGGCGTGTCTTTTCTCTGTTAAAATGAGCTAATTCCACTCGGCTCCTTCCTTCCGAGGTGTAAACGTACCAATAATGGACCATCTTGGAATCCATCGGAGCTTCTTGTCGCAACTTTTAGCACGATCCTCAATTTTGGGCCATACATTGAGGCAAAGGCTCAGCTGGCTGCTATAAAGTTGGGTATCCTCGCAAAGGAGAAAGAGGAGGAGAGGGGTATGCTCGGAGTTTCCTTGCGTGATCGAATCAGAAATGTAAAGATCCGCAAGAGAACCAGGGTTACCGACATAGCCCGAAGAATTGCCAAACTTAAGTTGCAGTGGGCAGGGCACATTGCTCGCAGAACGGATGGCCGATGGGGCAGATAGGTTCTGGAATGGCGACCGCGAACCGGAAGACGATACGTTGGAAGGCCTCCCACCAGGTGGACCGATGACCTGGTGAAGGTTGCGGGGATCCGCTGGTTACGAGATGCATGGGACCGGTCAATGTGGCGACGCTTGGGGGAGGCCTATGTCCAGCAGTAGACGTCATTCGGCTGATATGATGATGATGATGATCCTCGCAAAGGTGAGACGGTTCTTCACGCCAGAACAGTTTTTCAAGTTGTATCAAGCGCAAGTTCGATGATGTATGAAGTACTTATCTCATTTCTGGGACGGATCTGCCAAATACCAGCTTGATGCACTTAAGTTGATAAAAAAACCGGCCAAGAAGCTCATCAGCGATGAGGCACTGGTAGAGTCAAAGCTCTAGAGCCTTGAACATCATTGCCAGCTTATCGGTTTTTTATCAGCTGCATTTCGGGGAGTGTGCAATGAAATTACATGATCTCATTCCGCCTAGCTCGTTTCGTTCCATTCCCGTTCATAGAACATAGAGCAGTGATGGCCCAGTGATAACAGATTACATAAAGTTAAACCAATGTGTAACTAAAGTTACAATGTTATTCATATTGGGTGTCGATATGTGGTCTCATACTGGACGTTAATACAGTGATTGTTAAAAAAGGGGATTATTAAAGTTCATAGAATCGAGCATTGTAAGGGATGACGGAAAAGCCGAAAAAAAGTCCTTGTTTTAAGGACCGTGATGAAATAAAACTATACATAATCACTATCACCACACATATCTGGAGTTTTTTTTTTCACTTCATGTATTATTTGTTTTGCTAACTGTACACTACCTACTCGAAGTGTGGCACGGGATATTGAGAAGCAGTATAACGAAAAAGCGGTAGGTAGGTAGGTGTATCTACCTACCTACCGCTTTCAGGTTCAAATTGGAAGCAAATCGAAGCGTAAATACAAGAAAATAATTGACCACATTGACCGTCTTCTAAGCATGGACCATTAACATTCGTAGGTAAGACAGATTGCAGACGCATGATTTGTACAAAATTCCCACGTCATTATTTTTATCTCTATAGGTTACAAATTTGTTCATTACGTAGCGAAGATAAGAGTCAATCAATACTCAATATAATAGTTATGTTATTTATTTATATTATGAACGCTACGCATCTAAGAAGAAATTGTACCGAACGAACGTGTGTGCATGCGTATGCCGCCTGGCCTCCTTCGCCCGGCCTCCTGCGCCCGCTTCGACCGCTACCATTGTTTTTGTGTTTTATTCATAATAAAGGTACATATCGTGCATGAAAATGACACAAATTTACAATGTCGATTTTTCATGCATTTATGATATTGATTATGTTAACTCTAATGATTGTAATATTTTTTTGAAGCGTTTGTAGCTTGGAAAAACAAAATAATTAAAAATCTTAAAATTGCGTGGCCTAATTTGGCACAAATTTAATTAATAGGGATATGTAAGTGATCTGAGAAAGGAAATAGTAATTTCATAAATTGTAATATTTTTTTTGCACTATTTTTACACACTGACCCCTATGCCAGTTTGCACTGGACGAATATGACACAAATTGGGTTTACACACTCCGCAGACTATCCTAGATATGATAGCATAATTATTTTAAACTTTAATTTAATTTTGCCAGTTTTGATTTGAATAAAAATAATCAACCACAAATCATCGAATTACTGAAAATGCAAGTAACAGATGTGACACAAAACGCAAAAATAAGCTACATAGGTACGACTGTATCCACAGGCAAGAAATAAGCAACTATAGAATTTTTTTAACTTATGACATCAAAATAGCCTAGCGCTATCGGTCTAATAGTTCAAGATGTACAGAAGTGGATAAGATTCGTGCGGCGCGTGTCCTTGAGAAAATGCGATGACTGCGGCGCGAATAGGTGCGTGTTCACCTTAATGCATACGAATGCTGGCGAAAATATGTGTGGTTTAAGTAAACCTCTGCTGAAACTTCTAGGAATACAGGCGTTGTGTTTTAATAATAACTTAGGTAATAATAAAATGAAATGCATTTTACAAGTGTATACAAGTTTATTTTTATCATCTTACATACTTCATTTTAGTAGAAATCGCGTAAAACTAAGAAAAAGTACACCAGAAATTAGTATAAAAATACTGTTTAGAAAACGTTTTTCGAACGTATTATTTGGAAAGATAACGTGAAACAGTTAAAAATTTATTCGGAAAATACATCAGTATTAAAATTACGAACATTTAGGTAGAAAGTCTAGTCTGAAATTGAGATTCAGCCAAAAAATAACGATTTTATTTGCGAAATACATTTAAAAATTTCTATGTTATACAAATAATAAGTTAGTTTAAATTAAGTTTAAATATTAGTGACCGATTATCATTAAATACACCTACAGAACTTACATTGACAATAGGGTTTTTATTAAAATTGTAGACATCTTATTATTTCTAATACTGGACAAGATTTCATTAATATTTTACACCTCTTTTAACTTTGCACTCTGCAATAATGACTACAAAATATTGCAAGCAACATTCGTGACAACCGCGGTCATAGAATGGGGGAGCGAGATGACACTAGGATCAGCTTTTTGAATTTCTGTACTTGATATTCACCGTCCTACTCTCGCATTTTATGACCGCGACATCTATTGATCTTGATGTTGCACATATTAGTTCTCCTGTCTAATTTATTATATTCACAATAACTTCTTGTTCTTTTAACCGACTTCTAAAAAAGAGAAGGTTCTCAATTCGTCTGCATATTTTTTTTTGGTCTATGTTCTTTTCATCATTCCAGTGTGCCAAGTCAAGCAAAAATAAGTTATTCTTTCCAAATAATTTAAATATTAAATTCTCACTAGGACATATTATAAATGCGATTTCACACCGTTAGTATGCAACGACGGGTATAAAAAGGACCGTTCAGATCGCACCAAGTTCAATACAAAAAACAAAAATCACAATGCTCGCATAGAAGTAGGACTGATTTATAAAAGAAAATATTTTATTTTTGTAATGAAAATAACTTTACGCCACGTTGAGCGATTTTAGGTCGGGGCAAAGTCATGGGCTCGTGTCACCGACATGCTAATGTGACCACGTCACCGACATGCTAATGTGACGTGTTGCGCGAGACTGGCGATGTCTGTTTATTATGAGCGGCCAGTTATTCCAAAGTTTTAAGTCATTTTTTTCATAATTAGACATGCAAGGCGCCAGCAGCGACCAGAACGTCTTCCTAATATTAAAAATGTGAATATACTTAACGGATCGAATCAGACGTCTTTCATACTGATGGATAGATGGTTCGATTTAATTTTCCAAGTCTTCATCGATGTACATTCCATGATTTTACCGATTTCTTTAAATTTCAATTGAGAATACTATTATATAACTATTGATCAGTATTTGTAGCGATGCCATCTATTCATCACCATGATTTGGTAGTCGACTACTAGAGAGCGAATATCTATCAATAAATTCAAATCGAATCAGATTCGAAGGACGTTGTCCGGCGATTTCAACCTTATAATTTTTTAACTATGATTGCCGATATAAGACTAGAAATAAATGGACAATATTCTTTATTACTTACTTGGTTTTAATAAATAACTTAAAAGCATCTATATTGATTCCTTTTGGCGATGTCTCGAAGCAGAGAAGTATGTAAGGATGGTAGCACGTGACATTCTATAGTTTCTGCCTACCTCCATGAGATAAAAGCGTGAATAGGGATGTTTCCTGGGTATATAAATGATAATTATATTCAGTCCGTCAGTGAGATTATCAAAATACAATATTGGACACATATTTTTAGGGTTCCGTAGCCAAATGGCAAAAAACGGAACCCTTATAGATTCGTCATGTCTGTCTGTCTGTCTGTCCGTCCGTATGTCACAGCCACTTTATTCCGAAACTATAAGAACTATGCTGTTGAAACTTGGTAAGTAGATGTATTCTGTGAACCGCATTAAGATTTTTACACCAAAATAAAAATAAAACAATAAATTTTGGGGGTTCCCATACTTGAAACTAAAACTAAAAATATTTTTTTTCATCAGACCCATACGTGTGGGGTATCTATGGATAGGTCTTCAAAAATGATATTAAGGTTTCTAATATCATTTTTTTCTAAACTGAATAGTTTGCGCGAGAGACTCTGCCAAAGTGGTAAAATGTGTGTAACTTCTAAAATAAGAGAATGATAAAACTAAAAAAAATATATGATGTACATTACTATGTAAACTACCAGCGAAAATTGGTTTGAACGAGATCTAGTAAGTAGTTTTTTTTTAATACGTGATAAATCGTAAACCGCAATTTACCAAGAACGGAACCCTTCGTGCGCGAGTCCGACTCGCACTTGGCCGGTTTTTTGCTTTACCAGATCAATAAAAATTGTCAAAGTTAAAGCGCATCCAAAATTCAGAAGTGGGGGCTTGTGACGTCACTAGACAGTATTAAGTGTACTAGCGGCGTGACGTATCACGATATTTCAACGCATTAGATCGTCGTCACTTTATGTTTACGTGTCAAAAGAAAAATTCGTGTCCAATATTTTTTATTAATCTATCTGACGGACAAAACTCATTTTCAGTAAACTACCCTATTTACAGGGTCAAATTGAATTAACTAGAGACACTCCGCTGACGCAATGGTTAGCATAGCGTATGCTTAAACATAATCAGCGTATGATGTTCCCACAGCCGTACAAGCCAATTTTGTTAAGTACTAGATACATTATGTTATGTATTAAAGTTATAATTTTCGTCTTTGGAGTTTTCTCTAATTACTTTAATTCGATCCAAATATATTTCTGTGTGTAAATAAATATATGTTTTAAAACCAGTCCATAGTTCTAAATGCGAGCAACATCACTCATTGTTAGTAACAAAAATCATATTTATTGTTATCTAACGGAGGCAGTTCATAACTTAAGTGTAGTAAGCGAAATAAATACATTAGTATTCTTCTTATATTTTATATGCTAGATAATCTGAGTTATATAACTATTACATTCGTTTGGGGGAATATTCTTGTGATAGAAAAGTTTTAATAAATAATCTTGGTTCATCTAAAGCAGAATCGACACGATGTTTGTAGACAATACAATTTGTTTTAAAAGCGAAAATGTAACCACATATTTCAACATATAAACGGACAGGAACAGAATCAGAAAAAAAGGAAAGGTTACATTTCATAACATTTATAAAATTGTCTACTTACAGAACAAAAAGATTTTTCTGCTTACCCTACTATTAAAATTATTGGATTGGTATAGTCGACCATTACGCGTTTGCGCCAAGATCTATTAAAAAAATTGACAAAAATTGTAATAATGGCATGTATGTATGTATGTACAGTATACCAGATGAGGTATACTGTACATACATACATGCCAAAAATAATTCCTTTTATTTCCAGTGGTATAGTATATAGTCAAAGACACTTCTAAAGTCAAAGAATATTCCTCCAAAGTGCATAGATATTAGGAAGGTCTAAGCTTTAGGCACAGTCCAAACGCGCGTGTTGGCGTCTTGTCCGACCGACACGACGGTTTCGTCGTCCAGCCATGCTAGCCCAGTGATCTGGCTCTGCGGGTGAGCATCTGGAATTAAGAATAACAGGTATTAATATATTAATATAATAGAAGAGAAGATTCTATACTAAGTTTCTAGGTGTACCTATAATACGATTAATAAAAATAGGTTATTATTTATTCTATACTATAACAAGCTATTTTACTTCAACAAAAGTTAAGTAAAGTCGATTTTTCCTTCCTAAATACCCTAAAAAAGGAATGGCAAAACAGAGTCGGAGGTCAAGGTTTCTTTTAAAGTCCAAACATTAAATACCAAAAATATCGAGAAACATAATGTAGGATAGCATTCGGAGTGGAGTAAATCTGTTCCAGCAAATGATACAAATACATGAGCATGAGACATCGTGAGCTGAACTGTTTCTTAGGAAGCTAACCCGACACACAACATTACCACCAGTGACAGTTAGAGCATAAAAACAGGCATTAAAATTATCCAAACCGTCAGTCTCAGGTATAAGAAGCAAATCTGATGTTTGCGCTCACTGTCACTGTCTTACTCAAAAAAAATTGACAATGAGGACGTGTTTGTCCAATGGACTTTGAAACTAATCTTTATATATATAATTGCAATAAATATAATTTGTACGTGTTTTGACACTGAAGTCCTCCTAAACGGCTGCACCTATTAGGACGAAATTTTTTGTATGCGTTTAGGTGGCGCCCCGGATGGTTTAGATTCACAATATATATAATACATCCTTGTTTACGCAGCGCACGCAACGGAAGCTCTCAAAAAGGAATATCTTTGCCCGTTTTTTGCAACATTTTTCAATTATGCGCCGCTCCGATTGGTCGTAGCGTGATGTTATATAGCCTTCCTCGATAAATGGACTATCCAACACAAAAAGATTTTTTCTATACCAACATTACCAACCAATAGTTCCTGAGATTAGCGCGTTCAAACAAACAAACTATTCAGCTTTATAATATTAGTATAGATAAATTATACGAGTAGCACTCACTCAAGAATAATATAGCTTTCTCTGATGAAAGAATTTTCAAAATCGGTTCCATAGATCCAGAGATTACCTCCTATAACCTCATAAACTTTATCTTTTTATAATATTAGTAGATAGGCTTGCGCTTGACCACTATCTCACCTGATAGTAGATGTGGAAGACGGTGAGCCAAGCTTGCCTAGAACAAAACCTATTCACTCTTGACTTAAATATCCCTAGGTTGTAGCTATCGTAAAACACGGATTCCAGCAGGGAATTACACTCATTAGCTGTATGCATTATTGGGTCGCGGATAAATTTTAAAGAGAGTTACCGCGGCTCTGGCACAAGCAACTGAAGGAACACGGGTGGGTGTTAGTCAGTAAAAGTCTGACACGTCCTCCCGCTTCACCCAAAGCGGAAGAAATCATTGAGAAGAGACCACCAAAAAAAAAAAAAGAAGTCACCATGTACGTAGCGCATCGCCGTACGTCTTGTAGTCCGATGATGAAACGGGCTTGTCGGAATTATATCATGCAATCCACTCCTGAATTAATATGGTGTGCGGTTGACTTACTTTTAATGTAGGTGTGCTTGTTGGGCGCGTCGACGCTCCAGATGATGATGCTGGTGTCGAGCGAGCCCGACGCGATGCGCGACGAGTCGGGGCTCCACGCCACGCAGTTCACACGCGCCGTGTGGAAGCCCCACTCCTTATTGTGGGCCAGCTGCGGACAGAAATAAGTATAATAGTAGATTAGTAGCCAAGGGCTGTAAGGCATCAATTGCAGCCCGAGATATTTAGACGCACGAGCGTAGCGAGGGCGCCAATAGTTCGAGGGTGCAATTGATGATTACACCCGAGCTAACTATTCTGCTTTACATCTCGATTGTGAGGTAAGTAGAAAAAAACCGACATTACAAGAATAAAACATTTAAAAAAATATTTATTTTTCAAGAACGAAATTGAGCTTCGCCGTTCGATATTTAAAATTGATGACTATTTTTTTTTTTTGTTCGTCCTTCTCGGGCAGGCTAAGGTCTTGCACCATACCGCCTAATCTTCAGTGCAATTTTAACATTCTTTAGTATTCATTAGAATACGGGTGTAACAGATTCTAATAGTTTTTGGAGTATTTGGCAGCAAATTGTATCGAGTCAGCCTTCCCAGTAAGCTTTGCGGAGGTAGTCAATACTACAATAAAATTCTCCGCTCCACTATCCTGAAATCGCTTCTGTCAATGATTTCACATATTGTCCAGTTGCGTAGACAGTTGAGACACAAAACTGCACCAATTTTATATCACAATATCCACTAGGAATCAATTTGCAAATAATATTAACAACCGCTGAACTTCACTCGAAAAAATCCCGCCAAAAACTCCTTGATGACTATTATACTCACACGAAGATAAGGCTGAATAGCAAAGCGACCTCTTTGGTCATTGGGCTGAATGCATGATGTCTATTGCCAGTATGATGGTTAGATGTACGCGAACTTTTTGAAAGAAAGAAGTGTTTTTTTTTTAATTACTTACCGCCTTAGGGCTTTTCTAGCTAAATTATTACCCTAGAGCGCTAATTAGTCACATACAAGCCCCATTTGGAGGTAATAAGAACCTACTTACCGAACATGAGAGATGTAAAATACAATTAATAAACATGGCATGATTGCTCAAATGAAACCTTTTCACCTCTACACTCTATCATTCTTCTTCTCTTCCTCAATCGGTCCGTCATTTCTGAGGATCGTCGTCACTGGACCTTCCTCCTTCTCCCCTTTAAAAGGACATCCATACCCATCGACTCCGGTCCAAAGTTGCCATCACCACCTACTAAAATTTGCTTGATTTGCTTCTTCTACTTGATCAGACCATCGTTCATCCGTGGAGTACAGGATGAGCATCCAGTTGGCGTCGCTGGCCACCAGGTAGTGCAAGTCGGGGCTGAAGCGGACGTCCAGTGTACATGTTACAACGAACCTTGTAGTCATCCGTGGAGTACAGAATGAGCTTCCTGTTGGCGTCGCTGGCCACCAGGTAGTGCAAGTCGGGGCTGAAGCGGACGTCCAGTGTACATGTTACAACGAACCTTGTAGTCATCCGTGGAGTACAGAATGAGCTTCCTGTTGGCGTCGCTGGCCACCAGGTAGTGCAAGTCGGGGCTGAAGCGGACGTCCAGTGTACATGTTACAACGAACCTTGTAGTCATCCGTGGAGTACAGAATGAGCTTCCTGTTGGCGTCGCTGGCCACCAGGTAGTGCAAGTCGGGGCTGAAGCGGACGTCCAGTGTACATGTTACAACGAACCTTGTAGTCATCCGTGGAGTACAGAATGAGCTTCCTGTTGGCGTCGCTGGCCACCAGGTAGTGCAAGTCGGGGCTGAAGCGGACGTCCAGTGTACATGTTACAACGAACCTTGTAGTCATCCGTGGAGTACAGAATGAGCTTCCTGTTGGCGTCGCTGGCCACCAGGTAGTGCAAGTCGGGGCTGAAGCGGACGTCCAGTGTACATGTTACAACGAACCTTGTAGTCATCCGTGGAGTACAGAATGAGCTTCCTGTTGGCGTCGCTGGCCACCAGGTAGTGCAAGTCGGGGCTGAAGCGGACGTCCAGTGTACATGTTACAACGTACCTTGTAGTCATCCGTGGAGTACAGGATGAGCTTCCTGTTGGCGTCGCTGGCCACCAGGTAGCGCGAGTCGGGGCTGAAGCGGACGTCTGTCACGGCGCCCAGGTGCTCCAGGGTGACGCCCGGCGTCAGTGTGCGGACGTCCATGTGTACATGTTACAACGTACCTTGTAGTCATCCGTGGAGTACAGAATGAGCTTCCTGTTGGCGTCGCTGGCCACCAGGTAGTGCAAGTCGGGGCTGAAGCGGACGTCCAGTGTACATGTTACAACGAACCTTGTAGTCATCCGTGGAGTACAGAATGAGCTTCCTGTTGGCGTCGCTGGCCACCAGGTAGTGCAAGTCGGGGCTGAAGCGGACGTCCAGTGTACATGTTACAACGAACCTTGTAGTCATCCGTGGAGTACAGAATGAGCTTCCTGTTGGCGTCGCTGGCCACCAGGTAGTGCAAGTCGGGGCTGAAGCGGACGTCCAGTGTACATGTTACAACGTACCTTGTAGTCATCCGTGGAGTACAGGATGAGCTTCCTGTTGGCGTCGCTGGCCACCAGGTAGCGCGAGTCGGGGCTGAAGCGGACGTCTGTCACGGCGCCCAGGTGCTCCAGGGTGACGCCCGGCGTCAGTGTGCGGACGTCCATGTGTACATGTTACAACGTACCTTGTAGTCATCCGTGGAGTACAGAATGAGCTTCCTGTTGGCGTCGCTGGCCACCAGGTAGTGCAAGTCGGGGCTGAAGCGGACGTCTGTCACGGCGCCCAGGTGCTCCAGGGTGACGCCCGGCGTCAGTGTGCGGACGTCCATGTGTACATGTTACAACGTACCTTGTAGTCATCCGTGGAGTACAGGATGAGCTTCCTGTTGGCGTCGCTGGCCACCAGGTAGCGCGAGTCGGGGCTGAAGCGGACGTCTGTCACGGCGCCCAGGTGCTCCAGGGTGACGCCCGGCGTCAGTGTGCGGACGTCCATGTGTACATGTTACAACGTACCTTGTAGTCATCCGTGGAGTACAGAATGAGCTTCCTGTTGGCGTCGCTGGCCACCAGGTAGTGCAAGTCGGGGCTGAAGCGGACGTCCAGTGTACATGTTACAACGAACCTTGTAGTCATCCGTGGAGTACAGAATGAGCTTCCTGTTGGCGTCGCTGGCCACCAGGTAGTGCAAGTCGGGGCTGAAGCGGACGTCCAGTGTACATGTTACAACGAACCTTGTAGTCATCCGTGGAGTACAGAATGAGCTTCCTGTTGGCGTCGCTGGCCACCAGGTAGTGCAAGTCGGGGCTGAAGCGGACGTCCAGTGTACATGTTGCAACGTACCTTGTAGTCATCCGTGGAGTACAGGATGAGCTTCCTGTTGGCGTCGCTGGCCACCAGGTAGCGCGAGTCGGGGCTGAAGCGGACGTCTGTCACGGCGCCCAGGTGCTCCAGGGTGACGCCCGGCGTCAGTGTGCGGACGTCCATGTGTACATGTTACAACGTACCTTGTAGTCATCCGTGGAGTACAGAATGAGCTTCCTGTTGGCGTCGCTGGCCACCAGGTAGTGCAAGTCGGGGCTGAAGCGGACGTCCAGTGTACATGTTACAACGAACCTTGTAGTCATCCGTGGAGTACAGAATGAGCTTCCTGTTGGCGTCGCTGGCCACCAGGTAGTGCAAGTCGGGGCTGAAGCGGACGTCCAGTGTACATGTTACAACGAACCTTGTAGTCATCCGTGGAGTACAGAATGAGCTTCCTGTTGGCGTCGCTGGCCACCAGGTAGTGCAAGTCGGGGCTGAAGCGGACGTCCAGTGTACATGTTACAACGTACCTTGTAGTCATCCGTGGAGTACAGGATGAGCTTCCTGTTGGCGTCGCTGGCCACCAGGTAGCGCGAGTCGGGGCTGAAGCGGACGTCTGTCACGGCGCCCAGGTGCTCCAGGGTGACGCCCGGCGTCAGTGTGCGGACGTCCATGTGTACATGTTACAACGTACCTTGTAGTCATCCGTGGAGTACAGAATGAGCTTCCTGTTGGCGTCGCTGGCCACCAGGTAGTGCAAGTCGGGGCTGAAGCGGACGTCCAGTGTACATGTTACAACGAACCTTGTAGTCATCCGTGGAGTACAGAATGAGCTTCCTGTTGGCGTCGCTGGCCACCAGGTAGTGCAAGTCGGGGCTGAAGCGGACGTCCAGTGTACATGTTACAACGAACCTTTTAGTCATCCGTGGAGTACAGAATGAGCTTCCTGTTGGCGTCGCTGGCCACCAGGTAGTGCAAGTCGGGGCTGAAGCGGACGTCCAGTGTACATGTTACAACGTACCTTGTAGTCATCCGTGGAGTACAGGATGAGCTTCCTGTTGGCGTCGCTGGCCACCAGGTAGCGCGAGTCGGGGCTGAAGCGGACGTCTGTCACGGCGCCCAGGTGCTCCAGGGTGACGCCCGGCGTCAGTGTGCGGACGTCCATGTGTACATGTTACAACGTACCTTGTAGTCATCCGTGGAGTACAGGATGAGCTTCCTGTTGGCGTCGCTGGCCACCAGGTAGCGCGAGTCGGGGCTGAAGCGGACGTCTGTCACGGCGCCCAGGTGCTCCAGGGTGACGCCCGGCGTCAGTGTGCGGACGTCCATGTGTACATGTTACAACGTACCTTGTAGTCATCCGTGGAGTACAGAATGAGCTTCCTGTTGGCGTCGCTGGCCACCAGGTAGTGCAAGTCGGGGCTGAAGCGGACGTCCAGTGTACATGTTACAACGAACCTTGTAGTCATCCGTGGAGTACAGAATGAGCTTCCTGTTGGCGTCGCTGGCCACCAGGTAGTGCAAGTCGGGGCTGAAGCGGACGTCCAGTGTACATGTTACAACGAACCTTTTAGTCATCCGTGGAGTACAGAATGAGCTTCCTGTTGGCGTCGCTGGCCACCAGGTAGTGCAAGTCGGGGCTGAAGCGGACGTCCAGTGTACATGTTACAACGTACCTTGTAGTCATCCGTGGAGTACAGGATGAGCTTCCTGTTGGCGTCGCTGGCCACCAGGTAGCGCGAGTCGGGGCTGAAGCGGACGTCTGTCACGGCGCCCAGGTGCTCCAGGGTGACGCCCGGCGTCAGTGTGCGGACGTCCAAAGTGTACATGTGCACTTTGTTATCGGCTCCTAGAAAATAGAGTCAAAATGTGAGAGGCTAATCGAATGGTGGACCGATGACCTGGGGCCCTACCATGAGCTCTTAGAGCAAGGTTATTGTGTGTAAGGGATAGATGTCTATGACTTGTATAAATCGGTCCCTTATGCACAATGGAAATAACCATGCTCTAAGAGCTTAAAGGATGGATGCGAGACGCACAGGACCGGTCAATGTGATGTTCAGCAGTGTACGTAATGATAAATCAAAAAATTCATGGATCGCGGTCGTCATCACGGCAGATACAAGCGAAGATGGCGGGACAAACTTGACACCTATAGACAGGGCAGGTCTAGATTCGCTCATAATCAGGAGACATTGAAAGAAAAAAAGGAAGCGCTTTACTGGAGGTCACCACTTTTGATTCTGGGTTTCAGGAGTTTCAGTGTTTGGGAATAGTGTTCAGAGATTACGAGCCGCATTTCAGCAAAATGCTGTAGGTATACGCCAGCGCCTGCAGATGACGTCATCAGATTATGCGCGCTCGATGCTTGCGGCGAGTGCGGCGCGGAGACGTCACCCGTATTCGTATAGAAAATATTGATATAACAAGATGTACAGAAGTGGATAAGATGCGTGCGCGGATAGCGCGGATACGTGCGAGTTCACCTTAAGCAAAAACCTGTTGCAAAAACTCTATGTTTACTTGTAGAAAAGCTAGAATGTGTATGAATATGACTTACCACCAACGGCGACGTGTCTGGACTTTGTGTCGATACTGACGCACGTCGGCTCGTACTCGAGCGGTAGGCTCGACTGCTTGCTCGTGCCGATGATCACCGCCAGCTATACACAGAAACACAACGTTTATTACTTCTTTAATTTTCAAAAATTTTAATTACTTGACAATTCATCAAAAAGATTATGAAAAACTAAACAAAAGAACGAAACGAAAATGAAAAATAAATTTGTATTTTGTGGCTTTTATAACCGAAAATCATAATCATCACCTCTCCTAAATAAATAAGATTTTTCTACTGACCTCCTTTACAGTAGCTACAATTGTGGTGTCATCTTCAATGATGTGGTCCATAGCCCGCGGCTGAGATCCCAGCGGTATCGACACATCAGTGTATGTCGGTACTTCACCTGAAACACAATTTTACTGTTCAGAAACATGAACTGTTTTATCATGCATGCCGTTCACCTGGTTTGTGACCTTGAGCCAGTATGTCAGTCACAGAACAGTCGGATGAAATACTTTACCTTCGGCCTGAGGCGCGGCGCTTCGCAGCGTGTCGTCTATGCCGCACGTCAGTAGAGAGCCGTCCTTGTTGGCTAGCCTAGCATACCGTTCACCTGGTTGTGACCTTGAGCCAGGAAGTCAGTCTGTCAGTCATAGAGCTGTTGTATGAAATAGTTCACCTTCGGCCTGAGGCGCGGCGCGTCGCAGTGTGTCATCGATGCCGCACGTCAGTAGAGAGCCGTCCTTGTTGGCTAGCCTAGCATACCGTTCACCTGGTTGTGACCTTGAGCCAGGAAGTCAGTCTGTCAGTCATAGAGCTGTTGTATGAAATAGTTCACCTTCGGCCTGAGGCGCGGCGCGTCGCAGTGTGTCATCGATGCCGCACGTCAGTAGAGAGCCGTCCTTGTTGGCTAGCCTAGCATACCGTTCACCTGGTTGTGACCTTGAGCCAGGAAGTCAGTCTGTCAGTCATAGAGCTGTTGTATGAAATAGTTCACCTTCGGCCTGAGGCGCGGCGCGTCGCAGTGTGTCATCGATGCCGCACGTCAGTAGAGAGCCGTCCTTGTTGGCTAGCCTAGCATACCGTTCACCTGGTTGTGACCTTGAGCCAGGAAGTCAGTCTGTCAGTCATAGAGCTGTTGTATGAAATAGTTCACCTTCGGCCTGAGGCGCGGCGCGTCGCAGTGTGTCATCGATGCCGCACGTCAGTAGAGAGCCGTCCTTGTTGGCTAGCCTAGCATACCGTTCACCTGGTTGTGACCTTGAGCCAGTAAGTCAGTCTGTCAGTCATAGAGCTGTTGTATGAAATAGTTCACCTTCGGCCTGAGGCGCGGCGCGTCGCAGTGTGTCATCGATGCCGCACGTCAGTAGAGAGCCGTCCTTGCTGGCTCGCATGCCGTTAACCTGGTTGCCGTGACCTTGACCCAGGATGTGGCGACCTTCACCTGAAATATTAAAATATTTAAATTCTGGGGGTATATCAAAAAAAAACTGGTACTATTTTTGTTTTTGTTTTTTCAAGACTATTTCTAAAGTCCATTTATGAAAACTTACCGCTCTCAACATTCCAAGCCGTGACGCATCCATCATGGCTGGCGGTATACACAGTATGCCTGTCGGGATGCAACGCTAGGCAGGTGATGGGCTTGTTGTGACCCATCAGCACCCGTAGTGGCTTGTCAGGGTTCTCCACGTCTAAGTAGTTGATGACTCCTGACAGGGAGACGGAGATAAGGTGCTTGCCTTGCCAGAGGCAGGATACCTGGAGAAATAACAATAATTCAATCATTGGACAAAGTATAGGAAATACTTCCAATACCTTGTAGTAGTACCAGTAGTCGGGATACCAAGTGTTCGACCATTTCGATAAAAATGATAAATCCCTTGTCAAACTAGACAGACAGCGTACGATTAGTAATAGGGTACTGAAGCGAACGCATCGAAATCTTGACACTCGAAGTATTATTTCCGTTTCAATAGTCAGGCTCCATAATAATTAATATTCAATGGACACTGAATCAAAATCAGTATTTTGGCCAGGACTAACATAGCCAGCCTAGCTCCGCCCAGAAGCTTGCTTTCTGGGGGCTTCACACGCTTCGCGGTGCGTCCTCACTGTTCTGAGGATTACTGCACGTTGTGAAGCCCTGGTCTGACATTCCAGGATGACGTGGGCAGAGTGCCCGGTGTGATGGACTTTCAAGCAAAGCGGCAAAGAAGGTCTTAAGTGCTGAGTAATACGCGTCGCTTACGAGTTTGAGTCAAACCCCTGTTACTGTCGCCGCGACAAAGTCGATGCGCTCGAATGGTACCCCATACATTATCCAGTGTCCCAGCGTTTATCATCGTCATTTCAGCAGAAATACGTGCACTGCTGGACATAGGCCTCCTCCAAGCGTCGTCACACTGATCGGTCCTGAGCGTTTCGCATCCATCGGATTCCCGCAGTCTTATCCAGGTCATCGGTACACCTAAAGGGAGGCCTTTCAACGCTGCGACTTCCGGTTCGCGGTTACCACTGTCGTAATTGACCCATTCTAAAAGCTAATAGTACCTGTTGGTTCTCGACAGCGGTGCCCATGTTGAACAGGATCGTTCGCTCCCTGCTCTCTACGTCCCAAACGGCGCAGGTTTTGTCTCCGGAGCAAGACAGCAGTTGCTTGCCGTCGGGCGACCATGCGATGCCATAGACTCCGCCCTTGTGGGCCGGGGAGCCGATCTGAAAGTAAATTACATGAACCGTAAAAAAAAAAATGTTTTCAGCAAATTTTTGAACACATTACATCATCATTAGGCTTAGACATAAAGCAACATCACATCACATCACATCATCAGCCTTTGTAATGTTCCCTTTGCCGGGACCACAGAGTTTCCACATCCTCTCATAGAGGGTGTGAGCTATATCCACCACGCGGGCCAAGTGCCGATTGGTAAATGTTACATGTCTTTGAATTTGTGGTTCTAGGACATGCCGGTTTCCTCACGATGTTTTCCTTCACCGTTTTGAGAGCAGTAGTGATGAAATAAATTACACAAAGTAAAGCGCTTGCTCGGGTTCGAACCCACGACCTACAACTCGTAAGTCGGGACCATAACCACTGGGCGACCACTGCTCTCACCCTGCTCTAAAGCAAAATGCATAACGTCATTTGAGGTGCAAGTTTTTATCTGGCATTTTTAAGCGCATTCGGCGGAATACTCTGCTTGCATCAATTATTATGGGTAACTCGAAGGCTGACTCGGATACACACGAGAACTCAAAAAAAATCTCCCTTACAAATTTTGGTCAGCTGACGATAACTGTGCATGGAAAAAAACAGAGTAGGAACAATAAGATTGCACCTTTCAGTTAAACTGTATTACTCAGAGCTATTTATTGAACCTACACTTGGCCAAGTAGTCTTTGTTCGAAGGCACGCCCTCGCTAAACTCCCATGTAATCAAGGGGATAATACTCATTCAAAGGGCACACGTCCAGTCCATCCATCTATACTCCATTTGAAATAACATTAGAAATTTATACAACCCTTTTATACAGTCCTTTCAACCGATTTTGAGTTCTAGCTCGTAAATATAAGGATGGTAAAAAAAGCATAAACCTGCTACCAAAATTAACTGTTTAATACAGCTGCCATTAGTCATATCACTAACGCAATAGAAGTCAAAATCGGTTGAACGGGCTGTAAAATGGGATTATTTAAATGTCATGTTATCTCAAATGGAATATAGATACCTCAATACCGAATGTGTATTGACATATAATGTACATATCCTTTGTCCAGATCCAAAATAAATAAAAATAATACTGACCTCTCCCTTAAGTTCGGAGGTAGCACCATCGAACAAGAAGATCTTGCCGTCAAAACCAGCTGACGCGAAGAGGCTTCCATCGGGACTGTAGCGGACAGCCTGGGCGAATCGGGTGTGCTCCTGTATGAAAAACAAATAGTTAATAAGAGAGATATATCTGTTTTATTTGCTCTGTACGCACGAAACACGTTAAGAACATAAATAACAAGAAGAGTGTTGTTTTCCGACGCGGTGACGATGTGAAATGGTCTCGACGGCGAGAAGTCAACGGTGATGATAGGGATTTTTTCTAACCTCATAATAATTAAACCAGCCGAAAGACGACCACTGCTGGACATATGCCTTCTCCAACCATCGCCACATCGGCTGGTTCTGTGCATCTCGCATCCAATGGATTCCCGCGACCTTCAACAGGTCAGCGGTTCAACTTTTAGGATGTCCTCCTTGTATTATGTAATAAAGCAATACTTCACCTGCTTAGTACACTTGAACTTGAAGGGGGGTCCCTCGAATACGGCAAGAGTGTTGTCTTCCGACGCGGTGACGATGCGGAATGGTCTCGACGGCTTGAAGTCTACGGAGTTGATAGGCTTGGACTGACCGCTGATCTCTCCCACTGAAGTGCCCGTCTCGGACATGAATACGTGACCGAATCTGGATAGTTGATTTTATGAGTAAGCAGGGGGGTAAGAGGGTTTACTGAAAATTTGTTTTTTGTCCGTCAAAATATTGGACACGTATTTTTGCTTTTGACACGTAAAGATAAAGTGACGACGATATAATGCGTTGAAATATCGTGAAACGTCATGCCGCTAGTACACTTTATACTGCCTTAGTGACGTCACAAGCCCCCACTCCTGAACTTTGATGCGCTTAAATTTGCAATTTTTTTTTGATTTGGTAAAGCATCAAATACGTGTCCAATATTATTTGATAATATCACTGACGATGACGGACTAAATAGATTTTTTTTTTTTTCCCCGGAAACATACCTATTCTATTTAACGCGCTTTTTTATGAGTAAACAACTGGGTAATTCTTCTTCTTAGCGTGTCGAAGGTAAATACAGTTTTAAATGTTATATTTGGTCCAATATTCAGCTACGAAAATACCATTTGCCGATGCAGCCATAAGGTCCTCGCATGTAATTGTGGGGTAATTGAGTAACACACAGTCAATGGCAAATAAGGATGATGATGATAATATTTTTTTTTGTCCGTCATTGACTTTTTTTTTTGATAGATTGTCAAAAAAGATTGACGTGTGGCTCAATTTACATTGCCACGGAATGGAATGGAAGCGAACGAAACTGTACATAGCATAATGAACTTCATATCAATTGTGTAACGTACAAACTAAATACGAGCCAAAATACAGGTCGCTGTCTGCCGCGGAAACCTCGCTCATTCGCATTCGAGAATGGTTCATATTTAATTGACTTACAGTTCATTATGCTATGTACGATTGCGTTGCAAAAATTCGCTCCCATTCCATTCCGCGGCAATGTAAATTGAGCCTCCTTTTTTGCCACCATATTTCCCCAGCCTGCCACCGTTTCCGATGTGTTGTCTTTTCCGACCTATCCGTTATAAACCCTCTAAGTCGCCATGCCATCGTTTCTTAAGTCTAATCACACTATCACACTAATACCATAAATGCGAAAGTTTGTGAGTGTGTGTGTGTGTTTGTATGTTTGTTACTTCTTCACGCTCAAACGTCTGGACGGATCTGGATGAAATTTGGCACAGAGATACACTATCGTCTGGATTAGCATATAGGATAATTTCTATCCCGGGAATATGTTTCGGGAATAATAAACATAAACTCACGCCTTTTCCCCATAGCAGTAGGCAGAAACTAAAGCTAAAATAATAATCATCATCATTTCAGCCATCCACAGCTAAAAACAGGCCTCCTCCAAGCGTCGCATCCAGATGATTCCCGTAACCTTAACCAGGTCATCGGTCCACCTATTCGGAGCCCTTCCAAAGTATCGTCTTCCGATACGAGGTTGCCACTCCAAAATTTTACGGCCCTATCGACCATCCGTTCTGCGAGCAATGTGCCCTGCCCACTGCCACTTAAGTTCAGCAATTCTTCGGGCTATGTCGTATGCTATAAATATTAGCTTCTCCCAAATATCTGCTACTCGGCCGTTTAAGTAACGCTCTTTTAGTGCTAATCAAACATGTGCATAACTCCAGCTTCCTCATAAGTGTTAGAATAATTCTATCTATGTCAATATTTCAGGCATAATAGCAGCAATCAAAGTACCAAGTCTTTATTTAGCTGCCACAAAAACTTCGCTAATATGTGTCGTTTAGTATGAGTCAGCTAGAGTGACGTCACTCCAGCTTCCTCATTCAATACCGGCAAACTAGTGATGTTAGGGTTTTGGACTATAGTCAAAAAAATAAGGCATAATAGCTGCACATGGAAGGAAAAAACTGAACGATTATACTTAAAAAACCCTTTATTTTGATACCCCACACACTGGGTTTGGAAACAAAAAAAAAATTGGGACCCCACAATATGGCGCCCAAAATCCGCCATTTTTCTATTGTTCAATTTTAACGTAGCCTATGACACTCGCAGGGTTAAGACGAATCGATTGACGTATGAATCATCAAAATCGGCCAACGCGTTTGGTCTCTGGAACGCCACATAGGAACAAACATACATACATACATACATACATACATACATACATAGACTGATAAACACATTACCCTCCTTCGGCAGTCGGGTAAAAAGTGTTGAAACTATGATAAAAAAACGTGTGTGTAAGCTGATGTGACGTCACCCCAGCTGCCATGTCATATCTTCTAAACAAAAGAAGATACGATTATGTATTATAGCTCAAAAAATAAGGAATAATAGCTGCCATTGACAGCAAAATTTCCAAGTCTGTAGTCAAAATACTCCATAAGTTATTAAACCGACAGATATGTGTAAGCTGGAGTGACGGCACCCCAGCTGCTCATATTATCATAGTGCATCAATTTTGTATCACAATCACAACAATACATTTTACATGTAGGTAACACGTTTTGAATTTCCGGTGTAAGTAACCTTGAACTTTGGCAAAATGCTAGTTATGTGCCTCCGACTATCAACTGTCATGAACTCATGATTTATAATCGGGCTGGTAACAATATTTTTTAACCGGCTAAAAAACCCGACTGCCTAAGACGCGAACTAAAAAGTTGTAAACCTCAAACATCAGGCTGTGCAGTCGGAGGATACATATTCGTAAACTGGTTGAACCCGTGATCCACCGACTGCACAGCATGATTTTTTCTTATTTACGGCAGTCGGTAGGTTTTCCTTAGGTTTTTACCCGACTGCAAGGAAAGGGTTGTTTTTTGATTTACAACTTTTAAGTTATATTTATAATTTTCTTATCGAATTACTTTTAAACATATAAGAGGTACATTTTGTAATAACCTCTTAAAACCTTTCATTTTGATACACCACTCGATTGGTTTGGAAGAAAAATGAAATTGGGACTCCAACATTAAGGCGCCCAAAAGCCGCCACATTTGGATTTTTTTTAATTCACCTATCTAAGAACACTTGGGCGGTCAAGACGTATCTAACGATGTCTTAATTATATAAATCTGTCAAGCGATTTGAAAGATATGAGGTAATAAAGAATATTACATACATAGAACCGAAAATACAAGATACGCGCAAAAACATAACCCTTTCCTTGCAGTCGGGTAAAAAGAGGAAGCTCTCAAGTCTACACGTATTTTTGTTCAGTCTTTGAATACCTATGCGTCTTTTCTAATCCATATCTGTTTTCTTTTAAGTTTAGAGTCAGTGAAAATAACTATATTTGCCCCCGGCTTCGCTAGCGTGAACTATTCCAAATAGCCCGTGTAATTTTCTTGGACAAAAGCCCAAGGCAATCAGCGATAGCGTGTAGCTTTTACCAGTCAAAGAATGTTCGTCATCGAATCAGTACTTTTAGAAAATACCATTTGTGAAAGTATGAACCGTTTTACCTCTTTATGATATTAGTTTAGCATTTAAACAAATAAACACACTGACTCAGACTGTCGTACATCAATACGATCATAATCGCAAAGCAAACGTACCTCTCACGGCCTTCACCAACGGCGACCATGCGCTGGTTATCAGCACTCCACGCGATGTCCTTGATCGGACCTCCGATTGGCTGGAACTCATTCTTGAGGATGTGTTCCTTGTTCACCGTGTCCCAGATGCGAATCTTGCCAGACGCGTCTGAAATGAAATAGTTTAAATTTTTTGAATTAGGAAGGGCTATAATGACACACACTTAAAGGCTGTTTTTCCACTAAAGATGTTCGAAGTAGCGAGGATTCACAAGGATCCGTGGCGAAGCTGTTAAAATAAGTGACTGTTTCCATCAAAGCTATGCCAGCCGGCGATACACTCATAATATCCTTCGCACGAATCTCTGGTTTTTTTGTATGTACAAATACTTAATTCTGCTAGGCCTTTTCCCCCAAAGGTGCGCTAAGCCTAGCTATGGCACCTTTAAAATGGACGACCTTAAAATTATGGCCGGCAGACTGGATGTGGGTGGGATGATATATCAGGAAGTCTAACCTGAGATAATCTCATTGCAAAGACTCCACAGTCAAACACATGCCTCATAAGTCATTCCTACAACGACTGGTCCTCCCCTGCTGGCACCCGGCAGTTTCCCTGTGCCTATACATTCACGACTACACGGATAGGATTTTAAGATACTTTCTATTATATATTCTTAATATTTATAAAAGCAAAAGTCACGCTCAAACGGCTGGACGGATCTGGATGAAATATAGATTATAGTCAGGAATAGCACATATTATTATGATACTTTTTATACGGTAATATGTTCCTTCGGGATAATTTTCGACGTTCACGCGGGGGAAGCCGCTGGCAGAAGCTGTATCCTATAAATCTGCTTAACCTTCCCCCAAATATGTTTAGGCTGGCTTCCAGTCTAACCAGTTGCAGCTGAGAATCAACATTTTACAAGGAGCAACTCCCTAGCTGACTCCACAACCCAGTTACTGGGTAACACGAGCTCCACCTTTAGCCACGAGCTCCTTCTCACATAGAGTATTCATTTGAAATGAAGCATGGACCTGATATGATCCACATCCATAGATATAAATCTAACTAAATGATCGCGTGTCACAAAACGGTGTAATATTAAAATTATTAATCGTAATCTGAGCTTTTCATTTCGAATTATCGGCACCGGAAATCCACCGAAATCCAGAAAAATGCCTTTGTATGCCATATTGAGCTGTAAAGACTGTATAGAAAAATTGGCCGCGGCATTGGAAATGTTTTCTTTCATGGTAAGTAAATTTGTTTTTAAATTGTGTGTGGCAAAGTGGCACGCTTGGTTTTCATACAGTCGGAGGGACTAGTTATCTAGTTAGATTTATGTCTGTGTCCACATCATTACGTTATTCTGCTATAAATAAGGTTTTCTATTCATGTCTTATTTATTTTCTTTGCATACACTCCCGTTTCAGTGTCAATGCCAAGCGTTATCGAATGTTTTAAAATACTTAGTAATCAGATAATATCACAAGCGAGTTATTGATTAATAGCTGTACTACCGAGAAACATCGCAAATCCGCATATCTTAACAATGACTTAGTGGAATATTCACAAAATATGATGTATTTGTAAATAAATAAAGACTTTAAGGTCAACCAAAGCATCCAGCGTTTCGTCAGGATCGGAGAAGAAATTCTTTGATATTTTATGTTAAGTTGTGCACTGTTTGGGGGTATAGTCCAATCTTACATAATGCCCCAACCTGGTCCAGGTTAGTGCATTATGAAACATGTGTAGGTCACCCAAGGGTAAAGAGCTAAAATCTGCTTGGCAGCAATGCCACATTTGCGTAAATAAGACCGGCCAAGTGCGAGTCGGACTCGCGCTCGAAGGGCTCCGCACTATCGCAAAAATAGGCAAAAAATCACGCTTGTTGTATGGGAGCTCCACTTAAATATTTATTTTATTCTATTTTTAGTATTTGTTGTTATAGCGGCAACAGAAATACATCATCTGTGAAAATTTCAACTGTCTAGCTATCACGGTTCATAAGATACAGCCTGGTGACAGACGGACAGACAGACGTACCGCGGAGTCTTAGTAATAGGGAACCCTAAAAAGCAAGGTACTTATATAATTAAGGTTATTGGTTTTAAGTTCTTAGCTGTCGCATTAGGGTAAAACCTGTAATGATAGTTTAAGCTGTTATAAATAAATAATTGAATATCAAATTGGTCTGTATTAGTTCAACTGCTTGAACAACCGCAGCTTGTTTACTTTACATTAATAATATAATTTGACTCACAGCACACATTATTTTTCAAGACCATCCACGTTATAGGATAAACGCCATATTCGTATTTAAATGGCATCCATGACCATAAGAAAACCACCTCGGCATTTACATGTGTACGTATATGTAGGTGAACCACACATGTTTTTACGATCTTATCACACGCAAAATGGCGTGCTTCGATGTATTAAACCCCAGTATTCGGATTGGCGAGAAATCTTAATCGCAGGACGCGCCCAGATTGTCAAGCGTGATTTTTCTATCGTCTATTTTTGTGCTCGGTCAATGGCTATAGGGCCGCCCCTATCAATCAAGCTGCCTCGCCTTTTTACCTTGTGGTCGGTTTCAGGCGAACCGGGTGTAGCTGAGTATTTCATAAGGGAAGACTGCCTATCTGACCGCCACAATCCAGACACTAACTTGTAAGACGATACCTCTGGAAAAGATTGGGGTCAAATTTTTCGGGCATTTGATTACCGACTGTCAAGATGCAGACAGACAAGACCAACGTTTTTACTTGATTGCCGATGCACGAAGGGATCTAAGTATGTAATGGATTGGCGACCATTCACGGACCGACCTCATCTAGCTGCCTGTCACATGGCACTTCAAACAAACGTATCTGGCGAAATGTACATACATTCGGCGCACATTGGACAGTAACTTCTGTTACCGTCTTGCAGACTGACAAATACTGTTACCACGACAATAGCTATGCAGGTGTACTTTAGCCCGATGATATATTGAGGAATTATGTTATAAAACAACATCGTGGTTTGCAATATATATTGAAAAGAGTATGCTTAGATTGTCTGGTCATATTTAGAGGATAAATGAAAGGCGAATAACAAAAAAACATTTTTGCAAAAAAAATACTACCGACTTACAAACAAAAAACTACAAAGTGAAAAATAACTTAATTTTGGAAGTCGGTGTCTTTCTTGTTTCCCATTTTTTTGCGATATGGACACGGACTTCCAAAATTAAGTTATTTTTCACTTTGTAGTTTTTTGTTTGTAAGTCGGTAGTATTTTTTTGCAAAAATGTTTTTTATTTTTCCCTTTTTAGTTGTACGTACCTAAAATAGGCAAGTTGTTTAATAAGGTGCCTATAACGCCAAAATAGATTACCCGAATAACACGATACTTGAACATAACCGGTGAAATGAGAGATCTGCGTACCTCTTTTGAGCGTACTGGCGTGATGTTATGTTATGAAATGGTATAAACAATAAACAGACATGCGATTGCAGCAATCCCGAATGATTTGCCGTCATTTATTGAAGAGTTCTGTTGTATATCTCCGAAGTTCTTCATCAGATCTTCACCAAATTAAAATGGGACCAATTTCGAAACATACTCTTTCAAACAAAAAAAGAATTTTCAAAATCGGTCCACAATTGACGGAGATATCGATTAACATACAAAAAATAAATAAAAAAAATACACGAAGTCGAACATAGAACTTTTTGGTAAGTCGGTTAAAAAGTACTTTACTGGAAACGGCAGGAGTGTACGCCCTAGAAAGACGTACAAGGATCCAGAAAGTCCAGGTGCGCAGTGCTCTTATCTATCGTGTGTGCGTGCTAACTTTGCGTTTTAACATTTGCGTGTATGACATCTAGTCATACACGCAAATGAAGCAAAAGGAGTATGTAAGGATCGTTTCAGGCGGCGTTCTGCAGTTTCTGCCAACCCCGTGGCCAAAGGGCGTGAGTTTATGTATTTAGTATGTAAATTTAATACAACAGAGAGATGTAAAGGTTGAAACCACGTCTACATTTAACCGCCCTGCATATTATACATATTTGGCGTGAAACCAGGACATATTTTAGTATATATAATTAGCCCAGAATATCTTATAAAGTATCAAGATTATGTAGAAATTCGAATCTTGGTAAATACAGCGTGAACCGAGTTTCATAGTTTAATTCTGGAGTGATCCGCGAGTCGGCTGGCTGAGCGCCAATGAGTGCTATTATACTTCAAATCATAAATGTTTTAGTTACGAATGTTTTCGTAATCCTGGTGATGGCATACGACCTACAGGTTTTGGAGAAGTATTACATAAAAATATGAGGTTTTATAGGTCTTTAATTTATATTCTTTGTGATTTGTGGTCTGTCTATGAGGTTCGGACCGTTTCTAGTGCAATGTTTCGAATGCAATGTTTCCTATTTGACACTGAAAGGTGTAAAGTTAAATTTAAGATCGACAGTCCCGATTGAAGTTTTTTCTGATGGAATGTAGCTTATGCAGCAGGCGACTCAACCTTTCATTCAGGATACAATTTCTAATTAGGTTTAGTCTAGGTGGGATAACTAGTTTGGATCTGTAATCCGTACAGTTCTTTTTTATTTTATTTGCCTTCATCCGTAATAGACTGCTGGGTGACAACTGAAAATCAGCGCTGGATGTTTAATGCACAAAAAAGCGATTTGTTAAATATTTCGAGACGATTGCGTCTCGAAAGGTGATGACGAATGTTCAGCGCAAAATGTGTTCTACGGTTTTATATTTTGTTATGTTATGTTTTATATTTGTTTTGTTCAGTTTTGTATTTCTTTATTGTTTGTTTCTCTCCTGTTCGTTTGAATTTTTACTCTATTGTGCGTGCCGTGCCGAATATATTATTTTCCTTTTTTTCTAAAAGAGGAAGCTACACCAAAGTTAACTAATATTAATGTTTATTTATTTATTTCAATAAGGCATGCCAACAACATATTTGCAAATTCATTACAGAGACAACAATTTACAAGATGCTCCTGAGCAAACATGTCAGTTACAGGCGTGCACATCATTCAGTCTCGCACAATAATGCTCAATCCTCGACTCCGAAGCGCCGACTTCATTCCAGCATTTCATTCGACATTTCGCAATGAAATTGCAAACAGGCTGACTACGATGGCAATGTACCTACAATCTATGCATTTTAGACTTATCTAGGACGTTCCACGATCTATCTACATAGGTAGTCGTCACGCCGCTGCAATCTGCCGTTATAATTCTGCTTCGCTTTGATAATCGCAAACCTGAATCGATTTTAATCGCACGATACTTCCAAAGATGCTATCAAGAGGCATTGCATTAATGCGCCATCGGTACATGGTGGACATCCCACCCATACGCACTAAACGTTTTGAGAATACTTTTATTAAGCGTACAGCTAAGGAGTGGCATTCCCTGCCGGAGACTGTGTCTCCCGATAGCTACAATCTAGGGGTCTTTAAGTCAAGAGTGAATAGGTTATTTATATAGGCAAGCGTGCTTCATCGTCGACCAAATCATCGCTTACCATCAGGTGAGATAGTGGTCAAACGCAAACCTAAATTAATTAAATAAAACTACATTCGGATCGGCTTCCAGTGTATCCTGATGCATCTCAATGGCTAGTAACTGAATAACACAATACACTTTGGCAAGACTAATGTCAGATTATCTGGCTTCAAACTAGGTACCAGGGGGCCTAATACCTAACTAAATCAACGAAGTAACGGGCCCGTCCAAAAGTTATCCGTATTCGATTATTCGTAGATCCGTTAAAACAAGTGTCAAGTTAAATTTTTCGGACGAGTAAAACACATCGGGAGCAGGGACAACTGTCAAATTGTGTTGTCATTCATTCTTAGTTCGGGCCCCGAGCAAATCATCCGTCCGTAGGTGATACGGAGAAGGAAATGCCCGTAACGAAGGCCAAAACTGCGGACTTCGTGCTTAGGGATGGAGTTTCTTGTGCTTTCTATGGAGTTTTTTGTCCTTCTTCTCCATAACAAGCTACTTTTCCGAATGGACGGTATAATCAATAATTAAAAATAAAAATTTTGACGTGTGCCAAAGTGCCGCATAAAGGCCTAATTGAAATTAAGAATTTTATCTTTGACTTTGGGAGTAGACACCTGAAACTGTCAAAGATCTACAAATGACAATCGGTACAACTGCTTTAATTGCTTTCCAAGGCACGGTGGAGTTTCAGTATGTAAGGATTGGTCATCCATTCACAGACCAAGTCCAGCAAGCGTTGCTTAACCGTGAAGATCGACCCATGCGGCTGAATTTATTTAGTCACGGTGATGAACTCGTAGGCATTGCATTAGGTAACGGTATTTCACTTTGATCATCAGTACAATTATTCTATCTCACGACGGCGAGTTGGTGTTAGTCGTGTGTGTAAAATGCACACGCACATTGTTTCTGTGTGCGTAAGCCCGAGAGCACACAGAAACGATGTACATATGCATCTACACACACGACTAAGACCAACCCGCCGTCTTGAATCTTGATCGAAGCTTGAAATAGAACAACAGTAAAAGGCATGTACAGTACAACTATTTTCTTAATGTCCCTCGGCAATCATCGCATTTCCGAATATAAACGAATGCTTATTTCCATGTCCATCAATTATTAGATTTATTGTGTACTAGCAGATGCCTCGCGGTTTCACCCGCGTTGTTTCCGTTCCCGTGGGAATACCAGGCCCCTCAGAAAGTATTGCGAAAAAAAGTTTTTATATATGGGAGACTGGCCAGTTATAATGTTTTTCGAAAATATGATTATTTATAAGTAAAAATAAGTAAGTTCCAATTTCAAAATTTCCCTCCACATTTTTTGCGAGTTAATTCAAAGTATTGTGTCTCACTGAAATATGGATCTGCGCCGGGAACATTTTAGAGCTATGATTTTATACGATTTCAAGTGTCGCCTGAAACCGGATGAATCGTACGATAGACTTCAAATGGCATTCATGGATGAAGGCCCTTCCAAGGCAACCGTGTATCGTTGGTATAACGAATTCAAGCGCGGTCGACCAACTTTGGGGGATGACGAAAGAAGCGGTCGCCCTTTGACGGCTGTTACCGAAGAAAACGTGCTAGCAGTGAAAAATTTAATCCAAGACAATAGGCGAATTACATATCAGGAGATTCAACACATATTGAAGATTGGATCGTGAAGCGTTCACGAGATTCTACACAGCCATCTTCGCGTGAGGAGGATAGTATCACGCTGGGTGCCGCACAACCTCACCGATGCTCAGAAGCAGGCCCGGGTGGAATGGTGCCGTGATATGCTTAACAAATTTGAAGCAGGCTCGTCTCGGCGTGTTTACGACATCGTTACAGGTGATGAGTCCTGGATTTATCAATACGACCCAGAAACCAAGCGCCAGTCGACTGTTTGGGTGTTTCAAAATGAGCCAACGCCTACCAAAGTGAAGCGATCTAGAAGCGGGGGTAAGATTTTGATCGCTAGCTTTTTTAATTTGACTGGCCACTTGGTATCAATTCCCTTACGGGATCAAAGAAGCATTAATGCCGAATGGTATACTACCAAATGTTTGCCAGAAGTTTTCTCTGTTATAAGCAACAAGCGACCAAACACAGGGCTCCGCGGGCTACTGCTCCACCACGACAATGCACCTGCGCACACCGCACTCAAAACGAGGGACTTCCTGGACAGCACGCCAGTCAAACTCCTGGGTCACCCTCCTTACAGCCCTGATCTAGCACCGTGTGACTTCTTTTTATTCCCAAAAATAAAAAATCAGCTCAAAGGGATACAATTTTCGTCGCCGGAAGATGCGCTGGCTGCGTTCGAGCAGGCTGTAAACGAGGTGTCTGCGGCGGACTGGAAAAAGTGTTTTGAAAACTGGTTTAGGCGCATGAATCTTTGTATAGAGGCTGGTGGAAAGTACTTTGAAAAGATTTAATAAAAATATATGTACGTATAGAACATTTTTTTTTAGTTTCGCAAAACTTTCTGAGTGTCCCACGTACATGGATAAAAAGTAGCCTACGTCACCCGGGGATAGTGTAGCTTTCCAACGGTGTAATAATTTTTGAAATCGGTCCAGTAGTTTTTAAGTTTGTTCGTTACATACAAAAATACAAATCTTTCCTCTTTATATCTTCTCTCTTTTTATAATAATATAATTTGAATTCAGAACCAAGTAATTTATAGTTGTTTTGTTTCGATTTCCGTGTGTACAACATAGAGCTGTAAAACTATTTATGCCTTCGACTTTAGCAGCTTTTCTCCCATTTTTACATTAAGTTAAACGAGCTTTAACAACTCTATATGTCTATCTCTACAAGTTGATTTAGAGCTTCCGGTCTGTACCAAGTGCAAAGGGCAACTGATAGACATCCGACAAATGACGAAATACGAAATTTGCCGAGGGTCAGTAAGAAAATAGTTGTACTGTAATGTACTCTTATCAAAGGGCAATGTATTCAAAGTAACCTTTAGTTGAACTATAAGATTGATAGGAATCTTTTATAACCGTTTAAAATACGAGTATGTTACTGTCCCACTGCAGAGCAAAAGGCCTCTTCTCATACAGAGAAGGCACGAGCATTAATCACTATTTTTGCTCAAGGTGGTTTGACGATTTCAGACTTACACGTATAAATTCAGAGTTCAAAAACCAGATGTATCCTCCGACTGCACAGCATGATTTTCTTCTTGTTTACGTCTTTCTTGTTCGCTTTTTAAGCAGTCGGGTTTTTTAGTTTTTTTTTAATTGACTTTTTTTTATTTATAACCTTTTAGTTATTTTTTTGAGTTAGGTACATTTAAACATATAGGTGTTGTATATTTTTGAAATCACCTTTTAAAACCTTGTATTTTGATATCGCACACGGTGGGTATGAAAGAAAAGAAACATCGGGCTCGCGCCCAAAATTGGCCATTTGTCTATTTTCCAATTATAGCCACTGACACTCGCAGGGTTAAGACAAATCGATTGACGAAAGAATCATCATAATCGGCCAACGCGTTTACTGCGTTTAGTCTCTAGAACGCCACATAGGAACAAACACGTGTGTTACACCGTCGACCGCATCATCGTTTATAAAAGAACGGTACAAATACAACAAACAAATCGAGATCTAAAGATGAATAACCCAGCAACTAGATAAAAACGCCTGTAAAGAATATCAAACTCAGTCAAAGAGAAAATTGTGCTAAAAACCTTGGCAACGATCTAGAATTAATGAACTACAAAAAAAAAGATACAATCGGGAGTTCTTTCACCTTCCTAATACTTTTAAATGAGACATTTTGTTTATTATCTAACGACTCGGTAACAAGTCGACGAAACTTTACAGATTTTGGCAGCCAATCCGTTTGTTTGACGAACAGTTCTTGCCACAACTGTTAAATTGTTATGGGACGTGCGAAGCTGGGTGATAAATTACTTTTCAGAACAAATTGCTTGCGAATTTGCGAAGTATATAGAACTATTGTTTTATCATAATACTAGCTTCTGCCAGCGGCTTCGCCCTCGTGAAAGTCGAAAATTATCACGAGGGAACACCTATGTGCTATTACTGACTATAATCTATCTCTGTGCCAAATTTCATCCAGATCCGTCCAGCCGTTGAAGCGTGAAGAAGTAACAAACACACTCACAAACTTTCGCCTTTATAATATTAGTATGTTTCGGTAGTTCCCATGTCAAAGGAGGAGCGAAAAGGGAAAAAAAAACATGCTGTGCAGTCGGAGGATACATATTCGCGGGCTGGCTGACCAAAATCTGGTGTATCCTCCGCCTGCACAGCATGATTTTTTCCTTGTTTACGACTTTTTAGTTCGCTTTTGAAGCAGTCGGGTTTTTTGATTTTTTGAATTAAGTTTTTTTATTGATAACTTTTTAGTTAGTTTTTTCGAATTAGATACATTTGAACATACAAGTGTTATATATTTTTGAAATCACTTCTTAAAACCCTTTATTTTGATACCCCACACGATGGGTTTGGAACAAAAAAAATATTTGGGCCTCCACAATATGGCACCCAAAATCCGCCATTTTTCTATTATCCAATTTTAATCTAGCCTATGACGCTCGCAGGGTTAAGACGCATGGATTGACGTATGAATCATCAAAATCGGCCAACGCGTTTGGTCTCTGGAACGCCATATAGGAACAAACATACAAACATACATACATACATACATACACACATACATACATACATAGACTGATAAACACATTACCCTCCTTCGGCAGTCGGGTAAAAAGGTGGAGGGAGTGTGGAAGGGAGCCCTTGACCTCTAAAAGGACCATCCCGGAACCCCCTGTGTACGACGACGCGTGTTTGGGCCCATCTCTGGGGAGACTGAAAAAGCGTCTCCCCTGAGCCTCGCAGTGCTTAGCAGCACGCGATCACTGTATCCCTTGACTGGACAACATCTTGCAACTACAAGACCAACGAGGAAGCTTTTTCATGTAGTATGACTGGTTTCTAGCAGCGGTTTCACCCGCTTGATAGACGGTAATTATCCCAAAGAAATGTACTCCCTGGATTAATAGTGCTTCTTCAAGGTGAACGCGCACCTAGACGCACCGCACTCGCCGCACGCGCCGCAGTCATCGCATTATCTCTTGGCCCCGCGCTATCCGCGCCGAACGCGCCGCACGCATTGTATCCACTTCTGTACATCTTGAACTATATTTTCATACGGATACGGATCATGTTGCCGCGCCGCCGCCGCCCGCATCGCCCGCCGAGTCTGATGACGTCATCCGCACGCGCTGGTGGAATCCGTATACCTACAGCATTTTGCTGAAATGCGGCTCGTGCGGCGCGGATAGGTGCGCGAGGCTGCATACGATTTCATATAAAGATTTATAAAATGCGATGACAGCGGCGCGTGCGGCGAGTGCGGTGCGTCTAGGTGCGCGTTCACCTTTAAAGTCCAATTTAACTTTACGCCAAAATTTTGTATGGACTAGGAGGATCATGTCTAAAGCGATTCGTTGCCTAACTACGGTCAAAACCGCAGACATGGAAGAGAATTTTTAAGCTTTGTAATCAGTTTGCTACAGATTGATCAGTCGTTACTGATATCGGGACACTTGACATTACAAGCACGTTAATATTCTAATACATTGCACACACACTTAAAATCCAGTAAATAACATAAGACATTTTCTGCATTTTGACAATCCAACAATATTTGCCGCGTTATATACGTTGTAAAGACGAATTATTTTTCAAATACATGAAGCGATTGATAACGAATCCTTCGGATGGTGATGACTTAAGATATTGGGGAGCCAGTTGCTGTACGCATATCTTTGCCAGAAAACCAAGTTAGGAAACTGAAAATTTTATATTTAATTTAAGTATGGATCTTATCACACCGTCAAAGCCTTCAGTGCCAGTCAGCTGAAGTGACAGTAGGCGAGTCATATCTGCCAAGTGGTTGTTAGAACAGATGATATCAATCGAGATGACAAAAACCATCTGAATAAATAAAATGCAGGTCTAAGAACTACAGAACAGCTTGTCAGGTGTTGGAACTGCACAATTTGATTCCGCCTAGCCCTTTCCATCATCGGACAACAAGACGTACAGCAATGCGCCATCGGTACAAGGTGGATATCCCACACATACGCACAAAGCATACAGTTGATAAAATAACATTTGGTCCGTTGTGCGTGGGGGTTCTGGCTAACATAGCCAAGTTGCCTGAGGGGCCTTCACAGGCTTCGCGGAGCGACCTCACGTTCCGAGGATTTCTTCACATTGAGAAGCCTCGGCCTGGCATTTCAGGATGACGTGGGCGGCTGGAGGGAATAGCCAAGCAAGGAATAGCAAGCGTGCTTCATTGTCGACCACATCATCACTTACCAACAGGTGAGATATTAGTCACACGCGCCCGAACGGACAGTGGAGTCTTAGTAATAGGGTCCCGTTTTTACCCTTTGGCTTCAGAACCATAAAAAGGCGTGTCTCTCAAAAATAAAGATTTCCTCACAAGGAAAAATCTTCACAGTGTTAAATTATTTCATTGGGAGTGCCTTTATCAGTATGTGATACCCATTATGATCTAATGAATCATATACATAACATTTACAAGATAAAATAAAGATAAAAGACTTTATAAATAATGAGTCACCAACATTATATCATATAAATTTGTATTGCTATGCCATTGCAAACCAAAGCAAAGCTAGGATTTGGAAAGAAAATTCCACGAAAAGAGTAGGTATTCTACTTCCTTCTAATATTTTAAATGTGATAGTCTTTATGTTTGTAGACCAACCACACCTCATCGGCATTTGGATGAAACTTAGCCATCGCAATAAATACTATCCTGTATAAGGACACAGGATTTTGGCTATTGATCCTGGGAGTAATTTCCTTTGGGATACATTCCGACTTTCAAATAAGCAAAGCTGCTGGACTTGTATTTTTGGTCAAAACCTGTGTGAACATAGTTGTGGAAATATTAGTAACATTTCTAGAATATAGTTCAGATGTACTAAACGCATTCAGTTTCTTTGGTGAAAATAACCCTTAACAATAATAGTACAACATCTAGTTGTTGAGTCTGGTAAATGAGTACAGGCTTGCATCCTAATAAGATTAAAAGAAATCCTATAATAAGGTGAAAACAGAATTAGTGTTCAGACCCAAAAATAAGGCTTCAATTAAAGTACTTAGCAATTAACAAATTAAGGTAGTTTTTTTTACACAATACATGCCTGTCTTCACATTTATTTGCTAAATATGTCCTCCCAATCATGCTACCAAAATATGATCACTCACTAAGATTGGTCGAGGAAGAGCAGTGGTGGCCCAGTGGCAAAGGCTGCGACTTACAAGTTGTAGGTTGTGGGTTCGTACCCAAGTAGGCACTTTACTTTGTGTAGATTATTTCATCACCACTGCTCTCAAAAACGGTGAAAGAAAACGGCATGTCTTAGAACCAAAATTTCGAAGACATGTGATATCCACCAACCCGCACTGGGCCTGAGCGGTGGATTACACGCACAACAGACCAAATGGGTGACTAAGCACTGAAAAGGGGTCTATCTATCTTATCCTCAGGTTGGTCGAGTTCACTATGGATCAAAACACTGGGCCCAAGCATGCAATTACCAAACTTCTAAGCACTCAAAGGGCTTTGGAAAGGGGGAGGTGTGACCCTAAATCAAAACTGCTATGCTGAAGTCCTAAGTAAACAAACCACTGACCATGCACTAAAACTCAGTCCCTAGTAGAATGCTACTGATAGATAAATCCGATAACACACGCGGGACCTGAGTTTTTCTACCCAGGGTCCCAACCTGATAGGGTTGCCAATAGACATTGAGTGAAGCTGTCTCGAGATTGGTTTCTTTTGTCTGAATATGACCATAATATTTGTAAACTTGTACAAATTAGACCTCACTTGAGTAATATCTGACTAAAATTCACACTATAATTGCAAAAAAACATATAATTAAGTAGTACAAATTGTTATTGAGCATAAATTAGCTATTTGACATTAAATAATAGTTACTGTTTCTTATAATTGCCTATCTGTAGTTTTTCTCATTATTAATTCTATTAGTATTGCAGATTTTTTTTTGTATTTTATTAATGTTATGATTTGCACAAATTCGCAAATACGGGTAAATAACACCTGGGCTCGCTACTGGCCGCTGAAAGAAATATTGAAGAACAAAAACACTCCAATGCCAATCAAGCGTAAAGTATTCAACATGTGCATCCTACCAATACTTACTTACGGGTGCCAAACCTGGGGCCTGACAAAGGCTCACAGCCAAAAATTAAAGGTATGCCAAAAGGGAATAGAGAGAAGCATGCTACACATCAAGCTGAAAGACAAGTGGAGACTGACCAAAATCAGAAAGACCACAGGTGTGAGAGATGTCTCAAAAAAAATCAAGAGACTTAAATGGCGTTGGATTGGTCATGTGGTTAGATCTACCAAAGAAAAATGGACCAAAGAGGTCATATCCTGGTACCCCAGAGATGTAAAGAGAACAAGAGGAAGGCCACAAAGAAAATGGGAAGATGACCTACCACAAGGATGGCGCAGATCAGCAATGGACAGACATAAATGGCAAATTCTAGAGGAGGCCTATGTCCAGGGAGGACAAACTGATGGATAATTAATGCTGGTGTTATTAAGTTTTTTAGAACATTTTGTGTAAAATAGAATTAAGTATTAGCAATAGGAAAATTAGTAATACGGCTAGTTAGTAAGAAATGTAAAAACAAAATCAGAGATTAAAGGCTATTTTTATTTATTTTATTTTTTATTTTTTGCACGCCATAAGGTCAAAAGTAGCTGATCTAATTTTTTGAGTTATTAATCTTATACTGTATAATCTAAATTTAGAGCAAATAAAATTCTGATTCTGAACAAGCAGGAGAAAGTTAAGTATTTGTTAAATACCTAGTTCTTAAGTTGTATAAATTAACTACTATTAAAATTCAAAGTGAAAGTGCCTGTGTGTGATATTGTAGAATTCATAGTACACTGTACAGGGAAGTGTCACTGAACAACAAACATAAAAATGGATTTTATCTGGCTGTGTACAGCAACTAACTTGATCCAAGTTTTTAATAAATAACTGATCAGTATAGCATGTTTGTAACTATTATTAGAGTTGAGTAAACAAACAAGCCTATTATTGAGGAAAACTGCCCCAAACAAATGATAGAAATATTATGTATGTATCACAAAATATTATGAGTTGTGACTAATGAGTTTTTACGTCATTCATACATGACTTAATAGGATGAGGAAGAGGATTCCTGTGTCCTTAACTTAAATAAATAAAGCTTTTCACAGCAAAAAGTTTCACATACGAAATTCAAAATCGTTAAATTGCATAAACCTTACCTCCTGAAGAAATGTAGAATCCACTCGGGGAATATTTCGCGACATTCACTTGGCAAGAATGCTCGGTGTATGTATCCGAGATCGCGGGGTTCAAAATATCTCGTATGATAACGGAATTGCCATTGGTATACAGGAAGTTTCTGCCCTTCGGATCACCGCCTAAAACTAGCGGTGTTCCTCTCTGGGTCCTCGGTAAAGCAGCCCAAGTATATTCTGCGGACACAAAACCACACTTTAAATTCACTGATCACTATTATTCTCATACACAGACTGATTTATCATCATGTTTCACCAGCTATCTACAACTACCATGCTGCTCCTTAAAAGATTCAAATTAGAACTTACTATGAGAATAAGACATTTTATAAACACTCTTTGCTAACTAATCACTAGAATGATAATGCTTAAACTATTGGTATCTCAGTACTTTTAATTATTTTTAGAGAAACACAGTCAGCCGCTATATCCCATAGCCTACCAAAAAAATGACGTACAATAATATTTTTTGCAAAGTTGGCACGATTGTCGTTCATTGATATTACCATATATGGGCAGAGGAATACCAATCATTTTGTAGTAATTTTTAATGCCAAATCCTTATCATTCTATTTTACCTCATGGTTTTATTGATATCCATTAAAAAAAAAAAACATCATTTCATTTTAATAAAACATTTTCGTAAACCGTAACTTTTCAAAGCTAAAGTAGTCCTTAGTCGATTTTTTGTCTATGAACATGAAGAAGCCCATACACTATCGCCTCACTCAAGTAAAGCTCTTTGCTCTCTGTTCCATAATTCCATTCATTCATTTCTAATTGTCAAAGCATGAAAGCATATTTTAATTTTAATCTGTCTGTGGTCAAAAGTGCGACGAACGTGCCAGAACGTGCTCAACGTACCATCAGTATAATGTAACGAAATTAAATTAAAATACAGTTTATTTGTGATATTTATTCGGTGTTACAGTGTTTTAATCGGATGGGAAGAGCGATGCTTGCGTATGGTACATTTAATTACTACAACAGAATATCTTTTGTTGCATTTTTCGGCTTCTTTATTTGACACTTGTTTCCACGTGGTTCACGTCATAATTGGTCGACGTGTTAATTTTCTACATAGAATTTAAAGTTCTCCGCTGTATCTTAAACAAGAAATGGAGTCTTTGAACATCTCGAAACTGAACTTGTACAGCGGAAGGAGCCAGGGCTCCCAGCACAACGGTGTGAAGTTTGAAAGGACGGAAGAAAAGTTTGAAGTCAATGTAAGTGCTTAGCATGTGTTGTAAAATCTTTTTAATGGTACAAATATTAAATAAAACAGTATTAAGTTTTATGTTGCTCTGTAGGAAAGCCTTCTGAAACATGTTTTCGGATTTATGCAAGCATTAAATCATCATATTTGCACAATATTCAGTATCCGAAAATCAGATCATTTTTCATGACCAAATAAAGATGTCAAATATATTTGATACCTGAAAAAATTGTCATGCAATACTTTTGACCAAATAGGTGCAAAACTTATCAGTTGAACATGTAAATGCGTTGCTATGCAAAGATGATGCAAACTACCTGCAATGAGGAGGTACCCAATATTATGATGACATAAAACAGCTGTTTTACAAAACATTTCAGAAAATGCTAAAGTTAAGTCTCCTAGTTTTATTTATATACATAACTTATTAAGATTAAGATTAATTTGTTCCAGAGTAGGTATTTATCAATTCAAAATTTTGTTAATTCTAAAACCAAGTCATTTGTTGGGGAAAAACATTTTTTTTTAAATTGGGAGACTAAACTACCTACATATATCCTAAACCTTATTTTTAATTTTCTCATCAGTCTCATTCATGTCCAAATTGTGAAAACTATTCCCTGGTTATAATCACACAATAAAAGTCACTAAAATAATAAGGGAAACATTACAATTAATATCTTGTGGCCGCCTTAACCACATACTAGTATGTACTAACACAACTGGTTTGTTTGGTAATAATAATATAATATTACATCATTTCCATGATTTAAATGATTCATAAGCACCTAGGTACTTAATATTTTCTTTAGTTTTAATTAGTAGTATGTACTAGTACTTTAGAAATTTTATAGGTAGGTAGTTGCAAAATGTTACACTTGTTTCTTGAGTTAACTGTTTTTAAGCCTTATTTAACATTAAAAAAAATATATTTAAGAGAAAAATCCAGACAAATTAGAAAGTCCAACTTGATGCCAAATGTCAAAAAAATCTGGGCGGTAGGTAATCCTAGCTGGGCCAAACTTGCAAAAACCAGAGAAGAACTTGAAATAGGCTTGAATGTCTAGCAGTGGACTGCAATTGTTTGTGCATCAAACCAAACATATTAATATTCTCTTCAATTTATTATTTTAGTATGGATAGGATAGAGTTGATAATCATCATACGGTTACATCCACAATGCAGACAGATTGCAGTCATGGTAGAAATATTACCAAGCTTTTGGAGACTTTAAAAAAGGAGTACTGAAAGTTTACTCTGATGCATAAATTAGGAGGGTATGTCGTTAAATGATGAATGATTTTATTTCTGTAAGTTGGTTTGTACAAACACTTTTACATGTCGATAAACGTTGGACATGTACCTCGCACGACTTATGTCTAAGAACACAAATATTGCTGAATGTCTTTTACACAGATTTTTGTATCTTCTGTGCAACAGAAGAGAAGAAAAAAAAAAAATTAAAATAATATCATAACACCACTAGCCACATCTAGCTACTGGCCTTTGACCTGGGTATAAAACCACTGTTGAATGTAGTCCCAGGTGATTACCCAACAGAATTTCCACTTGACGAACCTTTAATCAACTAGATAATGGGTCACGTACAAAATCAATGCTAAATTCTGTCCGCATGAATATATACTTACTGCCCTACATTTACAATACTTACTTTAAAAGCACACAACAAAATAAGAGCTCACGTCTCAAGTGAGTTGTTATTTACAGAGACAATTTTAAATAAATTAATTGTTTATTCGCTTTAAAATTTACAAAAAACGTGAAACCCTGAGCCCTGTTTTTCTTGCATCGACCCTACATCCAGTTGTATTGTTGATTGAAGTGTCGAACCATCCTGCCACCTTTATTAGATTTAAAAATAAACTATACTAGATTGTCTTTTTTTGTTGTCCATTTAAAGTTAAAATTCTTTTAACTTCCGTATACATGTCCCTTCAATTTCACTTAATAGAATTTACACCATTATTCCTTTTCTTTTCAAGAAGACAATGAATCATGAGTCATTTTACGTACCGTAGATGTTTTTTGATAGTCTGGCAAACTGCCAGTACCCATGACTTTACAATCTCTACACTGGTACACCCAATACAATGTGCGTCTTTAAATTATACTAAGGATAGTAATGGTCTTTTGACTTGCACATGTATCTGAAAAGTCTTAAGGGGCAGTTCAAGTATTACATAAGCAGACTTATTACAATTAACCCCCCCCTTCCCATGCTTACGTAAACATTGGTATATGCATTTTTCTTATTCTGTTTTATTATTGATTCATGAGCAGCAGTTATAATTCTAGAAAACACGTCAAATCGTTTATCGTACCAAAACGAAACAATAGATTGACGGAAGAAATTTTGATAAATGAATAGCACGCGGTAATTCCCCTACTCGGTTCTAAGCGAGTAACCGAGTACCTAAAAGTATTCATAATGTGTGGGAATCCCCGAATATGCGTTTCGTTTTCAAGCATAGCTAATGTGTGGGTTGCCATAAACCACGCCACCCCCCATGTAATCAAAAATAAGCAAAGCATAGAACCCCCGCCCCCCCTATAGTTCTTACATAATACTTGATTGAACGGTCCCTATTGCCTCGTATCCACTAGCCAACATTTGATACATGACGCTCATCATGTTTGGCGTTAAAGTAGGTTTTGACATGTTTGTAACTCGAAATTCTTAATTTAAAAACGGGCCCGTTTTTGGAAAAAGCCGACTATTAATATCTATTATTTTATGAGCCTGTTGCCTGTTGCCCTGCAGTGGGACACCACTGCAGGGCAAGGCCTCCCTTCTGTCTTTCCATTTTTCCAGTCACTTATCACATTTGGCTAATCCTTTAAATAGGAGTCTAACTCGTCTCGCCATCTTTTTGGTTGCCTTTATTTATCAAGCATGCAGATTACTGTTCATACTGCTATTCATCAAATGAATAAGCATTTTATCAATTTTAGAAATATTAATCAATTTCATTAATTTAATAACTTGAATGCGTACAGCATACAAATACAGCGAAAATATATAAAAATATCTTCTGTCTGGATCCTTCTTCAAAACAATAAACCTTCAGCAGGGCCTTATTTGGAACTTATACCTACTACAGTATTATTTTTCTTTGCAGGCCCTCACAGACCAAGATGAAGAATACCATTGTGAATATAAGGAAGAAATTTGGAAGAATCTACTGGAACTAGAGTCAGAGAAGCAAACCATCCACCTGCAGTCACCACAGGTGAGTCTAAATAAAATACTGCCAGATTTTTAATCAGCATATGGAGGTATGCGACTGTCCGACGCTCCTTGTCGAGGGTCACCAGTACGGAAGTATTCGGAACACGATGTAAAATCATTGAAGTGGGAAGGTCCTCATCGTGAGGAAACCGGCACCAAAAACCAAAAATTCAAAGACATGTGACATCCATCGACCCGCACTGGGCCCGCGTGGTGGATTACGGCCCCACACTCTCTCACAGAGAGGAGGCTGGTGTACCAGCAGTGGGAACGTTAAAGGCTGTTATACTTACGCTATATGCAAAGTCTCATTATATTGTACATATTTATTCATTTGTTTACCGAATCTGACAAAAAGGAAAAATCTTTACCAAAACATATTGCGATAATATTTATTGCATTATGTATAGGAATTCCTTGATGACCACTCTATGCAATCAGTATTCAAATTAGATATGCTGATAACATTTTGATTAAATATCAGGAACTCAAATATCACGAGATATGTGCACTTAAATGTTATTGTAAACAAATGTTATCTCATCTGATGCATCATAACTTCACGCCTGTGTTTCCCGACGGGTTTGGCAGAGATACATCTTTAGTAACACCCACCCGCATGAGGGCGAGCAATATAATAATTAAAAAAAATAAGCTATGCTGGTGCCAAGGGCTTGGCATACGTTGACTTACAAAACCTATAAACTGGCTAGAGAATCTATTTGCTGCGCTTCTTGTCGCGGGTGCGATCCGAGATTGAACAAATATTTGTACGGCCTACAGATAGTTGTTCCGAGTTAACGCATCCACGAGACAGGATACATTTCTAGTGTGAGAACAAGGTTCTCAATTCATAAATCAAGAACCCCATTTTCGAGTCTTTATAAATGTAATGCGCTTACAGAGTGGCAAACAGGAATTGCTATATTACGTTAAGTATGTTTTATGAGTAAGGAGAGGAACTTTAAACGGACATGTCGATATTCCAGCAGCGTTATTGCGTAATGAATTCGGCAAGGCAAAGGGCGAACCAATGAAAAATCGACCAATCACATAGACGGAAATCCATATCGCGTCTTTCATCTTGCCTTGCCGAATTCATTACGCAATAAAGCGCAACGCGTGGGTCCGTAGACGGGTGGCCATTTACTGTATACCGAGACTCCTCCGTGTCTCGGAAAACACATTAAGCTTGGCCCTAGGTTTCATTTGTAGATTTTTGAAAGTCATTACGCCTAGTCAGAAACCAGAACATCTGACATCAGTCTTGCAAGTTAAGTCTTGCTTGTTAAGCTCAGATTGGCAGTCGCCCCATGTCTTCTTCTTTTTCTTCCTAACCTTTTCCCAATTTATATGGGGTAGGCTCTCCTTATTTTCATAAAATGGTCTTTAGAAATAAATGAATCCAAACCGTATTTCACAGCACCAAGAGTCCCAAGACGTTCTGTCGAGAGTTTTCGGGACAGGTAATTTCTGTTTCTTGAGAAGTTTCGTCATTCTAGTCTACCATGTCAAAGAAGGTCGTCCTTGGCCTCGTTTGCCTTCAGATAGGCTCAGAGCGGTCCTCACGAACGTGCTGTTTTGACTTTCTCAATCTATTCTCTATTAACTTATCCTGATTGGAGCCAGTTTTCGGCCCGTGTATAATGCTGGTATCCGGTTTGCCAGCAGCACCCAGCCAGCGGCCTCAACATAGAATTAGTTGGGAAAAAGCTACGCAGATTGATTGATGCGTATTAAAACGTAAACTCACTGAAATCGATAGTATGTTCTTCACTGAATAATTAATGTAACCTTGCTGTATGTTTTCCAGCTGGTATGTTATAACTGTGTGGGAGACTAATAAACCACACCTATGACACCTATCATTATGTAGACCATTTGTTTTAACCTTACAAAATTATTGTACACATAGTTTTGTTTAGGTACTATTGAGAGAAAAACCTGTGCAAACATCACGAAATAGGTCAATGGCACCTAGCACTCTATAGATTTTGGTGTTTTTCAGCTAAATTATAAAATGGACTTGCTTTGCTCCACGGTGTTCGTGGAGCAAACTTCTGTGCTTCGCTTAGCGTTCTTTTTGATATTCTCTTTTAAGGGTCGTAGCGCTTTCAAACAAAAGTTGAAATGGTGATCAATACAAATTCTTAAAACCCTATAAAACAAAAGAGATTGTGTGTGGGCCCGTTTATGCAAAATGTTTGAATGCCAGGCGCAGGCCACATATAAATGGCGTAGGGCGCGGACATGGCACGGCCGGCTTCTTATTCCATTCAAATTTCAAATGCTTTGAAATAAAGCGCAATTTGATCAGGCGCGGGCGCCGAAATCTCGCGTCATAACCACGTCCGAGCAACGACATATCGTGTGTCCTAAATTGCGCTTCATTTCCATGTTTTTTTTTTTTGAAATTATAATGGAATAGGTAGCCGCCCATGCCGTGTCCGCGCCCGACGCCATTTCTGTGTGGCCTGCGCCAATAGTGTGGATAAGATAACCCCACAAATAGAATAGAACCCACGCAAAATGCATTCATTTTGCGTTTCTAGTTTCCTTAAACATTATAGTAGGTACCTACTCCTAAGGCGTCATCAGCAATTTTATTTATAACCTAACGTAACAACAAAGGCACGTAGGTATTAAATTATATTTGTAAGGACATTTTTATTAGCGAACTTCCTGATGGCTCGACACGATTCGATTTTTTCACATTGAAAAACGATTTCTACTGAGCATATTTGCAAGTACGTTCACATTGAATCAATGCGATGCAATCGTACGAGCTGCACTTGAAATCGCGCCTATCGACGCCATTTAAGACGGTACCCTGACCAAAAAATCGGCATGAGATATAAGCGTTCCTATTGGTCTAGCGGCACTGGTGGCGCATGAATTACAGTAGTGAATACGCCCAGATTTTAAAATAAAATCTTTATAAAATCAAATTTTGGTCTTTTGAAAAAAATTATTCTACAAAAATGTTCGTTATTAAATTGTCTATCCATTAGTGTTAGTACAAAAAATAATCAATGAACACTTTACGAGGAGATGCATAATATCAATAATTATTTCTCATTTTTATGTTATTTTGGCAGTAGATTAGTGAAATATATACAACATTTAAAAAAAACTAAATCTACCATTTTAGAATCAATATTATGTAGAAATTTAATGTATTTTTATTATTTGATATTTCTTTTTAAATAACGAGTAGATAGCTCCTAAAAACAGCACAAAAAACGGCTTGCGCGGCCTTTTGCTCGGGGTACCGCCTTAAATTGCGTCGCGCCATCAGATCCCTAACAATCGAACGGTAGTTAACTAAACTATTGCAACTTTATTGAATGTAATTTAATTACATGATTCATATTATCGATCCACTATGTTTTGAACCGTCGTATTTCGTCATGCAAACGTTCCATACTACTACTATCTTCTACATTCACTCTTACGCCATATGTAGTAGAGTTTTTATTCGCTTGCATCAACTGCGATTGCATGGGTTTTAAAAAGTATTGCAACATAATTAAAATAGTTGGCTTTATACAAGCATACGGGCAGACAAAAGAATCGATGGATAGACTATACAATTATAATATTAGTATACGTAGATATGGGCTAGCGAATGATGGTATTGATGATGCAGCATATAAACAGACTTGCATACGCCATTTTATCTTCTTTTATTTAATCAAATGTTAATTTTTCCATTTAGTACTACGTACACAAAGTACATAGGTACTTTTGAACAATGGGTCTGTTCTTCGTACTTTTAATTTAAGTTAGAATCCTTGTATATTGCTCGGCGGGCGTTAATGACTATGTATGACACATTCCTAAACTGCAGCAGTTATTATTATTATTACAATTGATTGTTATTTTTGTACCGAAGTGTTCTCGATTGTTCCACATCAAGTTGTCTCACCTTAGGGACGAAGTTGTTCGAAATATTTCAATGACGCCCTGGACAAAAAAAAAAGGTCTGTTTGACATCGGCCAAACAAACCATTATATTCGTGTTCTTCTTTTGAAATTGAAAATAAGTTGTTGGCGTTAAAATCCAAAAAAAACGAAAAGGTAAGTATGCGAATTCTGCAAGACAATACAGCTGGTAGGAGTACTTTTCGACAAAGAATTAAGTAATCTTTGCAGGGGATTCGAAAGTTAGGGGCAAATAGAATTTGTATGCACCCATTTTAACAAACCCGAACTGGTTTCAGGTAACCTTTAATGTTAAGAATAAGTAACCGGCAGATGTTATCGTTTGAAAGTATTTTTTATGTTTCGCATTATTTAAGAGGGATGTGTTCATGAGGTACACAACGATTTTTGTGGTTCCGTTTCTCAAAAGGAACCGTTATACGATCTCTTTGTTGTCTGTAAGATCTGTAAGACCCTTTTTAGGGTTCCGTACCCGAAGCACGGCCCGAAGGGTCCAAACGGAGTCATATTGCTGTCACTCAAGTGTCCGTCTACTTTAACTAACTGTCCGTCGTCTGCCACATAGGTTTTATAGGTTAAAGGTTGGAGCTACAGTCTTCAAATTTTCACAGTATAAGCATCTTATTGACCCAAAGCATTTGAATATCATTGCCCAAAGCATTACAATATTTTTTTAATGTTTTACCCAGGTAAAGGAGGGCGCGAAAAATATTTTTGACGTACCCCATCGAGTGGGGTATCGTTGTTTAAAGCTCGTTCAATGGATAAATACTTTATTTTTTGTTTAAAATATATTTTAAAACAAAGGAAAGAAAGCCACCAGTCATTTTTACAGAATTTTGTTCCGAAGAATTTTAACTACCCTTTCACCTATGCACTTCAAATTTGGTGATAATGTTTATTATTACGTATATTTTACTAACAAACACCAATATATTGTATAAACAAGATTTCTCTTTGAAATTTTGTTTTTATTTTGTATTACAACAAACTTGATTTCGCGGTTTGGTACGGAGTCCTAAATGTGATAAGTCCGACACGTGGAAGTATTAAGTTAATCCCAATTTATTGAATCGGCGTAACTTGCCCTTTGTATTACTCGTCATCTCGTAATCTTGTCATCTTTCACACTCCATCGATTCGTTGACCCCTACACCTATAATCGTCCAAATTGATAATTGAAACTTACCGCACGACATTTTATATCAAAGAAACAGTTTATCAAAAGAAATACACCCACGCCCCAAAATATAAGGCTGTTATTACATAGAGGGATTAACCTAAAGAAATAGCCTACTCCCATTCTGCCTGAAGTGTCACGAAAGTAAACCTTGGCTTGGTAACCTGAACCGGTAACATAATGTACTAAATGATGTCATTGATAAGCCTTTAATGGTGAGTTTACTTACTCTCAAATAATCTGAGTTCGTTGACTGATAATTAGATAAATGATTTATTATTTTTCATCTAAACTTAATTTTGTAAACGAGTGAAATTGTTGTTCTTGAATGATTGATTGAGGAATAAATGTTGTGGTTTAGAAGAAGATGTACTGACAAAAATTGAAAAGGGAAAGGGGAGATGGTTTGGATGTTGAGAGGATGGATGAAAGTCAGACTAACAGAAGGTATTTACAAGACAAACGTGAGTGGAAACGCCGGGACACACCCTAGAAAGAGCTACAGTCCTACACGGACCATGTTATCAGAGTGGATTGCGGACATCGCATGTCTTTGATGATTTTAGTTCTAGGATATGCCAGAAGCCTCATGATATACTATGATCATTCAAGCAGATCCATGGCTACTCACGACTTGTAAGTTTGGGCCAGTAACAATATGCCCCGCAACGGCCGCAACTACCATTTTTAAACATTTTTACCTGCACCCTTTTTTCATAGTTAGCGCAATGTAGTGTACTATAGGTTCGCCCCTACCAAACCCCTCAAGGAATACCGGGGTGATAATATTATTATTTTAAGCCTGTAAAGTCACTGCAAGGTACCTCCCTTCTCAATCTTCTTTTTTCTTATTCATTTATAAATGGAGGGCGCGCATTAAATATAGTTTTCCATAAAAAACAGCTCTTTAATTTAACAGTAAATAAAACGCGTTTGAACTAATTCGCTTATTTTTTTAAGTAATAAAAACGAAAAACATTCTGAGACACCCCATATTTTAGCTTTGGTGGAAACGGTCATAGCCTCACAGCTTCGCTACGCATCCTCATCGCATAGCGCATCTTTGCTGAGCAAAGGCAACCTTCCCTAGGAATCCAACTCTCTCAATTTTCTGGCCCTACCGCGTCCCAGGTGTTAAACTTTCTCAATCTCCTGGCCCTACCGCGTCCTTGGTGTTCATCTCTCAATCGCCTAGCCCTACCGCGTCCCTGGTGTTCATTTCTCACAATCTCCTGGCCCTATCGCGTCCCTGGTGTTCATCTCTCACAATCTCCTGGCCCTACCGCGTCCCTGGTGTTCATCTCTCACAATCTCCTGGCCCTACGGCGTCCCTGGTGTTCAGCTCTCTCAATCTCCTGGCCCTACGGCGTCCCTGGTGTTCAGCTCTCTCAATCTCCTGGCCCTACGGCGTCCCTGGTGTTCAACTCTCTCAATCGCCTAGCCCTATCGCGTCCCTGGTGTTTAACTCTCTCAATCTCCTGGCCCTACCGCTTCCCTGGTGGCGTTTAGGACCCAATCCGTAACGTTGCATTGTGTTATACTACTAGCTTCTGCCAGCGGTTTCGCCCTCGTGAAAAGTGTTTTCTTATCCCAAGGGAACGTTACACAGGGATGAAAAGTCCAGCTTATGAGCTATTCCAGACTATAATCAATCTCTGTGTCAAATTTCATCCATATCTGTTCAGACGTTCAGGAGTGATTGAGTAATAAACATCCATCCGTCCATTCAAACTTTCGCATTTAAAATATTAAGTAGATTTTAATAAGGTTTTTTTTTCTCTCTTCCAGTTGGAATTTCGTGGTGCTTTGGTGCAGCAACTCCGTGATGTCACCAAGAAGTTGGGACTTTGCATTGCAACCCTACACTCTGCCGTCGCTCAACTAGACTTGTTTATGGACGCGCATAGACTGAGGGGGGATCGGCTGGCGCATGTCGCTCTGGCTTGCTTGAGTTTAGCAGGTATGTAACAGTCCCTATACCTTTTTTTTTTTAAACCGTGTTCTACTCTAGGAATAAAAAATGGGTATCTGTGGGCTAAATAAATATTTATTCAGTGCGGGAATCAAACTGACTCACGACGAAACCTTTCGCCCTTTTAAATAGCACTCTTAACGTTTCTGGAACATTCCAGACGGTGCTATACTCGGCTAGAACTTTCCAGAATGTTCAGCTGAGACGGACTTTAGACACGAACTTTCGAGAAGATAACTTTTGCTATTCGATACGAGATGGCGCTGCTAGCTGCTACTGGTTTTCTTCCTGTCTTCAATAGATGGCCTTATCATGTCTTGTAAAATTCTTATAAAATCCTTCAAATACTAACTATAATTAAAATTGTCCACAGCAAAAAGCGAAGAAAAATTCAGCCGGGCACCCACTCTAAAGACTTTATCGAAGATCAGTGGGGTCCAACTATGTGGTAAGACATTCAGGCAGCTAGAATGGATGGTGGGCCAACATGTTCGTTGGAGGCTGTTGGCGCCAACCCCCGTAACGTTTGCGGCACTGTTGGCCCAATTTGTGGTGACTGACAGTGACTTGACGACGCGACATCCGAAGTTTGTGAGGCGGTTCAAGAGAGATGGGGCCAAGTTATTGGAGGCTTATTTGGACTTGACTTTGTCTGGTAAGTTTTAATGTATTTTTTTCTTTTATTTAATTTACTGCTGACTCCAATATCTTAATCAATTTTTAGTTATATGGTTTAAGGTTTTATTATTACTTAGGTTATCAAAATCATTTGAGTAGTTTTTGCGTGAAAGAGTACTTCGGTACTAATAAACTTTCACATAAACTGCCTTGTTGGTCGGTTTTGTATGTATGTGTGTCGCTTTAGCACTTGTGCTGAGCTTTGTCCATCATCGTCTTGGATTTGATTCTCAGGCTGGCCTGTGTTTTTGAGTTTTTCTGTCTGGAATTTCGCAGTAGCAGTCTGGCTACTGAGTCTGAGCAACAAGAAAGAAAAAGTGTTTAATTGTGACAAAACTATATTCCTGGCGAAATGTGACTAAATTTATGTATGTAAGATTAATATAATGTGATTTTTTCTTCCACAGACGTGCGTCTGAAGGTGGTGGAATGCGTGGACGTGGGCTGCGCGTGCGTGGCGTGCGCGCGCGCAGAGCTGGGGCTGGCGGCGTGGCCCGCCTGGCTGGCGGCGCGCGCGGCCCGCCAGGCGGCGGCCGTGGCGCCCATCGCGCGTCTGCTGCAGAGGTACGTACTCTCATGTATTGCTAGCTGGGGCTGGCGGCGTGGCCCGCCTGGCTGGCGGCGCGCGCGGCCCGCCAGGCGGCGGCCGTGGCGCCCATCGCGCGTCTGCTGCAGAGGTACGTACTCTCATGTATTGCTAGCTGGGGCTGGCGGCGTGGCCCGCCTGGCTGGCGGCGCGCGCGGCCCGCCAGGCGGCGGCCGTGGCGCCCATCGCGCGTCTGCTGCAGAGGTACGTACTCTCATGTATTGCTAGCTGGGGCTGGCGGCGTGGCCCGCCTGGCTGGCGGCGCGCGCGGCCCGCCAGGCGGCGGCCGTGGCGCCCATCGCGCGTCTGCTGCAGAGGTACGTACTTAATACGGCGTTAATATGAATGATTTTTAGTCAGAAACGTTTCATTCCTCCTCATCAAATTCCCGTTCTAAGACAAACGAGTCCAAGTCAGTCCGCTGGTTTGGATCTTATCACTAAATATCCATTAAAACTCTAATGATGATCAAAGGCCGAAAAGACGCTCTTTAAGAGCTGCAAGGTCGATATCCCCTTGGGTTGATGTCCCTCCTTGGTTATAACACCGAAGCGAATACCTGAACACCACCAGACTAACAATACCCCCAATTTATCACACAGCAAAAATTAACAAAATTAAATTAAAATTACAGGATGATGCAAATTCTCAAGTCGCGTGAGTCATCGGTGGAGTCAGATTTGGATCAAGGTTACAGCAGCGCTCGAACATCCCCGAACCAGACGCCCTCTACGTCGCCTAGCGTCCACGTATCTCCGGCCTCAAGTACTTGCAGCACTTCCTCCCGCAGCCACCTGAACGTCGACACATCCTACCGCCAACGCCCCGTCGAACGACGACCAGACTCCAGCTACACAGTCTTAGATCTAGATGATTCCAACGTGCCTCAAACCAATGTTCAAGACTACTATACATTACCTACAGCTGTCGACATGACTCTGCAAAGGGTTAACACAGCGGCTGACTACAGGTATTGTAGGTCCCGTAGACTTATTGATGCTAGCTTAGATGTACAACCCTCAACTAGCATGGCTGTGAAACGTGGTCTAGATTCCAATGTCGAACTTGAGAGGAAGAGGTATCGTCTGACCTCGCAGATGTCTCAAGTGGTTCTATGATCATGTCTAGTCTTTATTTAAATCTGTATACATGAATTGTAGGTTTTTTGTTGTTGTGACATTAATGATTGTTCCAGTGGCTCAGATTGTAGCTCTTTTTAAACTAGCAAGACTTTTTCTATTAATAGAGCTCAACTAGACTCTGGAGTACTGTTATGATATTCAGAGAAAAATCCAAAAACATTCGAATACAGGACCTCGTCAATTACATCGCGACCCTGACGAACAACATCCTAAATTACTAAATAAGTGATAATATTTTTACGGGTTCCAAAATGTTATACAACACAAAATACTACCATGACTCGGATAGTCAAACAAATTCATGTTTACAGACGATTGTCTATAAATACTTTTGATTTTAGCTTTTAAATTTTAATGATGTACGTTTCTATACTAAATAACTCTTATTTATTATTGGAATTGAAAGTATTTATGGTCAGTACATAGGTTAGTATGCATATTCCAGAATATGTTTGTTTGAAAGTGTAGCTGATTAATACCAGTATGCTTCGATATTATATATGTACGTGGACATAATATTGTATGGTTAATGTAATTTTTTGCGAATTTGAATTTAACACCTCTCTCTTCTCCTTAGTTTATATTGTCTATGACTATTATAAACCAGGAACTCATCATTTTCTTGTTCTTCTTTCAAACTACTCCATTAAACATCATGTAAGTAATCCGCCAAGAACAGTAAAACGAAAAAACTAATATTATGTCCACAAGCAATAAATTATATTAAAACATAGCAATAAATGATTGAGATGTTTTAAGTAATGTTTCTTGATAGTATTGTTAAAAATAAAATACATGAACAACTGTTTTGCCTTGGTTTCTAAAAGGCAACTAAAAGTAGCTAATAGACTCTCTGTCAGTTCTCTTAAACCAACCAAATCACTACTTTTTTGAGTAATTTATAACAACAAAACAGGAATAGAGTATATTAATATTTTTAGGCCTGCTTGCGTCATCCTGGGTTGTTTTACTAACTCAGAGTTAGTAGCTTAAACGTCTAGTTATTTATTTATTTAACAAACTTAAGTCACAAATATCAATACAGCCCTGGCTCTTGTACTAAGGAAGTCCTGTCTCAAAAGAGCTAAGAGTTTTGTATGAAATATTTGTTATTTAACCTCGGCCTTAATGTTACTTTGATTTCCATAAAACTTTAATCTTTTATTTCTCAGAAAATAGTTGAACATTATAAAAAAAAACTTCTCAATTGTGCATTTCCTAAATAGCAATAGTTAGTGAGAAATTGTTGGTCGATCACCAAAACTCGAATTAGTTACTGAACGCAAAGTATGTGCTGGTCAGCATTTATTGGTGATTTTGACGTATCTTATGAAGTATATGGTTGTCATGACATGCGTGGTGGTACCTAATCAACGTGGAATTACGCTCGCTTTTGACCACTATCTCACCTGATGGTAAGCGATGATGTGGTCGACGGTGAAGGACGCTTGCCTAGAAGTAACCTATTCACTCTTGACTTAAAGACTTCTAGTTTGTAGCGATCTGGAAACCCAGACTCGGACAGGGCATTTCACTCCTTAGCTTTACGCGCAATGAAAGTATTCCCAAAAAGTTTAACGCGTATGGGTAACTGGAATATTTGGGTAAGAGACACATTAATAAATAAAACAAAAGGAATGTCTTTGCAAGATATAATGGGAACACCACGTGTCAGTAATTTTTTTCTTCAAATATCTTGCCGAAAGTAGTAATCGATTAACGAGGTCAAACACAAGGTACACGTAAGGTACTGCAGGATACCATTCGCTTTCGCTGATATCACGATCAGTCGAACAAAGCGCCTCTCATCCATACTAAATCTGCGCACACCCAAAATGTGACATTCTGCCAGTATGTATTCCCTACCATAATTACTGAACAGGCGTCTTCTGGACTTCCTCGTTTCATCGTAGACCTCTTAAATAGCTTACCATTAAACGAGATCGAGGTAAACAAGCTCAACATTCATGATTAAAAAACAAAAAAGACAAATTGAGAAGCTACTTCCTTTTTGAAGCTACCAGTCCACCATGTCATGGCAATCCAGTATTGTATACTATACTGACTTAATAATACTGTGACGTCTCATAAGTACGTGATTGCCAAAGTAAAATTGGCAAACATTGTTTTCTTAATTTATGATAGTTAGAACTTTTGTATTGAGTATATATGTTGTTGAAGGTGAAATTATAGTGACGTTTGATTCGTGTAAGGCCCTCTATTATTGATATGAGAGCAAGCCGGCAGCAGCTAATGCCAAAAGCTATGTTATGCTTTTTTTCAATCACTATTCTCAATTTCTCGAATCGTTGTCAATAAAACTCCTTCACGAAGAAACGTTTGTCTTTAAAAAACTAAATTTCACCTCAATGTACCAATCTAGTATATTTTGTAATACTGTAAGTATCCGAAATAGCAATGTTTATAGTAAATTATGCCAATTTCTTTGTAATGCGAGTCATGTTTTAGAATAAATTAATTTGATTGATTGATTTTGCTGTTTTGGGTGTAGAGCGGTTGTGATTACGTACGTTTTAAATTATTGTTATATTGTATTTTTTTTGCTTGTAAACGTTACTGTCATGTCGACTTTGTTTATTTTAAACATGGCTACAGTCTGACACGCTATATCGCGTGTGCGTATAGTCATATTTATTAAAAATGCAAAATGTAAACGTCCACATTGCGCGAGCTCTAAAAGTATTGTTAAAATTACAACAATGCAATGAAAGCGGTTTGGAACCGAGAAGCCATATTGTTCCCGCCATATTTATGTTTCGAATTTAGAATCTTAGGTAGGCATAGATAACTTTTACAAGCAGAAAGAATTTTCGAACCGTGGTATGGAATAGAATCTTGTTGTAAAGGTTTTTTTATTGCTCACTTATAGTGCACTGTTTTAGTTATTTTTAAATGTTTTTTATTGATGAGTTGTAAGATTCCGTTCCATGATCACTTTTTTTTAAATTGTTATATGACAAAATATGTGGTGTTAAACCCGATTTATTAATAGACATAGTTGACACTCTAATTCGCGAACTTCTATTGACAATTATCTTGAGTTTATTGATACGACGGTTCAACACATATTTGGTCATATCACTCCACATTATTTTAATTCAATACCTTATTATAAGGGTTTCTAGAATCTTGGCATAGGGAAAAGGGGATACAGTTATACAATTCTTTCGAGACTCCGTTAATATATTGATACCAGACTCATTCATTATTTTGTGATCAGATGATGTCGACTAGTCATGAAAACGTACAGGCGTCGCTGCCGACATTTACGTCGAGGCTGTTAGTGTTCCCGCAGTCTAAATCCATAAGTGATTTTGGCAAGGCAAAGGAATTGACTCCATGAAAGTGAATGAACAATTGACCAATCACATGCGAGATGAAAGCTGCGATGTGGTTTTCCTTCTGTGATTGGTTGTATTCTTTCATGGGTTAAACCCTTTGCCTTGCGAATTCACTTACGCAATTAGGCTGCCGGCCATTGATAGGCACACCGGGTTTGAGAAAGTTTGACTATGTAGTTCGTTGTCTCTTTCACTCATATCTGTGTGACTCTCTTTCTAAAACTCGATGTATCGTAATATACGGTCATCTTAACTGTACACCTCGCTGGAATGTGACCTTAGTGTCTGGTAACCCCGCGGCAAGTCGAATGTCAGAGAATGATTTAACAGCACCAGGTGCACAGTTAGGAGCAGGCCACATAGAAATGGCATCGAGCACGGGCGGCTTCCTATTCCATTGTAATTTCATACAAAATGCATGGAAATAAAGCGCAATTTGATCAGGCGCGGGCGCCGAAATGGCGCGGCATAACCACGTCCGACCAACGACATACCGTGTGTCCTAAATTACGCTTTATTTCCATGCATTTTGTATGAAATTTGAATGGTATAAGATGCCGCCCGCGCCATGTCCGCGGCCGACGTCATTTCTGTGTGGCCTGCTCCTTAAGTTGATCGTGTTATAATTTAGGTGGCGAAAAAAGCGAATATTCAAGATTACTTATTAACAATGCTAACAGCATAAGCCCCTTTACAAATATGCCTCGGGCGCTAACAACGACTAGTACATTCATTATTCGAGATTCAAAAGATTGCAACGAATATCCCCTTCGCTCTTGAAAAGTAATTTTTATGCGGGTTTATAAACGGTCTCGTGATTACTTCAATTTTAGAAAATTCCTGTTATGTTTTGTCGAATAGGTGAATCTTGTTCAAATTTCTTTTATATTTTGAAGACATTATCGGCTATTCAGCTTCTAAAGACCTAAAGACAAATTTTTCTCTCTTCTGCCAACCATCTAAAGTACTGCATTTGTATTGGCGCTGCTGATTGATTTGCAGGACTTAGTACAGACCAAGACGCAGCTCCCCTTATTGCGTTTCTGATTTAAGTGGTGCCCCCTGCTATGACGTGTTAATGCGATCATGATACCATTGTGAGAATGAGCTATACAAGATGAATAGCACTAGAACTATCTCTTTTTCACGGACTCAAGATGGCAATAATAATTCATAGTAGGTACCTGATTTTGTAATCAGGCTATGCATGACATTTTTTGACGAACTCCATTGCTTGTTATATGGAGTCTAGAGGCTGCATAGTCGATGAGAATTTGATATTATGTGGCTATTTGGCTAACAACATTATCACTGTATTAATTGTCCAACTCAAAGGCCTATGAAATGAAGTTACCAACACTATTTTTGAATATTTTATGTGTTACATACCTATTAATGCTCGTGTATTGTATTTAAATTATCATCATTCGCTACATTAACTTGTATTTGTTATTTCTATCTATAATTTTAAAATGTTATACGTAGTTGGAGTTAGTAAACTGAGCTTCCTAAATAAATCTGCCTTAAGATTTCATAATTTGTCGATAATGAAACCAATTGTTATAAGATAAGGACTTATTTCCGTAACTACATTTATTTTAAGATCAAGTTTTAAATTAATAATAGTTTAATAAAAATTGGCTACTTGAGTTTCTATGACACCGAAATTATCGGCAAATAATGGAGTCAACCCATGTTATAAAAATATAAATCTGCTTATAATAATAGAAAATTTTCATTGCATTTCCACCGTACATTATTTCTAAGATACGCAATGTAAATTATCTATGTTATACAAAATAAAAAGCTTAAAAATATTATTATAAAAATAAAAGTACATGTTTACCAATGTAGGAAATGATTGATTGCTCGAAGACTGAGGGATATGTAGTAGGTATACATTGGCATCGAACTGAACTGAAAATGAAAATTATTTTGTACTTCTAAAAACTTAAGATAAAGACACATTATAAACCTTGAAATAAATATTTTACTTCTTTATTTACTGGTTTACTTTCGCGACCTTCAAAAATCTTGGGGGCATGGCAGTGCTCACGCCAAGTCCAGCACAAACATAAAAAGGCTCCTCAGTCTTACCACCCTTTTCCCAAATTTATTCTGGACATTTATAACCCCAAGATAACCCCTGTAACTTCGTTGTGGATAAGATATCTTACTACCTACATGACAGTACCATGATAGGAAATGGAGCCAACTCGACATAAGTAAGCTGTCTCTTTCAAGTCCCTAGTCCAACCTATAGGTATAAGTATTACGTCATTGGGGCTCTTGGTGCTAAGCAATAAACTGTGATGACCAGTCCGAAGGGCAATTCCTATATTTTTAAGCAACGTGCGTATTTTCATTTCAGTTGCAATCTGCAAAAACACCTATATATTCCCTTTAAGTGCGAGAATTGGCCTGCTGTTTCTTGCGATGTATGGTATGGTATATGATGATTATGGTCATTAGTTCTGTAACCGCAAATTAAAATTGGTCAACTAACCTGGGTGTGGGATTGACTTCTAGTGTAAAAGACAAAACAAGTTGGTACACAGGTAAAGGAAACACTCATAGTTGATTTTATTTTTTATTGGCATCTTTACAATAAATGTTTAAGTAAACTTTTCAATGATTTGCCATCTTATACCCACAAAAACTGGATTGAAGAATATGAAATAAAATATCGACAGCAGACTGCTGCTGGTATATATATTTACACATATATAATCATTATTATTTACATTCTCACTATCGAAAATATAATTTGTGCTCATTTTTTTACACTAAGCTAATCGGTAGACTGATGTGTCATCGGGGGAGAGTGTCGGCAAACGAGGGGGACGACGGGGAGGGCGGCGGCGGCGGCGGGGCTTGCACTCGCAGTGCAGCGCACACAAGCCTATGCCAGCGCAACCAGACAGGAACAGCGGAACAGCCAAGGTCCTGGTCACCGTGGCCACTTGCTCTCCTCGAGACCAACGCGGTACCACCACCGTTGTATCAGCTCGTGACCAGAAACAGGGGTACTTTGCACCAACATACCCGTAGCTCGTTGTAAAATTCTCGCAATCGACCATCGGTGGATAGCCACATCCTTTTATATTGACAAACAGCACCGCAGGACGCCATTCTTCAGAGTGAGCTTTGTATTTCACGTGTAGCTGTGTACATTTGTACGCGTCGCTGGTACACCCCTCTCTACATGAAGCCCAGGTGCAGTTGTCCAAACCGAGCCTGTCATCACGCCTCTCAGTGACGCACTCCGCTGGCACTGGATCGAAATCAGCTGCTAGAGCACTTAACGCTGGATCAGCGTACAGCGGGACGAGGAAGAGCAGAGCGGAGCCACCACCTCCTAACAAAGTGGCAAGTATAACGGTGATATATCGCGTTAGTTTGGCACGCGTTTCTCCTCTACGGCGAGAAGGCCGTACAACCAAACGTTCCGAACTTCCACCCCTCATTTTATGAGCACTGCGTCAACCCATGCTGAATTGCGAGCCTTGCCCCATATACATTACCGAGGTACGCATGCGCCAGGCCAGGGCGACATGCGCTGTATGTTAGTTGTTCACAGTCAAAATTCTTTAAATTTGCTTAATAAATATGTGTGATAAACTGATAATATTAAGTGTATGATTACAGTAGGTACCTACTTCTCCGTATGTATGTTTACGATGCCGCAAATTAACTACTCGTAAAAAGATAGATAGCTAGAATAATATTTTAATTTCGTATATTCATAAAAAAACACATGAGAAGAATACATAAAAGAACAATGGCAGGTGCCCATACATTTTTTTAGCTGAGATTAAAAACCTACGTCTTTAAATGAAAAATATCTGGTTTAACTCAGGGTGATGTTCTGAATTAGTTTGTGCAATAATTTTTGTTCGAGAATGTCGAGAATAATAGATATTCAGTCATAAACTTTTGTAGGTTATGTCTGGGTAACTTTTAATAATGTGTTTAATAGGTAATATTATTCAATTTCGTGGAAGTAAAAGGGGAATATCGCATTAGCATTTCCCTTACCTAGTTATTTCAGCATGAAATGTATAATATACTCTTTGAAAAGAGTATATTTATTTAAACTAAGCGGCTTTGACGTTTATCAAAAGGTCGTCGTCGTCGTCAACAACCAAGCTATATTTTTTTAAACTTGGATACTAGTCTTTTAGCCAATCATTAACCAAAAGTAATTCATTTATTTCTACTACACTACAATATTCTTACCTACCTGCGAGGAACATCTATACTTAGACATAAACTGTGTTGTTAACTCATTTACTGCAATAAATACATTATTAATTAATATAGTTACTACTTGTCACTTAGCAGATAAAATATATAATGGCAACACTAAGCTAAAGAAATTAACTGTAAAATCAAATAACTTTTTATTTATTATGATTTTTTTTATCCGTTTTGAACCAGCCCAAAAATAACTTTAAAAAATGTAGACAATTAATAAAACGTCTTTCGTATATAACTCACTTTCAGACGCTCAAATTTAAGTCAGCTAAAATCTCGCCATTGTTCTTTGAGTTTCGTGTAAAATCTTGCTTTGTTTCGCTTGGAAACAAAGCAAGATTTCTTTGTGTACAATGAACCGGCAATATGTATTTCATTATTTTATACTTGGCCCATAAAATGTCTAAAACATTACCTGGCTGCTTACCTGGCTGTAATAAAAACTATTTTCGAATGAGCAAGCACCAGCACGGCAACGGGCAACACTATAGATACTTAGATAGAAAAAAAATAAAAACAAAATGGCTAATGTGGTAGTGAAACATTCTCAGAGTTCTCAGACGTTAAAATAATTTAATAGACTATTTTTCAAGTGATAAGTTGTAATTAACAGTACCATATTCGTTTGTAGGTATGTCAGTTACGTTATTCAGATTATTTGTAAATACTTTGAGACAGAATCTGCCGAGACATCCCATTAGATCAGGTAAAAAAATGAAAATGACTACATCACATGGGGATTGTCGGCTAATTATTTTGTTGAAAAATGATCGTGTTTTGTTTTCTGTTATGTTCTGTTTAGTTCTTTTTGTATGTACGAGATGGTTACGAGCTTATTGTCGATTATATACATTATATAAGATAATAAAAATTCGCCCGGCAAGTGGTAGAAATAACCTATTTGATTTAAAAAATTCTATAAAGTTACCCACTTTGAACATATTTTTTTTTTATTTTCACCTTATTCTTGTTCTTAATCCTTCAATCTTGTTGCAACTATATTATGTTCTTACAATATTTTTTAAAGCATCATAGGGAAGGAAACAGGAACACCCAGCACTCTGTTCTTAAAACATTGCTGTTTTAGGAGTAATGTGTTTATCAGTCTATGTACAAGACCTCACACTTCTAAGTTGAGTAGGAATGTTGTTTATTTCTTGTCTAATGTTTTCCTTCAATTCAGATATGGTTGATGGATTAATGTTGTACATCCCAACTCTTTAGATAACCCCAGTGGACAAAATCCGGAGGTTTGAGGTCTAGGCTACTCAACTTCTGAGGTGCGTTTCCATGAATGTTAGAGATCGCTTTGAAGACTGCCAGAGCCGTGAAGGATGTTATTTTCAATAAGTAATATTCCCATGTCTTCAGTTTCTGATTTTGTAATTAAACGAGTTACAGGGCTACAGGTTAATTCGACCTAGATCCTTTATGAGGTTGTAGTTTCCGATTTTTTGTCTATTGGCCTATCTTTTTTTGGGTGTTTTTGCCTCTAATTTATTTGTGTTTGCGATTTTTGTGCGGTAGATAAGTTCCTTTATTATTCTCAACACTAAAATTGCAGTTAACTGAACCATCTGGACTGTAGAAGACAATTGATTGTTGCAAAATGAAATAAATAAATATGTTAAAAACTTTTTTTATGAATGGCATTCATATTAATTCATTCCCCTAGGCACAGTCATCAATGCTAAATTGAAATATATTCATTAAATTAAAATTTAGGTACAAAATGATGTTTATTACTATTTTTCAGAAAGTCTGTGATTATAATTCATGTTCCACTTGTCCGCCTCTGTTTTACACACATACTCTCATTCTGGGTCTTAATCCACTTTTTACTAGGGGTGGTTACACTTAGGGGTTTAACAAGTGGGATATACCCCTTTATTATTTTCTGTCTCAATTTTTATCTATAAAAGTTATCTACATTGGTTTCATACATTTTATGTGATGCATGCACAACTAAACAAACAAAAATTCAAAAATTGCTGTAAATGGGTTCTGTTGGTGGACCCTTTAATACCCTGGCTATTATTTTTGTAAATATTTTGTATGTTCAAACGTATTTCCAAAGATTTATTATATGTATTGATTGATGTTATTATAGTTCTTGTTCATTGCAGCATTGCAAGTGCGTTCTATATCAGCCATGGAAGTAGCAAAAGTAGAAAGCAAAACCACTGAAGAAAGTCCGAAAGAAGAACAAGAAATAGTTCCCAACAAGAACTTGACAAGATTCAAGAAACGTTTTATGAAGCGGCAGTGGGAACAAACAGAAAATGAAAACAAGAATGGGGAAACAGAGCAGAAGAAACTTTGTGAGCGACCCGTAGAACGTATAAAAAGAAAGAAAATGGCGCTATTATTGGGTTACTGTGGGGTTGATTATTATGGCATGCAACGGTGAGTTTTACTCTTAATCGCCTGTTGCATCTTCGGCAATAGGGGGGATGACATGAAATGGTTATATTTATTTCAAAGATTATAATAAAAAAAATGTCTTTATTTTTTTGCTTTATAAGATTTATAAAGAAACACTTGCCTTGCCATATTTAAATATAAATTTCGACATGTATCTCTGTCATTTTTCGATTATATAATTAAGATGTGTCCAATATTTTTATTAATCTATCAGATAGACAAGAAAAAAAACTTTTAGTCATAATCCCTATTGAACTGCTTGAACAGCACTTTCAGGTTCCAAATTAATCAAAAGAAGCCTTAGATGTAAAAATGAAGCCTTTCTTTTCAGTAACCCTGGTGTAAGAACAATAGAGGAAGACTTACTAAGAGCATTGATGGAGGCAAAATATTTGACAGAGGATGATTTCAATAATCAACAGAATGCGCAATTTCAAAGGAGCTCTCGGACCGACAAGGGCGTGTCCGCTGCCAGACAGGTTGTGTCTCTTAAACTACGTTAGTATTCTTCACATTAATAACCCATGATCAGTGATCTGATAATGGGGTACTTATCTACCTATTTTTTATTTATAATAGGCTCGCGTTAGTTATATGGTTAGTACATTCAATATAAAAACTTAATATTGAGTACCTAAGTAGTACTCAACAACCAGTTTGTTTGTCAGGTTGGCCTTCTTTGAAATAGGCCTAGTTTATTCCCATCTGCAGCAGAAGGACAGATAAGCAAAAGCCCAGAATTGACCTAATCTCCCCTCCATCCTTTTGGTCTCCCATCTTTATATTTGACGTCATTTTTTTTTTTTCATTCCTAGGATACTTTTAGTTTTTATTTTTGAGCTTTGGCCCAAATCAAAAATATTAGGCTACATAGCAATAATTTGTAAAATAATTCCCTTTTTTGTCCACAGCTCTTGAAGTAAATGTAGAAGAAATAAATAAAAGACTACCTGATTGTATTAAAGTTTTCTGTATAAAGAGAGTAACTAATAAATTCAACTCGAAATCAAAGTGCTGTGCTCGAACATATAGCTATACTCTTCCCACATATGTTTTGGAACCTAGTCTTGCCACAGATGAAGAGAGGAGGCAGTATAGAATCACAGAAGAAAAAAAAGATCAAATGAGCAAGGTTCTACAAGTTTACAAAGGGACCAAGTGTTACCACAATTTTACAGAAAAGAAGTGAGTATAATTAATTAATTAGTAGTGATATATATAATTATTGAGTATAGGATGTATAATTATACTTTAATTCCAAGCTGGAGGTTTTGTATTTAAGTTACTAAGGTTCAGGTACCTACTAAAGTTCATCATCTGCATCTGCCGATTTCGCCACTGGTGTACATAGGCCCTTCTTCTCGTGCCAATATGCATTTAGGCAGCATCAGCATATCTGCCAAAGGTTCTACACTTTTAAACTAAAAGTTAGAAAGTGCAAACTGCATTGTTGAGTTTGTACCCCAGATTTCAATGCCCGGGTCTGGACTATATTGACAAGTTAAACTCATTGCAGTGCAAATAAGATAGCTACCCAGGATACCTTTTGTCTCTTGCTTGCACTAAAACTCTGAATTTCCTTTATAGTATAATAGCTGTTGCCTGTGATTTCGACTGCATAGCATTACTACTCCAAATAGCCAATTTTTTATATCGCTCGATAATATTGTAGGTGTATGTGGGGCCCTTTCTTGAGAAATTCATAGTTCACCATACAAACATTCACCCCACTTTTTAGGATGGTTGCTGGGATAAAAACTATCCTATATCCTTTCCAGGGTCTCAAATTATCTCCATTTCAAATTCAACTTAATTGGCTTAGCGGTTTAAGCATAAAAAGGTAACAGAGAGACAGTTACTTTCGCATTTATAACATTAGGATGGACTAGTTGCGAGACCGCATGGTAGTAGTACCTCGCCCTTTATTTTTTATAAATTATAGCATATATGTGTTATTTTGACTTAAAATATATATTACTGTAAAGTTACATGATAATCCATAGTTTATATGTGAAAGAATATAGTCAGTCCACTGGTATTTTATTAACCAAAGTTCTTGTTTCAGACATTTCCAAGATCCGTCATCACTAAGATTTATGATGGGCTTCACTTTAGACAGAGTGTTTGTTGACTCTGATATGGAATTTGCTGTGCTATTAGTAAAGGTATGTTATTTTACAAGCTTTTATTTAACTTGCAATGTATTTATGAATGCATGTATAGTTCTCGCCAAACTTCTTGGCAGCCCTGATATTGACTAAAATGGCTGCGCGCTGTAATAAATCTAATACAAAAACAGCGCCCATCCGCGCATCGGAAAGCCAACTTCAGGGCGGCCCAGAAGTTTGGCGAGAACTATAAGTATGTTTGGGTCAAATCTCGCACCCAAATTTTAAAGCAGTTATAATATTCACAACGGATCTTTGTGTCACTGAATTGGCTGCAAGAGCCTGCATAGTAGCTATTTTTGTGTCAATATTGAAAGTGAAGATAGCAGATAACTGTCTCTTTCACTCGCTTACGTTTGTCGCATCATCCTATCTCGCTTACTCTATGGTAGTTAAACTGTTTCTTGCGCAATAGTTGACAGAGCCAACTTTAGAGACACAAAGATCCACTGTGAATATTATATCCTCCACTGATTAAGATAAAATTTTGCATACACATTTATTGTGGATGACAATGCATGGTTAGCTAAGTGACGTCATTCTATATTCAATCCAATATGACGGAATGCTCAAGATGGCGGACTAGTTATTTATTGTGCACTGCTATGATATGATAATTCAAGTTCAAAAAAAGATGGGATAACATTCCACTGGTAGTAGGCTTGTTCTTACTCGGACACTAAATGGAACGCTCCGAACTAGTACAATCGTTCAAGTGAACTAGTTCGGTCTTCTAGTTCTATTAGTTCATTTTAGTTCACCGTACATTATGATATTCTTAAGCGACATGTCGGTCATCGAGATCGTACGTAGACCGAGCAAACTGTACTAGTACATTGTTTATCAGTCATCACGCTCGCGCGCACGCTTCTCAAATCTCTCAACTCGTTCACTCGCTCCGGCTCAGACAATCGTAGTTCGTACCGTACTAAATCTTTCTGATTCAGCACTTGAGCGATCCGATGTCGCTTGGATCACTGTACTAGATGAACGATTTAAACGACCGAAACAGAATAGTTCTTTCTCGTTCACCTAAAGGAATTGCTTCCTAATAGTTCATAGTACATGTACTACACAAGCCTAACTGGTAGGCAAAGTAATAAATATTGATCAATCTAAGGTCAAGTTATAATGGTTATCAAATCAAAATTACACACTTTACAGTAGCGCTCGTTGATGTCTTTTGTGAAAGTCCCTTTCACTCATACGGAATTATTATATTGCTATCTTTTTTTCACTGTAGTAAAAAATGTTGAGACAAATACGTTTTTTGCTTATCGAAAAGTATCGTTGATCGATATTTAATTAGGTACATAGGAAAATAAAACAATTTTGTTCAAAATTATTATTTAAAAATTAATACGAACTAATAGTGCTCTACTCATAACAAGAGCTCAGTGTGACCTTGTTTACATAGGATTACAATTAAATTAAATCACTTTTGGCCAAAATCTTTTCTTGATCGATGTTTTTTCTTTATTATTATTAAAGTAATTATATAATCGCCGCATACGAAATTTTGCCTCTGCAGCAGAAGGACAGATAAGCAAAATCCCAGATTCGCAGAAGGACAGATTTGCATAATGGCAGAAGGATTTGTTCCGGTCTGATCCCCTCGATCTGATCCCCTGGGGGATCAGTTTTTTTTAATAATATTTTCTATTCCGGTCTGATCCACCGTGCAGGGTATCACAAATTAATTCAAATATTTTATTCCGGTCGGATCCCCTAGTTGTCTATTAGCAGATTTTTGGACAGTCAGCCACAAAATATAGGTACAGGGTTTATTGAAACACATAATTATGTTAGTAATTCTTATTGTAATGAAAACGTGTATGTTGTAAGAGGAAACAGGGGCAGAGAGCGCCGACTGAATTTCCTATGTAAAAAGTCATAATTCGAGGTTTGGCTCTCGTCTATTTTCTCCTCCAATATTAAACCAATTTAATAATACCGAACTAGTAATCAGTGACGAGTGAAGTTTTGTTGACTACGAGAAAAAGGTTATCAAAGTCACAGTGTATTCCCGCTCGTTATATTAACGACTGGGAATGTTTTGTTCCACTTTTTAAAAGTGTTGAAGAACGCGTAATTTTTACCCGATTGCATTCCTTCAACTGTACACTATCCATGGGGACCTTGGGAGTGATGAAGAACACACACGTATAGTACCGTTATTGTATGCGTTACTTAATAGAAAAAATGAACAAATCTACCTTAAACTATTCCAGTTATTAAAGGAATATATCCCGGAATGGCAACCACTTAAATATATGACAGACTTCGAGCAAGCAGCGATGAATGCCATATCAACTGTTTTCCCCTCAGTTGAAGTAAAAGGATGCTACTTTCATTTTAGTCATAATGTATGGAAGAAAGCTAAAGCATTAAATTTAACTAAAAACAAACGACTTCGCAAACATGTAGCCCTATCAGCCTTATTACCTCTGCTACCTAGAGAATATATCTCAGACGGCTGGTGCTACGTAATGGAAGACAGTCCAGAATCGAAAGATGTACAATTATTCAACGATTACATGGTGAAACAATGGCTGGAAGATGAAAGTTTCGTTGACATTTGGTGTGCCTACAATCAACGCCATCGCACAAACAATGCTGTGGAATCCTGGCATAAAAAGCTCAACAGCAGTCTGCCAAAAAACCCAAATTTTTATCAGCTTTTGAAAGTTTTAAGAGACGACGCAAATTTGCAAATCGTGAACATTAACAGTGCTGAAATGCCAAACCCAAAACGAAGGGTAACAAATGAAATTGTTACCGATAAGTGGTACCAACACGTAACTGACCAACTTCTCACTGGGAAAATTACAGTTGGTCACTGTTTGGAAAAGTTTAGACTATAAGTAACGTTTTTTTTGTTTTTTTTTATCTATAGTCTCGCGTTTGACCACTACCTCACCTGATGGTAAGCGATGATGTGACCTACGGTGAAGCACGCTTGCCTAGAAGTAACCTATTCACTCTTGACTTAAAGACCCCAAGGTTGTAGCTATCAGGGAACAAAGACTCCGGAAGGGAATTCCACTCCTTAGCAGTGCGCACAATGAAAGTATTAGCAAAACGCTTTGTGCTTATGGGTGGGATGTCCACCATGTACCGATGGCGCATGGCCGTACGTCTGGTAGTACGATGATGGAAAGGGCTAGGCGGAATCAAATTGTGCAGTTCCGTCGCACACTCCCCGAAATGTAACCGATAAAAAACCGACAGGCTGGCAACTCGGCGTCGATGTTCGAGGCTCTGGAGCTTTGACGCGACTAGTGCATCGTTGTCAACAAGCCTCTTGGCCCGTCTGTCAATCGACTCAAGTGCATCCAGCTGGTATTTGGCAGATCCGTCCCAGAAGTGAGAGCAGTACTCCATGCACGACCGAACTTGCGCTTTATACAAGTTGAGCAGCTGTACAGGTGTGAAGTACCGCCTCACCTTTGAAAGAATCCCCGACTTTTTTGCAGCCAATTGAGCTTTCGCCTCAATGAATGGACCAAAATTAAGAGTCTATGTCAACGTAACACCAAGAAGATCGAGATGGTCCGTTAACGGCACGTCCTCTACGGAAAGATGAACGGAAAGACACAGATCTCCGAAGTTACCTAAAATTATCAGCTTTCATGAAACAGCAGTCTGATAGTTTTAGAAGCAAAATATCAAAAGTATTGAAGGCCGATGACATGGAGAAATACCTAAATGAAGCGCCAAACGATAAATATTTGTAACAAAGGTTTGTTTCACCAATTTTTATACAGTATAATTCGTCGATGCTCCATAGACCAATTGAAATTTGAATTGGTCTTCGGAGCACCGACGGTATAATTTGCTCTATAAATCAAACAACTTTATGAACGGCATTTACTTCTGTACAATATTTACCTGACCTACGTTTTTGTTTGTTTTCAGGATATATAACGAATAAAAACAATTTTTATTTACATAAACAACTGTTTTCTCTTAACTGTACTTGCCTGTCAAAAAGAGTAAGGGGATCAGACCGGAATGTCAAAGTTTGAAGTGGATCAGAACGGAAATATTAAAAAAAAAACCAGCAGGGGATCAGATCGAGGGGATCAGACCGGAACAAATCGGCAGAAGTACAGACCCACACAGAAAACAAAAATAAAATTGAATAGTCACAATTCGTAAAATTTTATTTGAAAGTAGATATTATTAAATACAAAGTAGACATTCCATTGAGTACAAAGCCCAAATTGCGGCCAAAAAACTGGGCATCCTAAATAGAGTGAAGCGATACTTCACGCCTGGACAGCTTTTAACCCTATACAAAGCGCAAGTCCGATCCTGCATGGAGTATTGCAGCCACCTTTGGGATGGCTCAGCAAAGTATCAGCTTGCCGCGCTTGACTCGGTGGATCGCAGAGCCAAGAGGCTCATCGGCGACGTTGAACTGGTGGATGCCAAGCTTAATAGCTTGGCTCATCGCCGCAAGGTTGCCTGCTTGTCGGTCTTCTACAGACTGTACTTCGGTGAGTGTGCTCAAGAGCTCCACGACCTCATCCCACCAGCCCCCTTCTACCATCGGACATCTAGACGCACTGCAAGTTACCATCCTTACCTTGTTGCCATTCCACCAATTCGCACCAAGCGCTTCCAAACATCCTTCATAATGCGTACAGCGAATGAATGGAACTCACTACCTGCGTCTGTTTTTCCGAACGCATTCAACCCGAATCTCTTCAAAGTTAGAGTGAACAGGCTTCTTCTGGGTAAGCTCACTCCATCGTAGACTCTCTCTCTGTCACCTCTGACCTAGACTAGAGTCAAGAGTAAACCCATCATAAATAAAAAATAAAAAAATAAGACGAATTAATTCGTTTTTGTAACTTTGGCCAAACGTATCAAACATTCTATTGCAGAAATTTTGTCATTGATCAAACTGCAAATGCATGTCACATTGACTTATTTAAATAGATTTGCAAATAGGTCACAAATTGATAATAAGGTTACTAGGATTTGTAACTTTTTTGGCGGCGACAGTACATTATCTGCCATTATGCAAATCTGTCCTTCTGCGAATCTGGGATTTTGCTATTCCGGGCTTTTGCTTATCTGTCCTTCTGCTGCAGAGGCGAAATTTTACAAAATACCATTGTTTGATAAATATCGATATTTTTATCGATATTTTATGCGTATGTTCCATCACTACGACCGATACCGTGACCTTGAATAGCCAATCACGGCGCACTTGTCACTCCCCGCGCAACCCGTGCCTTCCGCCAAATTTGGTGAACTCGGAATCAAACAAAACAGTAGGCAAGCGGTATCTATTGGGAGGTAATCTGTGTTCGACGCGAAGACACTTTCAGACTGAGAGAGTTTGACATAGTGTATTTGTTTAAATAACTACCTACTTAATGTTGATCTTATCAACTAACTAATATGCACTTACCCATCTTCCACTGATTTGTTTGCAAATGGATACTAAAGTTTCCGCGCCACGCAATATAGGATAAACAACTATAAAACTATCTTGTAGATTTTGTGTAATGAAAATTGTTTGTCGCATTGTCGCATCTCCGTGGTATAATGGGACCTTCAGACAGACACCATTTTATATGATAGTAACATTACTAAAGTTAATGTTTTTCAACCCAGGGTCAGAGCTTCATGCTGCATCAAATACGAAAGATGGTTGGATTGGCGATAGCAGTGGTACGTGGTCATACAGACAGTTCCATACTTGAGAGGGTGTTCGCCAAGGAAAAGGTCATGATACCCACCGCACCTGGCCTCGGTCTTGTCCTTGATACGGTATGTATGTCTGTCTTAAATTTATAGTTACATTAGGCAAAGAATTGTTCAGACTCATTTTTACTGCACCATTTCACAGGAGTTCTGCCCTATTCTAGACAAGGCTTAACATTCTTGCTCATTTCAGGTCCACTACGACAGATACGACGCAAAATTTAAAGACAGCCACGACAGTTTGACTTGGTCAGACGTAGAGGACGAAATTCACCAGTTTATTCATAAGCACATATACCCCGTGATAGTGAAGGGCGAAGTCGAGGGCAAGTCTATGGAGATGTGGCTTGAGAAACTTCAAAGACATTCTTACGAGCCCTCGGAAGACGTTCCAGAGAAAGTTCATGAAAAAGAACTTGGTGGTGGCGATGATGATGATGATGACGATGAAGCTGATGATGGAGATGATGAGAAAAAAGAAAGCAAAGATAGCAGCAAGGCAGATACTAGAACAAATCTTAGTATGAATGAAACACCTGAAAAAGAAGTCAGTAATGTAAATGTTGAGCCTAAAGTTATAAGTGAAGGTGTCGAAGTTGATGATAGTGCAAATAATGACAGTAAAGCAGAAGAATCTAAAATCAAAGTTATAAGTGAAAGTGTTGAAGTAGATGATAGTGCAAATAATAAAAGTAATCAGTAGTTATTTAATAAGATGTAGCTAATGTTATCGCATTAGCATATTCAAAACGTAGATTGGTGCTGTGTGAACTAAATAATGATATTCCTCAAACTTCTTACTGTTTGCGAGTTTAGTAGTTATTTTGAATATAATAATGCGTTAAGAACGTAGTGTTCTTAATGCGTTATTATATTCTAATCTAACCTAACCTAATAAAAAAAACTATATAATAAGATAAAAATAATAAGTTCTTGTTCATAATGACTAGCTAGAACCTGACATTATTTAGTTATTAATAGAACTTAGATATTGTTTTATATTCTTTATTGAATAGAAATATGTATAAAAAATCAATTTGCCAGGATGGCATTTAAAATAAATGGCTGAGCCATATTTCAAAACAAATAAAAAAATATTTTATTTATATGATTTTATGGACCTCCTTGTCTTACTTATTATGGAATCAATCTTTGTTTTTTTTCTTACACTGCTGTTCTTTACGAAGACTGTTTAATCGTTTTTGTGGGAGCTTGTTGAGCTTCATTCTCGACTATGCAGTTGTTGAAAAAAAGAAACTTATTTCCAAGGCAAACTAGACCACTTTTTTTTTAACCTTTCCCCACACTAGGAATTTCTTCCTGTATAGTGGCTACGTTTACAAACATTTAAACTTACATACCCAAGACACCCAGATCCGGAACAACTATCTGTAGGCCATACAAATAATTGTTCTGTGCGGGAATCGAACCCGCGACACTCGGCGCAGCAACCGATCACTGAACCACTATGCCAACTGTGTCGACTTTGTATGGGAGAAACAATTTTTTTTTTTGAGAATTGGCTATGTCCCTGGAGAAAGTGGTTCATTTACATAGGCAGAGTTTTTAAAATATGAGCCCACGTTTCCGTTACCCCATGTAGAAATATTTCACTAAAGCCCAATCACTGCAAGTAATTCGTATGGCTCAGACAACTTTGTATGGGCGAAACAATTTTTTTTTGAGAATTTGCTAGGACTTCTTTGGAGAAAGTTGTTAATTTACATAGGCAGCAGCTGTATTTCTGTTTTTTTTTTATTGTTTGAATATGACCCCAGCTTTCCGTTCCTGTGTCGTAGTCATCCTTGTTCCAGCGCGAATGGGATACAGCGCTATACTACCCGTGAAGCTCCAAATCTCTTTGCCATACAGCCTGATGGAAACCGATACTCAGTGTTTATTCGTATTTTCGACTACTAAAATCAGTCGTATGTCTAGTTTCGGTTATTCATGTTGCCAGGCTATTCATGCTTCTATGGCCTGGTCAAAAAATACATAGTAAGATTACATATTATATGCTTCTGTTCTTGTTTGTGATTCCAATTGGGATTTATGAAGCTTGTTGAGATACATTAATCTCATAGTATTGCATGGTCTAAAAAGTTTCGTTCACAAGACTAAGAGTTAGCTTGATCAAAATTGGTTTTGAAGGCAAAATCCTTATCATCTCAAAAAAAATAAGGGCTTGATAAGTCTAAGCTTCTATCCTCTTGTCTAAAAACATGTCAAGTTAGGTAAGTCAACAATTAATCTACTGTAAACAAAAGAAATGCCGTTAGCTGACAAAATTTTGGTTAAGAATTAGTTCTGTAAAAACTTAAAGCTTCCATGCTTTTGTTGAAGTCAAAAGCTTCCATCCTCAGATCAAATAAAAAGACTTTTTATTTGGTCTGAGCTTCCATCCATGTTCTTGGCGAAAAATTTATAGGTTGGTCAAATACTAGTTTAGAAAGGGCTTAAACTATAAGCTTTTTCAAAACTTTGTTTAAACTAGAGCACAGTACCATTAAGCCTTACATCTACTGTGTTCTCGTCTGAAAAAAGGTAAACTAGTAATTTAAAAAAAAACTTGTTAGGCTTTGAACTTCCATGCGCTCTTGTCTAAAAATGTGTTGGTTGTTCAAAAAATAGTGTTGTGAAGGCTAAGCTTTTGTATTGTTGTCTGAGAAATGTCATGCAATTACGCTATTGTAAAAGCAAAAAAAAATGCGGTTAGCTGAACAAAGATTGGTTCGGTTCTTCAAAATTGAAGTTTTGTAATGGCTTAAAGCTTCCATGCTTTGTGGCTGTATAAAAAACGATTGGTTTTGTCAAAAAATATAGGTAGGTAGTCATTTGAAGGTTAAATTTGGCTTACCAGAAAAAGTTAAGCTAGGTTGTTCAAAAACAAAGTTTTGAAAAGACCTATAGCTACTGTGCTCTCGTCTGGAAAAAGGTAAAACTAGTTAAAAAAAATCTTGTTAGACTTGGGCCTTCCATGCGCTATTGACTAAAAATGTGTTAAGGTTGGTCAGGTCAATAAACAAAGTGTTGAAGCCTTCTTTGCTCTTGTCAGAAAAATATATCAAGCTGGGAAAGTTTATAACAAATCTGTAGTAAAAATGAAAAAATGCGTTTAGCTGAAAAAGGATTAGTTAGGTTGGTCGAGAATTCGTTCTTTAAAGGTCACAGCTTCGATGCTTTTGACTGTGTCAAAAAGTTAGCTTTAGTCAAAAAATGAAAAGTTAGCAAAGTTTGAAAGGCTCATATTATACTCTTTATAAAACTTTTTTGAGACGAGAGAACAGTAGCTATAAGCCTAAATGTCTACTGTGCTCTCGTCTGGAAAAAGGTAAAATTAATAATTGCCAAAAATAAATATTGTTAGGTTTGGAGCTTCCATGAGCTCTTGTCTAAAAATGTGCTCAGCAGTGTTGCCATATGTGTGGATTTGTCCGTACACGTACGGAATTTGAACTATTACGTACGGATAGAACTTGCGTACGGATATGTGTTCGGATTTTCAATAATACGTTCTAATACGTAAGCTTTTTAAAATGCAGCACATAAAATTCACCAAAACATCGATATATTGTTTTTTTTGGCTCTCAACATCCCTAAAAGAACCGTTATATACAAAAAATAAAGAATGTACGTGGTTTTCTATGACGGAAATTACCGTTTCATGTTTCATCTAAGAGCCTGACAAAGATACTCGTAGCATGTTACACGGTTGACGTTGATTGCAGTAATGAATGAAAGAGATAAATATAATACCTTTGTTTTACTTGCTTTTTTTGTTTTTAACAAATACACTTTGTTTTGACATGAATGTTGACAATGTTATAAAAAAAAAGAATAAAGGCAAGTATCAAAAGTATAAGTATTTTTTTATTTTAATTTTAGGTTTCTTTTGTACTGATTTCGTACGGAGTTTCAGATTTATTGCATGTACGGAATTTGTACGGATTTTTTTGGTCAGATGTACAGATTTTTGGTCCCTACAGTATGGCAACACTGGTGCTCAGGTTGGTCAAAATATAAAGTGTTGTGATTGTGATGGCTAGGCTTCTATGCTCTTGTCTGAAAAACTATCAAGTTAGCAAAATCTTCCACTAATCTTGTAACAACAAAAAAAGGTTTATTCCAGAAATCCCCACCGACATATCCCCACCAGTAGAGATCGTTATTTTTTTCCAGAAATCCCCACTAGTTATATAAACTTAGGCTAGTGGGAATTTTTGGAAAAATAAGTAACAATCCCCACCAGGTGTTGTTTCTAAAATGGCTTCAGCTGATAAACGGTTTGGTTCGGTTGGTCATGAATTGAAGTTTTGTAAAGGCTTAAAGCTTTTGCCTGTTTATAAAAGATTATTGTAGTAAAAAAAATAAGTGTTTAGAGAGTTCAATATCCTTGGCAGCAAAAGTTGGTCAAACACAAGGTTTTGAAAAGTTTAGAGCTACAGTAGCTCTTGTCTGAAAAAAGGTAAAACTAGTAATTTCCAAAAATTGCCATATTAGGCTTGAAGCTTCCATGGGCTCTTGGGCCTCTTGGGCGTCTTAAAATGTGTTAAGGTTTGTCGAGAAAGCTAAAGCGGGCTACTCACACACCTGCCTGTCAATCTAGGGAAAGACCCTTATTTGCCACCTTAATTGTGATGTGTATGGGGGTAATTTAAGCAGGGGTAATTTCCTAGATTGGCCCTGTGGCAGGTCAGCCGGGGCACGAGACCATACTTGGTCCCAAGATCGTCGCTGCCACGTGTGTAGCGAATCGGCAATTTCTATTATTTTTTAGCTCAACTCGCTTCTTTTCTGTAGCCACTTCTTCACCCAGTAGGCATCTCCTTTTCCTTTTTTTTTGCGGAAGCACCACAGACTAAGCCAGGGCTATACCGATCTTTTGATTTTTCTATAATACTGGTGCCATTCTCAACGCGTGTTTAGCTCAACTTATACCGGGCCACTGAACGGCAGAGGCATGTGTGTAAAGACAATACCGATCTGTTGTAAAAACAAAAACCTTCCATGTTCCTAAAAAAAGGTTAGGTTGGTCAAAAAATAAAGTCTTGTGAAATCTTAGGATCTAATCTTAATCTTGCAGGAAAATTTAGCCAACAACTAATCTATTGTAATAATATAAGCTTCCATGCTCTCAGCCATGACAAAAAGAGTGCTACAAATGTAAAAAATAATGTTTCATAAAAGTTTGATATCGAAGCGAGAGTGGTTTTCAAACTGGGACGCTAAGTAAGAAATAGTACATTTCGTGTCGAGCATAAAAAGTCGAGATTTTAACACGAGCGACGTTGCCATTTCGAAAGCTAATAGCGAGTGTTAAATTAAAGCTTTTTTATGCGAGACACGAACGATTCTTTTTCCACTACCTGATGAGCTTACTTAATTAAATGCAAATAAGTACCAACAACAATTTAATAAAAACAGCTTAAAATTTACAATTAGTAAATGTACAATTTGAAAATGAAAAAGAATTTGAGTTGGGTCCTCGTAGCGTTGTTGATTGAAAACTATTCATTTCATTTCCGACGAGCTTGGTCCTTCTTTGGAAGTCAAAATCGTGTTTGCGACATTTTGCTTGTTTTTAATAGAATCTTCAATATAACCTTCAGCAACTGTGGTTGACTTCCAACCGCCATGGCTTTTCAATGTAGTGATGTCGCCTCCTGCGTCCAAGGCCGTCTTAAACTATGCCGGGGCCCTTGGGCACAAGTATTTGGGACCCTTTTGGAAAGTAAAGAAAGCAAATTATAGTTATCAGTTTTTCTACTATGATCTTCTATTTATTATGGGTAATCAAATATATAATGTAATATGTCATGATATTAGTATGCTGCTGGTTTTTTAGTTACGATTACGATAGTGGGTTCTTTCGGGATTTCTGTTGAGAAAAATCATCTATAATATCCTCATAGAGTCAATGTTTTGAAGGATGTCACTTTCTACGCACATAATTGACAAACTATTTAGTCGTTCTTGTAACATTATTGTTCGCAATTCATTTTTAGGGTTCCGTAGAAAAAGAGTAAAAATGGGACCCTATTACTAAGACTCCACTGTCCGTCTGTCTGTCTGTCACCAGGCTGTATCTCATGAACATTGATAGCTAGACAGTTGAAATTTTAGCAGATGATGTATTTCTGTTGCCGCTATAACAACAAATACTAAAAATAATAAATTAAATATTAAAGTGGGGCTCTCATACAACGAACGTGACTATGTGGTCGACGGTGAAGCACGCTTGCCTAGAAAAAACCTATTCACTCTTGACTTAAAGACCCCGAGATTGTAGCTATCAGGAAACACAGACATACTTTTTCCGTTAATGGTACGAATTGCCCGGCGCATTTGCCCGGTTTTTCTGCGAAAATGAAAGCTCTCCACTACAATTGGTAACCATTAGGCAACGGAATATTCTTGTAACAACGTCAACGTTTGCATAAGTTTCTTCTAATTTGTCTGACTTTATTAAGTTATTTAAGGATATTTAAATACGCTGATTGCTTTCCTATGTTTTTTAAATATTGGCTTAAATGAAAACATTCCGGTTTGAGCTCACATGCATTAATATCTGATAAAATTCTGCAAATTCTTTGAATTTTTTGGTCAACTGTTATTCTAAACCAAGTTTAGGCTTGAATAAGACTTTTTGTCATAAATCGATCTTAACTAAGCTAATTAAGTCAAAATCAAATAAAATGCATGTTTTCACCTGGTCCTTTATCCCATTCCACCAGGTGGCTGCTTCTTCCTTCAAAATTAAGGGTATGCTCATAATGGCATCTTCGTCGGAGATCTGTTCCACTGACTTGAAAACTGAAGCCGCAGCAAGAAAAGATTCTACCGATTCAGTGTCTCTGGCACCACTAAAGGTAATCTTGCAAGTGGCGAAAGAGCCTCGTCGCTGTTGGTTACCAATTACTGACAGTAATTTCTCGAATTGCTCAGTTGACAAATTCATTGTAGTTTGCGGTTCCTCTTTTATTTTCCTTCGTAATCTCGGTTTTGGGCTAGCCTGCTTCCGGGCCTTTACGTTGAGCGCCAGATTGTAGCGGGTGTGATTGAAATTTAAAAAAGTCAATATAAACAACTGGTTTATTACCGCTCACAATGTTTTGTTTACACTAAACTTATAGGTACGAGGGTAAATAATACCACACGGTACGTTCCCAGCGAGTTCGTGACGTGAGGTGCGTCGCGAAACAAGTAGGATGCGTCACCGCGGGGCGCGGGGTTAGGGCGTCTAGACTAGGCGAGCTCTTCCAATGCGTGGAAACAGCGGCGCGCTAGCGCAGACTGAATGCTCGACTTTTTTTTTTTTTTTTTTCTACGGGCCGTCTCTCAATTCGGCCAAAGTGGCCGGCTATTGCTTAGAATGCTCGACGCCGCGTCGGCTCCTTATATACGCGAGGCGACCCAACGTTGTGTGCGTGAGTGGTGTCGCGACACAGTAGTGTTGTGTGGCGCGTAGGTACAGGCGTTCGGCGGTGCCACATATATATTTTGTTGATCGCGCTGTGAAAAAATGAAAATAACCTCCCATTCGGGGGAATGGAGGGGCTTTGTGGGACTCCCCGGTCAGACCCGGTATACCCTCTAAAACAACCCAGTGGTACTCCCGCATCGTCTGAGTGGAGGAGGACTGGGGGACCGGCACAGCCTTTACATCCAGTCCTCCGCCGACGACCGCCCGCCTTTACAGCGGGGCCTTCACGCCCCTCCCGGAGGGGCCCGGGAAAGACTGCGAGTGCTCGGCCATTCCCGCCCGACGAGGGAGGTGATTAGTGCAATGCGAAGGTGCACCCCGCGCCTGTCGCCCGCTAATCACCACCTGGAGGTGGGAGGAGACGGTCATATAACCGCCTTCTCCCACCCCTTCTCCGCCTACGGAGCGGCACAGCGAAAGGATCATCCTCCCGCGCGCGCTCCGCCGCCTCCTTTTGCGACATAACGCCCTCGCAAAAGGAGGCAACTGCCGGCCAGGCCTCCTCACTCCCCAGCATGGAGTCCACCACGCCGCGAAGTGAGAGGTCCTGCCCGACCACCCCGATCAAGTCACGGCACAGCTCAGCCCAGGATGTGCATACCTCGAGGGTGTGCTGCGCCGTGTCTTCCGCCGCGCCGCAGTCGTGGCACGTTGGGGTTTCCTCCCTCCGGATTCGGTGCAGGTGCGTTCCGAAACACCCATGCCCCCTTTATTGCTTCGAACTATTATCGCATTAGTTAAAGTCAAATATTATACTGATTGTAACTACACGTGTTTGTGTGTGTGTGGTGCTTTTATGAATAGAGATTATGATTTAGTATCAAACTCAAGCTCTTTTTAAAGATTCTTACATAGAAGTATAGCAAACAAAAAAAATACAAATATTTATTAATGAGCAATATCATACATGAATTACTAACTTAACTTAAATTAGAATCACTCACACCTACTCATAAGCCCTATTTCATATTCAGTTAGAAAATAAGACGTTACAGAAAATCGTATTACAAAGTAAACTGATGAAGAGCTCAAGAAACAAGATCATCTCGAAGCAAGAATATACGCTGAGCTAGAGGATGTTCAACTAAGATACATCCCTGATAATATTCGGCATTTTAGGAACACAACACCTTAATACAAGGGGTATCGTTACCCACACACTAAGTTATGGTGGTCAGATAAGCACTTGCTCCATATATAGCACTGATATACAGCCTCATCCGTTAAGACCGGAAGCCCAACATATTTGGGAAAAGTCTAGCCAGATTGATTGATCGTTTCTTCATCTTCTTCTCTAGCAAGCATAGCCAGAAACCTCGATCGTGATGGCCGAAATATGTATTCTCCATATATTGCGTATCGGACATACGCTAGTTTTGTACCATGTCGAAGCCGACATCATAGCTTCAAGTACATCATCGTTTGTTTCTTTCTCCTTGATATAATCAACCAATTTTTTAATTCGTTCCTGATCGAGCGATTGTGAAAGATTACAACGTGGTAATTGTTTATCTAAATTTATTTATTAACCGACTTACAAAAAAGGAGGAGGTTCTATGTTCGACTTCTTGTATGTTTTTTTTTTTTTTTTTTTTTTTTTTTTTTTTTATGTATGTTCACCTATATCTCCGTCAATTGTGGACCGATTTTGAAAATTCTTTTTTTGTTTGAAAGAGTATGTTTCGAAATTGGTCCCATTTTAATTTGGTGAACGTCTGATGAAGAACTTCGGAGATACACAACAGAACTCTTCAATAAATAACGTCAAAACTCTCGGGATTGCTGCAATCGCATGTCTGTTTGTTGTTTATACCATTTCATAACATAACATCAAGCCAGTACGCTCTAAAGGGGTACGCAGATCTCTCATTTCACCGGTTATGTTCAAGTTTCATGTTATTCGGTTAATCTATTCTGGAGTTATAGGGACCTTAATAAACAACTTGCTATTAGGTCGGTAAAACTAAAAAGGAAAAAATAAAAAACTTTTTTGCAAAAAAATACTACCGACTTCCAAATGAAAAACTACAAAGTGAAAAATAACTTAACTTTTGGAAGTCGGTGTCCATATCGCAAAAAAATGGTTCCTACGAAAGACACCGACTTCCAAAAGTTAAGTTATTTTTCACTTTGTAGTTTTTCATTTGGAAGTCGGTAGTATTTTTTTGCAAAAAAGTTTTTTATTTTTTTTAAACTTCATGTACAATGGTGATACATAGGCGGACTTAATGCAGCAAGGCATTCTCTACCAGTCAACCAGTCCTAAATTCTTTACGACTGTCAAGTGTTTAATAAACTGATTGGTCTCTCTCTTCAGGTATTTCTTGAAATTTATCTCAGAATTCAGGTCTTTGTGCAGATGGTATTCATACTGCCAATATTAGCCAGTTACTTGCTCCATGTATAGCACTGATATACAGCTGCATCCGTTAAGACCGGAAGCCCAACATATTTGGGAAAAGTCTAGCCAGATTGATTGATCGTTTCTTCATCTTCTTCTCTAGCCAGCATAGCCAGAAACCTCGATCGTGATGGCCGTAATATGTATTCTCCATATATTGCTTATCGGACATAGGTACGCTAGTTTTGTACCATGTCGAAGCCGACATCATAGCTTCAAGTACATCATCGTTTGTTTCTTTCTCCTTGATATAATCAACCAATTTTTTAACTCGTTCCTGATCGAGCGATTGTGAAAGATTACAACGTGGTAATTGTTTATCTAAATTCTTTACGACTGTCAAGTGTTTAATAAACTGATTGGTCTCTCTCTTCAGGTATTTCTTGAAATTTATCTCAGAATTCAGGTCTTTGTGCACATGGTATTCATACTGCCAATATTAGCCAGTTACTTGCTCCATGTATAGCACTGATATACAGCTGCATCCGTTAAGACCGGAAGCCAAACATATTTGGGAAAAGTCTAGGCAGATTAATTGATCGTTTCTTCATCTTCTTCTCTAGCCAGCATAGCCAGAAACCTCGATCGTGATGGCTGAAATATGTATTCTCCATATATTGCGTATCGGACATACGCTAGTTTTGTACCATGTCGAAGCCGACATCATAGCTTCATGTACATCATCGTTTGTTTCTTTCTCCTTGATATAATCAACCAATTTTTTAACTAGTTCCTGATCGAGCGATTGTGAAAGATTACAACGTGGTAATTGTTTATCTAAATTCTTTACTGTCAAGTGTATTATAATCTGATTGGTCTCTCTCTTCAGGTATTTCTTTAAATTTATCTCAGAATTCAGGTCTTTGTGCAGTATCTTAGTACTTTATGCAGGTATTCATACTGCCAATATAGTATCTTCTGAACCTGAGCTTCTTTATAAAAGCCGGAACGTATCTTAGTCGTACATTTTCGAGCTCAGCGTCTGATATTCATGATTCAATATCTTCTTACTCGTATCTCGTGCTCTTCATCACTTTCCTCTTTAAACGATTGTTTCCAACGTCTTCAGGCAACGAACATTCTTGCTTCTGGATAATGCACTTTGACAAGGGCCATGGACAACACCTGCACCAGACGGAATGAGAGGAAACCCTGGGGCAGCTCGAGCCAGCCCTGCAAAACTGGACCGAGCGCGTCCATCGTCCGGCTGCCAAAGGCGGCGGTGGCGAGGTCATCCGTCCAATGGTGGACGATCGCGTCCCTCGCCTCCCACCGCACGGCCTCCCGCTCTTCCGCGGCGGGGCGCTCCCCGAGCGCCTTACCCGCGCCGTTATGTCATCCGCCATGTGCATGGGGTTCACATCAGGTCGCTCGGCGATCTTGTAAATATATAATCCAATATTTGGTTCGAAGGTCCAAAATGTAGCAGAAGCGGTGAGGTTTGTGAAAACTTATGGTGGTTTTGAGTTCGTGTTGAGGATTTTTAATAAAAACGATACGTTCGTCTTAACGTACAAATTCTGTATTCGCCATTTTTTATTTTGTAACATTCAAGGAGAGGGGTGAGGGAACAATATTTTAGAAGACGACCAATCACAGTCAATCGATAGGTATGACGTAGTGTATGTCCCTGATGTGCGTCAATGGAGTAAGAATCCCTAACAGTGATATTACTGCATCTTGTACTAATTTAACTAATTAATAGTGTTAGGTACTAAGTGTTTCTAATTGTATTAAAAATAAAAAATGGAAATGAGATTGCTGGCTTTAAGAATAAGTTTAACATAACCCGTAGTGCAGTCCAATAAAAAATAAGCATTGACGAAACGTATAAAATTAACGACTGGCCATTTTAAAACAAGATCGTAGAGTGTTTCTGTCAAAAATGACAGCTCACAGCACAGATCTAAAGTAGTGTCGTTCGGAAATCGACTAAATCCAAAAACTACGTGACGAGGTTGAAAAATTCTTTTATGCAAAAAACAATAGAGAAAAGCAAATGCTTTTTTTTTGAAAGGAACAAGGAAAATAAATCCCAAATACTAGTACGGTACGGTCCTTAAGGCCCTTCAGAAGCTGTTTGATTCCGTCATACTCGAGGGCACAGGCATGGAGCAGGGGTGTGGTGGTACTCTCCAAAAAGGGCGACAATGCCCGGCTGAAGAACTATAGGCCCATCTTACTTCTTAGCCATGTCTACAAGTTGTTTTCAAGAGTATCATGAATCGTCTCTCGCACAAGTTTGACCATTTCCAGCCTCCCGAACAAGCCGGATTCCGAAAAGGCTTTAGCACCGTAGACCACATACATACGCTACGGCAGGTTATACAGAAGACCGAAGAGTACAACCTGCCTCTCTGCTTAGCGTTTGTGGACTACGAGAAATTCCTTCTATTCGATCGAGACTTGGGCTGTACTGCAGTCTCTCCAACGGTGCCAGATCGACTACCGGTACATCGAGGTGTTGAAGTGATTGTACAGAAACGCCACCATGTCAGTCCGTCTTCAGGGTTAGAACTCGAAACCAATCCTCCAGCGTGGCGTGAGACAGGGAGACGTCATTTCACCGAAACTGTTCACTGGAGGATGTTTTCATGATTCAAGGTTCTGGACTGGAGGGACCTTGGCTTCAACGTTAATGGCGAGTACATCACTCAGCTTCGGTTTGCCGACGACATAGTGGTCATGGCTGAGACCATGGAGAGCCTCAATACAATGCTTGATGACCCCAGTAGAGCTTCCGAAAGAGTGGATCTGAAAATGAGCATGGAAAAACCAAGGTGATGTTGAATGCCCATGTTACACCCACTCCTATCAAGGTTTGAGACTACACTCGAAGTTGTGGATGACTACGTGGGACACTCAGAAAGTTTTGCGAAACTAAAAAAAATTGTTCTATACGTACATATATTTTTATTAAATCTTTTCAAAGTACTTTCCACCAGCCTCTATACAAAGATTCATGCGCCTAAACCAGTTTTCAAAACACTTTTTCCAGTCCGCCGCAGACACCTCGTTTACAGCCTGCTCGAACGCAGCCAGCGCATCTTCCGGCGACGAAAATTGTATCCCTTTGAGCTGATTTTTTATTTTTGGGAATAAAAAGAAGTCACACGGTGCTAGATCAGGGCTGTAAGGAGGGTGACCCAGGAGTTTGACTGGCGTGCTGTCCAGGAAGTCCCTCGTTTTGAGTGCGGTGTGCGCAGGTGCATTGTCGTGGTGGAGCAGTAGCCCGCGGAGCCCTGTGTTTGGTCGCTTGTTGCTTATAACAGAGAAAACTTCTGGCAAACATTTGGTAGTATACCATTCGGCATTAATGCTTCTTTGATCCCGTAAGGGAATTGATACCAAGTGGCCAGTCAAATTAAAAAAGCTAGCGATCAAAATCTTACCCCCGCTTCTAGATCGCTTCACTTTGGTAGGCGTTGGCTCATTTTGAAACACCCAAACAGTCGACTGGCGCTTGGTTTCTGGGTCGTATTGATAAATCCAGGACTCATCACCTGTAACGATGTCGTAAACACGCCGAGACGAGCCTGCTTCAAATTTGTTAAGCATATCACGGCACCATTCCACCCGGGCCTGCTTCTGAGCATCGGTGAGGTTGTGCGGCACCCAGCGTGATACTATCCTCCTCACGCGAAGATGGCTGTGTAGAATCTCGTGAACGCTTCCCGATCCAATCTTCAATATGTGTTGAATCTCCTGATATGTAATTCGCCTATTGTCTTGGATTAAATTTTTCACTGCTAGCACGTTTTCTTCGGTAACAGCCGTCAAAGGGCGACCGCTTCTTTCGTCATCCCCCAAAGTTGGTCGACCGCGCTTGAATTCGTTATACCAACGATACACGGTTGCCTTGGAAGGGCCTTCATCCATGAATGCCATTTGAAGTCTATCGTACGATTCATCCGGTTTCAGGCGACACTTGAAATCGTATAAAATCATAGCTCTAAAATGTTCCCGGCGCAGATCCATATTTCAGTGAGACACAATACTTTGAATTAACTCGCAAAAAATGTGGAGGGAAATTTTGAAATTGGAACTTACTTATTTTTACTTATAAATAATCATATTTTCGAAAAACATTATAACTGGCCAGTCTCCCATATATAAAAACTTTTTTTCGCAATACTTTCTGAGGGGCCTGGTATGTCTACCTGGGACAAACGATCCAGTTGGGTAGGGCCAACTTCGAGAAGGAGTTCACCCGTCGAATCCGACTCGGCTGGGCAGCGTTCGAGAAGTTGCGCGGTGTCTTCTCGTCCAACTTACCACAGTGTCTCAAGACAAAAGTCTATGACCAGTGTGTGTTGCCAGTGATGATGACATCTGGCTCTGAGACGTGGTCGCTTACAATGGGCGCCTAATCAGAAAGCTTACAGTCACTCAAAGGGCAATGGAGAGGGCTATGCTCGGCGTTTCCTTGCGTGATCGAATCAGAAATGTAGAGATCCGTAAGAGAACCAAGGTTACCGACATGGCCCGAAGAATTGCCAAACTTAAGTGGCAGTGGGCAGGGCACATTGCTCGCAGAACGGATGGACGATGGGGCAGAAAGGTTCTGGAGTGGCGACCGCGAACCGGAAGACGTTGCGTTGGAAGGCCTCGCATCAGATGGACCGATGACCTGGTGAAGGTTGCGGGGATCCGCTAGTTGCGGGACGCACGGGACCGTCAATGTGGCGACGACGCCTGGGGGAGGCCTATGTCCAGCAGTGGACGTCTTTTGGCTGATATGATGACGATGATGATGAATTGAACAAGAGGTAATTATTTAGACCAAGTTCTATGATAATTCTTTACAACAAGCTATGCAAGTTTCAACAGTTAGGTTATATCTCTCAACAGGATTGTTTTGGGGTGGCGTATAAAGTATTATAAAATAATTTAGTAATATTAAAACCTTTCAGAAAATCAAAGAAGTGTATAGAAGTAAATGGTGTACCTTTATCACAAACAATTATCTTGGGACAACAAAATTCAAGAATTATTTTTTTTCGAAATGTTTTGTTTATCACTGTAGTAGTAGCATTTATCATAGGAAAAATCCAGCAGTATTTTGTGAAATCATAAAGTGAAACAGTATAATATTTTAATTTTTGTTTCTCAGAAGGAGTAAGTTCATTATCAGAAGTGACCGTACAAACTTGAACTTTATTGCTTTATATTTTTGTATAAACACCAGGTATGGAAGGACAATCTTTAAAATGGTGTCCAGATTCTTTACATTTTAAACAAGTTAATTTTGCTGAAACTGCATTAGACTTATGCACTGCATTTGTAGGTTTATCAGTTTTAAAGTCCTTGAAAGATTAACTGTTGACGAAAACTTCAAGATCTTTTGTAAGATCAAGAAATTGTTTCACAGAATCAATCCGCTTACCAAATATAAAAGGTGTCTAAATACATGTTATGTTTAATTATAATAACCAAAATCGCATCAAACAATGGGAATGAAAGACGGTTAGCCATGTCCATAATTTCTGTTATAAAGTCTGCAAGAGATTCAGAACTCTTCTGTTTCTTCGTACGAAGGTCAAGATTCACAAAATAATCAAAATCTGGCATATCAAAACGTTAAAGGGCGCGGCGAATAAAGATCGCAAATGCAATTCCAGGCGAGTGAAAAATTCGTTCGAAGTATTGCTATCTCGCTTTGCACGCACAGTAATAGTAGTATTTTAGTTTATGTACGCACTGCTTTTTAGTTTATAAAATTTACAATTGTACATTTTATTAATTGGTGTATTTGTACATTACGTAGAAGTAACAAAAAAACAAGTTTATATTTTGTCTCTGATAGGCAGATTTCTAGGTAAACGGGGATCTATTAATTGAGGCTGTACGGTGAACCCGCACATTTCGTAATATTAAGTAGATTAAGCTGCATCAGCGTTTGCATACGCGCCATCATTTTAGTCCACTTGCTTAGTAAAATAAATTAGTGATTTTACCACACTCAACACGGGCGGTTTATTTCATTATCCCCGGGTTTTCATCATCTCAAGTGTACAGAACTATCATCGTGCACTTGAACTAAGTGTATAGACCTTCGTCGTACATTTTTTTTGGTCCTTCGAGAAACTGTGATCACGCGAATTTATCAATCAATCGAGTGTATAGATCAAGGTGTGTTGAAATCGCAGCCACACACTTGATAATATTCGTTGAGTGTTTCGCGACAGTTCCGTAAATAGTTCAACTCAGTCCATTCAGTGAACCATCAGTGAATTGTTCCAAGAAGACATCGGTGGAGCTGAATCTACATCACTACTATACACGGCGTTGGCAGCCTACAGTTGGTATCGGAATTCGTCAGTGTCCAAGTAAGATTGTTCCTATATTAAATCATAATGGCCGTTTTAAGCGCTCGTCAATCGGAAATATTAGAAGGTGTCAATAGGATTAAGGTCAACTTTGGTAAGGATCCGTTGTCGAGAAAAACGCCAGAATACATCCAAAAGAGAATAGAGTCGTTGGATAACCTCTGGGGAAAGTTCGAACAAAATCGCTTGAAACTCTCGTGAGTTTCCGGATAGGGAACCTCAATACTTCGCATCTAACTTTTATCAACAGGGTAAGAGCCTCTACCAGTCTACTCTAAGCTTAATTACTGCCTTTGGTTCGGATGAAAAAGGTACGCAGTCAAACCCTGCAGCCACTGAACTATTGCCTCAACAGGGAACCAATTTTAGGGCTTTCAACAGGTCGGTGAGCAGCATCAACGTAGACGAAATAGGCGAAAAATGGGAACTTGAAGACGAGCTTAGGGCTATACAAGCCAAGTGGAACACTAACGATACGTTACATCTTCGAATCGACCACATACTTCAAGGTTTTACGTAGGTACGTATATTTCGTACGAAAATGCATTTAGCATGTACGAGCGTAGCTACAAAGATATGAAGCGTTCTCTAAATAAGAAAATATCGTCCATGGTTCATAATGTTCATATACAACAGGGAACGCCGAAGCTCGAGATTCCTACCTTTACGGGGAAATACACGCAGTGGCCAACATTTTGTGACCTGTTTACAGAAGCTATTCACAACAACAACACAATAACTAAGGCTCAGACACACTTGAAAGGCAAGATCTAGGGAGAGGCCGAACGCCTTATTCAACATCTTCACATTTCGTCTGAAAATTACGACACAGCTTGGGACATCCTTAATCACCGATATAATAATGCTCAAGTTCTCTTTACAAATCAAATAGAGATATTTTTAAATCAGCCTTCTATCTCCAAACAAACGAGTGTAAGTGTATCCACGCTATACACAACCTTGGTGTGAACACAAACTCGTGGGATCCGTTGTTAGTACATCTTCTCAGTAAGAAACTGGACCAGGAGACTTACTGTGACTACAAAGAGGCGCGTACAACACCCAGGGAGCTCCCATCCTTGACGGAATTTATGACGTTCCTCGAAAACAAGTTCACAGCCCTGGAACCCTTACAGCGAAGAGAGAGAGAAACAACGAAGCCTGCCTTTAAACGGGCGTCTGGTCAACTGCGTGACAAACCTGCAAATCAAGGGAACTACTACAAGAAACATTATCAAGTCATCGCTAATCAACGGCCCGACTGTCCTATTTGTAATATACGCCACCCTTTAGTCCGTTGCTGGAAATTTATGAAAATGACCCCGGGTGATGAATTGACCTTGGCAACAAAGAGTCTGAAAATATAAAAATATATTGCAAAAATTGCCTTTATTATCATCCTGACAGTGAGTGCAACAGCCCAAAACGTTGCAAAAAGTGTAACAGTGAACACAGCACTTTTCTGCATGATGCGTGTGTACCACATCAACAAGCCGCAGCGACGACGTGCGCTACCGTGCAGCCATCACCAGCACAGCATAACGTCAACCACGTCGCAGCTGATAACGAAGAAGTACTGCTAACCACGTTGTCGTTAACTGTATTATCTGAAAATGGTACATATGTCACATTACGAGCGCTTCTAGATCAAGGGTCTCAAATTTCATTGATATCAGAAAATGCGACGCAAATGCTAGGCTTGCAACGTCGACAATACCATGCCTCCATTTCAGGGGTAGGTCCAGTCTCCAAACAAAGCAAAGAAATTGTAACACTAGACTGCAAGTCCATCTACGGAGATTATACCCTGAAGACTCAGGCGTTAGTTGTATCAAAAGTCATAAGCAGCCTACCGAACTCATCATTCCGCAAACAGAGATGGTCTCACTTGCAACATCTTCAGTTAGCAGACCCGGAGTACAACGTATCAAGACCTATTGATCTTCTTCTGGATGCCAGTGTATATTCGGAAATTATATTAAGCGGTCTTATCAAAGGCCCAGCGCAGGCCCCAATAGCTCAACAGACCAATATGGGTTGGTTCTTATCAGGCAATGTCAAAAGGTTCAACTGTCATGTCGTCATCAACAACATTGAAGAAATAGCCAAATTTTGGGAGTTGGAGGATATTCACGACTCATCATCAACAAACGTGACTATTGGTGATCAATTTTGTGAAGATTTCTACAAAACCACCACGAGACGCTTAGATAATGGCATGTATGAAGTTGGGATACCCATGACGCGGACGCCAGGCTTTGAGCAGCAACTCGGGTCATCAAAGTATAAAGCTATAGCGCAATTTAAACAATTAGGACCAAAAATACATCATTTTCAAGTCAATACAAACAATTTATGAACGAATACCAAGAATTAGGTCACATGCTGCGGCAGGTCGAAAGTACAACCGATCAGGCGTACTACTTACCACTTCATGGTGTATGGAAACTTGATTCCACAACAACAAAGTTGAGAGTAGTTTTTAATGCCTCATCCAAGACTACATCCGGTAACAGTCTGAACGACTTAATGTACAGTGGACCCAACTTACAACAAGACCTATTAGCACTTATCATAAATTGGAGGCAATACCAATATGTAATCACTGCGGATATTGAAAAAATGTTTCGTCAGATACTCGTTAGAGAGCAAGATTAGCCTCTGCAAACGATCATTTGGAGAGATTCAATAGATGATCAATTGAATCTATATCAATTAACCACTGTAACGTACGGGACCAAGGCAGCTCCATTTTTGGCTATGCGGACTCTAAAACAACTCGCGGCAGATGACGCAGAAAAATATCCACTAGCAGCAGCAGCTGTACAGAACTCCTTTTACATGGATGATTTGCTGAGTGGACAGAATACCGCCGATCAAGCAAAAGAGCTACAACTAGCTAGGAACTTATCAAAATGCTCCATGGTGCTGATATGAACCTGCGAAAATGGTCAAGTAACGCTCCAGAACTCGTGCAACATTTAACAACCGACCAATTGAACAGTCCGTACGAATTTAAATGTCTCGAATCGAGAAAGACTAGGCTTAAAATGGAACCCATCGTCCGATACATTCATGTTCCAAAGTCATGTAATCCCTAAGAGTAATGCAGTAATTACTAAGCGGAAATTATTATCCGAAGTATCAAAGCTCTTCGATCCTCTTGGTTGGTTATCACCGCCTACAATCAGAGCGAAACTACTGTTTCAAAAAACGTGGTCCATTGAAACCAACTGGCATCAAGAACTACCAAAGGACATGCAAGAATATTGGCTTAAATTAAAATAACACATCAACAGCATCGACAAATTTCGCATACCAAGATTCTTAGGTAACACAGAAAAACCTGTCAATTACATGCATTTTGCGATGCATCAGACAAAGCTTACGCTTGCGTTATTTACCTCGTCACCAAGAACAATAAGGGCGAGTACATATCGACAATTGTTGCTACAAAAACAAAGCTAGCACCAGTCGCAAAGAAAACATCGCTCCCTAGACTGGAACTCTGTGGCGCGCTACTTCTATCTCAACTTGTAAAGAAGGTCATTGAGTCCTGACCAACTATAGGTATGACGCTTCATGCATGGACAGATTCTATGATAGTTTTGGGCTGGCTACACAGAGATACAACCAGATGGAAGTCATTTGTAGCTAACCGGGTTAAGCAGATAACCAACATCGTTCCGGCAGAATTCTGGAGTCATGTCAGCTCGGAAGAAAACGCAGCTGATTGTGCTACACGAGGCATAACGTCTCATCAATTGTTAAACCAATATTTGTGGTGGGAAGGGCCTGAATGGCTAAAAGGTTGCGAGAGGAAAGATGCAGTAAAGATCGTATACCAGTCCCCAAAAATAGAAACAAAAGCGGTTTGTGTGAACACAGCCTTAGTGGAAAATAATGTTACATTTATTACTGAATTACTGCAAAATTACAGTTCGTTGACACGAATTGTGCGGATTACTGGCTGGGTTTCACGTTTCATCAAGCGAAATCGCAACAAAAAGATTGCAACACATGGTTTTCTGAAGTCATCAGAAATAAACAACGCTTATAATTTAATTATTAAAGAAGTGCAATCACAGGCATTTCAGCAAGAATTACATGGTATTAAATGTAAACAACACGTGAGCTCGAAAACCAAGATTTGCAGTCTAAACCCTTGGCTAGATGAAAATGGTTTATTAAGAGTTGGTGGACGTTTAAAACACGCCAGTATAAGTACATTGATTGGCAAAGCATCCCATCATCCTACCAAGCCACAGTCGACTTACTGATCTTGTCATTAGCCAGGCACACATAACAACTTTGCACGGTGGTCCCCGACTAACACTTTCTTACATAAGGGATAGATACTAGATCATTAGCGGAATCAGGACGGTAAAACGGCAGTTAAGACTGTGCGTTAAGTGTCGCCGATTTAACAGCGAAGTTCAACAGCAAATTATGGCAGACTTACCACGAGCCAGAGTCACTCCGTCAAGGTCATTCACTCATACTGGTGTCGATTTCACGGGCCACGTAGAGTTGAAAGTCAATAAAAGACGCGTGATCAAAACGACGAAAGGATACGTAGCAGTCTTCGTCTGCCTGTCAACCAAAGCGGTCCATCTGGAACTGGTTTCAGACCTGAGTACGGCCGCCTTTCTAGCAGCCTTTCGTCGATTCTGCTCCCGACGTGGATCACCAGGCCACATGTATAGTGACAAAGGTACAAACTTTGTAGGCGCTAATCGACTCATGAAGAAGAAGTACGTGGGACACTCAGAAAGTTTTGCGAAACTAAAAAAAATTGTTCTATACGTACATATATTTTTATTAAATATTTTCAAAGTACTTTCCACCAGCCTCTATACAAAGATTCATGCGCCTAAACCAGTTTTCAAAACACTTTTTCCAGTCCGCCGCAGACACCTCGTTTACAGCCTGCTCGAACGCAGCCAGCGCATCTTCCGGCGACGAAAATTGTATCCCTTTGAGCTGATTTTTTATTTTTGGGAATAAAAAGAAGTCACACGATGCTAGATCAGGGCTGTAAGGAGGGTGACCCAGGAGTTTGACTGGCGTGCTGTCCAGGAAGTCCCTCGTTTTGAGTGCGGTGTGCGCAGGTGCATTGTCGTGGTGGAGCAGTAGCCCGCGGAGCCCTGTGTTTGGTCGCTTGTTGCTTATAACAGAGAAAACTTCTGGCAAACATTTGGTAGTATACCATTCGGCATTAATGCTTCTTTGATCCCGTAAGGGAATTGATACCAAGTGGCCAGTCAAATTTAAAAAGCTAGCGATCAAAATCTTACCCCCGCTTCTAGATCGCTTCACTTTGGTAGGCGTTGGCTCATTTTGAAACACCCAAACAGTCGACTGGCGCTTGGTTTCTGGGTCGTATTGATAAATCCAGGACTCATCACCTGTAACGATGTCGTAAACACGCCGAGACGAGCCTGCTTCAAATTTGTTAAGCATATCACGGCACCATTCCACCCGGGCCTGCTTCTGAGCATCGGTGAGGTTGTGCGGCACCCAGCGTGATACTATCCTCCTCACGCGAAGATGGCTGTGTAGAATCTCGTGAACGCTTCCCGATCCAATCTTCAATATGTGTTGAATCTCCTGATATGTAATTCGCCTATTGTCTTGGATTAAATTTTTCACTGCTAGCACGTTTTCTTCGGTAACAGCCGTCAAAGGGCGACCGCTTCTTTCGTCATCCCCCAAAGTTGGTCGACCGCGCTTGAATTCGTTATACCAACGATACACGGTTGCCTTGGAAGGGCCTTCATCCATGAATGCCATTTGAAGTCTATCGTACGATTCATCCGGTTTCAGGCGACACTTGAAATCGTATAAAATCATAGCTCTAAAATGTTCCCGGCGCAGATCCATATTTCAGTGAGACACAATACTTTGAATTAACTCGCAAAAAATGTGGAGGGAAATTTTGAAATTGGAACTTACTTATTTTTACTTATAAATAATCATATTTTCGAAAAACATTATAACTGGCCAGTCTCCCATATATAAAAACTTTTTTTCGCAATACTTTCTGAGGGGCCTGGTATAAGGAGATTATTCAGAATATCAACCCGGACTTCTTTAATAAAATCGGTGAAATTAACATCCAGTGGCACTTTATTGCACCAGCCTGGCCTAACGCTGGTGGACTTTGGAAGGCGGCTGTGAAGAGCTTGAAATACCATTTAAAAAGGGTCATAGGCGATCAACGCCTTACGTACGAAGAGTTTTCGTTACTTTGCCAAATAGAGGCGTGTCTGAATTCCAGACCACTGTGTCAACTCACGGAAAATTCAGACGGCGACTGCCTTACTCCGGGACACTTCCTGACTGGGGCACCGATTTTATCACGGCCTCAAACTGAACCGGAATCATTAACGCTTAAAGTGCGATGACAACTCGTCCAAGCTATGACAAAGAATATCTGGCAACGGTGGTCATCGGAGTATCTGCAACAGCTACAAACCAGAACCAAGTGGCAAAAGGCACGACATAATCTTAAAGTCGATGACTTCGTCCTCATACGTGAAGAGAACGTACCTCCGGGTAAATGGGCAATGGGTCGAGTACACCTACTTCATCTTGGAAAGGACGGGTATGTCAGAGTAGTTATTGTCAAGACAAGCAATAACACCATACAGCGTCCAGTCAACAAGCTTGTACACTTGCCTGTAAATGATAAGGTATCCCCATCTAAACCCATGACCCAGAGTATGGATGAGTCTTCCACTCCGTCTTCAGATCATATTGAAAACAAAAGGCGGTCTCCGCGACCACGAAAGCAGAAAACATTGCAAGCCGTTTTCATCAGTGTTTTTCTTATGCTCTTATTTGCATCTCCTAGTCTACAGCAGAAAGTGACGTACAACGTTACGCAAATTACCGCGAACCAAGGACTTTACTTCGACAAGATGTCCAACCTCCAAGTTATCAACGTTATAAAAATTCATACTACAATTAGAGCACGAAGTAAAGGAACTTGAGCATTATCAAAAACTCCTTGAAAACCCAAACGCAAGAAGGCAAAAACGTGGTTTAATCAACGGAGTAGGGTACCTGGCAAACACATTGTTCGGAGTATTAGATGAAAACTTCGCTCAACAGTATAAGCAGGACATAGAAACAATAACTAATAATGAAAATCATCTGCAAAGGCTACTGAAGAATCAAACCTTGGTCTTGGAATCGGAATATAACATTCTGCGACGCAGCGAGGAGACTATGAAAAACAGTTAAAATTTTTAAAACAACATCTGCAAAACGTCTCTGACGAAATCAATAAGGTGCGTCTAGACAACAGAAACGGCATTTATCATCTTTTTTTTTTTTTCATTCATCATCCGCCCTAGCTGCGAGTATCATATTGTCAAACCTAATGCGAATCCAACACACACTTATCGACACCGTGACAGACATCAGCCACGGTTGAATCGACCCGTACCTTATTATGACTCCCGAAAAGCTGGCTCGTCAGATCAATATTATTTCCGGACAATTGCAGGGAAATCTAATGAGCCCAATCGAGTCATCAAACCTATCTGAGTTGTACAAGATTATGAAGGCGTCTGTAACGATGTATGAAGACTATCTTATTATAGAGATAATAATGCCGCTTGTGAGCAACGATATCTTCGAGTTGGATAGAATAATACCTGTTCCCCAGAAAAGGGGCTCGAATCACGTTCGCACTGTCCCAAGCTCACCGTATATTGCCTACAACATACAAAAGGACCTCGCTCTTCTCCTATCAGATAGCGACCTCCAAGCATGCTTCCATATAACAAGTAAAAATGGCCTACTGTGCTCCATTGATAAACCTATTTACAATTTAGGAATAAAACAGTCGTTATGCGATATCCAGACTGTAAGTAATTTGAGCACATGTAAACAAGAAGTGTCCACGTGCCACAATTATTGGGTTAAGTTACACAACTTGAATTCCTGGTTTTACACCTGTTGTGAGTCATGCGAACTCCGTATTTCCTGTATTGCTGATACAAGAACGACAGTTATACGGGTACACGTACAGTATTCACACCCACAACAACTACTTACGCTATTTGAACTTGCGATCAAAAATCGAAGTCCCAGAGGTTTCCATCTTGAACTCTCTAATAAATACAACCTTGCCCAACGATTTTGACGTTCCGGAAAACCACACCCATATGTGGAATCAGCTGAGAGAACAAATAGCCAATATAAGTTTGCATACGCGCCACCATTTTAGTCCACTTGCTTAGTAAAATAAATTAGTGATTTTACCACACTCAACACGGGCGGTTTATTTCAGTTTTCATCATCTCAAGTGTACAGAACTATCATCGTGCACTTGAACTAGGTGTATAGACCTTCGTCGTACACAAGCAATATGCATTTAAAATAAAACTTTTATATTTTTCCTTTAACCTTTAGCCTTATTATATTTTTATATGCCAGTCCTTTAGGCGTCCATACTTAAAAAATACCGTATTTACGGTTTGTTATTTGTGATTGTCCTTGTATCTGGTAAAAATAGTTATGATTTCTTTTTTATTTCATCCTCCATATATTTAGAGCAAAAAGGTTTTTTTTTATCAATTGTTTCAGCCGGTGTAAAGTTTGCTGCGCTCGCAGGGCACTTTATTTCAATAATAGCGCTATCCTCATCACCTATCAGACCATCTGGGCTTGCTCCGAGAAAAATTAAGCCCTAAAAGTTGCACAGCGTCTTTTAGTGTTATGGGTTCGTTTTCGTTTCCATAATTTGTAGCATCATTGCCTTTAAATGTATGGTATAATAGTTGTTTCACTATGTTTTTGCAAAACGTCGTTTCTCTGAGTTTGCAGACTTGGCCAAAGAATGAAACTGTCAACCTCATTTTTCTTTGCTTTAGCCATTCTTGATTGGCTCCTTGACCTATGGTTTTACATTGAATTTCGTGCCTTTTACACGCACTTTGGTGTAGTTCCAACAATAATTCTTTTTTTTCTGCTTTAAAACTTCAGTGTCGGTCGAGATCAGCTACCTTTGCCGTATTCCCATAATGCTCAACTGTAGGTGCAACAAATTCCTGAATAGTAATTTGCAACACCCCGTGTGACCCCGTCGCAATTGACTCAGCTGGTATGTGATGTGTCAAAATCAAAGCATTAGACCGGGTAGATAACGACGTATTGCTCACCAAGCTCAATAACTTAGGCTTTTCCCCGAAGTTACTTAAATTCTTCGCAAGTTACTTACGGGATCGTCAGCAGTATGTTCGACACGGTTGCTTTGTGTCCGCACCACATCATACTCGATCTGGAGTAAGTCAGGGTTCTATATTGCGACCCATGCTATTTATCATTATACCTTGAGAAGGTCCTCAAACATGTCAAATGTTTCCTTTACGCTGATGATCTTAAGTTAATATTTGGCTTGGAAAAAGTAGCAGACTCAACTACTCTGCAGGATGACATTGACGCATTCTATCAGTGGAGCATGGATAATAAGTTACTCTTCAATATTGCTAAATGCAGCGTCATGATCTTCAGTCGCTCGCGTAATCCCTGGCATGAAGAGTACTTTTTAGGCGGTGATCTGATAGCCCGCGTTAATTCTGTAAAGGATCTTGGAGTTCTGTTCGACACGAAGCACACCTTTCATGAGCATATGAGGACACTTGCTGCTGAGTCATATCGAATACTAGGATTTGTCCTTCGAAATATGCGCGAGTTTACCAATCCACATGCCATTTTAATCTCCTATAATACCCTACCAAATTTCTACTTGGTGTTTTAAATTTTAATTCTCTTGAAGTAAGGCGTAAGTACTTCTTGCTTATCGGTCTTCCGTATTATGCAGGGAGAGTCCGATTGCCAGGAGCTCGTGGCGCAGTTGTTGACGCTATTTGTTCCTGTGGTGCCCAAACAGCATGTTAGACCACGAAGCCTCTGGCTTTTGGCTGTACCTTCGGCTCGTAGGGTGTCCCGAGCTAGCTCGCCTCAAGTTCGGGCGCTCACAATACTATATGCCCTTCTGACATCAGCACCGGATTGTGATCTGTTTGCTGGGAGATGGATAGATGTGTGTCGTGAATGTTTAAGTTTTTGTGAGAAGATGGAAGAAAGTTAGATTAGTAAATAATTGTTATTTTTGTATTTTTTTTCGATTTATCGTGTTATTTTTAATTCGTTTTTATTTGTATATAGTTATATTTCATTTTACCTAATTCTTCTATGTTTCGTTTGTGTTTTTTTTTCTCATTGTATAACGCCGGGTGTGACCTGTAATGTTATACATTGTATATGTCACGTCGAAGTAATGAATCGTAGGACCACCATCATTAACCCCAATGCCTAGAGGCAATTCCTTTATTCTTGACTGGAGCGGGTGAACTTCAATAACACACAACGCTGGATTGAAACTCAGAGTATTTATTTGACTTGGTTACAGGCACTTTGAGTTTTCAAATGAACTTGAAGCTAAAACCACATCATATGGCTCGCTAGATCGCAAAGCCCTCGTCGAACGCTGGAGAAGATCTAGCAAGAAACTCCAGGATACTCTTTTAAATCTTTTTATAGATTACACAATCACTTTATGACAATTAACGTTACATGTTTATTAGGTTTTCAAACATCTATTCAATTGGATTTATTAATCAGTTATTATTTTTCACACACAGTAAGCACGATGCGCGTTCTATGTAGGCGGAACTTTAATATTGTTTTTTTTTAGACACTAATTACTTTGATAGTTAAATAAAGCTAGCAAACAATACTTAAATGCTGCTCAGTTTATTATTTTAACATTAAACAACCCCAATACTCATAAATACAAAGTTGTTTGTAGTGTATTATTGAAATAGTCATCTAATAACAAAACTTTCCGGTTTTCAAGTTTCCGGTGATCTGACAATCTTACTAATCAGAAACTTTCTCATTATTACATAGCTGTGTAAAATAGTCTTATGACTTTTTTAGTATTTAATCAATTACTCAAATTTGTTTAGTTCTCGTATTAAATTATTAAATCTGGTTATTGTTAATAGAAATTATAACATCCGCCATTGTTGACAACTGAGTTATAAGAATAACATAATCAAACACATTTACTTCGTCAAATGTGCAATAGTTAAAATGAAAACAAATCTATAAGTCCTACAATAAGTGTGCCCGTTTTATTTAAACATCTCGTATTAATTAAACATTGAAATTAGCATAACAAAAGATCTTCATTCCAACAGGTCAATAACTGATTCCACAATAAGCCAATAGATGGCGCTGAACCTTAATAAATATTTCTAGCAATATCTCAAGAGATGACAGGATTATCGAGTTTGTGTTAATTGACAATTAAAATTATTATTTTGGATAACGAATTAGCAAATACACGCCTCCGCGGCGACATATACATAAATAAATAAATAAAGGGTGGTGGTTTCTGACAGCCCCGAGAGCACTGTACGAGACCCTGAGGAGATCTTTGGGTAATTTATACTGAAGGTAATCGGTCTTGTTCATGTTTCCTGGTAGGTTTTCGACTTGAACCCAAAACACTTGTTTTGCTGTTGTCTATCCTCTAATAAGGACTTAAATCTTCGCCAGTTTAGTGTAAGCAAATAGTTCATTATCGAAAACCATAACGGGCACTACATTGTGAATTTGATCTCCTAGTATTGCGAGTTTTGTAAACAAATGAAGATCTTGGTATTGCGAGTTTTGTAAACAACTGAAGATCTTGTTTATTGTCTTCTTATAATTTAATTACTGTGAATAGATTGGACGTGTAGTTGGCTTCTTCGCTTGATATTTCGTTTATATTTAACGTTCGTTCGTTTGTAAGATATTAATTTCAGGTTTTTCATATTTATGTTCTGAAGCAGTTTTCCGTGTGTGTCACAATTTGATTTTCAATGCGAACTGCGATGAGCTGCTCGTAATTTCATTGTTATATTTGTATGTTATCAACATTATCATGAATAAAATGTGAATCGGATGGTTTTTACCATGATGGACAACAACGTTAACGTGTCTTATAATAAAAACTTAAAAAATTATACCAAAACAAACATACAAAATTAGGAAACGCAGAACGAAATACTTACAAACGGAATTAGTAATAAATAAAAAAAAAACAAGAAAACAAAACATTATATAATCAATAGCGTGTATATTGTAAACATTACAGATTATTAATTGTACTTTCCCGTACCTCTGAGACTGCTCTTCGGAACTTGTTGAGTGGGACACCGTGTAAATCGGTGTCTCGTGATTTGCAAAGACTGTTGTAGTTTCTGCACATTCAGAGTAAGGGAGCATTGAGGCCAAGGTTGGACTTGCGCAAGGGAAACGTGGAGACATTTTGTGATAAGATGTCTAGGTAGTTGTGTCTCGTGATGATGAATGGTACTTTGCCATATATTGATTGCAGTCGTGGGTTGTGCACACGACAATCAGAGTGTAGTTTCGTTCTTCCTTTTGAATGTCATATCTGTGCGTATTTATTTTGTAAGGATTTTTCTTATTAGTACGCAAGATTATATATTGGTATATTTTGAAGATGTTAAATAGCTTAGTGTCATTATAGACAGCAGACTTTTGTTAGCTTACCTTTTTTTAGCGTGGAGAAATGCTCATGCATACTGCGCTACCACGGGGAGATAGCGCAGTTATGTGGGACTCTAACCCACTAAAACTCCACGGTGTCTTCCTGTGCACGGGTACGCGTTAGCAATCACCGCGAACCCGCCGCGGCTGTCCGTCACCGGACCCTCCTCTGTGGAGTAAACCCCATCACCGGCGCACCAGAACATACTGTGCGCCGTGACCACCCCAGGGACCAAACCAGCACATGGGTGCCAGACGACCCCGTATATGGCACCCTTGGTCCCCTTGTGACGGGTCAGGGTCAATGGCCCCGCCACCTACCATTTTTCGGCCGCTGGGGATAGGGAGAGCGGCCAACGCTATATCGACACTCGTCCTCCCCTGCGGCCCCACCGCGTCCGTCATCAGACGGTGGCGACCGCGTCTAGGCCGCGGAAGGTAGGGAGAGCGGCGCACCGCAATACCGGCACTCCTCTCCCGCCGCGGCCTCCAACCCTCAGCCGCGATATCGTATGGGTATGGAAGACCCCATACGATATCGCGGCCCGCCTCAGTTGCGATGTCGCCTGTAACCAAGCGGCACCACAACCTACTAGTTGGCCGCTACGTCGTCGGCTTAATCGGCAAAAGCCCTGACGAGCAGCCCCTCTTCGGGTTCCTCTTCGCTTCACCGTGGGTGACCAAGCCACGGTTACTGAACCCCCCCGCCTCGACAATGCGGGAACCCACCGGGGAGGTTGTTAGCTTACCTGCGAATCAAATTTTTGACGGTTTTCTGCGTTATTGCAAAGTCAGGTTTATTCAACTGCATGTCCACTTTTCACTCACAACGGAAAAAAAAACGTCCAGCACTCACTTTGATAATGTAGAAACGATGTCGGCGATGCTTTCCGAAGTCTAAATTGTCCAATTTCTTAATCCTTCGAAACAAAGTGATAAGAGTTTAAAATTAGCAAGTTACTTGCGAGCCGGCTGGGTGTAGGCACGTTGCTTTGCTTACACTTTTTGACAGGCCAGCCGTTGTTGTTGCGATATTATAAACGGTGCGTCAATGGAGAACTCCAACTAATAAAAATAAAAGTCCGTGTGCGCAGTGCGCGCGTCAATGGAGAACTCCAACTAATTCAAATAAAAGTCCGTGTGCGCAGTGCGTGTTAGTCCACTTGTGATGATGATGATGATAGGAGTTCCAAATACGAAGTAAGCAAGTTACTTGCGAGCCGGCTGGGGCACGAGGGCTGTGTTTACTTATATTTAACAAGCCAACCGTTGTTTTGGCGACATTATAAACTGCGCGTCAATGGAGAACTCCAACCAATAAAAGTAAAAGTCCGTGTGCGCAGTGCGCGTTCGTACACTTGTGATGATGATGATAGGAGTTCAAAATACGAAGTAATCAAGTTACTTGCGAGCCGGCTGGGGCACGAGGGCTGTGCTTACAATGTTTGACAGGCCAGCCGTTGTTGTGGCTATATAATAAACGGCGCGTCAATGGAGAACTCCAACCAATAAAAATAAAAGTCCGTGTGCGCAGTGCGCGTTAGTACACTTTAAAGATGATAGACGTTCAAAATACGAAGCAATCAAGTTACTTGCGAGCTGGCTGGGGCACGAGGGCTGTGCTTAAAATGTTTGACAGGCCAGCCGTTGTGACTATATAATAAACGGCGCGTGAATGGAGAACCTCCATCCAATAAAATATAGGCCGAGTGCGCATTAGAATAGAATATACTTTATTGTACACCAAAAAAAGAAATAATACATATATTTTACAGCAACTTATTACCATGGGTACAAAGGCGGTCTTATCGCTGACAGCGATATCTACCAGACAACCTTTGGATGGACTAAAGAACTTAAAATAATAACAGGGGGTAGGGTGTACTGTTATATGATTTTTTTTTATTTATACATAAAAATTATATAGCTATATACACAAACTTCCAAATATATATACATACATAAAAAAAATATATAAATATATGTCGGAAACACAAGAGTTTCCTTCCATATACCCTCGGTCCTGTGGGCTTATCGTGGGTAATGCGCGCACGAGGCAGGTAACTTATGCCGTTTTAGAGATATTCCATTGTCCAATTCTAGTAGCAAGTTGACGCGCCAATTTCTAATCACTTTCACTAGCCTGATACTTTTAGACGCAACTCCACCGGCACCAATAATGCCACTCATTACACTTAATCGCGATACCGTCTCCAGTTCTTTCTACTCAAGTCAACCCCGCGCTACCGCGCGCCTTCGCGTCTCCCTCCAAATTGTCTGTCACGTGTCACTTTGCTCTAGGATTCAAATCCTTCACTAGCATTGGACACTGGAGAAAACTAAGTGTTACCAACCGAATAAAATCTAATTGAAATTTGAATCAGAAGCTAAATGTTGCCAATTAAACAAAACTGAATTAATAAATTTACAAGCGATATTTCTTCGTTCCCAACTATTAATCATTTACCTTCCTCCGATACGGCCATCTTGACATTCAAACGGTCCCACGTTTCCAAGAAGCGATGAACAACATCGTTACTCAATTGTGATAAAAAACAAAAACCAAGAGAACAAAAAAAAATTAAGTAACTAATAGTAATAGGTTAAGTTCGGCCGCTCCTGACCAAATAAAAAAAAATTACGTGGTCGTGACATCTTCCACGTGAAACCTTCAATCAACACCTTATATTACCAGCCTACAACAAAAATCAAGTACTTCTTTACTCATGAAAACATAATTCTCATAGCTTTCACACTGTTCATTTGTTTTCTCCATGTAAATCTAGGTCTCCACACCGTACACAACCATCGTCGTACTCTCGAAACAGACACCTCACCGTTTAGACAACCATATTAACACTAACACATTCTAAACGGTTACCGAAGCACCAGAGGTACCAGGTTCCCAACAGACGTCAAATCGGTCTCGAAGCACTTAGTGTGCCAGAAACCACCCAAACGCCCAACACAACATACCATGCCACATACACCAAACAACGGGTCACCGAGGCCCCAGAGGGATTAGGCACCCCCAGACACACAACAGGTCACCAAAGCCCCAGAGAGACTAGGCTCCGCCAGACAACAGGTCACCAAAGCCCCAGAGGGACCAGGCTCCCCCAGACAACCGGTCCTCTCGAAGCAACAAGACTGCCAGATACCCATGCCACATACACTAAACAACAGGTCACCGAAGCCCCAGAGGGACTAGGCTCCCCCCCATACATATCCAGCAATGTTTCTTGGTCCCACAGCAATTGCTGTGCCTCCTGATGGTCAACCCTGTGACTATCCTGCAACCATAGTCATCCTGACCAGGCCTCGTAACCCATCTCGGTTACAGCAGTCATCTTTTGACCACTCACCAGCCCATCTAAGGCTACAGCAGTCATCTCTGACCACTCACCAGCCCATGTTAGGCTACAGCAGTCATCTCTGACCACTCACCAGCCCATCTTGGGCTACAGCAGTCATCTCTGACCACTCACCAGCCCATCTTAGGCTACAGCAGTCATCTCTGACCACTCACCAGCCCATCTTAGGCTACAGCAGTCATCTCTGACCACTCACCAGCCTATCTTAGGCTACAGCAGTCACCGCAGTGACTACTCTTCACCGCACAGTCAGTCCTTTGACCATGCACACGACCTCACCATTGCTGAGTGATTTGAATCAGTCTTCACCATAGTACATTCAGTTACGTCAATGGGTACTTGATCTTTCAGATTTTCTCTAACTCATCATGAACCAAACAAAGCCTTTAATTCAACACATAATTGCCACCATTCAGAATTCCAATTCACTTCCAAACAGCACCTTTAAACCAAAATGAAATTTGTTATTTCAATCTTTACTCTCAGTATCAATCTTTATTCTGAATACTACGGCAACCTCACATTCAGGATTTCATACACAGCCAAAAGCATACTCAAAAACTCTATTCTATGTTCATGATTTCATACCAAACTCTCAGTACGATAGGTATAATAACTACCAACACCCAACATTACCAACTTTGCAAACTAAAAATTAAATCATGCACCGCACATCACCGACTTTACATGTGTTAACTTATCTTATCCAACTTGAATGAAATTACACTAAATAACGTTAGGTATGTTCACAATGACCAGCACAGACTATTCAACTATTCAACAAGTTAGCACAGCCATTACTGACAGTATTCTTCAAATTCCAAACTTATTATTCAAGTTAGGTAGGTAATAGACTTCCTACATGACACCACACAATTCACAAATACACACCTTTATTTTAAAGAGATGATACAATTATTAAAATTTAATGTTCAAGATTACCAAGGCAAAGCATCGTTGAACAACACAGAACAAGGAAACCATTCTTAGTTTCCTTCAAAAAAACAAAAACCCATGTACCAAGTACATCAAATAGAACCCAAGTATCCCATCCGTGGTCTACAATTCACAATAACTTAGCAAATACATTTGCTACACAGAATGCACTTTCAACTTAAACGCCGAATAAACTCTTGACTCCGTCATCTCTCTGACCCACGAAACTGAGAAACCGTTCTGTGAATTAAAATGTTGCCAATTGAACATCTATCTCATCCTCAGCCACGACTTGGAACAGTTATTGGCTCTCGAGCATCTCATCATACCTGAACACGTCTTCTCGACACCATCTAAATGTCTAGTTGCACTTGTCATTCACCGTAGTCAATTTAAATCATTTTTATCTGTAGGTATCATTAGAATGACATGTTATCAGTTGGTTAGTTCTCTACAATGCGATATATAACAACTACAGACATTAACTTTACCTTTATTCAACTGTTGGTAGCAACAAAACTAAACGCCAACTGTCTAGGCTATAGTAACGTTAATCCTCGTGATGTTTGCAGGTTGTAAGATTGCAAATCGAGTCGAACAACAAACTATTTCACTAAACTTTAACACCGGTTTGAAAATAATCTTGATTACATAGCTCTTAACTGAAAGTTATTGCATGTCTTTGCAACAATGCAAAAGTTAAAAGTCTAATCCTTACAGTGACTCACACCTTGTTACGATTTATTAATAATCTAGTCTTTATCTAGTAATTTTTAAGTTAAAAATCATATCAAAGTTATTTGTTTTGTATCATCAAACTTTTTCGAATGTTGACACTTACTTGTCACTGTCTGTATGTCTTGAGATGAGCAAGGGATGACGTTCTGTTATCGATTAATCGACGAATCGATTTTAAGGACAAAAAATTAATAAACGTTTTTTCAATCAATATCCAGTACTGAATCGATCCAGCGAATCAATATTTCACCCTAGAAAATCGAGATAAGATTTTTCTGTTCTGATATGAACCAAAATATCATTTTAAAAATAATTGAATGTATATCACAAACAAAAGTGAATTCAACGTAAACAAAATAAATATTGTTCCCTTATACCTGATACTTTAATTTAGTTGTAAAAACAACCCCAATCGGTCAAAGATGCTGGTGACGCCTAACACCAAATACTTGGGCGGAAATATTAAATTGTTTGCGTTTATCCCAGACGCAGGGAGCTGGTTTAATTAAATAGTGGACTGTATGAAGCGGGGTCGAAAAATACGTGAGTCTGACCTTGCAAAATACGGGACGAATTAGGACGACGAAATTGTACATGGACAAAGGAATTTGGCAGGAAAATGCAACACCACTGACCTGTAGATTCACCATCAATCTTCCACGTCCGCCGGCCGAAGGTTCGAGACCTTGCTGGATCAGGGCAGCGCACGAGAGGGCGCACAGACGCCTTTCACAGCTAATACACGCACTTTACGTAGTGTTTTAGATAATAGTTCGTAAATGCGCTCGCGACAGTTCACAACCGTAAATTTGTAATAAAATTAAAAAGGGAGCAGGCAATTAGTAACACTGCCCTCGTCGAAGCACGCGACAAGACAATAGAGTCTTCACACCGTCACCGTAGACGGTGACAAGGACAGCGATAGTCCGGGTGTGCATGAGGGAAAAGGATGGGACACGACAGGATAGTGACGCATTTTGCAAGTCATTTCTTACTTCTACCCTACAGTGAAAATCATAAGCTAATACGAAATCCAACATCCCCCCAGCCTTGAAGAAACCCTTCAAAAAAAGGTTTGAAAACTAAGAAAATCGCTATATTTAGCAACTTCAAGGATTAACTAGAGCGGAGAAATATAATGAAACTTCTAACTTTAACTTAACTAACATAAAATAAGCTAATTAATACTTATAGGCGTAAAAATATATACAATAGAGATATATGAATATATGGCTATTGAGTCGGCAGAGGGCATAACCGCACTACTGGTCGTTTATAAGTACCGGTTTTAGTTTTTACTTCCGCTACGCGAACAACACCATCCTTACCAGGGTATACATTGGTAACCACTCCTAATGGCCACTGTAAGGGTGGAGCGTTATCTACATTTAACAACACTACAGTACCGACTGTAATAGGATTAGACGGAGTATTCCATTTTTCGCGTTGTTGCAAGTTATGTAAATATTCCGACTTAAATCGCCTCCAATACGATTGAACTATCGAATCCATTAAAGAGAAACGAGACAACAGATCTGTTCGTTCTTCGGATAAGTCGGCTGCAGGTAAGCATTCTAGTGGAGTGGTAGATAAAAAATGCGCGGGAGTAAGTGCTAATGGCTCTGATGGATCAGAGCTCAAAACATAAAGAGGACGGCTATTTAGCACTGCCTCAATTTGAATAAGAATGGTCGACATCTCTTCAAAGGTGAGAACTTGATTACCGATTGTTCGAAATAAAAGAGACTTGGTGCTCTTAACGTTCGCTTCCCATATCCCTCCGAAGTGACTTGCTGTAGGAGGGTTCATTCGCCACGTGATGCGGTTCTTCGCGAGTTCATGACTAAAACTTTGATAGTAATCAGCGGTTTGTAAAAACTCGTGAAGTTCATTAAAATATTTTTTAGAAGCGACAAAATTAGTCCCGTTATCGCTATATAAGAAATTACAAGGACCTCTTCGCGATATGAATCGTTTAAATGCGTCAATAAAGGAAGCGGAAGTTAAGTTAGAAACTAATTCGATATGCACTGCTTTTGTCACGAGACAAATAAAAATACAAATATAAGCTTTTACACTTCGTATGCCCCGTTTGCGGTAAGGAGTAACATAAAGTGGACCTGCGTAATCGGCGCCCGTATGTAAAAATGCTTTGCATTGCTCTAACCTACATTTAGGCAAATCGGCCATAGGCGGAAACGTAGGCTTAGGATTAACTCGGAAACAATCATTACATTTGTGTATGTACTGTCGAACCACACGTCTAGCGGAAATAATCCAATATTTTGTAACGGATGTGACGTCAGCCTACGTGCAACCGACCAATGCCCGCCGAGCCCGCCGAATCTAAGCCGCCATATTGAAGCCCCCTCTAGTCAAGCCATGTCAAGCAGCGGGGATGTGTTAATATAAGTGATTGCCAGTCATTTATTTCTCTCTCTTTCGATTGTGAATACAAGATCTGAAGAAACCTCTGCCCGGTTTTTATTTATCCGTTTCACTCAGAAGTGGTATGAACAAAAAATAATCTTCGTTTAATAACACATCCACGCCACAACCGCAAGATCACCTTGACTCTATAGAAAAATCGAAGTAGTATGTGTTATCCACGGCCGGAACGACACTAAGAGCTTCACTGCGTTTTCTACACTCTGCCATCGACCCAACTGCACGCCGAGCAAGACTGCATCAAAGTGTTCAACATGTGCTGCGTGTGACTGCACGGAGAGGTCCTAACAAGGACCGAGAGCTGCCAGGAGTCACAGCCAGTCTGCCAGGAACCACAGCCAGTCTGCCAGGAACCACAGCCAGTCTGCCAGGAACCACAGCCAGTCTGCCAGGAACCACAGCCAGTCTGCCAGGAGCCACAGCCGGTCTGCCAGTTGCCACAGCCAGTCTGCCAGAAGCCACAGCCAGTTAGCCAGGTGCGTTGTCTTTCTCATTTCCATATTCGCAATATCGATAACTCTAATTCTATCCAGGCCAAAGCCACTTTGTTTTACTCGTCGCCATATTTTCAATAATAAGGATAAAACTAGTTTGCATAACCAGCATCCGTGTATGTGCGTGTATGACTATGTTTTTACGTAAACGAAACAAGAGTTATAAGGATAGTAGCAGATGGCGTTCTGTAGTTTGTCTACCCTCGTGGGAAAAAGGCGTGACTTCATGTATGTGCTTATTTACTGTTGTCTGATCTGAGGTACTATAATGAACTCTTATTCTAGCCACGCCATAGCCACTTAGTCTATCAGTAAAAACAAAATAGAACACCGCCACTTACATACTTTGTGCCTCTGTGTTGATTACCGCGCTTTAAATGTCACTGCAAAATAAATATTCCCCTTACCTTATAAATAAAATAAAATAAAATAAAATAAAAAAGCCTTTTATTTCCTGTATTACAATTTTTTAGTAATTCTTAAAATAGATTTATAATTTTTAAACAGGAACCCCTCTCAGGTGAAGGCCTCTTCCAGAGATTTCCACTTTTCTCGGTCTTGAGCAATATGATACCAGTTAAATCCGGCTATTTTTTTGATGTCGTCTTCCCAGCGTGAATGAGGTCTTCCTTTGTGGCGTTTGCCCTGAGGACCTTTCCACGTTGTGACCGCTTTGGTCCATCTATTGTCTTTAAGGCGCGCCACATGGCCAGCCCATCTCCATTTTAACTTTTGAGCGTGGCTAAGAGCATCGATTGCTTTTATCTTTGAACTAATCTTTGCGTGTCTTATCTTATGTATTTTCTTTATGTTCAACATACTGCGTTCCATTCCTCTCTGGACTGTGGTTATTTTGTTTCTTATTTTATTAGTAAATTTCCATGTTTGGCACGCATATGTCAAGCATGGAATAAGACATGTCTCCATAACGTTCTTCTTTAACTTAACGGACATGTCACTTTTAAAAATTTCTTTGAGGCTCCAGTACTTATTCCACGTATTTTTTACTCTCCTCTCTATTTCAAGTTCATTGCTATTCCTGTTAAAACCAATTTGCTTCCCTAAATAAATGTAATTTTCCACATATTCCAACGGTTCGTTATCAATTGTTAAATTTGTCTTTGCATAGTTTGACATAGCTTTTGTCTTTGATATGTTCATTTCGAGGCCTACTTGTTTGCTAGCTTTGTGGAGAGTGTTGATCATATATTGTAGCTGAGAGGTCGTTTCTGATAACAGTACCAGGTCGTCTGCAAATCTAAGGTGATTTATATATTTGCCTTGAATCAATAAGCCAAGGTTTTTCCAGTCTAGTTTACTAATAATGGATTCCAAAACAGCAATGAAAATTTTTGGGGATAGGGGGTCGCCTTGGCGCACACCTCTTCTTACAGGAAAGCTTGGGCCAACAGTTTCCAACTTGACTCTGCTAGTGCTCTTCTTGTACAAGTTTCTTAATATATCTATATACTCGGTCTCTACATTTTGAGCTTTTAAAGTTTGCCATATACTTTCGTGTGAGACAGTGTCGAAGGCTTTTTGGTAGTCTATGAAAGCGATATACAAAGGTCTTTGGTGTTCCTGGTATTTTTCGATTATGAGCTCTAAAGTATGTATGTGATCGGTAGTAGAGAATCCCTTTCTGAATCCTGCTTGTTCAATGGGTTGTTTTTGTTCCAGTGATGTGCTTATTCTCTGATTTATGATCACAGAAAAGAGCTTGTACATAGTCGGCAGTAGGCTTATAGGTCTATAGTTGCCGATGTCTTTAGGATCTCCTTTTTTGTAAATTAGAATTATATTAGATTCAGACCATTGTAATGGCGTTTCTGAGGACTTTATTATTTTATTGAAGAGATTCGCTAATGGCGTGGCTAGAATAGTGTGGGCTAACTTTATGGCATCATTTGTGATATTGTCAGAACCTGGACTCTTATCCGATTTTAGTTTCCGTATTGCCTCTATAATTTCAACGTAGTCTATTGGTTCTATGTGGTGGTTAGGGCTTTCGCATTCTAATAATTGGTTTTGAGAAAAGTTTTCAATTCTGCTCGAATTTGAAACCGCGCTGTATAAGTTTCTGTAGTAATCGGTTGCAACTTTTATGATGTCGTTTCGGCTGTATTTAGTTCTCCCTGCGTCTTGTAAACATTCAATCCATGTTTTATTAGTTCGTAGTTCTTTGAGACCTTTTTTTAGACTTCCTTTTTGTTCCAGATGTTTTTTAATAATTTCCGCTCTGTGTGTCTTATAATCAATTTTTATATATTTACTTGTAAGTTTATATAGAGCTTTTAGTTCGTTTTTCATGGATCGAGTTTTTTTACTGGTTTTTTGTAGTTCTTGTCTTCTTTTTATAAGGTTTTTTGTGCGTTCTGCTAGAATGTTGCGGTTTGTTGCTGGATTATTTGTACTTGTTGCTCTTTGTAAACTAATTTGGATAAAATTTATTAATTTGTCGTGATATACTTGTACTGTCTCTTTTTGGTATCCATCTTGAAGAGCAGGTAGGAAATTTTTCAAGCTCTCCTTGTATGCTAATATGTCTTCTTCATTTTTAAGTGAGCTGAATTGATTATTCTTATATCTGGCTCTACTTTTTATTGGTTTTGTAAGAGACACACTTGCTCTTAGTGGTCTGTGGTCTGAAGGATAGTTTAGATTTAGTGTTTCGATGTTTTGAAATATATGTGGTCTATTTGATAGTATGAAATCTATTTCGTTTTTATATTGTCCGTTTGGGGAGAGCCACGTCCATCGTTTTTTTGTTTTTTTCTTATAAAAGGTGTTCATGATTGCCAGCTTGTTTTCCAAGGCGAAATCTATGAGTCTTTGTCCTCTGGCGTTTCTTTGTCCGTATCCGTTGGCTTTTGTTACTAGATGTTCGTCTATTTGTGGTTGCCCGATTTTCGCATTAAAATCTCCCATTATTATGATATCTTTATAAGCTATATCAAAGGCCTTATAGATGCTTTCATAGAAAAGATTGAGCTCTTCTTCTATTGCTGCCTCTGTGGGGGAGTATACTTGAATTAACGAGAGCTGATTACCTGGTAAGTTCAAGTTGAGTACAGCGACTCGTTCGGAGATGCCGATATAGCTTACCATATATTGTCGGAGATATTTTCTTACCATGAAGCCAACTCCATACTTGCCTGGTGTGTGACCTGTGTGGCAGAGAATAAAATCCTCGTATTCCGATATTACATTGCCAAGACGTCGCACTTCTGAAAGGCCAATGATATCGTATTTTATATTTTTTAGAGCTTCATTCAGTTCAATTATTCTTTCGTACGATGAAAGTGTTCTTACATTGTAGGTTACTATGTAGAGCTGGTTTATGTTTCTATTTGGAGGTTCGTATAATAGTGTCTCTGGAAGGTTGTGGTCATAATCTTCCTCGGTGACCAACCGGCTTGGAAGATGTGTTTCTGTGCTATTTGATTTCTGTTTGTGATATGCATTGTCTGAGAGAGGCGACACTGGTTGCTACATGTGACTGATGTTCTTGCTTGTATTCTCATGCTCCTTACCTTTACTATTCTTGTTTACTAGGAAGTTCAGTATACCCGGCTTAACCTGCAGCCCCTCTGAAAAACTAGATGATCTCTGGGATGATGGGCCACTCGTTGGTAAAGTTTTATTTTTCTTAGCGACTTGATTACTGCGTGGGATAGTGATCTCTGTGTTCGAGTTATTTTGTGGCGAAATTGAGAGATTCCTTTTTCTGTTATCTGATATACTCTTAGATTCAGTCTCTGTTTTCTTATTTAATGTTATCAGTTTATCGTATTTTATAACCACTTTATGCCCCTTCTCTACCTCCAATTTGGCCTGTTCCTGTAGTTCTCTCCTTTTTTCCAATATGTGCGGGGGGTAGTCTTCATTTAAGTAGTAAGCAGTATCCCTTAGTATGCCCTTTTGCTTTAGAATTTTGATTTTATTGCCCAATGTGGTGAATGTTACTACAATTGGTCGGGGCTTTCCAGTTTTCCTGCCTATTCTTCTGAGTTCTTGTATGTCATTATAATTTAATTTTATCTGGAAAAACTGGTTTAAAAAAGCAATTACATTATTTTCCAGCTGTGAATATGATCTTTCATTTTCTTCAATGCCGAAAAACACTAAATTTCTCTGTCTGACCTTCCTTTCCAAGAAGTGTAATCTTTTTTCTTGATTTTCTAGTTTTTCTTCCAACTTTTTCTGATTTTCTTCCCAAATTGTAAATTTTGCTTCCAGTATTCTGTTTATATTTTCGGTTACTTTCTCGGTTATTGTTTCACCACTTTTCGCAATAGCAAGTTTTTGTCCATCCAGGTCCTTTTGGATTTTGCGTAGTGCTTCCATAACTTCATCCATATTTGCGTTTATTTTTAACAAAAAACAAAACGACAAAATATTACAAAATCCAAAAACAAACTCACAAACTGAAAGTTCTAAAAGAATAATTTATCGGTGGCCGGGTTCGAACTCAGAACACGAGACACGCAGGTCCAAGTAAATCGGAAACACGCTGATTGTGCCTGTACTAATAGTGGTGAAATTATTGATCTGTGTAAACAAACTTGGTGATTTTGACGTATAGGTTTGATGATTATAGTTATTAAAGCTTGTGGGTACTACACAGATTCACCAATACCATAGTCACTTTTGGCACACTTTTTTCTGATCCAGATTAGCAATAATAATCACTTGCACTGATTCTATGCATAAGATTTTGCGCACGCAACTTAAACTTGTGGTATTCCTCAAGTAAAGCGATTGTAAGAGCGCGAGTTTGTTTAAATACACTATTTTCTAAATTATTTCTGCGGAGCGTACATAAACACGACTATTCGCTTCCAAGTCAGCGCCTACCCTCCCCTTACCTTATATAGAATATCAAGTTTCTGAGTTAGCTGGCAAAGATAACTTTAACTTTTACGTATCAATATGGTCCAAAGCTACAATCAATTAGAAATTAATCCAGATGACGCTCACAAAACAGATTTTAGAACTAGCCAAGGTCACTATAAGTATACCAGGGTTCCATTATATACTATTCCATAGTAGCAGAAACTGTCGGTAGATCTGTCAATACCCAAAACTAAAGTTGGAATTTTTAGAAGATTTACTTCTACCCTTAACTGAGATAAATTCTGGTGTTATAATTTTATAAAATGTTTAACAAGAAGGGACTTAATATTGAAAGTTAAAAATATGAATTCTTGTAAATCCACTAGTTTAGAAAAATCAATTTTCTTAAATGGTCAGGTCTAATTGCCGCCAGCAGTATACAGCCGGGTTGGCAGATTCAAGTTTCATTTGCCTAGTAGGTAATGTGTATCATGTGGGTACGTAAATTTAACGAATAGTGCAGTTATTTTATGAAGTTTATTCCAAATTTCGCGTTGATTGTGTACGCGTTAATGGATTAGTTTTGAACAATAATTGCAAAATATTTCATGTTCTAAGCCTGTGTTGGCTTGTATGACCCCGCGATTCCTACAGATACATACGGATGAGTGTAAGTTAGGTAGATAGATAAGGTAGTGCAAATGCATCATAATGACTTTGGTCACTATGTTTAATGAAAATATATTTTGCCTTTTTGGTTGCCCAATCATGGTGTGAGGTACCATATTAAGGCCTTCACGAGCAGACATTAAAAAAAAAATGTTTGGTAATGTTAAACAGTTTAGGTACATATTAAATGATATTGCTTGTCCACATGCTACTGGTTACTTTAAACGTAGAAATAAAACCATTCATAATACTTGACGGGCTAATGATTATAGTAAAGTAAAGTCAAGTCAAGTAAAGTCAAGTCAAGTAAAGCCAAGTCAAGTAAAGCCAAGTCAAGTAAAGCCAAGTAAAGTAAAGCCAAGCAAAGTAAAGCCAAGCCAAGTAAAGTAAAGTAAAGCCAAGCCAAGTAAAGTAAAGCCAAGTAAAGTAAAGTAAAGCCAAGCCAAGTAAAGCCAAGCCAAGTAAAGTAAAGCCAAGCCAAGTAAAGTAAAGTAAAGTAAAGCCAAGCCAAGTAAAGTAAAGTAAAGTAAAGCCAAGTAAAGTAAAGTAATGCCAAGCCAAGTAAAGTAAAGCCAAGCCAAGTAAAGTAAAGCCAAGCCAAGTAAAGTAAAGCCAAGCCAAGTAAAGTAAAGCCAAGCCAAGTAAAGTAAAGCCAAGCCAAGTAAAGTAAATCCAAGTAATGTATAGTAAAGCGTAGTAAAGTATAGTAAAGCCTAGTAAAGTATAGTAAAGCCTAGTAAAGTAAAGACAAGCCTAGTAGAGTAAAGACAAGCCTAGTAAAGTAAAGACAAGCCTAGTAAAGTAAAGACAAGCCTAGTAAAGTAAAGACAAGCCTAGTAAAGTAAAGACAAGCCTAGTAAAGTAAAGACAAGCCTAGTAAAGTAAAGACAAGCCTAGTAAAGTAAAGACAAGCCTAGTAAAGTAAAGACAAGCCTAGTAAAGTAAAGACAAGCCTAGTAAAGTAAAGACAAGCCTAGTAAAGTAAAGACAAGCCTAGTAAAGTAAAGTCAAGTCTAGCCTAGTAAAGTCGAGTCAAGTCTAGCCTAGTAAAGTCGAGTCAAGTCTAGCCTAGTAAAGTCGAGTCAAGTCTAGCCTAGTAAAGTCGAGTCAAGTCTAGCCTAGTAAAGTCGAGTCAAGTCTAGCCTAGTAAAGTCAAGTCAAGTCTAGCCTAGTAAAGTCAAGTCAAGTCAAGCCTAGTAAAGCCCAGTATTACGCCTAGTAAGCCCAGTATCACGCCTAGTAATGCCCAGTATTACGCCTACTATTACTCCTAGTAAAGCCTAGTATTACGCCTAGTAAAGCCCAGTATTACGCCTAGTAAAGCCCAGTATTACGCCTAGTAAAGCCCAGTATTACGCCTAGTAAAGCCCAGTATTACGCCTAGTATTTGTATTTGAATAAACCTACCTTAGGAATCATGCTTAACTTTAAATATTGCACCTACCACTATTTGTCTCTGATCACTCAAAAAAACGGTAGAAAATGCCTAAGGGATTAAGGCCGCCTCTGTACGTTTGTGTGCATGAAGTATTAAATAAAATAAATATTACGGCTAGTAAAGCCTAATTACGCCTTGTGACGCCTTGTTACGCCTAGTAACGCCTAGTTATGCCAAAGCAGCCAAGCCGGCCAAGCCAGGCCAAGCCAGCCAAACCGGCCAAACCGGCCAAGCCAGGCCAAGCCAGCCAAACCGACCAAGCCAGGTCATGCCAGCCAAACCGACCAAGCCAGGTCATGCCAGCCAAACCGACCAAGCCAGGTCATGCCAGCCAAACCGACCAAGCCAGGTCATGCCAGCCAAACCGACCAAGCCAGGTCATGCCAGCCAAACCGACCAAGCCAGGTCATGCCAGCCAAACCGACCAAGCCAGGTCATGCCAGCCAAACCGGCCATGCCAGGCCAAGCCAGCCAAGCCAGCTAGAATATTGAATGAAAAAATAAAGCTTCTGATAACGCAAGTGATCATGTGTACAAAAGGGAAGTTTTTATTGTAGTCTCCAGACTACAATTAGTGCTGGTCATAATATAGTAACAAGCCTTTCAAAGAAAACTTATTTGCCTAAGCCATTACTTATTTGCCTAAGCCATTACTTATTTGCCTAAGCCATTACTTATTTGCCTAAGCCATTACTTATTTGCCTAAGCCATTACTTATTTGCCTAAGCCATTAGTTATTTGTCGTAGCCATAACTTATTTTTCATAGCCATATTTTATTTTCCATAGCCATAACTTATTTGCATTAAATGCGGTACACTGGTTTGCAAGAAACGGTCAAGTCCATATTGAAAATGCATTTATGTAAAGTGTGTAATTATAGAAACTGGATTAAGGGCATAAAGTATACGTGGTTACAAAAGCTCACGGATGCTCAGTCGGTAAATGAGCTAAGACCATATATACGTGGGACACTCAGAAAGTTTTGCGAAACTAAAAAAAATTGTTCTATACGTACATATATTTTTATTAAATCTTTTCAAAGTACTTTCCACCAGCCTCTATACAAAGATTCATGCGCCTAAACCAGTTTTCAAAACACTTTTTCCAGTCCGCCGCAGACACCTCGTTTACAGCCTGCTCGAACGCAGCCAGCGCATCTTCCGGCGACGAAAATTGTATCCCTTTGAGCTGATTTTTTATTTTTGGGAATAAAAAGAAGTCACACGGTGCTAGATCAGGGCTGTAAGGAGGGTGACCCAGGAGTTTGACTGGCGTGCTGTCCAGGAAGTCCCTCGTTTTGAGTGCGGTGTGCGCAGGTGCATTGTCGTGGTGGAGCAGTAGCCCGCAGAGCCCTGTGTTTGGTCGCTTGTTGCTTATAACAGAGAAAACTTCTGGCAAACATTTGGTAGTATACCATTCGGCATTAATGCTTCTTTGATCCCGTAAGGGAATTGATACCAAGTGGCCAGTCAAATTAAAAAAGCTAGCGATCAAAATCTTACCCCCGCTTCTAGATCGCTTCACTTTAATTGACTCTGAGCACTCGTCGCATACAGACGTGCTCATCAATGCAGTAAAAATAATTTAAATTAACGTTTTAGCATAAATCGTGACCTAGTTTTTTTTTTTTTTGTATATTGACGTGTAATATTGACATTCTTTGAAATTGCAAATAAGTGAATAATGGACTGACTGGATTATATTTTATTATAATCTAAAAGATGGAAGGCAGCCCCTTTAATCGGAGTGGGGTGATGCGGCGCAGCCCTCCTTCAACACCTACACCGACCCAGGCCCAACAACCCAGACGTCTTCAAGCCAAGGAAGAAATTGAAGTGGTCTCAACTGCGGAGATACAGAACTGGATGGGTTCCATTGAACAACACTTGGGTGAGGTGTGTGCTATTGCGTCTGAAGGAAAACTTAACTCAGATCAGAAGCTAAAAATAACCAATTTGTGCCGTAAGGTTGGATATGGAGTCTCGCAACTGGCTGTTCAATACCAGTCGCTTAAACAAAATGCCCTGAGGACCCATAACTCCCTAAAAATATTGACCGAAGAAAGAGACTGCGTAACGGACCTAAAGGAGTGTGTAATGGAGATGAACCGGACTTTTAAGGAATCCTGTGCAAAGCAGCAGGAAACAGCTGCATCATCTTTTGCAGACATGGTGAAGAAGGGGTCTAACAACTTCGTTCGTCCTAATACTTTTAGCTCCGTGGCGATTTATCCCACCGACAGTTCAAAGACCAGCGATGAAACCAAGAACATAGTCCAGAAAATGATATGCCCTGGTGAAATGAAGCTGAAGGTGAGAGGCGTACGCAAGATAGGGAAAGGGGGACTCATAATTAGCACGGAGACAAAAGAGGACCTAGATAAGCTGAGGCAATCAGTTCAAACTGCTTCGTCAGGGCTTACCGTCAATGAACCGAAAAGGCGCAACCCCCGCATAATAGTGATTGGAGTTCCAGCATCAATGGCGGAAAATGAGGTTTATAAAGCCATTTACGATCAAAACTTAGCCGACAAACTGCCATCTATATCAAAAGATACCTTTTTGACCTTAATCAAACTGAGCCACAAGTCTGGTAGGAAAGATGGTGAAAACTGCAACTACATCTTAGAAGTTCCTGCGATCATTCGCAAGGCTCTCATCACTCAAGACAGATTGTTCATAAATTGGACTTCCTGTCCGGTACGAGACTTCACACTGGTAACGAGATGTTACAACTGTCAGCAGTACGGTCATGCGGCCAAGACATGCAAAGTTGCTGCCCCCACATGTGGACATTGCGGTGAAGAAGGACACATTATCCACGACTGCACAAAGAAAACCGAAGCGCCAAAATGTGCAACATGTCTGCGCTTCAAAAAACCAGCCAGCCATAAAACGGGCGATCAAGAGTGTCCTGCAAAAAAATCTGCCGAAAACAGGTACATTAACTCGATTGATTATGAAGGCGCCTAAGAGCGCCACATATTCGAATATATTTAAGACTTAATTTTATTGTTCGTTTATTTTTTTTTATTTTTATTTTTTTTTCTCTTATACTATGGATAATACCTTATTGAACGATATAGATAATACTTTTCGTACCGATGCAAAGTCATGTGAGGTTGAGGACTGCAGGCAATATCTTTCTGAATATCAAAACTCACTAACCATACTGACTCAAAACATTCGCAGTATTTATAAGAACATAGATAGCTTTAACGTTTTTCTCCATAGACTTAACTTTGATTGTGACATAATGGTACTAACCGAGTGCTGGCTATCTAATCGCCAGGAACACCTCCCAGAAATGCCGGGATACAACTTATTGTATACAACAGTAAACAACAATCAAAACGATGGTGTGGTTGTTTATTGCAAAGAATCATTAATAGTCACAATCGAAGAACCAATACTTCAAGACTGTGTGGGTAATTGTTTGGTTATCAAAATTGGTACAAGTACAGCAATAATCACTTTATATAGGTCCCCTTCTGCTAGAAACTTTGACTCTTTTCACGCATCCTTAAACCAGATTTTTGAAGCACTAAGCTCGTTTAAGAATGTTATCTTAACAGGTGATATAAATATAAACATTAACTCTGAAAACCACGATCTTGGGACCCAAGATTACCTTAATATCTGCTCATACCATGGTTTTCTCCCCGCACACACTTTGCCTACTCATCAGAGCGGTTCCTGTCTGGATCATATGATGATCAAATCCAACTTTTCATATTTTACGCTTGTTACTAACTCAACTATTACAGATCATCACGCTGTTCTACTAACCCTTAAATTAACGCTGCCTAAGCTAAATCGTCCCCAGACGAAAACGCAATTAAACACAAACAAACTCGAATATGATTTATGCAATCTTGACTTTAACCCAGTTTACAATACTGCTGACGCTAATTTTGCTTTATCGTACTTAATAAAACATGTTCAATTAGCAATATTACGTAATACGACTTCTATTATAGTAAACAAAAAACTTCGTAACATCAAGCCTTGGATGACTCCTGGTCTAATTCGGTGTATAAGACACAGAGATAAACTTCATCAACGATCTAGGAGTAACCCTGATAATCTAATCATTAAAATAACCTATAAGAGATACAGAAATTTTTGCAACAACCTCCTAAAGAACTTAAAAATTAATTACGATAGAAATGAATTAAATAGAGCAGGAAACAATAGTAAGCAACTTTGGAAACATATTAAGAACGTCACCTACAGGACAAAACAGCGTGAATCAAATTCGAGCTTGCTGCTTTCTAACCCATCACCTCTCTTGTCAGCCAACCACGTTAATAACTTTTTTGTAAATGTCGGGAAAACTCTTGCCGAACAGATTCCAAAACATTACTGTGTTCCTCCATGTTCCCAAAATAATAGATGTGCTTTAAAATCTTTTGGCTTGCTGGATACTGACGAATACGAAATAACCCGAATCATATCTGGTCTAAAAGATGACTGTGCAGTTGGATGGGATAATATAAGCAATAAGATCCTTAAAACCTTTAAGCATATCCTAGTACCTCCCTTAACGCATATATTTCGTATTTGTTTATCTGAAGGTATTTTCCCTGGATATCTAAAAAAAGCAGTTGTAATCCCTATCTTTAAAACCGGAAACAAAAACTTAGTAAATAATTATAGACCGATATCTTTACTCCCTTCAATATCTAAAATACTAGAGAAAATTGTAAACAATAGACTAGTTAATTACCTAGAAAAAAACAATCTATTATCATCTGCGCAATATGGGTTCAGAGCCAAATTATCCACAGCCGATGCGGTGCATAGTCTGACAGATTATACCGCAGAAGAACTTGGCAAAGGAAACCAGACCCTGGGAGTTTTCCTTGATCTAGCCAAAGCCTTTGATACGGTGTCCGTTCCAATGCTTCTAAAAAAATTGGAGGCTTTAGGAATTAGGGGAACACCGCTGAAACTTTTTGCTGACTACTTAGACGATCGATCTCAATATGTTAAAATAGACGATATTACTAGCGATGAGCAAAAGAGTACTGGTTATGGTGTTCCTCAGGGAAGCATACTGGGCCCAACCCTATTTCTGATTTACATTAACGATCTGTGTAATTTAGATATTAAACAAGGCAAACTCATATCATATGCCGACGACACGGCGTTAATCTTTACCGCGAAAACCAGTAATGAATTGTACGAATTCGCTCAACAAGGTTTCAATACTGTGACTAATTGGCTACAAAGCAATTTACTAACACTAAATGCTGACAAGACAAAATATATTCACTTCTCCATGCGCAAGCCTCAAGTTAACATTACTAACTCTCATCTGTATGCCCATAAATGTGGTTTCCACCCAGTCAGCATGTGTAATTGTCCTTTCATCCTCAAAACAGGCAACATAAAATATCTCGGGGTTATTATAGATGAAACACTCTCCTTTAGACCTCATATAGATAGCCTAGTTAATAGAGTGCGCAAACTAATTTATGTTTTTAAAAAGTTGAGGACGATTGCAGATACAAAATTGATCAAACAAGTCTATTTGGCCTTAGGTCAATCTGTAATCCTATACTGTATCACCTCATGGGGTGGCGCACTAAAAACGCATCTACTGCCTCTTGAAAGGGCTCAGAGAGCAATTTTAAAAGTAGCCAATTTCCACCCTTTTCTCTACCACACTGATCTGCTCTACAAATCCTGCAACGTGCTGACTGTTCGGCAGCTTTTCATTATGCACTTAGTATTAAAACAACACACCATGCTTTCCTATAACGCCGAATACATAAATAATAAGAGACGAAATGACATTGTCTGCGATTCTAATGCATCCTCAAAATATGTCTTTGTAAATAGATTCTTTACTTTCTTAGGTCCATTTCTGTACAATAGATTAAATAGAAAATTAAGTATGTATAAATTAAATTATTTTAGCTGTAAAAAGACTATCCTTGAACATCTACTTGGCATCTCTTACGGAGAGACAGAAGATCTTCTGGCTGTAACAAAATAATAATTTTGCTGTGTCTTTAATTTAAGTATTCATATACCATACCTATTGTTAATTTATTATTATTTACTATAACTTTTAAGCACTTTATACCCTGAAACACAGGTTCAACCTAGTTCAGGCAAATAAGAAACTGTCTTCTTTTATATGTTTAAGATATTTTATTGTAAAATGTGCCTTATATTATAAATAAACGATATTATTATTATTATTATTATTATTACTTTGGTAGGCGTTGGCTCATTTTGAAACACCCAAACAGTCGACTGGCGCTTGGTTTCTGGGTCGTATTGATAAATCCAGGACTCATCACCTGTAACGATGTCGTAAACACGCCGAGACGAGCCTGCTTCAAATTTGTTAAGCATATCACGGCATCATTCCACCCGGGCCTGCTTCTGAGCATCGGTGAGGTTGTGCGGCACCCAGCGTGATACTATCCTCCTCACGCGAAGATGGCTGTGTAGAATCTCGTGAACGCTTCCCGATCCAATCTTCAATATGTGTTGAATCTCCTGATATGTAATTCGCCTATTGTCTTGGATTAAATTTTTCACTGCTAGCACGTTTTCTTCGGTAACAGCCGTCAAAGGGCGACCGCTTCTTTCGTCATCCCCCAAAGTTGGTCGACCGCGCTTGAATTCGTTATACCAACGATACACGGTTGCCTTGGAAGGGCCTTCATCCATGAATGCCATTTGAAGTCTATCGTACGATTCATCCGGTTTCAGGCGACACTTGAAATCGTATAAAATCATAGCTCTAAAATGTTCCCGGCGCAGATCCATATTTCAGTGAGACACAATACTTTGAATTAACTCGCAAAAAATGTGGAGGGAAATTTTGAAATTGGAACTTACTTATTTTTACTTATAAATAATCATATTTTCGAAAAACATTATAACTGGCCAGTCTCCCATATATAAAAACTTTTTTTCGCAATACTTTCTGAGGGGCCTGGTAAGTAAAGCATCTATAACGGACAGTAACAATAGTACTGACGCTGAAGCCCTGATTGATTTAATTGAAAGCTAATGAATGTTTTTGCTTCCATTGCGGGAGCAATATTTCCAGGATGGCCGAATGTAACGGATGTGACGTCAGCCTACGTGCAACCGACCAATGCCCGCCGAGCCCGCCGAAGCTAAGCCGCCATATTGAAGCCCCCTCTAGTCAAGCCATGTCAAGCAGCGGGGATGTGTTAATATAAGTGATTGCCAGTCATTTATTTCTCTCTCTTTCGATTGTGAATACAAGATCTGAAGAAACCTCTGCCCGGTTTTTATTTATCCGTTTCAATTTGGATCTTAATATCGAAAGTAATAATTGCGGCCCGGCGTGACAATTGTCGCGGTGATAAAATTCAATTAATAATTTAACAACATGTCCTTGCCCGGGAAGTAAAATCGGATGTTTAGAAGAATAGTCTAGTGTCGAGTTCGATAAGCGACCTCCGACACGTAGAAGTCCGTTACATAAAAATGGAAACAATTTCCGTAACTTGGCCGAACACGGTTGACCTTTAGAAATATTCTTAATGTCTTCGGAAAAGTATTTAGATTGAACCGCGCGAATTATATCCAATTCAGCTGTATTTAAATCTTCAGCGGTAATTGTATCGTTTTGCGGCAATTTTTTAATAAATCTAAGCGAAAAAACTGTAGCTTCCAGCAGCTTTTCCCAAGTGGAACACTCTGAAGCTAATTTTAAGAGCGGGTTATCATTATCTGTGACTTGAGTCACGTGCGTAACAGTTTTTTCTTCCGGTAATGAAGACCGGTTGGATAAAAATTGTTGTATAGGCCAGTCTTGTCTAGGCAAGGAAAGCCAGGATGGACCCTTAAACCAAAGCTCATGTTGAATGAGCTGCGAAGGCATGAGTCCACGAGATACGCAATCTGCGGGGTTCTCTATGCCAGCGACATGATATAAATTTTCAGGTGAAATATTTTCCTGAACATGAGAAATGCGGTTGGCAACATAAGTGTTGAATCGGTGTGGCGAAGCAACAGACCAACTGAGGGCTACTTCAGAGTCCGAAAAAGCATAAATATTTTCAATTTTATGTCGTTTAGATAAAGTGTCATGAACGGTTTTAAGAAGTCGTGACATTAAAAGTATTCCGTTTAATTCCAAGCGTGCGAGAGTGATTTTAGGTTTAGCAGATGCGACACGCGACTTGGAGCACACGAGTGAAATAATAGGCGGTTGATCGCCATTGACGACGTGTAAAAATATCACACAACCGTATGCGGATTCGCTCGCATCTGAAAATGCTACTAAGGAAACTGTAGTACGGGTTTCTATACCTAAATGACGTGGAAATGATAAATTAGATATTTGCGGTAATTCTATTAAGTATTGTTGCCAAATTTTAACAATGCGAGAAGGGGGTATATCATCCCAATCGAGATTTAAAAGCCAGAGCTCCTTAATTATTAATTTAGCGAAAAGAATTATAGGGCCGACGAGTCCTAAGACGTCGTACAACCGAGCGGTAGCGGATAAAATGGCGCGTTTAGTACAAACAGATAGGGGACTTGATATATTGAAAATAAAGGTATCCTGAGCGGGCAACCAACGCAAACCTAATATCTTAAATGTATTTCCATCGTCGAAAGAAATGCATTCAGATTGACGGTGCGACTCGGGAATATGATCGAGTAATTCTTGTGAGTTGGAAGTCCATTTAACTAAGTCAAACCCGCCAGTTTTGAAGATCTGGATCAGATCAGTAGCTGTCTTGACTGCTTCCTCGAGAGAAGAAGCAGATGAAGCTACGTCATCCATATAAAAGTCCCTCTCTAATACGGCTGCCGCAGTTGGCCAATTATGCCGTTCATCGCTAGCGAGCTGGCGTAGCGTGCGGAGCGCCAAAAATGGTGAAGACCAGAGCCCAAATGTGACTCGAGTGAACTCAAAAACCTCGAGTGGGTCGGTTTCTGAAAATCTATATAAGATTCTTTGATATTTGCGGTGCGGAGCATTTGTATAAATACATAAATACATTTGTTTTACATCTGCACAAAAGGCAATGTAATAAACACGAACATTTAAAAGTATATGAAATATATCAGCCTGTAGATTGCAACCCGTATACAGGACATCATTTAGTGATAAGCCTGTACTTGTCTTGGCACTGCCATCGAGCACAGGACGAACCTTGGTTGTCGCCTTGTCGTTGCGCACTACAGGATGGTGCGGTAGATAAAAGCCTGGGGCGACTAATGCCTCAGGTGCGGTGCGGGACAGTATACCCTTATTTAGGTAATCACGAATAACATCGTCATATTTTAATTTTAAATTAGGATCCTTAGAAAATTTCTTTTCTAAAAGTAGGAAACGTTTTTTAGCGGTAGTATAAGAATTGCCAAGATTATTTGGGTCTTCTTTAAAAGGAAGGTCAACTGAATAGCTGCCGTCGGAGTTACGAACAGTGGTTGAAATATAAATATTTTCACACTGTTGGTCGTCGGGACTTAAAAATGACTGCGAGGGTAATTCCTCGACTGCCCAAAATCTTTCAACCATCTGATGCAGCGGATCAGAAGTAAAAGCACACAATGTGCGGGTAGCGGGTTGCGGAGAAATAATAGGAGCGTCACCTAAAATCAGGTAACCTAAAGTCGTTTCAAGGGCGGAGGGCATACCGTTATCTGAGCTTTTAATTTTATCAGAAAGTAAAATTTCACAATAAAATTTAACACCTAAAAGTATATCTATAGTTCCCGGTTGCGAAAAGTCATCATCGGCGAGCGGTAAGTTACGAATAAATTCAATAGCCGCGGTATCAACACAGGTGTCCGGCAACTGTGACGTAATCTGTCCTACTACCATCGGCCTTATAGAATATTCGCACTTATTATCAAAGCGAGACGTGAATTTAACAGAAGTAACCCCGAGAATTTTTTGTGAGGCTCCTCCAATGCCTTGAACTTGCGAATAGCGGGTTTGAGTATAAATAGGAAGCGATAGTCGCTTACAACAAGTTGCGGAAATATAATCACTCTGAGAGCCAGGATCCACTAGACATCTCAAAAAGTGAGTGCGGTTTAAAGAATCAACAAACTTTACTTTTGCGGTCCCTAACAACGTAGTCGTTTGATAACGAGCTGTTCGATCGTACGAAACTGTACACACCGATGCATTATTTGCAATAGTTGTAGGGTCATTAGAAGCGGCGAGTGAATGAGTCATAGCGGACTCTAAATGACTGCTGGCCGGTGTAGGGCGCGGCAAGTCATGAGCGGTAGCGGGAATAGGATTAGAGGTATTGGGCACCACAGAGCCAACGTTACAATTCGTTTTATCATTTTGTGTTGGATTGAAATGTAATAAGGTGTGGTGCCGCTTTGGACAATGAGAACAAGTATGTTTCGAAGTACAAGAAAAAGTCTTGTGTTTAGTACTTAAACAATTGTTACAGAAATGATTCATTTTTATAAAATTATATCTTTCTCGCGGGGTTAACTTATTAAATGACGAACAAGAATATAAATGTTCCTGTGGTTTCTCATTACATAAAGCGCATTTATCGCTTACACTTGGACCATACCCTACATCTGTATTAACAAAAGACTTGGACGGTTTAGGGATGTGCTTAGTTTGACGCTGCTGGTTAGACTGAGAATTATTATCTATCGATTTACTAAGGTTTATAGAACGAGACAAAACTTTACGTTGCTCCTTTATGAATTCAATTAAATTATGATAAGGAGGTATTTTATCTTTACGATAGGTAATTTCAAATAATTTAACTGTGTCTGCATCCAACTTTTGCAGAGCCAAGTGCAAGAAAATAAATTCAGTTAAATCGTTAAGCTTCAATTGCTTAAGTGCTTGTACTGAAGAATCAAAATTATTTATAAATGAGTCTAACCCATCAGAACTAGCAATGGATAGCGGTTTAAACTGTAACAATTGGTTTAAATATGCGGATGCGAGTGAGCGAGGATCGTCATATTTTTGCACGAGTGCCTCCCAAATAATAATATAATTTTCTGCGGTTGGCGCCAACCCTGCGCAAACGCACGACGCCTGCCCAGTTAATTTACCTACTAAGTAAAATACTTTTTCACTATTAGTGAGCGATGTGTTATCGTGTATCATGCTTTTAAATTGTTGATAAAACAATGGCCATTTCTTGACATTACCGTCGAATGACATCAAATCAATGGGCGGAAGGCGAGGATTAGATTTTTGTAATGAAGTTTGAGATTCAGATTCAGGACACTCGGTTTTATTATTGAGTAAAACCTGTTTTATAAAACAAAACATTTCTTCAAAAGATAACCAGGAATCATATTCGACCTCAGAATCGGGGTTCAACTGTAAATTTAACATATTATAAGAATCTAAAACTTGTTGATAATCATTACGCAATGTATCAATATTTAAAGCACTAGAACAAAACGACTTATAATATTGTCGATCATTATTTGCTTTCTGTGCAAGTTCGAAAATATTTTCTACGCGTTTGTAAATTACATCGCGTTTGACTACGTATAACGATAACTGGTTTTTATTAGTACTGGTAGTGTCAAAGAACTGATCTGCATCACTTCCTTTCCTCTTTGCTTTAGTCATTGTGAATAACTGTATATATGTAGTATAGCGGCGATAAGTAGGCAATACGATTATGTAAACAAAGTACTAATAAGCGGTTATAATCATAAAACGACTAACTTTAGTTGCGAGAATAAAATAAATGATTGCGGGTGAGAGAAAAATATCAAAAGTACTGGTATGTGAACGTGACCTAACGAAGCGAGCTGAAGTTCACCGAACAATTGCGAACGAACTAGTTGTCTAAAGAACGATCATATAGGAACCGATTCAAAATGGCGGAATACCAAAATGGAATGAATTTGAAAAGAAATAACTTTTACGTTGTGTTGTACTATGCAATGCGGGTGCGGAAATAAAAAGCAATAGATGTCGGTGCGGGGAAAAAACAAAGAATAAACGACATTCTATTTATTAATTACGTAGTACAGTGACCGTTTAGTTATAACTGACCATGCGGTTTACATAAAGAATGCGACCTCAATGACCAAAAGTAAATACGGTTCGAAGTGACCAAAAATAATGGTGACGCCTAACACCAAATACTTGGGCGGAAATATTAAATTGTTTGCGTTTATCCCAGACGCAGGGAGCTGGTTTAATTAAATAGTGGACTGTATGAAGCGGGGTCGAAAAATACGTGAGTCTGACCTTGCAAAATACGGGACGAATTAGGACGACGAAATTGTACATGGACAAAGGAATTTGGCAGGAAAATGCAACACCACTGACCTGTAGATTCACCATCAATCTTCCACGTCCGCCGGCCGAAGGTTCGAGACCTTGCTGGATCAGGGCAGCGCACGAGAGGGCGCACAGACGCCTTTCACAGCTAATACACGCACTTTACGTAGTGTTTTAGATAATAGTTCGTAAATGCGCTCGCGACAGTTCACAACCGTAAATTTGTAATAAAATTAAAAAGGGAGCAGGCAATTAGTAACACTGCCCTCGTCGAAGCACGCGACAAGACAATAGAGTCTTCACACCGTCACCGTAGACGGTGACAAGGACAGCGATAGTCCGGGTGTGCATGAGGGAAAAGGATGGGACACGACAGGATAGTGACGCATTTTGCAAGTCATTTCTTACTTCTACCCTACAGTGAAAATCATAAGCTAATACGAAATCCAACATCCCCCCAGCCTTGAAGAAACCCTTCAAAAAAAGGTTTGAAAACTAAGAAAATCGCTATATTTAGCAACTTCAAGGATTAACTAGAGCGGAGAAATATAATGAAACTTCTAACTTTAACTTAACTAACATAAAATAAGCTAATTAATACTTATAGGCGTAAAAATATATACAATAGAGATATATGAATATATGGCTATTGAGTCGGCAGAGGGCATAACCGCACTACTGGTCGTTTATAAGTACCGGTTTTAGTTTTTACTTCCGCTACGCGAACAACACCATCCTTACCAGGGTATACATTGGTAACCACTCCTAATGGCCACTGTAAGGGTGGAGCGTTATCTACATTTAACAACACTACAGTACCGACTGTAATAGGATTAGACGGAGTATTCCATTTTTCGCGTTGTTGCAAGTTATGTAAATATTCCGACTTAAATCGCCTCCAATACGATTGAACTATCGAATCCATTAAAGAGAAACGAGACAACAGATCTGTTCGTTCTTCGGATAAGTCGGCTGCAGGTAAGCATTCTAGTGGAGTGGTAGATAAAAAATGCGCGGGAGTAAGTGCTAATGGCTCTGATGGATCAGAGCTCAAAACATAAAGAGGACGGCTATTTAGCACTGCCTCAATTTGAATAAGAATGGTCGACATCTCTTCAAAGGTGAGAACTTGATTACCGATTGTTCGAAATAAAAGAGACTTGGTGCTCTTAACGTTCGCTTCCCATATCCCTCCGAAGTGACTTGCTGTAGGAGGGTTCATTCGCCACGTGATGCGGTTCTTCGCGAGTTCATGACTAAAACTTTGATAGTAATCAGCGGTTTGTAAAAACTCGTGAAGTTCATTAAAATATTTTTTAGAAGCGACAAAATTAGTCCCGTTATCGCTATATAAGAAATTACAAGGACCTCTTCGCGATATGAATCGTTTAAATGCGTCAATAAAGGAAGCGGAAGTTAAGTTAGAAACTAATTCGATATGCACTGCTTTTGTCACGAGACAAATAAAAATACAAATATAAGCTTTTACACTTCGTATGCCCCGTTTGCGGTAAGGAGTAACATAAAGTGGACCTGCGTAATCGGCGCCCGTATGTAAAAATGCTTTGCATTGCTCTAACCTACATTTAGGCAAATCGGCCATAGGCGGAAACGTAGGCTTAGGATTAACTCGGAAACAATCATTACATTTGTGTATGTACTGTCGAACCACACGTCTAGCGGAAATAATCCAATATTTTGTAACGGATGTGACGTCAGCCTACGTGCAACCGACCAATGCCCGCCGAGCCCGCCGAATCTAAGCCGCCATATTGAAGCCCCCTCTAGTCAAGCCATGTCAAGCAGCGGGGATGTGTTAATATAAGTGATTGCCAGTCATTTATTTCTCTCTCTTTCGATTGTGAATACAAGATCTGAAGAAACCTCTGCCCGGTTTTTATTTATCCGTTTCACTCAGAAGTGGTATGAACAAAAAATAATCTTCGTTTAATAACACATCCACGCCACAACCGCAAGATCACCTTGACTCTATAGAAAAATCGAAGTAGTATGTGTTATCCACGGCCGGAACGACACTAAGAGCTTCACTGCGTTTTCTACACTCTGCCATCGACCCAACTGCACGCCGAGCAAGACTGCATCAAAGTGTTCAACATGTGCTGCGTGTGACTGCACGGAGAGGTCCTAACAAGGACCGAGAGCTGCCAGGAGTCACAGCCAGTCTGCCAGGAACCACAGCCAGTCTGCCAGGAACCACAGCCAGTCTGCCAGGAACCACAGCCAGTCTGCCAGGAACCACAGCCAGTCTGCCAGGAGCCACAGCCGGTCTGCCAGTTGCCACAGCCAGTCTGCCAGAAGCCACAGCCAGTTAGCCAGGTGCGTTGTCTTTCTCATTTCCATATTCGCAATATCGATAACTCTAATTCTATCCAGGCCAAAGCCACTTTGTTTTACTCGTCGCCATATTTTCAATAATAAGGATAAAACTAGTTTGCATAACCAGCATCCGTGTATGTGCGTGTATGACTATGTTTTTACGTAAACGAAACAAGAGTTATAAGGATAGTAGCAGATGGCGTTCTGTAGTTTGTCTACCCTCGTGGGAAAAAGGCGTGACTTCATGTATGTGCTTATTTACTGTTGTCTGATCTGAGGTACTATAATGAACTCTTATTCTAGCCACGCCATAGCCACTTAGTCTATCAGTAAAAACAAAATAGAACACCGCCACTTACATACTTTGTGCCTCTGTGTTGATTACCGCGCTTTAAATGTCACTGCAAAATAAATATTCCCCTTACCTTATAAATAAAATAAAATAAAATAAAATAAAAAAGCCTTTTATTTCCTGTATTACAATTTTTTAGTAATTCTTAAAATAGATTTATAATTTTTAAACAGGAACCCCTCTCAGGTGAAGGCCTCTTCCAGAGATTTCCACTTTTCTCGGTCTTGAGCAATATGATACCAGTTAAATCCGGCTATTTTTTTGATGTCGTCTTCCCAGCGTGAATGAGGTCTTCCTTTGTGGCGTTTGCCCTGAGGACCTTTCCACGTTGTGACCGCTTTGGTCCATCTATTGTCTTTAAGGCGCGCCACATGGCCAGCCCATCTCCATTTTAACTTTTGAGCGTGGCTAAGAGCATCGATTGCTTTTATCTTTGAACTAATCTTTGCGTGTCTTATCTTATGTATTTTCTTTATGTTCAACATACTGCGTTCCATTCCTCTCTGGACTGTGGTTATTTTGTTTCTTATTTTATTAGTAAATTTCCATGTTTGGCACGCATATGTCAAGCATGGAATAAGACATGTCTCCATAACGTTCTTCTTTAACTTAACGGACATGTCACTTTTAAAAATTTCTTTGAGGCTCCAGTACTTATTCCACGTATTTTTTACTCTCCTCTCTATTTCAAGTTCATTGCTATTCCTGTTAAAACCAATTTGCTTCCCTAAATAAATGTAATTTTCCACATATTCCAACGGTTCGTTATCAATTGTTAAATTTGTCTTTGCATAGTTTGACATAGCTTTTGTCTTTGATATGTTCATTTCGAGGCCTACTTGTTTGCTAGCTTTGTGGAGAGTGTTGATCATATATTGTAGCTGAGAGGTCGTTTCTGATAACAGTACCAGGTCGTCTGCAAATCTAAGGTGATTTATATATTTGCCTTGAATCAATAAGCCAAGGTTTTTCCAGTCTAGTTTACTAATAATGGATTCCAAAACAGCAATGAAAATTTTTGGGGATAGGGGGTCGCCTTGGCGCACACCTCTTCTTACAGGAAAGCTTGGGCCAACAGTTTCCAACTTGACTCTGCTAGTGCTCTTCTTGTACAAGTTTCTTAATATATCTATATACTCGGTCTCTACATTTTGAGCTTTTAAAGTTTGCCATATACTTTCGTGTGAGACAGTGTCGAAGGCTTTTTGGTAGTCTATGAAAGCGATATACAAAGGTCTTTGGTGTTCCTGGTATTTTTCGATTATGAGCTCTAAAGTATGTATGTGATCGGTAGTAGAGAATCCCTTTCTGAATCCTGCTTGTTCAATGGGTTGTTTTTGTTCCAGTGATGTGCTTATTCTCTGATTTATGATCACAGAAAAGAGCTTGTACATAGTCGGCAGTAGGCTTATAGGTCTATAGTTGCCGATGTCTTTAGGATCTCCTTTTTTGTAAATTAGAATTATATTAGATTCAGACCATTGTAATGGCGTTTCTGAGGACTTTATTATTTTATTGAAGAGATTCGCTAATGGCGTGGCTAGAATAGTGTGGGCTAACTTTATGGCATCATTTGTGATATTGTCAGAACCTGGACTCTTATCCGATTTTAGTTTCCGTATTGCCTCTATAATTTCAACGTAGTCTATTGGTTCTATGTGGTGGTTAGGGCTTTCGCATTCTAATAATTGGTTTTGAGAAAAGTTTTCAATTCTGCTCGAATTTGAAACCGCGCTGTATAAGTTTCTGTAGTAATCGGTTGCAACTTTTATGATGTCGTTTCGGCTGTATTTAGTTCTCCCTGCGTCTTGTAAACATTCAATCCATGTTTTATTAGTTCGTAGTTCTTTGAGACCTTTTTTTAGACTTCCTTTTTGTTCCAGATGTTTTTTAATAATTTCCGCTCTGTGTGTCTTATAATCAATTTTTATATATTTACTTGTAAGTTTATATAGAGCTTTTAGTTCGTTTTTCATGGATCGAGTTTTTTTACTGGTTTTTTGTAGTTCTTGTCTTCTTTTTATAAGGTTTTTTGTGCGTTCTGCTAGAATGTTGCGGTTTGTTGCTGGATTATTTGTACTTGTTGCTCTTTGTAAACTAATTTGGATAAAATTTATTAATTTGTCGTGATATACTTGTACTGTCTCTTTTTGGTATCCATCTTGAAGAGCAGGTAGGAAATTTTTCAAGCTCTCCTTGTATGCTAATATGTCTTCTTCATTTTTAAGTGAGCTGAATTGATTATTCTTATATCTGGCTCTACTTTTTATTGGTTTTGTAAGAGACACACTTGCTCTTAGTGGTCTGTGGTCTGAAGGATAGTTTAGATTTAGTGTTTCGATGTTTTGAAATATATGTGGTCTATTTGATAGTATGAAATCTATTTCGTTTTTATATTGTCCGTTTGGGGAGAGCCACGTCCATCGTTTTTTTGTTTTTTTCTTATAAAAGGTGTTCATGATTGCCAGCTTGTTTTCCAAGGCGAAATCTATGAGTCTTTGTCCTCTGGCGTTTCTTTGTCCGTATCCGTTGGCTTTTGTTACTAGATGTTCGTCTATTTGTGGTTGCCCGATTTTCGCATTAAAATCTCCCATTATTATGATATCTTTATAAGCTATATCAAAGGCCTTATAGATGCTTTCATAGAAAAGATTGAGCTCTTCTTCTATTGCTGCCTCTGTGGGGGAGTATACTTGAATTAACGAGAGCTGATTACCTGGTAAGTTCAAGTTGAGTACAGCGACTCGTTCGGAGATGCCGATATAGCTTACCATATATTGTCGGAGATATTTTCTTACCATGAAGCCAACTCCATACTTGCCTGGTGTGTGACCTGTGTGGCAGAGAATAAAATCCTCGTATTCCGATATTACATTGCCAAGACGTCGCACTTCTGAAAGGCCAATGATATCGTATTTTATATTTTTTAGAGCTTCATTCAGTTCAATTATTCTTTCGTACGATGAAAGTGTTCTTACATTGTAGGTTACTATGTAGAGCTGGTTTATGTTTCTATTTGGAGGTTCGTATAATAGTGTCTCTGGAAGGTTGTGGTCATAATCTTCCTCGGTGACCAACCGGCTTGGAAGATGTGTTTCTGTGCTATTTGATTTCTGTTTGTGATATGCATTGTCTGAGAGAGGCGACACTGGTTGCTACATGTGACTGATGTTCTTGCTTGTATTCTCATGCTCCTTACCTTTACTATTCTTGTTTACTAGGAAGTTCAGTATACCCGGCTTAACCTGCAGCCCCTCTGAAAAACTAGATGATCTCTGGGATGATGGGCCACTCGTTGGTAAAGTTTTATTTTTCTTAGCGACTTGATTACTGCGTGGGATAGTGATCTCTGTGTTCGAGTTATTTTGTGGCGAAATTGAGAGATTCCTTTTTCTGTTATCTGATATACTCTTAGATTCAGTCTCTGTTTTCTTATTTAATGTTATCAGTTTATCGTATTTTATAACCACTTTATGCCCCTTCTCTACCTCCAATTTGGCCTGTTCCTGTAGTTCTCTCCTTTTTTCCAATATGTGCGGGGGGTAGTCTTCATTTAAGTAGTAAGCAGTATCCCTTAGTATGCCCTTTTGCTTTAGAATTTTGATTTTATTGCCCAATGTGGTGAATGTTACTACAATTGGTCGGGGCTTTCCAGTTTTCCTGCCTATTCTTCTGAGTTCTTGTATGTCATTATAATTTAATTTTATCTGGAAAAACTGGTTTAAAAAAGCAATTACATTATTTTCCAGCTGTGAATATGATCTTTCATTTTCTTCAATGCCGAAAAACACTAAATTTCTCTGTCTGACCTTCCTTTCCAAGAAGTGTAATCTTTTTTCTTGATTTTCTAGTTTTTCTTCCAACTTTTTCTGATTTTCTTCCCAAATTGTAAATTTTGCTTCCAGTATTCTGTTTATATTTTCGGTTACTTTCTCGGTTATTGTTTCACCACTTTTCGCAATAGCAAGTTTTTGTCCATCCAGGTCCTTTTGGATTTTGCGTAGTGCTTCCATAACTTCATCCATATTTGCGTTTATTTTTAACAAAAAACAAAACGACAAAATATTACAAAATCCAAAAACAAACTCACAAACTGAAAGTTCTAAAAGAATAATTTATCGGTGGCCGGGTTCGAACTCAGAACACGAGACACGCAGGTCCAAGTAAATCGGAAACACGCTGATTGTGCCTGTACTAATAGTGGTGAAATTATTGATCTGTGTAAACAAACTTGGTGATTTTGACGTATAGGTTTGATGATTATAGTTATTAAAGCTTGTGGGTACTACACAGATTCACCAATACCATAGTCACTTTTGGCACACTTTTTTCTGATCCAGATTAGCAATAATAATCACTTGCACTGATTCTATGCATAAGATTTTGCGCACGCAACTTAAACTTGTGGTATTCCTCAAGTAAAGCGATTGTAAGAGCGCGAGTTTGTTTAAATACACTATTTTCTAAATTATTTCTGCGGAGCGTACATAAACACGACTATTCGCTTCCAAGTCAGCGCCTACCCTCCCCTTACCTTATATAGAATATCAAGTTTCTGAGTTAGCTGGCAAAGATAACTTTAACTTTTACGTATCAATATGGTCCAAAGCTACAATCAATTAGAAATTAATCCAGATGACGCTCACAAAACAGATTTTAGAACTAGCCAAGGTCACTATAAGTATACCAGGGTTCCATTATATACTATTCCATAGTAGCAGAAACTGTCGGTAGATCTGTCAATACCCAAAACTAAAGTTGGAATTTTTAGAAGATTTACTTCTACCCTTAACTGAGATAAATTCTGGTGTTATAATTTTATAAAATGTTTAACAAGAAGGGACTTAATATTGAAAGTTAAAAATATGAATTCTTGTAAATCCACTAGTTTAGAAAAATCAATTTTCTTAAATGGTCAGGTCTAATTGCCGCCAGCAGTATACAGCCGGGTTGGCAGATTCAAGTTTCATTTGCCTAGTAGGTAATGTGTATCATGTGGGTACGTAAATTTAACGAATAGTGCAGTTATTTTATGAAGTTTATTCCAAATTTCGCGTTGATTGTGTACGCGTTAATGGATTAGTTTTGAACAATAATTGCAAAATATTTCATGTTCTAAGCCTGTGTTGGCTTGTATGACCCCGCGATTCCTACAGATACATACGGATGAGTGTAAGTTAGGTAGATAGATAAGGTAGTGCAAATGCATCATAATGACTTTGGTCACTATGTTTAATGAAAATATATTTTGCCTTTTTGGTTGCCCAATCATGGTGTGAGGTACCATATTAAGGCCTTCACGAGCAGACATTAAAAAAAAAATGTTTGGTAATGTTAAACAGTTTAGGTACATATTAAATGATATTGCTTGTCCACATGCTACTGGTTACTTTAAACGTAGAAATAAAACCATTCATAATACTTGACGGGCTAATGATTATAGTAAAGTAAAGTCAAGTCAAGTAAAGTCAAGTCAAGTAAAGCCAAGTCAAGTAAAGCCAAGTCAAGTAAAGCCAAGTAAAGTAAAGCCAAGCAAAGTAAAGCCAAGCCAAGTAAAGTAAAGTAAAGCCAAGCCAAGTAAAGTAAAGCCAAGTAAAGTAAAGTAAAGCCAAGCCAAGTAAAGCCAAGCCAAGTAAAGTAAAGCCAAGCCAAGTAAAGTAAAGTAAAGTAAAGCCAAGCCAAGTAAAGTAAAGTAAAGTAAAGCCAAGTAAAGTAAAGTAATGCCAAGCCAAGTAAAGTAAAGCCAAGCCAAGTAAAGTAAAGCCAAGCCAAGTAAAGTAAAGCCAAGCCAAGTAAAGTAAAGCCAAGCCAAGTAAAGTAAAGCCAAGCCAAGTAAAGTAAATCCAAGTAATGTATAGTAAAGCGTAGTAAAGTATAGTAAAGCCTAGTAAAGTATAGTAAAGCCTAGTAAAGTAAAGACAAGCCTAGTAGAGTAAAGACAAGCCTAGTAAAGTAAAGACAAGCCTAGTAAAGTAAAGACAAGCCTAGTAAAGTAAAGACAAGCCTAGTAAAGTAAAGACAAGCCTAGTAAAGTAAAGACAAGCCTAGTAAAGTAAAGACAAGCCTAGTAAAGTAAAGACAAGCCTAGTAAAGTAAAGACAAGCCTAGTAAAGTAAAGACAAGCCTAGTAAAGTAAAGACAAGCCTAGTAAAGTAAAGACAAGCCTAGTAAAGTAAAGTCAAGTCTAGCCTAGTAAAGTCGAGTCAAGTCTAGCCTAGTAAAGTCGAGTCAAGTCTAGCCTAGTAAAGTCGAGTCAAGTCTAGCCTAGTAAAGTCGAGTCAAGTCTAGCCTAGTAAAGTCGAGTCAAGTCTAGCCTAGTAAAGTCAAGTCAAGTCTAGCCTAGTAAAGTCAAGTCAAGTCAAGCCTAGTAAAGCCCAGTATTACGCCTAGTAAGCCCAGTATCACGCCTAGTAATGCCCAGTATTACGCCTACTATTACTCCTAGTAAAGCCTAGTATTACGCCTAGTAAAGCCCAGTATTACGCCTAGTAAAGCCCAGTATTACGCCTAGTAAAGCCCAGTATTACGCCTAGTAAAGCCCAGTATTACGCCTAGTATTTGTATTTGAATAAACCTACCTTAGGAATCATGCTTAACTTTAAATATTGCACCTACCACTATTTGTCTCTGATCACTCAAAAAAACGGTAGAAAATGCCTAAGGGATTAAGGCCGCCTCTGTACGTTTGTGTGCATGAAGTATTAAATAAAATAAATATTACGGCTAGTAAAGCCTAATTACGCCTTGTGACGCCTTGTTACGCCTAGTAACGCCTAGTTATGCCAAAGCAGCCAAGCCGGCCAAGCCAGGCCAAGCCAGCCAAACCGGCCAAACCGGCCAAGCCAGGCCAAGCCAGCCAAACCGACCAAGCCAGGTCATGCCAGCCAAACCGACCAAGCCAGGTCATGCCAGCCAAACCGACCAAGCCAGGTCATGCCAGCCAAACCGACCAAGCCAGGTCATGCCAGCCAAACCGACCAAGCCAGGTCATGCCAGCCAAACCGACCAAGCCAGGTCATGCCAGCCAAACCGACCAAGCCAGGTCATGCCAGCCAAACCGGCCATGCCAGGCCAAGCCAGCCAAGCCAGCTAGAATATTGAATGAAAAAATAAAGCTTCTGATAACGCAAGTGATCATGTGTACAAAAGGGAAGTTTTTATTGTAGTCTCCAGACTACAATTAGTGCTGGTCATAATATAGTAACAAGCCTTTCAAAGAAAACTTATTTGCCTAAGCCATTACTTATTTGCCTAAGCCATTACTTATTTGCCTAAGCCATTACTTATTTGCCTAAGCCATTACTTATTTGCCTAAGCCATTACTTATTTGCCTAAGCCATTAGTTATTTGTCGTAGCCATAACTTATTTTTCATAGCCATATTTTATTTTCCATAGCCATAACTTATTTGCATTAAATGCGGTACACTGGTTTGCAAGAAACGGTCAAGTCCATATTGAAAATGCATTTATGTAAAGTGTGTAATTATAGAAACTGGATTAAGGGCATAAAGTATACGTGGTTACAAAAGCTCACGGATGCTCAGTCGGTAAATGAGCTAAGACCATATATACGTGGGACACTCAGAAAGTTTTGCGAAACTAAAAAAAATTGTTCTATACGTACATATATTTTTATTAAATCTTTTCAAAGTACTTTCCACCAGCCTCTATACAAAGATTCATGCGCCTAAACCAGTTTTCAAAACACTTTTTCCAGTCCGCCGCAGACACCTCGTTTACAGCCTGCTCGAACGCAGCCAGCGCATCTTCCGGCGACGAAAATTGTATCCCTTTGAGCTGATTTTTTATTTTTGGGAATAAAAAGAAGTCACACGGTGCTAGATCAGGGCTGTAAGGAGGGTGACCCAGGAGTTTGACTGGCGTGCTGTCCAGGAAGTCCCTCGTTTTGAGTGCGGTGTGCGCAGGTGCATTGTCGTGGTGGAGCAGTAGCCCGCAGAGCCCTGTGTTTGGTCGCTTGTTGCTTATAACAGAGAAAACTTCTGGCAAACATTTGGTAGTATACCATTCGGCATTAATGCTTCTTTGATCCCGTAAGGGAATTGATACCAAGTGGCCAGTCAAATTAAAAAAGCTAGCGATCAAAATCTTACCCCCGCTTCTAGATCGCTTCACTTTAATTGACTCTGAGCACTCGTCGCATACAGACGTGCTCATCAATGCAGTAAAAATAATTTAAATTAACGTTTTAGCATAAATCGTGACCTAGTTTTTTTTTTTTTTGTATATTGACGTGTAATATTGACATTCTTTGAAATTGCAAATAAGTGAATAATGGACTGACTGGATTATATTTTATTATAATCTAAAAGATGGAAGGCAGCCCCTTTAATCGGAGTGGGGTGATGCGGCGCAGCCCTCCTTCAACACCTACACCGACCCAGGCCCAACAACCCAGACGTCTTCAAGCCAAGGAAGAAATTGAAGTGGTCTCAACTGCGGAGATACAGAACTGGATGGGTTCCATTGAACAACACTTGGGTGAGGTGTGTGCTATTGCGTCTGAAGGAAAACTTAACTCAGATCAGAAGCTAAAAATAACCAATTTGTGCCGTAAGGTTGGATATGGAGTCTCGCAACTGGCTGTTCAATACCAGTCGCTTAAACAAAATGCCCTGAGGACCCATAACTCCCTAAAAATATTGACCGAAGAAAGAGACTGCGTAACGGACCTAAAGGAGTGTGTAATGGAGATGAACCGGACTTTTAAGGAATCCTGTGCAAAGCAGCAGGAAACAGCTGCATCATCTTTTGCAGACATGGTGAAGAAGGGGTCTAACAACTTCGTTCGTCCTAATACTTTTAGCTCCGTGGCGATTTATCCCACCGACAGTTCAAAGACCAGCGATGAAACCAAGAACATAGTCCAGAAAATGATATGCCCTGGTGAAATGAAGCTGAAGGTGAGAGGCGTACGCAAGATAGGGAAAGGGGGACTCATAATTAGCACGGAGACAAAAGAGGACCTAGATAAGCTGAGGCAATCAGTTCAAACTGCTTCGTCAGGGCTTACCGTCAATGAACCGAAAAGGCGCAACCCCCGCATAATAGTGATTGGAGTTCCAGCATCAATGGCGGAAAATGAGGTTTATAAAGCCATTTACGATCAAAACTTAGCCGACAAACTGCCATCTATATCAAAAGATACCTTTTTGACCTTAATCAAACTGAGCCACAAGTCTGGTAGGAAAGATGGTGAAAACTGCAACTACATCTTAGAAGTTCCTGCGATCATTCGCAAGGCTCTCATCACTCAAGACAGATTGTTCATAAATTGGACTTCCTGTCCGGTACGAGACTTCACACTGGTAACGAGATGTTACAACTGTCAGCAGTACGGTCATGCGGCCAAGACATGCAAAGTTGCTGCCCCCACATGTGGACATTGCGGTGAAGAAGGACACATTATCCACGACTGCACAAAGAAAACCGAAGCGCCAAAATGTGCAACATGTCTGCGCTTCAAAAAACCAGCCAGCCATAAAACGGGCGATCAAGAGTGTCCTGCAAAAAAATCTGCCGAAAACAGGTACATTAACTCGATTGATTATGAAGGCGCCTAAGAGCGCCACATATTCGAATATATTTAAGACTTAATTTTATTGTTCGTTTATTTTTTTTTATTTTTATTTTTTTTTCTCTTATACTATGGATAATACCTTATTGAACGATATAGATAATACTTTTCGTACCGATGCAAAGTCATGTGAGGTTGAGGACTGCAGGCAATATCTTTCTGAATATCAAAACTCACTAACCATACTGACTCAAAACATTCGCAGTATTTATAAGAACATAGATAGCTTTAACGTTTTTCTCCATAGACTTAACTTTGATTGTGACATAATGGTACTAACCGAGTGCTGGCTATCTAATCGCCAGGAACACCTCCCAGAAATGCCGGGATACAACTTATTGTATACAACAGTAAACAACAATCAAAACGATGGTGTGGTTGTTTATTGCAAAGAATCATTAATAGTCACAATCGAAGAACCAATACTTCAAGACTGTGTGGGTAATTGTTTGGTTATCAAAATTGGTACAAGTACAGCAATAATCACTTTATATAGGTCCCCTTCTGCTAGAAACTTTGACTCTTTTCACGCATCCTTAAACCAGATTTTTGAAGCACTAAGCTCGTTTAAGAATGTTATCTTAACAGGTGATATAAATATAAACATTAACTCTGAAAACCACGATCTTGGGACCCAAGATTACCTTAATATCTGCTCATACCATGGTTTTCTCCCCGCACACACTTTGCCTACTCATCAGAGCGGTTCCTGTCTGGATCATATGATGATCAAATCCAACTTTTCATATTTTACGCTTGTTACTAACTCAACTATTACAGATCATCACGCTGTTCTACTAACCCTTAAATTAACGCTGCCTAAGCTAAATCGTCCCCAGACGAAAACGCAATTAAACACAAACAAACTCGAATATGATTTATGCAATCTTGACTTTAACCCAGTTTACAATACTGCTGACGCTAATTTTGCTTTATCGTACTTAATAAAACATGTTCAATTAGCAATATTACGTAATACGACTTCTATTATAGTAAACAAAAAACTTCGTAACATCAAGCCTTGGATGACTCCTGGTCTAATTCGGTGTATAAGACACAGAGATAAACTTCATCAACGATCTAGGAGTAACCCTGATAATCTAATCATTAAAATAACCTATAAGAGATACAGAAATTTTTGCAACAACCTCCTAAAGAACTTAAAAATTAATTACGATAGAAATGAATTAAATAGAGCAGGAAACAATAGTAAGCAACTTTGGAAACATATTAAGAACGTCACCTACAGGACAAAACAGCGTGAATCAAATTCGAGCTTGCTGCTTTCTAACCCATCACCTCTCTTGTCAGCCAACCACGTTAATAACTTTTTTGTAAATGTCGGGAAAACTCTTGCCGAACAGATTCCAAAACATTACTGTGTTCCTCCATGTTCCCAAAATAATAGATGTGCTTTAAAATCTTTTGGCTTGCTGGATACTGACGAATACGAAATAACCCGAATCATATCTGGTCTAAAAGATGACTGTGCAGTTGGATGGGATAATATAAGCAATAAGATCCTTAAAACCTTTAAGCATATCCTAGTACCTCCCTTAACGCATATATTTCGTATTTGTTTATCTGAAGGTATTTTCCCTGGATATCTAAAAAAAGCAGTTGTAATCCCTATCTTTAAAACCGGAAACAAAAACTTAGTAAATAATTATAGACCGATATCTTTACTCCCTTCAATATCTAAAATACTAGAGAAAATTGTAAACAATAGACTAGTTAATTACCTAGAAAAAAACAATCTATTATCATCTGCGCAATATGGGTTCAGAGCCAAATTATCCACAGCCGATGCGGTGCATAGTCTGACAGATTATACCGCAGAAGAACTTGGCAAAGGAAACCAGACCCTGGGAGTTTTCCTTGATCTAGCCAAAGCCTTTGATACGGTGTCCGTTCCAATGCTTCTAAAAAAATTGGAGGCTTTAGGAATTAGGGGAACACCGCTGAAACTTTTTGCTGACTACTTAGACGATCGATCTCAATATGTTAAAATAGACGATATTACTAGCGATGAGCAAAAGAGTACTGGTTATGGTGTTCCTCAGGGAAGCATACTGGGCCCAACCCTATTTCTGATTTACATTAACGATCTGTGTAATTTAGATATTAAACAAGGCAAACTCATATCATATGCCGACGACACGGCGTTAATCTTTACCGCGAAAACCAGTAATGAATTGTACGAATTCGCTCAACAAGGTTTCAATACTGTGACTAATTGGCTACAAAGCAATTTACTAACACTAAATGCTGACAAGACAAAATATATTCACTTCTCCATGCGCAAGCCTCAAGTTAACATTACTAACTCTCATCTGTATGCCCATAAATGTGGTTTCCACCCAGTCAGCATGTGTAATTGTCCTTTCATCCTCAAAACAGGCAACATAAAATATCTCGGGGTTATTATAGATGAAACACTCTCCTTTAGACCTCATATAGATAGCCTAGTTAATAGAGTGCGCAAACTAATTTATGTTTTTAAAAAGTTGAGGACGATTGCAGATACAAAATTGATCAAACAAGTCTATTTGGCCTTAGGTCAATCTGTAATCCTATACTGTATCACCTCATGGGGTGGCGCACTAAAAACGCATCTACTGCCTCTTGAAAGGGCTCAGAGAGCAATTTTAAAAGTAGCCAATTTCCACCCTTTTCTCTACCACACTGATCTGCTCTACAAATCCTGCAACGTGCTGACTGTTCGGCAGCTTTTCATTATGCACTTAGTATTAAAACAACACACCATGCTTTCCTATAACGCCGAATACATAAATAATAAGAGACGAAATGACATTGTCTGCGATTCTAATGCATCCTCAAAATATGTCTTTGTAAATAGATTCTTTACTTTCTTAGGTCCATTTCTGTACAATAGATTAAATAGAAAATTAAGTATGTATAAATTAAATTATTTTAGCTGTAAAAAGACTATCCTTGAACATCTACTTGGCATCTCTTACGGAGAGACAGAAGATCTTCTGGCTGTAACAAAATAATAATTTTGCTGTGTCTTTAATTTAAGTATTCATATACCATACCTATTGTTAATTTATTATTATTTACTATAACTTTTAAGCACTTTATACCCTGAAACACAGGTTCAACCTAGTTCAGGCAAATAAGAAACTGTCTTCTTTTATATGTTTAAGATATTTTATTGTAAAATGTGCCTTATATTATAAATAAACGATATTATTATTATTATTATTATTATTACTTTGGTAGGCGTTGGCTCATTTTGAAACACCCAAACAGTCGACTGGCGCTTGGTTTCTGGGTCGTATTGATAAATCCAGGACTCATCACCTGTAACGATGTCGTAAACACGCCGAGACGAGCCTGCTTCAAATTTGTTAAGCATATCACGGCATCATTCCACCCGGGCCTGCTTCTGAGCATCGGTGAGGTTGTGCGGCACCCAGCGTGATACTATCCTCCTCACGCGAAGATGGCTGTGTAGAATCTCGTGAACGCTTCCCGATCCAATCTTCAATATGTGTTGAATCTCCTGATATGTAATTCGCCTATTGTCTTGGATTAAATTTTTCACTGCTAGCACGTTTTCTTCGGTAACAGCCGTCAAAGGGCGACCGCTTCTTTCGTCATCCCCCAAAGTTGGTCGACCGCGCTTGAATTCGTTATACCAACGATACACGGTTGCCTTGGAAGGGCCTTCATCCATGAATGCCATTTGAAGTCTATCGTACGATTCATCCGGTTTCAGGCGACACTTGAAATCGTATAAAATCATAGCTCTAAAATGTTCCCGGCGCAGATCCATATTTCAGTGAGACACAATACTTTGAATTAACTCGCAAAAAATGTGGAGGGAAATTTTGAAATTGGAACTTACTTATTTTTACTTATAAATAATCATATTTTCGAAAAACATTATAACTGGCCAGTCTCCCATATATAAAAACTTTTTTTCGCAATACTTTCTGAGGGGCCTGGTAAGTAAAGCATCTATAACGGACAGTAACAATAGTACTGACGCTGAAGCCCTGATTGATTTAATTGAAAGCTAATGAATGTTTTTGCTTCCATTGCGGGAGCAATATTTCCAGGATGGCCGAATGTAACGGATGTGACGTCAGCCTACGTGCAACCGACCAATGCCCGCCGAGCCCGCCGAAGCTAAGCCGCCATATTGAAGCCCCCTCTAGTCAAGCCATGTCAAGCAGCGGGGATGTGTTAATATAAGTGATTGCCAGTCATTTATTTCTCTCTCTTTCGATTGTGAATACAAGATCTGAAGAAACCTCTGCCCGGTTTTTATTTATCCGTTTCAATTTGGATCTTAATATCGAAAGTAATAATTGCGGCCCGGCGTGACAATTGTCGCGGTGATAAAATTCAATTAATAATTTAACAACATGTCCTTGCCCGGGAAGTAAAATCGGATGTTTAGAAGAATAGTCTAGTGTCGAGTTCGATAAGCGACCTCCGACACGTAGAAGTCCGTTACATAAAAATGGAAACAATTTCCGTAACTTGGCCGAACACGGTTGACCTTTAGAAATATTCTTAATGTCTTCGGAAAAGTATTTAGATTGAACCGCGCGAATTATATCCAATTCAGCTGTATTTAAATCTTCAGCGGTAATTGTATCGTTTTGCGGCAATTTTTTAATAAATCTAAGCGAAAAAACTGTAGCTTCCAGCAGCTTTTCCCAAGTGGAACACTCTGAAGCTAATTTTAAGAGCGGGTTATCATTATCTGTGACTTGAGTCACGTGCGTAACAGTTTTTTCTTCCGGTAATGAAGACCGGTTGGATAAAAATTGTTGTATAGGCCAGTCTTGTCTAGGCAAGGAAAGCCAGGATGGACCCTTAAACCAAAGCTCATGTTGAATGAGCTGCGAAGGCATGAGTCCACGAGATACGCAATCTGCGGGGTTCTCTATGCCAGCGACATGATATAAATTTTCAGGTGAAATATTTTCCTGAACATGAGAAATGCGGTTGGCAACATAAGTGTTGAATCGGTGTGGCGAAGCAACAGACCAACTGAGGGCTACTTCAGAGTCCGAAAAAGCATAAATATTTTCAATTTTATGTCGTTTAGATAAAGTGTCATGAACGGTTTTAAGAAGTCGTGACATTAAAAGTATTCCGTTTAATTCCAAGCGTGCGAGAGTGATTTTAGGTTTAGCAGATGCGACACGCGACTTGGAGCACACGAGTGAAATAATAGGCGGTTGATCGCCATTGACGACGTGTAAAAATATCACACAACCGTATGCGGATTCGCTCGCATCTGAAAATGCTACTAAGGAAACTGTAGTACGGGTTTCTATACCTAAATGACGTGGAAATGATAAATTAGATATTTGCGGTAATTCTATTAAGTATTGTTGCCAAATTTTAACAATGCGAGAAGGGGGTATATCATCCCAATCGAGATTTAAAAGCCAGAGCTCCTTAATTATTAATTTAGCGAAAAGAATTATAGGGCCGACGAGTCCTAAGACGTCGTACAACCGAGCGGTAGCGGATAAAATGGCGCGTTTAGTACAAACAGATAGGGGACTTGATATATTGAAAATAAAGGTATCCTGAGCGGGCAACCAACGCAAACCTAATATCTTAAATGTATTTCCATCGTCGAAAGAAATGCATTCAGATTGACGGTGCGACTCGGGAATATGATCGAGTAATTCTTGTGAGTTGGAAGTCCATTTAACTAAGTCAAACCCGCCAGTTTTGAAGATCTGGATCAGATCAGTAGCTGTCTTGACTGCTTCCTCGAGAGAAGAAGCAGATGAAGCTACGTCATCCATATAAAAGTCCCTCTCTAATACGGCTGCCGCAGTTGGCCAATTATGCCGTTCATCGCTAGCGAGCTGGCGTAGCGTGCGGAGCGCCAAAAATGGTGAAGACCAGAGCCCAAATGTGACTCGAGTGAACTCAAAAACCTCGAGTGGGTCGGTTTCTGAAAATCTATATAAGATTCTTTGATATTTGCGGTGCGGAGCATTTGTATAAATACATAAATACATTTGTTTTACATCTGCACAAAAGGCAATGTAATAAACACGAACATTTAAAAGTATATGAAATATATCAGCCTGTAGATTGCAACCCGTATACAGGACATCATTTAGTGATAAGCCTGTACTTGTCTTGGCACTGCCATCGAGCACAGGACGAACCTTGGTTGTCGCCTTGTCGTTGCGCACTACAGGATGGTGCGGTAGATAAAAGCCTGGGGCGACTAATGCCTCAGGTGCGGTGCGGGACAGTATACCCTTATTTAGGTAATCACGAATAACATCGTCATATTTTAATTTTAAATTAGGATCCTTAGAAAATTTCTTTTCTAAAAGTAGGAAACGTTTTTTAGCGGTAGTATAAGAATTGCCAAGATTATTTGGGTCTTCTTTAAAAGGAAGGTCAACTGAATAGCTGCCGTCGGAGTTACGAACAGTGGTTGAAATATAAATATTTTCACACTGTTGGTCGTCGGGACTTAAAAATGACTGCGAGGGTAATTCCTCGACTGCCCAAAATCTTTCAACCATCTGATGCAGCGGATCAGAAGTAAAAGCACACAATGTGCGGGTAGCGGGTTGCGGAGAAATAATAGGAGCGTCACCTAAAATCAGGTAACCTAAAGTCGTTTCAAGGGCGGAGGGCATACCGTTATCTGAGCTTTTAATTTTATCAGAAAGTAAAATTTCACAATAAAATTTAACACCTAAAAGTATATCTATAGTTCCCGGTTGCGAAAAGTCATCATCGGCGAGCGGTAAGTTACGAATAAATTCAATAGCCGCGGTATCAACACAGGTGTCCGGCAACTGTGACGTAATCTGTCCTACTACCATCGGCCTTATAGAATATTCGCACTTATTATCAAAGCGAGACGTGAATTTAACAGAAGTAACCCCGAGAATTTTTTGTGAGGCTCCTCCAATGCCTTGAACTTGCGAATAGCGGGTTTGAGTATAAATAGGAAGCGATAGTCGCTTACAACAAGTTGCGGAAATATAATCACTCTGAGAGCCAGGATCCACTAGACATCTCAAAAAGTGAGTGCGGTTTAAAGAATCAACAAACTTTACTTTTGCGGTCCCTAACAACGTAGTCGTTTGATAACGAGCTGTTCGATCGTACGAAACTGTACACACCGATGCATTATTTGCAATAGTTGTAGGGTCATTAGAAGCGGCGAGTGAATGAGTCATAGCGGACTCTAAATGACTGCTGGCCGGTGTAGGGCGCGGCAAGTCATGAGCGGTAGCGGGAATAGGATTAGAGGTATTGGGCACCACAGAGCCAACGTTACAATTCGTTTTATCATTTTGTGTTGGATTGAAATGTAATAAGGTGTGGTGCCGCTTTGGACAATGAGAACAAGTATGTTTCGAAGTACAAGAAAAAGTCTTGTGTTTAGTACTTAAACAATTGTTACAGAAATGATTCATTTTTATAAAATTATATCTTTCTCGCGGGGTTAACTTATTAAATGACGAACAAGAATATAAATGTTCCTGTGGTTTCTCATTACATAAAGCGCATTTATCGCTTACACTTGGACCATACCCTACATCTGTATTAACAAAAGACTTGGACGGTTTAGGGATGTGCTTAGTTTGACGCTGCTGGTTAGACTGAGAATTATTATCTATCGATTTACTAAGGTTTATAGAACGAGACAAAACTTTACGTTGCTCCTTTATGAATTCAATTAAATTATGATAAGGAGGTATTTTATCTTTACGATAGGTAATTTCAAATAATTTAACTGTGTCTGCATCCAACTTTTGCAGAGCCAAGTGCAAGAAAATAAATTCAGTTAAATCGTTAAGCTTCAATTGCTTAAGTGCTTGTACTGAAGAATCAAAATTATTTATAAATGAGTCTAACCCATCAGAACTAGCAATGGATAGCGGTTTAAACTGTAACAATTGGTTTAAATATGCGGATGCGAGTGAGCGAGGATCGTCATATTTTTGCACGAGTGCCTCCCAAATAATAATATAATTTTCTGCGGTTGGCGCCAACCCTGCGCAAACGCACGACGCCTGCCCAGTTAATTTACCTACTAAGTAAAATACTTTTTCACTATTAGTGAGCGATGTGTTATCGTGTATCATGCTTTTAAATTGTTGATAAAACAATGGCCATTTCTTGACATTACCGTCGAATGACATCAAATCAATGGGCGGAAGGCGAGGATTAGATTTTTGTAATGAAGTTTGAGATTCAGATTCAGGACACTCGGTTTTATTATTGAGTAAAACCTGTTTTATAAAACAAAACATTTCTTCAAAAGATAACCAGGAATCATATTCGACCTCAGAATCGGGGTTCAACTGTAAATTTAACATATTATAAGAATCTAAAACTTGTTGATAATCATTACGCAATGTATCAATATTTAAAGCACTAGAACAAAACGACTTATAATATTGTCGATCATTATTTGCTTTCTGTGCAAGTTCGAAAATATTTTCTACGCGTTTGTAAATTACATCGCGTTTGACTACGTATAACGATAACTGGTTTTTATTAGTACTGGTAGTGTCAAAGAACTGATCTGCATCACTTCCTTTCCTCTTTGCTTTAGTCATTGTGAATAACTGTATATATGTAGTATAGCGGCGATAAGTAGGCAATACGATTATGTAAACAAAGTACTAATAAGCGGTTATAATCATAAAACGACTAACTTTAGTTGCGAGAATAAAATAAATGATTGCGGGTGAGAGAAAAATATCAAAAGTACTGGTATGTGAACGTGACCTAACGAAGCGAGCTGAAGTTCACCGAACAATTGCGAACGAACTAGTTGTCTAAAGAACGATCATATAGGAACCGATTCAAAATGGCGGAATACCAAAATGGAATGAATTTGAAAAGAAATAACTTTTACGTTGTGTTGTACTATGCAATGCGGGTGCGGAAATAAAAAGCAATAGATGTCGGTGCGGGGAAAAAACAAAGAATAAACGACATTCTATTTATTAATTACGTAGTACAGTGACCGTTTAGTTATAACTGACCATGCGGTTTACATAAAGAATGCGACCTCAATGACCAAAAGTAAATACGGTTCGAAGTGACCAAAAATAATGGTGACGCCTAACACCAAATACTTGGGCGGAAATATTAAATTGTTTGCGTTTATCCCAGACGCAGGGAGCTGGTTTAATTAAATAGTGGACTGTATGAAGCGGGGTCGAAAAATACGTGAGTCTGACCTTGCAAAATACGGGACGAATTAGGACGACGAAATTGTACATGGACAAAGGAATTTGGCAGGAAAATGCAACACCACTGACCTGTAGATTCACCATCAATCTTCCACGTCCGCCGGCCGAAGGTTCGAGACCTTGCTGGATCAGGGCAGCGCACGAGAGGGCGCACAGACGCCTTTCACAGCTAATACACGCACTTTACGTAGTGTTTTAGATAATAGTTCGTAAATGCGCTCGCGACAGTTCACAACCGTAAATTTGTAATAAAATTAACAAGGGAGCAGGCAATTAGTAACACTGCCCTCGTCGAAGCACGCGACAAGACAATAGAGTCTTCACACCGTCACCGTAGACGGTGACAAGGACAGCGATAGTCCGGGTGTGCATGAGGGAAAAGGATGGGACACGACAGGATAGTGACGCATTTTGCAAGTCATTTCTTACTTCTACCCTACAGTGAAAATCATAAGCTAATACGAAATCCAACAGATGCTAAAGATCGACTATTATTACGATTTTTCTTTTTGCGTTCCGTAACTGGATTCAAACTTGTATTGAAAATACCAACGCGAACAGTTAGAAAGTATGTTGTTTCCAAGGAATAGCATATTCACAAATGCCCTTGGAGATCAAATCAACAACAAACTCAGTGGTAGTAATATTTACGGTAAATCTGAAGTGACACCTATTAATAAAAAATGCATGGCTAAAATTCCTAGTGTTCAAACATATGAAAAAAAATGGATTGCTAATATCTTTACTTCTCGATTGTCAGTAAACTAACAACCTATTTATTATCTGTGTTTATGCTTGTGACAGCACTAGTGGTCACAAAACCGTGTATTATTGTTCTAACAACATAATAATGTAATGAAATCTCATTTTTTTTGCGTTTCGTCCCCACGTTCCAATGCTCCGAGTACATTAGAAACATAAAATTGCGAAAATCGTTTTGTTGTTTATTTTGTTGGTGAATAAAAAAGATTAAATACTTGATGAAACAAAATATTTCAAAGCTCGAACAAAGCAAGGATATCAATAAATGGCGTGACATGGACTGACTTCTCATTCTGTCTATGTAAAAATGAATTGTTCATTTTTTAATTGATCATAAAAAAATTCATGCACCTATTCAATAAGTTATTTCAAGCAGCATAGTACGGCTAATGGGGTCCCGAATCTAATTTCGATGATTATTAAAAGAAACATACAGTATTACACAGATAGCGCTGTTCGATTATTTTTTTTACTCTTTTTATGTAACTTACATGACACATTTCCATGAAACAAAGTAATGCAATAGTTATAGATTGCAATGAATGCAAGAATTAATTGTAAAACTTAGGTAAATCCAAACCCAATACAAACTTCGGCTGCCACAAAAATGTACAGCTGCACAGATTGTTGAATGCAGATCAATCAAAGTAACATACCTTAAGCCTGTACACCCGGATGGGTCAGGCAGCAGTGCCGACCATGCTCACATGCACAAGTCCAGATTCCTAGATGCTACCAGAAAATATTAAATCACCGCAGTGGCATGTATAACACCACTAAATTTCCTCTTTCATAGCGCTGTAGGCTGCGGGTTATGTGTTGCCTTTTGAAATGGAACCTGAGCTCCGCACTTGTATCACCACACACAGCTGGTCACAACAGGTCTTGTGGAATCCACAGCAGCCATGTTGAAGGGCTCAGACGTCCATGCTATTTGTTGCATATTGTACGAATGCCTGAAAAATTCATGTCTATGAGCAAGTTTTCACACAAGCGTAATGTTTTGTTGAATCAAGTTGTAGCTTAAGGATGTTTGCTCTCTTGCACTGTATTTACACAAGTCGTCTTATTCTCATGCGAGTTCCGCTGACAGTATGAAACTGGCTAAGTTTCTTTTAGCATCATAACGAAAATAGAAATTTATTTTAAATTTTGGCCACTTTATACCAAGAAAAACAATAGGTATTTATTAGAGAATGGGACACGGTTGCAGAAAGAAAATACTTATTTGTAGTGCAACAGAAAAATATATTAATTTTTCGACTTTTATTACCACGGTTGCTAGGACACGTCAAGCAGTAGACAAGATATAGTTTATAATAAACTTATAGGTTTGCAACCTCTAACACCGCCCCTTAAACTTATCTTGTTAACATACATCAGTAGCCAAACCTAACTCGTTTACAACATACTTATGTTTCTCTACCGACAAAGGTTTAGTCAAGACATCCGCCGTCATTTTGGACGTTGGCAAGTAATTTATTTTTACTGCACCATTGCTGACCGCCTCCCGGACGAAATGATGACGTATGTCTATATGTTTTGACCTACCATGAAACATACTACTTTCAGTCAATTTCAAGGCCGACTGATTATCATTGAAAATAGTTATTTCAATGTTACTACCTATACATTCGTGCAAGAAAGTTTTTATAAACAGTGCTTCTTTACAAGCATCGGAGAGTGACATATACTCCGCCTCAGTACTCGATAACGCAACGGTACACTGTTTCCTACTTTCCCAACATGTAATAGAATTCATTCAACGTCTATCAATTTCATTAGAAGCCCAGTCTGCATCAGCAAAACCCGTCACAGATAAGCCAGTTTTCTTATAGGTAATGCAGTAATCTACAGTACCTTTAAGATAACGCAACACGCGTTTAGCTGCTTTCCAGTGGACATCGGAAAAACAGTTATTGAATTGGCTTAATACGCTTACAGCGTGACATATATCAGGACGCGAACAGACCGCTACATACATAAGACAACCGATCAATTCTCGATACTCCAAACTGTCATCCTTTTTATCAGCTTTGTTCAGTTTTTGGCACTGCATTGGAGTTTCAACAGATTTGCAGTCTTGCATGTTGTATTTCTCTAATATCTTTTTAATATAGGCACTTTGATCTAGAGTGATCTTGCCATGATCTTTCCTGATTCTTAATCCTAGAACTCTTTCTACAGGACCAAGATCTTTCATCAGCAATGATTTAGTTTTAGTTTTTTCCGCATTACAATTGCTGAAAATGACTAAATCATCAACATACAACGCGATAATTACAAGCTTGTCGCCATTTTGCTTTATGTATACACATGGTTCAGAGACCAATCTCTTGAACTTGAGTTTGTAGACAAGAACATGATTGATCTTTTCATTCCATGATTTAGGCGCTTGTTTTAGACCATACACAGCTTTGTGTAGTCGATACACCTTGTTATTGCCTCTACCTTTTTCAAAACCTTCTGGTATTTCCATGAAAATGGTTTCTTTTAAATCACCGTTTAGAAAGGCTGTTTTTACGTCCATGTGGTCAATCTCCATATCGTACTCCACAGCCAAAGCTAATAACATTCTTATGGTTTCGTATCTCACTACAGGTGAAAAAGTTTCAAAATAATCCACTCCATACTTTTGTGTAAACCCTTTTGCCACTAGACGTGCTTTGTATTGTAATAGTTCACCGTTAAGCCCTCTTTTCTTCTTAAATATCCATTTGGTCTTTATTGGCTTTGCACCTTTAGGAAAATCGGTTAAGGTAAAGCACTTATTGTCCAAAAAGGACTGATATTCGTCTTTCATAGCAGCTCGCCACTGCCTGGCTTCAGAACTATTCAACGCTTCTTCAACTGTTCTTGGATCATCACTGCCACACGCTTCCCCCGTCAAAAAACCACACGGGAAGGAGTTCTCATCAGCTTCCACGTATTCTGCTCTCGAGTCATCTGTCTCAAATGAAACATCTGGAACATAAGTACCATCTGAGTGATGATCTGTGACCAAGCTACTGGTCGAAGCCTCGCTATCGTTAGCATCATCAATAGTCACAGAAGTTTGTTCTGACTCTGTTCTATTCTCGGATACATAAGAAGTCTTAAGTTCTATATTCACATCTGATTCCACTTTAGTGAAATTCAGATGCTTGAGGAATTGATTCTCAATGAACTTAACATTTTTCGCTATTGTTAGCTTATAGCTCTCAAGATCCAAGAGCCGGTATCCCTTTGTGTTCTCACAATATCCCGCAAATATGTAAGGTTTAGATTTGCGATCCAGTTTTTTACGATTATTTTGCACAGCATATGCTAAACAACCAAATACACGTAAGTTATCTAAGTTTACCTTATGTCCAGTGTAAATCTCTTCTGGAGTTGCAACTCTAACTGCCTTTGTAGGTGAACGATTTTTTATGTACACCGCAGTGTTCGCAGCCTCAGCCCAGAATCGTTGATCCAAACCTGCTTCCAGAAGCATACAGCGCACCGCCTCAATAATCGTTCGGTTTGCACGTTCGGCAACTGCATTTTGCTGTGGACAGTGAGGATCAGTAGTATGATGCCGGATTCCACACTTACTCAAATACTGCTTAAATCTCGTATTGATGTACTCGCCACCATTATCGCTTCTCAGGATTTTAATTTTTTTATTAGTCTCGTTCTCTACAACAGCTTTAAAAATCAAAAAACAATCAAAAACTTTGTTTTTCAATTCTATTAAATAACAAAACGTCTTCCTAGAAAAATCGTCAATAAATGTTAGCAAATATCTCGCACCGCCTATAGATTTCACTGGCATAGGGCCGCACACGTCCGTGTGAACCAGTCCTAACACCTCACTTGCACGTGAAAAGGATTTCTTAGGGAAAGGTAAATTAGTAACCTTACCTTCAATACAGACGATACATTGCTCGTATGTGGATACATCATAGTCGATACCAGCCGCCATACCACTCTTGAGTAGGTTCATGCTGCGACTATTCAGATGTCCAAGCCGACGATGCCATAAACCCTGAGATGGAAGATCTACCTGGGTACTCAAGGAGACGCTTACTGGCATACTGTGTACGCGCGAAACGAAATTTATATACGCATCTCCGGTTTCTAATTTATAAAGACCGCATGCATCCCGTTTTGCTACAGCTACTACGTTTCCGTTTTTGTAAATTTTACAAATAATCGATGTAAATTTTACTTCAAAACATTTTTGTGTTAAAATACTGACAGATAACAGATTACATGACAAGTTCGGTATAAAAACTACATTACTGACAGTTACCCATTGTTTTTGTAAAAAGAGTTTCACATTACCACTACCCGATGTAAAAAGTTTTTCACCGTTCGCAACGCTTATTTCCTTTGGCGTGTCACACACAAAATCATGAAAAATGTCTCTATTATTGGACATGTGGCAAGTTGCACCACTGTCAACGTACCACACATCTCGATCCAACTTCACCGTCAGAGCCGACAACATAGTCGTCCTACCAGGAGTTTTCTGAACCTTCTCCTCCTCTTGACAACTGGAACTAGATGACTTATCCTTATGTGGTGCTTTCTGTCTGCAATCTCTAGCGTAATGACCTAATTTTTTGCATCGAAAGCACTTGGGACGCTTCGAGATCGAAGTCGAAGTCGTTAGGGCATTCTGTTCCGTACCTTCTGCATCACCTCGTCTCTGTGCCTCCTGGAGTAGTTTACTTTTCACCAGTTCACTTGAGAGAGAAAGGCTACTATGCTCTAACGTCATAATGAGTGGGTCAAACTGCTTGGGAAGCCCACTGAGCATTATTATAGCAACGAACTCGTCTTCCAGAGAAGCATTTATGTCTTGCAGTTGTTGGGCAGTATCTAGAATTTTTGTAACATACGCCTCCATACTCTCAAACTGCTCTAATTTTAAGCTAAATAGCATTCTGAGGAGACCTAATCGTCTACACAGACCTTTATCCTCGAACGATTTCTGTATATTCTTCCAGGCATCAAACGCAGTATTGCAATTCCTGACAACGGAGTAAACAGATGGCTGAACACTGAGGCAAATTCGTGCTAGCGCTTTTTCCTGTTTCTTCTTGTCTTCGCATTCCGGTTTATTTTTCTTATCGACCTCGTTGACACATTCAAACAAGTCTTCATGAAAAAGCAACATCTTCATTTGAAATTTCCAGGTGGTGTTATTATTTACCCCGCAGAGTTTTTCAATTGCGACGGACTGGTTACTCATTTTCGCGATTTCGTAATTTTTACTTGATAATAGAATTATTTATATCATACGCGTTCTGCTTCCTCACGCTCTGCTACCATATTAGAGAATGGGACACGGTTGAAGAAAGAAAATACTTATTTGTAGTGCAACAGAAAAATATATTAATTTTTCGACTTTTATTACCACGGTTGCTAGGACACGTCAAGCAGTAGACAAGATATAGTTTATAATAAACTTATAGGTTTGCAACCTCTAACAGTATTGTGGCTAAACTTCACAAGGCATTAGATAGGTAATAATTATTTTCAGAATACTCAAGTTTATACTTCCCTGTACATCTGTACACCACAGTTGTTTGCCCAGTAGGTATCTAGTCAGAATTGGGCATCGATGTCATCATTAACATTATCTGCAACCCGACTTCGCATATTGTCTATTATAGGCCACACTATACGGTTGAATTCGGGCAACATGATATTCCTGTCTCTAGTAGCCGGCGAGTTGCAAAACGTCTCCATTAGGTAGGTACTTCCATGCCATTTTGTTGCGCATCAAAGAGCGCGCCAGCCATTACTCGTCTCATTTGATCCATCATCGCCTTGTGCGTGCATTGGTTCATACTTCTGATGTCGGAAACACGAGAGTTTCTTTCCATATACCCTCGGTCCTGTGGGCTTATCGTGGGTAATGCGCGCACGAGGCAGGTAACTTATGCCGTTTTAGAGATATTCCATTGTCCAATTCTAGTAGCAAGTTGACGCGCCAATTTCTAATCACTTTCACTAGCCTGATACTTTTAGACGCAATTCCACCGGCACCAATAATGCCACTCATCACACTTAATCGCGATACCGTCTCCAGTTCTTTCTACTCAAGTCAACCCCGCGTTGCCGCGCGCCTTCGCGTCTCCCTCCAAATTGTCTGTCACGTGTCACTTTGCTCTAGGATTCAAATCCTTCACTAGCATTGGACACTGGAGAAAACTAAGTGTTACCAACCGAATAAAATGTAATTGAAATTTGAATCAGAAGCTAAATGTTGCCAATTAAACAAAACTGAATTAATAAATTTACAAGCGATATTTCTTCGTTCCCAACTATTAATCATTTACCTTCCTCCGATATATATATATGTCGCCGCGTAGGCGTGAATTTGCTAATTTATTATCCTAACTAATCGTTTTAAGTGTCTATGTCTATTTAAGTTGGGTTTTGAGTTCAGCGCCATCTATTGGCTCACTGTGGAATCAGTATTGATTCATAATTCATATGCTAATTTCAATGTTTAATTAATACGAGATGTTTAAATTAAACAGGAACACTTATTGTAGGACTTTTGGATTTGTTCTCATTTTAACTATTGCACATTTGACGAAGTAAATGTGTTTCATTATGTTATTCTTATTAAGTTGTCAAACAATGGCGGATGTTATAATTTCTATGACCAATAACCAGATTTAATAATTTAATACGAGAACTAAACAAATTTGAGTAAATGATTAAATACTAAGAAGTCATAAGACTATTTTACACAGCTATGTAATAATGAGAAACTTTCTAATTAGTAAGATTGTTAGATCACCGGAAACTTGAATAGTTTTGTTATTAGATGACTATTTCAATAATAAACTACAAACCACTTTGTATTTGTGAGTATTGAGGTTGTTTAATGTTAAAATAATTAACTGATCAGCATTTTAGTATTGTTTGCTAACTTTACTCAACTATCCTAATTAGTGTCTAAACAAAAACAATATGGAAGTTCCGCCCACTTAGAACGCGCATCGCGCGGACTATGTGTGAAAAATAAGAACTGATTAATAAATGTAATCGAATAGATGTTTGAAAACCTAATTAATTGTCATAAAGTGATTGTGTAATCTATAAAAACATTTAAAAAGAGTGTCCTGGAGTTTCTTGCTAGATCTCCTCCAGCGATCGACAAGGGCTTTGCGATCTAGCAAGCCACACGATGTGGTTTTAGCTTCAAGTTCATTTGAAAACTCAAAGTGCCTGTAACTAAATCAAATAAACACTCTTGAGTTTCAATCCAGTGTTGTGTGTTATTGAAGTAACCCGCTCCAGTCAAGAATAAAGGAATTGCCTCTAGACATTGGGGTTAAAAATGGCGATTCTACGATTCATAGGTACTTCGACGTGACATCAGAATTGGGCTCAGCTCCCACTATCGCCTTCTGCCCATGCTATGAAAGCCATCCGAAGAATTTTGTACAACATCGCCAGCGCCGAGGGTATGGCAAAAGATTTTCCTATGATAATTTCCAAGAGTAAGCGATGCCCAGACATAGGCGAAAATAACTGGAATATTTTTACGTGAACGATCTGAACTCTATTGAAACGACAGAAGAAGCTACTGACTAGTGGCATGGATGCTGTCCTACACCATTGTGGCCAAAACTTTATACAGCACAGAATGACCGAAGCAGCTAAGCGAACAACTTGATCTGTCCATTGATAGATTCCATCATGGTTGAGGGGAGTATTCTGTTTTTTTATTTATGTAACTTAACATTCTTAATTATTTTCATCATACAAGGCAAGGTCAGTGACCTTTTGTGTGACAATTTTAATCAATCTGCCTAGTCTTTTCCCAACCAAGTCCGGGACAGCTTCCATTCTAACTGGATTCAGCTGAGTACCAGTGCTTTACATGGAGCAACCAAAACCCAGTAACTGGGTAACACAATACCCCTTACTGACTGAGTGGTCCCTGCTGTTGTTTGTGTGGCAATTTATGGAATTAAAATGAATGAAACGGCTTAAATTACTCCATAAAATAAGACAGCTGACTAGGAACTCAATGTTATTGTTTAAATATGGTTCTTTTGTCTTAAGAATTGCAATGGCTCAGTTATTTGAGAAATTTTATTTTATTTGAGGAGTATGTAAGGATCGTAGCAAGTGGCAATCTGTGGTTGCTGCCTATCCCCATGGGGACAAGGTGTGAGTGTATGAATGTTAAACAATTCAAAGTACCTACGTTGAGTTTTGTACCGGACAAAAAGTAACAACTTGTTTTTATAGCATTCATTACATTTAGGTAGCTAAAACAAAAGTTTAGTAGGTAAATAAGTTAAGTAAGTTACAGAATGTATGTGCAACAGAAGTAGTAAACATTTGGCAGAAAGTGCCATGACATATTCATGTTGACGCACTAATTGGCATTTTTGCAATTAATTGTTTTTACCCGACTACCAAACGGGGTTTATTATTGAATAATGTGGAACCCGTTGCATGTCATACTTTTTTTAAAGTAAAGTAAGATAAGAAAATGTATTAACACATTCCTTAAACATGAAAAGCACAACAAATAAAAATAAAATTATAGTGTGCTCAAGAAAATACTTACAACGATTTGCATTTAAGTAGCTGGGGTGAGAATAATTGTTTGGTTACAAGACTAAACAATATTTAAAATATTATCTAGAGGTTTTTGTAGAGTGAGTATGCATCTAATATAAATGTATTTGTATGAATGGGTGAAAGGGTTGTGATACACCTGGGTGAGTCATTACAAACTTTATAATCAGGGTAAGTATCAGCAGAGCTTCAGTTCATGCATAATCATAATATAATAATAAATAGTCATAAGCTGATAGCCACCTGGTAACTTTTAATTTACAAGTAGGTAGGTACGCTTAGTATGTGTGAGTAACCTATTATGTATGGACCTTGTGATTTTTGGTAAATTAATGGTCCTGTGTATGTAAGACATATTTGAGTGAATCTAATGTGATTACTGTGTTCCATCTTATCTGTCTACATGATCTGGTAGATTTGTTTTGGCTATGGGGTTCTTGACAGTGATAGCGCTATAAGTTAAATCTAATTAAAAAATTGTCTGACCCTACATTCTTGGTTCAGACTGTCAGTTGGATACTGATGGGGCCTTTTATAAGCTCTAAGATTTATGCTTGTTCAAGTTAAGTTTGTTATAATAAAGTTTATTTAATCATTCAATATTTGAGAACCTTCCTAATGAATTAAATCTCACAATGGGTTTAGTTGAATTTTACTTGTTATGGTACATGGGTGTAAATAGATTAGTAATTTCTGACAGATTTCAAAGCTTGTTATTGGATGCACTTGCACAGAATAAAAACAATCAAAAGACAGGTTTGTTTTTTGATAATTTGTCACTTTTAGCATTCAATAACTTTCTTTTCTTTTTGCAACTTTTTACCTAGCTTGTATTCAAACTTGTTCACACATAAATGTTTTGTAATGAAATAGGTTTGTAATAGGTGTGTAAATAGGTTGTTGCGTGTGTGGTATGCAAACATGCATCATTAAAAGTAGTTTTCAACATGTTTTAACATTAATCTTTAGCTAGTGCAAACACCGTCATAAGTAATGCAGCAATCTTCATAGTTATTCATTTCAGTGTCATCAGATTCTAGTTAACTTTGAATTACTCACTTACTATTTCAAAACAATAACATAATTTAATTGTTATCAGTACTAACTCCTACTTATTTAAATATTAATAGGATCATCTTTTCTTTTATTATTATTTATCTGTATACCTTCTCACATTCCAGATTCCTGTGTCATATCAAAAATCAAAATGGTTACCTACATAGTCAAGTATTATCAAGGATGTGGAAACAAAACTAAAAATACCTGGTTTGCAAGTGACCGTGTCGCCGGGTCAGGACCTTAGAAGCTACCAACATACATACAAGCCACCAAATAGAGGTCAGCTGAAAAATGACTTCCAGCCCAACATAACTAAAGTAAAAGGTGAGAAGTTTTCAAACTATCTTCTACTCACCTCGCTAACTGATACGGTGTTGTTGTATCAGAAGGCTCAACACAATAGCCATGTCGAATAACTACATGACGCTTGTGCATGATACTACCATGCAACAAAGTACTTTTAAATTATTATTCCTGGGTTCAATTCCTAGGTTGGGCAAAATTTGTTTATGGGGTTTTTCCAATAGGGATTCCTCTGTAGCAGCCCAGAGTTTTGAAATTGGTGAACCCCCATGCTTCAAAAAGCATGTTGAGCCATTGGCCTTGTGCACCATAGTACCTCCTTATGCAGATGGCTCAACAGTCAGGAGGACTACTGTTATTATTATGTTTTTGTAACTCGTTTCAGTTTATGCTATTCTATTGTCATATTTAGTCAATTATAAAAATGAATAATAAAACAAGCTCTAATTATTGAGATGTCCAATAACCTATAGCTCTGGAGGCACTTAATAAAATAATAGGTTATATCAACACCAAACTATCAGCATCCATGGAGATGGATTTGAGGTAATAATGAGAACACAATAAACTATCTTATTATGCTGTGGAAGCAACTAAGATTGATAACACAACAAACTATCCTATTGGTATGCTGTGGAATCAAGTAATAATGATAACACAACTATCTTGTTGGTATGCTGTGGAAGCAACTAATAATGATAACACAATAAACTATACTGTTGGTATGCTGTGGAAGCAACTAATAATGATAACACAATAAGCTGTCTGTTAGTAATCCGTGGAGGAAACTAATAGTGATAATACAACACACAATCTATTGGTTTGCTGTGGAAGCAACTAATAAAGATTTAATATCCATTGGTTAGGCGTGGAGGCCACTAATGAACAATCTCTCATGTTATCCTGTCAAATCAAAGACTTCGTGCCTGTCACGGAGCAATGATCCTAAACTCCTTAACCTTTAATCCTGTCAAATCAAAGACTTTGTGTCTATCACAGAGCGGTGTTCCTGATCCTATCCTTAAATCCTGTCAAATCAAAGACTTTGTGTCTATCACAGAGCATTACCGTCCCGTGAGAATGAAACTAAACAAAAAACAGCTGATCACAATACTCCTACACTACCTACACTATACTTACCAAATACAAGGCTGCTATGTAAGCCTTCTTATAAGTAGGTATGTGCTCATTAATGCATCAAATATTTTCATTTGAGATAAACTTAATAGTTACCTAATTTCATAAGTATTCAGTGATAAATTGATAACTTAAACTGACTATTACCTATTACAAATCAATGAATATTGTAAGATAATACAAACAATAACATTCTGCAAACAAGATTCAAATTGGACTAAATAAGCTAGCAACTGATTATTCCATGTCAAAAATCTGAAATAGAAATTGTATGCCTTCATTGACATGACATGTAGCAGTTAGTTGTTTCCTAACAACATTGGTCTTTACCATATAGCAAGTAGAATACCTAAAGCATATAGCTGTGGGTGTAAAAATACATTCAATATTTCCAAAATAAGGCATACTCAGCTTAGATTTATTACAAGCTGTCAATGATAAATAAAATCAGTTGTTATCAGATTCTAAACTTAATTAATACTGTAGGATGATAAACAACAATAATCTGCCGACAAATATTTCTCCGCTATTACAGATAACAACCAAGAAACACAGAGACTGAGGACACCGGAAGGCCCAGAGCACGAGCCTCCGATCACAATGGCCGTGTCGCCGCGTAGGCGTGAATTTGCTAATTTATTATCCTAACTAATCGTTTTAAGTGTCTATGTCTATTTAAGTTGGGTTTTGAGTTCAGCGCCATCTATTGGCTCACTGTGGAATCAGTATTGATTCATAATTCATATGCTAATTTCAATGTTTAATTAATACGAGATGTTTAAATTAAACAGGAACACTTATTGTAGGACTTTTGGATTTGTTCTCATTTTAACTATTGCACATTTGACGAAGTAAATGTGTTTCATTATGTTATTCTTATTAAGTTGTCAAACAATGGCGGATGTTATAATTTCTATGACCAATAACCAGATTTAATAATTTAATACGAGAACTAAACAAATTTGAGTAAATGATTAAATACTAAGAAGTCATAAGACTATTTTACACAGCTATGTAATAATGAGAAACTTTCTAATTAGTAAGATTGTTAGATCACCGGAAACTTGAATAGTTTTGTTATTAGATGACTATTTCAATAATAAACTACAAACCACTTTGTATTTGTGAGTATTGAGGTTGTTTAATGTTAAAATAATTAACTGATCAGCATTTTAGTATTGTTTGCTAACTTTACTCAACTATCCAAGTAATTAGTGTCTAAACAAAAACAATATGGAAGTTCCGCCCACTTAGAACGCGCATCGCGCGGACTATGTGTGAAAAATAAGAACTGATTAATAAATGTAATCGAATAGATGTTTGAAAACCTAATTAATTGTCATAAAGTGATTGTGTAATCTATAAAAACATTTAAAAAGAGTGTCCTGGAGTTTCTTGCTAGATCTCCTCCAGCGATCGACAAGGGCTTTGCGATCTAGCAAGCCACACGATGTGGTTTTAGCTTCAAGTTCATTTGAAAACTCAAAGTGCCTGTAACTAAATCAAATAAACACTCTTGAGTTTCAATCCAGTGTTGTGTGTTATTGAAGTAACCCGCTCCAGTCAAGAATAAAGGAATTGCCTCTAGACATTGGGGTTAAAAATGGCGATTCTACGATTCATAGGTACTTCGACGTGACATATATATAAAGAATGGTTGAACAATGACAGGAAAAAAAAAAAAATGGAAGAAACAGAAAAGCATTAAAGAGAAAGGAAATGGTTCTTGACAAGATTTTTAAAAGATGCTAGTGACTGGGCTTGTCTTACTGACATCGGCAACTCATTCCACAATCGAACAGCCTGGACCGTGAACGATTTACTGTAGAACTTAGTAGAATGAGCAGGCATCAAAAATCTCAAATTCTCCGATGATCTCAAGTCGCATTAGTACAGTACACTTGTGATGATGATGATAGGACTTCAAAATACGAAGTATGCAAGTTACTTGCGAGCTGGCTGCGGCACGTGTGCCGTGTTTACATTTTTTGTCAATCCAGCCGTTGTGGCTATATAGTAAACGGCGCGTCAATGGAGAACTCCAACCAAAAAAAATATAGTCCGAGTGCGTATTAGTACAGTACACATTGCGAGCCGGCTGGGGCACGTGTGTTGTGTTTACAATGTTTTACAGGCCATCCGTTGTGGCGATATCATAAACGGCGCGTTAATGGAGAACTCAAACCAATGAGAGTGCGCATTAGTACACCTGTGATGATGATGATAAGAGTTCAAAATACGAAGTTAGCAAGTTACTTACCAGCCGGCTGGGGCACGAGCGCTGTGTTTGCAATGTTTGACAGGCCAGCCGTTGAGGCGATATAGTAAACGGCGTTTCAATGGAGAACTCCAACCAATAAAAATATAGTCCGAGTGCGCAGTGTGCGTTTAGTGCACTTGCGATGATGATGGATGACCAAGGGCCTGCAGATGGACCATGTAAGGCTGTCGAGGTCCTCATTTGGGAATACGTAATAAGAATATGATAGCGATTAATGCAAAGAAAAGATGGATGGACTGTGTGAGGAGTGATATGAAAGAAAACGGAGTCACTGATAGCGTGACAGGGGACAGGACGGATTAGAAAAAAAAACGTGTTGCGCTGGCCCCCAAGTAACAGCAGGAAGATGATGATGATGATAGTGATTAATGCAAGTATTTAAAAGAAATGAAATTGCTACAAAAGACGATATTTTAGGGTAGAGTGATCATCATAGCGTTATCAGGCGGCTTGTTTATCACCTTATTTGGTACTAATTCTAACAATGACATGGCATCGAGTGTTTTCACTCTGAGTGCCACATATGCCTGCGCTTTAGCAAACACTTTTTTTACCTAAGTCGATTACTGCTGTATTGAGATTCGTCCCTTGTAATTTATGAACTGTGACAGCCCAGCACAAAATTACCGACAGCACCCTGCGTTCGATCACTGTAACCCTTTGTTCCTTGGAAAGTGGCAACTACTGGAGGTATAGCTACACAGCCATCGCTATCTTTCAGTGTGCTTCCTATGATTTCATCATCAAATTTTACTAAAATACAATCGGGTAGTCCTCCTTCCTGTAGTTGGTCCCTGCGCAGTGATGGCTATTTTGTTTTTTTTTTTGTGTTCCGTACCCGAAGGGTCCAAACGAAGCCCTATTGCTGTCACTCATGTGTCTGTTCATATGTCTGTCCGACTTCTGTCACACATGTTTTAAAGCCAAACGGTTGGAGCTAAGTCTTCAAATTTTCACAGTATAAGCATCTTGTTGACCCAAAGCTAAACAAATGGTCAAAAATTATATTTTGCTTTTTAAATTGGTGTCCCATACAGATAAAGGGACGTGACATAATCATCTTGACCCCATTAAGTGGGGTATCGTTGTTTAGACCGATAGTAGATAGTAGTAGTAGATCGTTGAATAGATAAATAATGTAATTTTGTTTTAAAACTATTTGTAAACAAAGGAATGAGAAGCCACCAAAGTCGGTACTAAAAAAAAAAAACTGAATAATTTTTAACTTCCCATTGACCTATGAACTTCAAATTTGGTGATAATGTTATTATTACGTATATTTTACTAACAAATAATAGATAAATCACAATTTTCTTTGAAATGTCCTCATAATTCCTATTACAACCTTAATTTTGCGGTTTGGAACGGCACCCTAAATGTGCTAAGTCCGATACGCACTCGGGCGGTATTTTTTTACAATACCAATAGCACCGTTGGCGGGGCCCTATGATACTGATATGTTACTTCTCAGCATAGCACGGTATTCGGTAGCTAATTGTTAGTGAGATAAAAGGCCACCACAATTGTTGACAACTTTCGGCACTACTTTATTATTGTATATTGTACACCACAAAAAAACTTACTGGACAAATAATCACATACACAAGTGTATAATGGGCGGTCTTATCGCACTAGGCAATCTCTTACAGACAACCTTTGGGTGGACTGAATGATGGGAGAAGAATTCTGGGCTGTCAGTGTACAAAATATCAAAAATAATATTACTTAGACTTAATAAAATACAATACAAACATACAATGAGAAAGGAAAGAAAGGAGAAGCATAAAAATTATAGCGAAAGGTAATGCTCCTTTATCATTTTTTGAACGTTGGCAGTGTTTGAGCACGTCTTACTTCAATAGGTAATACATTTCACAACCGGGCTGTTTGAATCGTGAAAGATTTGTCAAAGAAGGAAGTTGAATGCATACGAATACTTAATTTTAGATTTTCCGATGATCTCTAGGACCTTGAATGGGTGTCACAGAGGAACTGAAAGCGTTCTTTGAGATAAAAAGGAGTGAAAGTTTTAAATAACACATTATATAGCAAAGAAAGTATATGGGCATTCCGGCGAAGGCGAATAGGAAGCCATTTGAGCTTAGTACGAAATTCAGAAACGTGATCATATCGTTTTGAACTGAATTATGAATATGTTGGCGTTGTGCGTTCCTACACACCTTGCTGCAATGATTTGACATTGTTCGGTCGAATTTTAAACCTAAACTTCGCAGCTGCTTTCTTGCTTATTAAAACTTTAATTGCGTCAGTCAGCCATGGCGCTGGAAGACGTTTAACTTTCACGGCTTGAACAGGTGCATGTGTGTCGTAAAGCTGAATGAGGAGAGAAGAGAAGACAAGATTTCAACTTGTTCGCCGACGGACGATGATGTACTCAGATTAGTTAACATAAGATACATAGTTAGTTTAACATAAGAGTACAAAATAATAAAACATTAAAATTAAATATAATTTCGTAGTCTAGGTATAAAACAACGTACCTACCTAGGAACAAGCATAGAGTATAGTAATAGATTGGGAATAGAGAACCCACTCCGGTTTTTTTCTGCAACCTTCAAACGATATTTGAAGCGCCATCTGGTATCGTCCGCCTAAAACTATCGTTTGCATGTGTGCATACCTCTCTATACGCACACTAGTGTACTGTATAGTTATAGATATTCTATTTAAACCTAGGGGTAATGGGTATTCGTTCATGCCTATTAAGTACTTAACAAAATGTACAATTATTTATTGAAATATGGAAATACAACACGGATTTCTACTACGGAACAGAACAATGTTATGTACATTTTGAAGGTACTTAATAGGCAACCTGGAATGAAACAAAAATCATATTTATTTATGTTTATTGAAATATATTTGTGCTGAAAGTTTAATTTCATCATCCTCACCATGGTATTGGATTTTACCAGATAAAATTCGATTGATTGATCGGCACCAACTATATACAAAGACATTTATTGTTGTATTTTCAAAAACATTTTTCATCTTTTTCTTGTGGATCTCACATGTGAAAGGATATGCCACAAATATGTCCAAAAACATTTAAATTTTTTCCTTTAGCTTAGTTTTGGGCACATTTTTTTTCAAAATTTCGATCGTAATTTTTTGGATTTCTTTAAAAGCCTTTGCCGCCTCTTGAGTGGGATATAACAGACAATGTCTACCTTTTTTATATTCTTTTGCCCTTATATACTCATTTGATTGTAATTGACTGTCGCCATTTATTTCATTTTTGCAGTGCCTGCATGATTTGGAAACTTTTTCAAATATTTTGCCAGCACCCACCCACATACATAATTAGCCTGGCCAGCATTAGTAGTCTCAGTGTTTAAATTAATAAAAGGCACCACAGTTTCATCATTTTCTTCATGCTGTAATGGTAGTGCCTCATTAATGGGAACATTAGAAGTGTTTTCTATGGTGTCTTCCAAAAAGAAACTCAAAGTATGAATACAGTCATTGTCATCACTTTCACAATGAGCTTTTAGAGAATGGGGTGAGTTATAGTTATTTAAAAGAAGTGATTTAAAGGCACCTTCAAAGCTAATAGTGTTAGGTGCCGTATTTGTCACCCCAAAACTTCTAATGTTTCCAAAAAAAAAAACCAGTGGGTCCTGGTTAAAGTTTCTAGTCAACATTAAGTCAAATAAATATTTTTGGGATAATACTTTCCACAACTGTTGCATGCCCTCAATAGTGCGGATATTTTTTTTTATTGATGGTATGGAACTCGTTTCAATTAATCTTATTTTATTATCCTTTCCTATTTAACTTTAATAAATTTCACTGTTCTTAAAACCTTTTTGGCATTCATCCATAATTCGTGATGAGGAGAATTGTTGCTTACACCACATTTATACATTTTACCATGAATTATATTAAATGTGCTCGCATTTAATGAATCAAATAGATTATCCATCATTTTGGTAAATGTAATTATTCAAAAATGATACATTCCCGAGCGACCATAAATTAGTACGAGGCACACTTAATTTAGGAAAACAAAAGTTAAGTAGAGCAAAATTCGGAAACCACCGAAACCTATTACAGGGAGAAGAAAAAAAAATAATCGTATCTCAATTAAAAAACGAATTATATAAAGTATAAATTTGCGAAAAGGGCGACATGGAATCATATTATAGTAAAATAGAGTCAGCCATAACGGAAAGCATAAAAAACACAAGCACTAAACAACAAAAAAAATCAATAATATCAGCAGAAACAAAGGATATGATAAAAAAAACGAATTGAATTACAACATAAACAACCAAAAACTGGAGAAGAGAGACAAGAACTTTCAAACTTATACAAAACAACCAAAAAGAAATTAAAAAACGACTACGAAAACTACAGGATGAAGATAATAGAATCAAACTTATTAAAATTTGGATGTCAAAAAAGGGCGTTTAAAATTTAATACTATAAAGGGTGGATTCCACAGCTAAAATCAAAAGACACTGAAAAACATACGCAAACAAGGACAGACATCGTGAGAATTGCTTCAGATAACTACAAAGACCTCTACAGTTACAAAAACAATAACAATAAAATCCAAGCACATCAATACAATTTTGATAATACAGAAACATCATTTTCAGTAGAACCATTCGAAGAAGCAGAAATAATAAGACAAATAGACAGACTTAAAGAAGAAAAAAGTCCCGGACATGATAACATCCCAAATGAAGCTCTCAAACTGGGAAAGTATCTACTGGCTGAACCTCTCTCAAATCTGTTTAATAAAATCCTTCAAGAGCAGAGAGTACCTGTGAAATGGGCGGAGTCAAGAATAATACTCCTTTACAAGAAAGGGGACGCGTCGGATGTGGGTAATTACCGTCCTATAAGCTTACTCCCTACTATGTACAAACTGTTCGCGGCCTGTTTAAACAAGAGAATAGAGCCAGAAATAGAGAAGCACCAACCCATAGAACAGGCAGGTTTTCGTAAGGGTTTCAGCACAATCGACCACATTCATACCCTGGAAAAAGTAATTGAAAACAATCAAGCACGTCAACAACCCTTATACCTAGCATTTATTGACTATACGAAGGCCTTCGACTCCATATCCCACAACAGCATATGGCAAGCACTATGTCATCAAGAAATCCCCAAACCGTACATAAACACCCTGAAAGACATCTACAGCAAAAGTGTGAGCCGTGTGAAACTCGACAGACTAGGGCCAGTAATCAAAATATATAGAGGCGTGAAACAGGGAGACCCGCTATCACCTACAATCTTTATATCAGTTCTACAACACATAATGAAAGACCTAGACTGGAAACACAAAGGTATTAACATAGAAGGGAAAAACCTGAATAACCTTAGATTCGTTGATGACATAGTCCTCTTCTCAAAATCAGCTAAACAATTGGAGAAGATGGTGACGGAGCTTTGCAGGTTAAGCAACAGTGTAGGATTACAGTTAAACACATCAAAGACGAAAGTAATGACAAACGCTATCCAAACGCCTATACTAGCTGACAATTCGCAGAGTTTGGAGTATGTGGAGAGGTATATATACTTGGGGAAATGCATTTCATTCAGCAACTCCAGAAACAAAGATGAAATTGATAGGAGAATAAACATGACATGGAGTAAGTTCTGGAGCTTAAAAGAAATATTGAAATCAAAACTGCCCTTGAAACTGATAAAGAAAGTCATGGATGGGTGTCTGCTACCCTGCCTGTCATACGGATCACAAACATGGATATACAACAAATATGCAAGGGCCAGAATACAGAAGACCCAGAGGGCTATGGAAAGGAGGATCCTGAATATAAGGCTGAAGGATAAGCAAAGGTCAGAAAAGATAAGAAAGAAAACCAAAGTTATAGATGCTCGCCAGCATATGAAACGACTGAAGTGGAAGTGGGCAGGTCACGTGGCAGGATTGACATATGGAAGGTGGACAGAACTAGTCACAAATTGGCTGGGCCCAAGAGGCAATAGAGCCAGAGGACGCCCTAGAGAACGTTGGATAGATGAAATAAAAAGAAATGCTGGAGAAGACTGGAAAAACTGGTGAAGACAAGAAAAACCTGGAAATTGTTGGAGGAGGCCTATACCCGCCAGGGGCCTTAACTAAAAAAAATATAATGTATGTAAATTTTTGTGAACCTAATGTTAAGAAACTTTATGTATGTTAAGGAAATAAAAAGGTTTAATAATAATAATAATAGCCGGATATAGTGGTGATAGACCGATTAGCGCGCCGCACAATGATAATCGATGTCACCATCCCACATGACGAGAACCTCGTGAAAGCTGAGAAAGAGAAACAAATCAAGTATCTCGACTTGGCACACGAGGTTGTCGACATGTGGAATGTGGACTTGGCGATCATTGTGCCGATTGTCGTTACGGCCAACGGCCTGATGGCCAAGAGTCTCGACGACCATCTGTCGAGGCTGTCATTGCGCGGTTGGATCAAGGGCCTGATACAGAAGGCAGTACTCCTCGATACAGCTCGCATCGTGAGGAGGTTCCTGTCTCTGGAGCCCTAACCACCGGTAGCTTGGACCCTGCTCCCGACACCGGCGGAAAACCATATTTTTTTTATATTTTTAAATGTTTTTTTTTATGATTTGTTTTTATAAAGAAATATTTAAAAATGTAATTAAGAAATGTGCACAAAATTAAATAAACGAAATAATAATAATAGTCAAGGCTTTTAATTCAATTTTGTTTATGGAATTCGTAAAGTAGTATGCAACAGGCTGCTTAAATTTTCGTTTTAATCCTTTGACCATGTAAACTAAAACATGGTCAGCATTTTTTTACAACACCAAGCAAATCCTTTTAATTTATCTTTTGCTCCATCATAATGGATCTGCGGCGATATTGACATCTCGTCAAAAATTAAGCAGCAGAGGCGATCTTCTGGTCTTTAAAGACTTATTCAACCCTGACTCTATTTCGACTTTTGCTAGAAGCCTTTTCAAAGACTTGATAGAGGGCAAAGTAAAATATTTATATAAAAGAGCATAACTTTTGGGACTCCTTTTGTACATTGAGAGGGACAAAACTTTTTCCTTCAAAGTGAATCTCCGGCCACGAGCTTTCTTGTCAAACAAAGCTCGTGGCCGGACTTCGTTCAAACTTCTACTTCGCTTACGTAATCGTACAATTTCGATTTTCAAATTCTTCATCTGGAATCTTGAAATCTTTAATTGATTCTCCAGCAAAAAAGTAGATTTCAGCGATTCTGAAAAAAAAAAACAACTTTTGCACGGGTGCAATTAAGATGTGAAGACGGTATCCAATTATCATTTATTTATATATATATGTCAGATCCAGGTATATAGGATCATGATTTGAACTACTTAGTGACATACAGGTGTCAGATTATAGTCGTGGGCGCAGAATTTGGGATACGGGTAAACTAGAGAAATATCTCCTGTAACTTCTACACAGTTTTAATTCGTTACAGAGACAATTACTATCACTATGGTACTAAGTACCACTCTAGACCTAAAAGGAAACACTGAGTAGTTCCCAGGCCAATATGTTGTCATGGCCATGTCCGAACGATCACTGTCGCTCTACATGAACCATATCGACCACATACGCGACACTGGACTCCACCCAGTACCAAAAGGTACTTGTGTATCATTTTAAGTAAACAAATCTCGACAAGATCCGACACGGCCATCCTACATGGCACACGTCCACGTGTGTAAATCTGCAATACCAGATATTTACAACACAGAATAATCCCGTTCGGTCATTCTGACTTCAGTTAACTAAGAGAGATCCTTAGTCTCACAGCCAGCCCTGTGGCTTCGGATAGCTATACCTGTGACCATCACAATAGTCATCTCAGTGATCCAACCATAGTCAACCCAGTGACTAAGTCTCACAACCATCCCTGTGGCTACAGCAGTCATCTCAGTGACCAAACCATAGTCAACCCAGTGACCTAGTCTCGTAACCATCCCTGTGGCTACAGCAGTCATCTCAGTGACCAAATCATAGTCAACCCAGTGACCAAGTCTCATAACCATCCCAGTGGCTGCAGCAGTCATCTCAGTGACCACTCTCACAACCATAATCAACCCAGTGACTAGGTCTCGTAACCATCCCCGTGGTTACAGCAGTCATCTCACAGACCACTCACACAACCATAGTCAACCCAGTGACATGGTTTCGTAACCATCCCCGTGGCTACAGCAGTCATCTCACTGACTACTCTCACAACCATAGTCAACCCAGTGACCAGGTCTCGTAACCATCCCGGTGGTTACAGCAGTCATCCTACTGACTACTCTCACAACCATAGTCAACCCAGTGACTAGGTCTCGTAACCATCCCCGTGGCTACAGCACACTACAATGCTTATGAAAGAGCACATTTGTAATCAGCACAAAATTTTGAGTACAAAGTCTCTCAACTCATAGTTAAAATACCTCTTCAAATTAAATGGCACCTTTAAACTTAACTTTGTGATTTCGTTCTTTATTCTTAATCAAAATTACAGCTCAAAAACATTTTGTCTATCTATGCTCTATCAAACCATATTTATCTTACTCAACAGTTTGCTTACCGCACTTCTAAATAAGAACTACCATTTCTACATACTTGTCATAAAGATCAAAAGTCTCGCTTCTTGTTTATCGTCAATTCAAGTGGTGTACTAATTTACACACACAAACACAATTGATACAAATATTTTTTTTAAATAGTCCTTAAGGCAAGGTCTTATCTTTATAGGCTTCAGTATATGCTCAACACACTACATTCCAGTTGCACGTATAAGACGCGATGAGTTAAAGGTTAACTTTTGTTTATCACTCTTAAAATTTCTCCGATATTTTTTTTTTATTATTTTGGTACGGAATGAGTACGCTGAATTTGCAGATTTAGTTATTTTTAACAAAAACTAAATCCTAGTAGCCAATATTTTAATTTTAGTAAATTAAGTTGCAATATTGAGGTCAAATTGTGTGTACAGTATCTTTACTTAACAGATTTTTCTGCACTATTATTTGCAAGTAACACGCCTTCTTAAGCAAATGGTGACCACCATTCACCTTTAACTCAATAGGTATTTTCATCAAAGATAAACAAGCAATTCATCAACATTGATAATATCATCACAACATAAACTACTATCAGAACATCTTGTTTCGCTATTTCACTCTCTTCTTCGATACAAAATGCTAAATCGAAACTTGGAAGAGCAGATTTGCTTCCAACAATCTGCTTCTAGTTTTGTCATCAAAAATTCATTATACTGTCGTTATCGTACACACAGTCTTTAGGCGTAAAGCCTATACCTACGTAACATTTGTTTGGCTTTCCGGCACTCTACTTCAAAATCAAAGGATTAATACCAAACCACTACCTTTGTACTCTAGACCTAAAGTCAGCTCTAAGATTGACTCGTTGAGTCGTTCTATACCTAACGGATAGATTTATCTGTCGTTACAAGGCATTTTCATTCATGTAAAATACTGCCTTAAAAGTTCAATAGCATTCACCACCATTAAATGCCAACTCAATAGTACCGAGACTCCGCAACATTAATTTGCTACAATAAGCAACCACAAGTAAAAACAAGGCTGTGCTCCATATCATCACGATCAACAGCATCAAAATGAGTATCACATTAAATTACAAAACCCCTTAGTTAATATTATTTTTGGGATATCCTTGATATTTGGTCCAAACCAAGTCTCATGTAAGAAGTTAATTTACCATCAACAGGCAGCTTTTAAATCAATTTGCCAAAAGAAGCAACTAGACCTAAACTATCTAAGCTATGTTACAGTGTCAGGGTATGGTAAGCAGCTAGTGACTATCATTCGGCATGAGTTTTATAATCACTACCGTATTCTATCTCATAGTCTTAAAACTCAATAAATACTTTCAGTAAACTAGCAATCCGTTTGGTTTACGAACCAAGTAAATACTTCAGCTAGATTATAGTCTTTCTAACCATTGCTATATCGATGCCAATCCGACAGTCTTACCACTAACGTAAACAATGACTTAGTTCAGTTTCTACGAGACTGCAAAAATGGCTCATTGAGCTATTCTGGTCATGTTACAAAGGCCCGGATGTATTATTTGGCACTCATGTTGCTTATCTGGTGTTATGAAAGTTAAGAGCAATCGTTTCTACAATACAAAGACTTGAGCCGCTATAATAATCAAGCTCTGTAAAACTTTGTTTAGATTAGACATTGAGTTCTCAGTGGTTCAACATTTATAAACAAAGAACATTTTTTATTTTCATGACCAATCATAATAACATAGCTGAAATCTAATCCTTATGACTTTACATTATTCATAATCTCACAATGCAATCTGTTGTGAAAACTTTATACTTTTTCCATTATTGGTTCAGTAAACAATTTCATAATAATGCTTTCTGACTGGGCTGTCTCTGAGTAATTTCCAACGGACAAACACAATAAAATCCTGCCCGACCTTAGAATTGAAACCAGGACCCCGCACGCAGCAGTCGCGCTAGTTGGCACGAGGCCAAAGGGGCAATTAACAATGTAGTCGATGTAAACTAAGCAATTACACAAAACCAACCATTACAAATTAAGTTGACGTACTTTTACTTGACGTAAATTTAGTTGCACGCAGAAGCTTAGCTCACCAACATAAACACCCATCCTGGATGCACGGCAACTCGCCGTATCCTACTGCTTCTTCAAACACCAAACAGTCGCTTGCTCGTTTATCTGCTGAGTGGCTTGTAAAAGCCTCCAGATCAACGCTCACATTGATGTTATCTAATTTTTCTTATCCTTTTCACTTCCACATCGATGTTTGGACAACTTTTATTGCTTGGCTGACCGTTCACCATTACACTCTAGGTACACACCGTTTTGCTTTCAATACGTAAAAACTCGTAAAGTAATAACAAAACATCACGCCCGCGTTGTCCGTAGGGGAAAGCAGAGTTATTCAAGCAAAACACAGACAGTAGATAACATATCAACAACCCTTGTAAGTGGCTATTGTTATAAATCGACTGATTCTTACCGTAAAGAAATTCTCAATTTTTGACCAAGCGTGATAACAACAGAGCAATACTGACTCCGGTGTTCAATGTCTCTAAGATGTTTTAGCAAATTCAGATGTAATTCAATTTAATCAATCTCAATTGTAATGAACCAAATTGAATAGTGTCATCATAATTGTAATGAAACAAATTGAATAGTGTTATCATAAAAGACAAACATTCAATGTAAATGACAAACAAATTCGATTTAACCGTGTAGGTCATATCGCAATAAAACTGCAAAATAACAAAGTCACTTATTATAGACTTCAAAATGCATAACAGCACTTCACGAAACCGAGAAATACGTTTCAGCAAAGAAATATAACCAATGGTAACGACTTACCGGGGATGTCACCATTCCTCGTTCTCACCCAAACACACTATTTCACATCTTTGTCAGTGTGACAACATAGGACAAGATAGCGGATAGATATCCCCATGTTTCACATTTTACATTATTGTGTCCCATGGTATCATATTCTCAAAATGGGAATCGAACCCAATCAGGTTGATTGAGCCTCTATATAGCTCTGACCAAGTAATAAACACCCGAATATGTATCAACACAACAATGTAGCAGTTCTGTTATTCAACATTCCACATGAATATCAATTCTCACTATTTACACTCATCAGGAGGTTTCTCAGCCCGCTCGTATCTCACTTCTGATGTCAGATCCAGGTATATAGGATCATGATTTGAACTACTTAGTGACATACAGGTGTCAGATTATAGTCGTGGGCGCAGAATTTGGGATACGGGTAAACTAGAGAAATATCTCCTGTAACTTCTACACAGTTTTAATTCGTTACAGAGACAATTACTATCACTATGGTACTAAGTACCACTCTAGACCTAAAAGGAAACACTGAGTAGTTCCCAGGCCAATATGTTGTCATGGCCATGTCCGAACGATCACTGTCGCTCTACATGAACCATATCGACCACATACGCGACACTGGACTCCACCCAGTACCAAAAGGTACTTGTGTATCATTTTAAGTAAACAAATCTCGACAAGATCCGACATATATATATATGTTTTTTGTATTTATTTATGCATCTTTTATATAGTAAAAACTAAAACTTTATTGGTACTCACTTTTTTCTCCTTTAAGTTTCTGTCTTTGTTGTCTCCCATTGTTACTGCAATAATTATGTTCTGCTGCTATAACACCAGCATTGGGAGGCACTGCTGAAAACAAAATAAAAATAATTAACCTTGTGTCAGTGAGGTAAGTAGTAAACTTTATTAGTGTAAATTACTTGAGGATTATTTAACTAATTTATCTTTACAAATAAATCAAAATAAAGTGTCTGTTTGTTATGAAAATATAACAGCTATTTATTACTAAATGCAAATGAAAGTAAATAGTCATATACAGTACTTGCAAAGAAAAAGGAGTTTAACATAATTTGAAAATGTAGGAAGACAAGCATTTACGCACCAGTGACTATTTGCTTTAAAGTAGAAGGCAGATTCCAAATATGTTCAGGCACAGGAAGTTCAGTTGGTAATACAGCAGCTTGTGTTGGAAAGTCCGGAAATAACAAAAAAAAATAAAAAATACAAGTTTATAACGGACAGTAGGAATAAATCAATAGGCTTAATTAGCTACATTACGTAGCTTATGATATAATCAGTAACTTACTTTTATTTTTGAAAAAGAGAAAACTAACTGTTGCCCACGGTTTTTCCCATGTAGACTCACACGGGCAAAACCACAGGCAGCAGCTAGTTTATCATAATTAATTTGAAAATATAGGTAGCTAAGCATTTACGCACCAGTGACTATTTGCTTTGATAATAATAATAATAAATAAATAATAAATGTTTATTTCCAATAATTAATTAACAAAGGTTACAAGTGCAGTAATAAGATACAACATAATGTCCTGGCTCCCAAACTAGGTTTATAGCCTGTGACTTGGGGACCAGTGATTCCATAAGGGTACATAGAAGGCCAAACATCTGTTTTCACCAGTAACATTGCTAACATAACAATATAATGACTACTTATGTGTATAAAAAGATAAGAAAAATAATTAAAAATAAGACATGAGTGAGAGTGAGTGTGTTGTGGTAGGTTTAGTATGTGGAGTGTGTGTGAGTAAATGTGAAATTGCGGAGTATGTTTGATGTGGAAGGCAGATTCGATATATGTTCAGGCACAGGCAGATCAGTTGGTATTATAGGAGGCATATGAGCATATGGCAAAATCTGGTGGTTTTCTGTTTCTTGTGGGGTACCTCCTCTCTTCTTCCAAACTTGGTGGCTCTTCATCGACACTAGGAAGTCTCAGCTCAAAGAAAGGTTCTGGTTCTCTCATATTTGCGGATTCTTCTGAACTTTTTACATTTGCCTGTGAAGTTGGCTCATCTATAGGAACGGTACTCTCGACACAATCGAAAAATTGACAATCGTCATGTTCAGGTTCCTTATTTTCAAATAACAATATGGAATCTGACTGTACCACAGGTTCAAATTGCCTCTGCTCTTTCAAACCTGTAAAGCAATTTTCAAAAAAGGTTGCATCTCTGGACGTAAACACTTTTCGTGGGTTAGCATGATCCCTAAATATATGTATTTGGATTTTCTAAATAACCGACAAAAATCGCTTCCTTTGCCTTTACGTCTAACTTTTTCCTGTGACATGAAGGTATATGTACAAGTGCTCTGCATCCAAACACTTTCAAATGACTGAGGTCATTTCTACAACCACACCACCTGTCCTCGGGAATTTGACCACCTAAGGTTCTGTGAGGAGACCCATTTTTCAGGTATACGGCAACTTGGAAAGCATCTTCCCAGAATGCTTTAGGCAGTGAGCTTTCTGCTAACAACGTCCTCGCCTTCTCAGTAATTGAGCGGTGGGTGCGTTCAGCTAATCTCACTTGTTGAGAGCTGTACGGCGCCGTTGTTTGGTGTTGGATACCTTTAGAGGCAAGATAATCATCGAATTCTTTATTAAAGAACTCCTTACCGCCGTCAGTCCTAACTGCTTTAATTTTCTTATCTACTTGATTTTCAACAAAGGTTTGGAAAATCTTTAATTTTTCTTTAACCTCTGTCTTGGAAGAAATAAAGTAAGCAAATACCTTCCATGTATGATCATCAACAATGGTTAACATAAACCTATTCCCCTGAAAGGAGGTTGTAGACACAGGTCCCAATAAATCCATATGGATTAGTTCTAAAGGAGAAGTAGCTCTATTATATGCTACCTTCTTAAAAGGTTTCCGTGCCTGTTTTCCTTCCACACAAGCGATGCAACTGTTCTTATCTACTACACTAAACTTTACACCTACCTCGTGATTCTTCAGTTGGGTCATGCCTATACGACACAAGTGTCCTAACCTCTTGTGCCACAGTTTATAACTAATATTCTGACAGTCAGCACATCCTGCGTCAAATGATTACTTGCCACATTCTCAGGAACATTAACAGTACCATCTACAACGTACAGTCCACCACAGGGCGAGGCATGAAGTACCGAATCACCTGTAAAATGAAAATTATTAGATTTATAAAGGTTACATTCATTTTTAACAAAAATACAAATAAAACCCTTATCAACAGCTTTCTGCACAGACAATAAGTTAGCTTTTAAGTCGGGGACAAAAGCAACATCGCTAATCTTGTTGTTTATGTTCTCATGTGTATTTATTGTAATGTCTCCCATGCCGCAGCATTTAACCTGCTCTCCGTTTGCGACAGTAACACTACCTTTGTTCTGTATCGTAATGTTCTGAAACCAATCTCGTCTAAAACACATGTGTTTAGTGCAACCAGAATCTATGTAAAATACATCCTTGCTTGAGCGGCCAAAAGTATTTAGAGCTGTAAAAGTGGTGTTTTTAACTTTCTCCGTATTGCATTTCTTCTTTTTACTCAGCGGACAGTTAGGTCTCTTATGACCAGGTACTTTACACTCGTAGCAGACTATTTCCTTCTTCTTGGATTTAGACTTTTTCTTCGAATGAAACGCGGAATCTATAGATATAGCTGCATCTTTAGACATCTCATTCAGCAGTTTTGTCTTTACTAAGTCACTAGTCACGTCTACATTACAATTTTCTAGAGCCATAATTAGAGGTTCATATTTTGGAGTGAGACCTCCCAAAAGTATAGCAGCAATAGACCTGTCCTCTATGACTACATCAATATCCGCAAGATCCTGTGCGGTTGATAAAACTGCATTGATGTACAGTTCAATATTTCCGAAATCTGACAGACTCAACCTGTACAGTTCTTGCTCTAAAACTAGTCTTCTTCCCATTCCCTTATCTTCAAAAGCCTGTTGCAAACATTTCCATGCTTCGACTGCAGTTTTCGCACATCTAACGTGGGTAATAGCTGCACCGTCTATTGTTAAACATAACTTTGCTAGAGCTTTCTCATCGTTGCGTACCTTGATCGAAGCAGGGGTCGTGTCACCATCCGGATAACCACTAATTGTCACCCACAAATCCTCGTGTAAAAGGTAGTTTCTCATCTTAAACTTCCAGGTAGGATATCCATCTTTATGCCGAAGATAAAATGATGGAATCGAAGATGAATACGACGTAGAGGGATTCGACTTATTAACACTCGAAGCATCTCTAGTTTCATGTGACATTTCGACTAGTAAAATTTTTTTGTCATACAAGAAACTCAACTAATTAGATCACAAATTACATTTTAAACTCTTCCAGAACTTCGTGCTGATAACGTGTTGGAATATTTGGTTAAAATTGTGTTATAGATATTTAAACTATGCTTACAATTATTTATGTTTGTTGACTAATTACAATAATTTCTATGATGTTGCATAATCAAAAGTAGTTGTATTGACTTCTTGTGATTGGTCGAGACTTTGACAGTTATCGACGACCAATCACAAGCAAGTATAATGATGGGGATTGGTGGGGATGGAAACGAATCGGCGGGCATTTAAGTTGTATGCCCAGCCGGGCAGCCATTCCTTTTTCGACATCAGTGCTAGTCACTTGTATTGTATCGCTATTGGTTTTGCTAAACTGTACTACTGTGTACTATATATATAACAATAAAGCTGATCTTCGAATTTATAAAACGTGTTTTGCAATCAAAGTCCCTGCTCCTGAGTGTTGGACCAGTACGGTTCACAATAGGTAGAAGAGTATTAAATAAATTATTTGTAAAATGTTAGTAATAAGTTAGTAAAACGATGTTCATTGACAAGAGTGTTTATTTCAATTAACTAGGCAATACAAATAGAAAAAATATAACTATATAAATAAGTCTGCATAACAGAGGTTACTTATCTACAACAAATACAAAACAATTAATAAATATATATAAAATAGGACCGTGTAACGGAGCGAAATTAAAATAAGTTTGACACGAACGCATCAAGCAACGCAAAGAACAATGGCGAGATTTTAGCTGACTTAAATTTGAGCGTCTGAAAGTGAGTTATATACGAAAGACTTTCTATTGATTATCTACATTTTTTAATATATTATTGGGCTGTTCAAAACGGATAAAAAAACATAATAAATAAAAAGTTATTTGATTTTTTGGTTAATTTCTCTAGCTTAGTGTTGCCATTATATATTTTATCTGCTAAGTGACAAGTAGTAACTATATTAATTAATAATATAATTAATGTATTTATTGCAGTAAATGAGTTAACAATACAGTTTATGACTAAGTATAGATGTTCCTCGCAGGTAGGTAAGAAAATTGTAGTGTAGTAGAAATAAATGAATTACTTTTAATTAATGATTGGCAAAAAGACTAGTATCCAAGTTTAAAAAATATAGCTTGGTTGTTGACGAGGACGACGACCTTTTGATAAACGTCAAAGTCGCTTAGTTTAAATAAATATACTTTTTCCAAAGAGTATATTATACATTTTATGCTGAAATAACTAGGTAAGGGAAATGCTAATGCGATATTCCCCTTTTACTTCCACGAAATTGAATAATATTACCTATTAAACACATTATTAAAAGTTACCCAGACATAACCTACAAAAGTTTATGACTGAATATCTATTATTCTCGACATTCTCGAACAAAAATTCTTGCACAAACTAATTCAGAACATCACCCTGAGTTAAACCAGATATTTTTCATTTAAAGACGTAGGAATTTAATCTCAGCTAAAAAAATATTTGGGCACCTGCCATTCTTCTTTATGCTGTCAGATTGTGACAGTGACAACTTGACAATAAGGTTGATACAAAAACAACGGTATACAAAAAAACAAAAAATTAAATAGGAAAAGGTGTGAAGTGTTGAAAAATAAAGTAAATTATACCTACATACGGACAAACATAATAAACAAAAACTACCTGGACTATCAAAACGGTAAAACAACAAAGAACTTTACTTTCTGCTTTTTGTGGAGACCTTTTCTACTGCGACTGATTGAGCGACGTCCGGCACGGCTGCGCAGAAACCTGTTCCGACTGCTGCGCGATGCTATTGAGGTCGGCAGTGGAGGTCACTCGATGTCGAGATCCCTTGGAGTCAAGGATGATCACAGTGCCTTCTGAGGTCCAGCATTGAGTCACGCCAAATCTGTTCCGTGCCGCCATGAAGAAGTTGTGCCTGGTTTTCGAGAGGAACTCCGATATTGTGATTCCGGACCTCTTCAGCTTGGTCTTGCTAAACCAGACTTTGTCCCGGAGGGCAACATCATCGAGTTTGAAGAGGATCGGTCGGGTATACGCTGCGCCCCATCCTGTGACACCTCTTGATGCCAGACACATCTAAGTCAAGCTTCAGACGCTGTGTGACAACTTGAGCCACCACCTGTGCACCTCTTTGTCTTGCTGCTCTGACGCTCCGTGCAACAGTAGGATCTTACGCCACCCACGCATCTCTATGTTGGCGAGGCTCTGCGCTAACATAGCAGCTTGCTGCTGAAGAGAACCGAGTGCCTGAAAAATAAATGTCCGGAATGACAAGAACTCGGCTGCCAAACCTGAGGTGGTGATTGGTGTGGTTCACGGTGTCTTTTGCAACTCCTTTTCAAATTATCACATTCTAAGACTGAACAGATTGGTCATATCTGTGATTATGTGGTTGTTTAAAACTCACTGAGATATTAAATATTTCTAATGCGTCTTGTGGATCGGCAATTAGAACGGCAGCAATAAGAGAATCAATTCTCTTTGTTTTTAGAGACATAAGATTTACATTTCATAGGACACCTTAAAACGTTTCGTACAATTGGAATGCAGTCCACAATTGGGACAATGATGGGATGGGACAACAAGCGTGTTCTGAGACGGGGTCCGGCTGACAGCAGACACAATACACGTTCCCGTCAAACGTACCTCGCTGCGTGCGAAATATACCCAACAACGACTGCACGGGCGACGCACTACATCAACCGCGAATGGCGGACGCAAATACAATACAGCTGGGTTGATTATTTAACGATTATAAATAATCAAACGAGAACCCGATTTCGCGTCGCACGCCATCACACAAATTTTCTAGACAAGTGTGAAGTGTCAACTCACGTCAATCATAAGCTATCAAAATCGCTGACAGCTAACTGACATGGTGTTGTATTAAAATACCAAAACTAATAAAGGAACGTTTGGGAACGAAATGTTCCCCCGTCTCGGGCATAAGAAGTTTTGTCCGCTAATAAATGGGCAAGCGTGCTGAACTCGCCACTGCTCGCTTCAAAACCGAATCTTCGACCATAACCTCCGGAACACTGGGAACTCCGTCAGACCCATAAAATAAGTCTACAATGCGTCTACAACGCCAATACAAAGGCAACAAATTAGATTATTTAACAAGTACAAGGTCTCCGACTTTAGGAGGGTCAGTTTTGTCAGTCCACTTAACGCGCTGCTGCAAAATATGCAAATACTCCAAAGACCAACGATTGCAAAATCTTTGTGACATCTGTTGGAGCAATTCAAAACGCGTCAATTGCGAAGATTTAATTTCCCTGAAGGGGTATTCCGGCAGGGCGTTGAGGGGCTGACCAATCAAAAAATTACCAGGGGTCAAGACTTCCAGGTCATTTGGGTCTGAGGAGATCGGACAGAGAGGTCGCGAATTGAGGATGGCCTCAATTTTAAGCGTACAAATACCGTAACAAAATCCTCAAATGTGAAAATAGTTTCACCAATAACGGCGGAGATGGGGTTTTGCTACTTTTACAACGCTTTCAAAATTGCCACCCCTATGTGGGCAGGGGTAAGTAATATACGATATAATTACAAAATCTCTAATATTTACAAGATATAATAACTGAATCTATAATTTTATTTTATATAATGATCAGTTAGTATAATAAACGATTGACATATTTTTAAAGTAACTAATTTTTATAAGCATAACATACATTGAATATGAAATCGTTTTATATACAACTCAAAAGATATAAAAGCTATTTAGTCTACTATGATAAAACGCCATTTCCCTATTTTTTTGAACTGAGCACAGATGCATTGGTAAGTGCATATCATGGACTAGTTGCATCGTTGCTACGCTATGGTATCATATTTTGGGGCAACTCCACCCACAAAGAAATAGCGTGTAAGGCCCAAAAGAGATGTATGCGAGCTATGTTTAATTTGAAAACCACAGATAGCTGTAAGCCATTTTTTTTAAAACATAGATTTATTAAACCTTCCTTCAATATACAGTTTTGAAATGTTGACATTCATCATCATCATCATCATATCAGCCGAAAGACGTCCACTGCTGGACATAGGCCTCCCCCAAGTGTCGCCACATTGACCGGTCCCGTGCGTCCCGCATCCAGCGAATCCCCGCAACCTTCACCAGGTCATCGGTCCACCTGGTGGGAGGCCTTCCAACGCATCGTCTTCCGGTTCGCGGTCGCCACTCCAGAACTTTTCTGCCCCATCGGCCATCCGTTCTGCGAGCAATGTGCCCTGCCCACTGCCACTTAAGTTTGGCAATTCTTCGGGCTATGTCGGTAACCCTGGTTCTCTTGCGGATCTCTACATTTCTGATTCGATCACGCAAGGATACTCCGAGCATAGCCCTCTCCATTGCCCTTTGCGTGACTGTAAGCTTTCTGATGAGGCCCATTGTGAGCGACCACGTCTCAGAGCCATAGGTCATCACTGGCAACACACACTGGTCATAGACCTTCGTCTTGAGACACTGTGGTAAGTTGGACGAGAAGACACCGCGCAATTTCCCGAACGCTGCCCAGCCGAGTCGGATTCGACGGTTGACCTCTTTCTCGAAGTTGGCCCTACCCAACTGGATCGTTTGTCCCAGGTAGACATAATCTTCCACAACTTCGAGTGTAGAGTCTCCAACCTTGATAGGAGTGGGTGTTACATGGGCATTCAACATAACCTTGGTTTTGTCCATGTTCATTTTAAGACCCACTCTTTTGGAAGCTCTACTGAGGTCATCGAGCATTATACTGAGGTCCTCCATGGTCTCAGCCATGACCACTATATCGTCGGCAAACCGAAGGTGAGTGATGTACTCGCCATTGACGTTGATGCCTAGCCCTCTCCAGTCCAGAACCTTGAAGACATCCTCCAGTGCAGCGGTGAACAGTTTCGGAGATATGACGTCTCCCTGTCTCACACCTCGCTGCAGAAAGATAGGTTCCGAGGCCTGATCCTGAAGTCGGACTGACATGGTGGCGTTTTTGTACAAACACTTCAACACCTCGATGTACCGGTAGTCGATTTGGCACCGTTGGAGAGACTGCAGTACAGCCCAAGTCTCGATTGAATCGAAGGCTTTCTCGTAGTCCACAAACGCTAAACAGAGAGGCAGGTTATACTCTTCGGTCTTCTGTATAACCTGCCGCAACGTATGTATGTGGTCTACGGTGCTCAAGCCTTTTCGGAATCCGGCTTGTTCGGGAGGCTGGAAATCGTCAAACCTGCGCGCGAGACGATTCGTGATGACTCTTGAAAACAGCTTGTAGACATGGCTTATGAAGTGAGATGGGCCTATAGTTCTGCAACAGGGCATTGTCACCCTTCTTGAAAAAGAGTACCACCACACCCCTGCACCATGCCTGTGGCGTTTTCCCCTCGAGTATGACGGCACCAAACAGCTTCTGAAGGGCCTTAAGTATTGGTTTACCACCCGCCTTCAGGAGTTCGGCCGTAATGCCGTCATCACCCGGTGCCTTGTTATTCTTAAGCTGTTTAAGAGCCATCCCAATCTCGTACAGGCTGACGGCCGGTATGTCTTCGGTATAGTGACGGGTCAATCTAGCTCTAGGGTCTTTAACTAGATTCGCGACGGGTTTACTGGTTGACGTGTACAACTGCCCATAGAATTTCTCGATCTCCCTCAGAAGCTCCGGTTTGGCGGATATGATCCTGCCATCGTCGGTCTTCAGTTTCGTGAGCTGGCTCTGCCCAATAGACAGATCTCTTGCAAAGACCTTGGAGCCCTTATTCCGCTCAATTGCGTCTTTAATACGCTCAGTATTATAGCGGCGGAGGTCGCTTTTCAAGGACTTTGAGATCCGTCTATTAAGCTGCCGGTATTTCAACGCATCGTCTGAAGACTGCAGGATCATCTCACGCCTCTCCTTCATAAGCTTGAGAGTAGGATCAGAGATCTTTTTATTTATATCTGTACGGAGGGTCTTGAAAAACTTAGACCAGACCGTATGGACAGCTTCCACGAACCCGTCGCTGTATTCGTCCACGGAGCTCCCTAGGCACTCGAAACGATTCTGGAGTTCGAGCTGAAAGCTCTCGGGGTTTTGGATCTGGATCTGTGCTGGACGGAGCGTTGACTTCATCAGTCGAGACCTTTCAAGCTTGATATTAATGTTCAATGTGCCTCTTACCATTCGGTGATCGCTCCCGGTTTTCACCGAATTGATCACAGAGACATCATTGAACATTTGCTTCTTGGTTGACATGATGAAGTCGATCTCGTTTTTTGTTGCACCATCGGGGCTTTGCCAGGTCCACTTCCTGTGCTCACGCTTTCTGAAGAAGGAGTTCATCATGTAGAGGCCCTCCTTCTCTATAAAACTGGCCAGTAGGTGACCCCGGTGGTTCCGACGTCCAACTCCAAATTGCCCCACTTGCAGCTCATCCTCGTCTCGTTTGCCCAGTTTTGCGTTGAAGTCCCCCATGACAACGGTGAAGTGAGTTTTGAAACCATGCATGGCTATAGAGATATCCTCATACATGGTCTCTACCTCGTCGTCGGGGTGTGCCGAGGTCGGTGCGTAGACCTGTATGACCTTCAGCGAATATCTCGAGGATATTCTAAGTATAAGGTACGCCACCCTGGTCGACACACTCTCGATCTTCATCACGTTGTTCACAAGGGACTTGTGGACGATAAACCCGACATCACCCTGGGACTGCCGGTCACCCTCTCGGAAATAGAGCAGGTTACCGGATTTGAGGATTATCGAGTCCTCCCCCTCTCTTCGGACTTCAGATAACCCTATAATACTCCATCGCAACCTGCTCAATTCTTCCTCGAGTTCGGCTATCTTCTCGTCGGTCCGGAGTGTTCGCGTGTTGTATGTTGCCAGGGCCAGTCGTCGGTGTTTATTGGGGTAGCCGGGTTCACTCCGGGGATTCTTCGCACCCCTTGCCACGCCATCGCCTTGACCGCTACCGTAGTCGAGGGTAGACGGGCTGCCGGGTACTCGGGGCCGTTTTTAGGGTTCCGTACCCAAAGGGTAAAAACGGAACCCTATTACTGAGACTCCGCGGTCCGTCTGTCTGTCTGTCTGTCTGTCTGTCTGTCTGTCTGTCTGTCTGTCTGTCTGTCACCAGGCTGTATCTCATGAACCGTGATAGCTAGACAGCTGAAATTTTCACAGGTGATGTATATCTGTTGCCGCTACAACAACAAATACTAAAAACAAAATAAAATAAATATTTAAGGGGGGCTTCCATACAACAAACGTCATTTTTTTGCCGTTTTTTACGAAAATGGTACGGAACCCTTCGTGCGCGAGTCCGACTCGCACTTGGCCGGTTTTTTATTTGTGCTATTCATTTGGTTTGGGGGGGGTTTGCCTTAATCGCCACGCTTGGCAGGCGGGTTGGCGATCGCAGTTTGTTGTTGAAGAGCACAGAGAACGCTGCTGCCCATTCTCTGGTGTATCCCTTAGTCGCCTCTTACGACACCCACGGGAAGATATGGGATGGTGAGATTCTTTACGTCCGACACCATACGGAGCATGTTGACATTAGTCAAACTTAATCCTGACCTGTTTCCACGACTAGCCCTGGCACCTTCCCCCAGAAACAGACGTGACAATAGCCAACTTTGCTTACATACATCAAAAACTGCCTTTAATGGGCAAAAGTGCTTTTTGTATGGCACCAAAAATCTACAATAAAACTACCACAATCTTATAAAACGCCGACTGATCACTTTAAAAACAAGATGCGAGATTTTTTAGCAGACAAGAGCTATTCCCATTTAAGAGAATTCTTGAACGATAAAATTGCATAACATATTTTTTTTTATTAATTTCGATTTATATGACCTTCTGACATTGAATTGACATTCCGCATGTTGTTTTCTTTTTTTATGTTCTGTTGTTTTATGTTTGTTTTTTGTTTTTGTTTGTTTTGTTTTTATTGTTTCATTATTTTATTTTGTGACTTTTTTTGACATTGTTTTATTTTATTAATCTCAATTCATGTAATTTTTTGTTCTTTTTTTATATTTTCTATTTCGTCAAATTTTTGTAATTTTATAATAATGTAAACTTATCTAATATTATTCATGACATTTTATGAATTTATATTATATCAGATTTTATTTATTTTTCTCGTTTTGACACTGTTTTATTATATTTTTGTTTTGTTTTTTTATGAAAAGTTTTTGAATTGCTTATTTCAGATTTTATTTATTTTACTTTTTTGACATTCTTTCATTTTATTCATTCTGATTTTTATGACATTTAATTAAGATAAAGGCCAATCTATAGTGATTTTAGTATAATAATATCTGACATTGTAATACCAGAAATAAAGATAAGTTGATCGTCCTTCTTACAGAGTAGCTAAAGTAAAATCATCTTTCATGGGGTACTGTGTTAAATTATATAACCCCGCGGATTGAGGACCAAGGACTGATAGTGAGATGGTCCTTTGTTGGCTTTGCACCTCAGCTCATACTTTGGAGGGTTTTGTGGCGAATGGAGTCTCACCGATTCGGAGCTCTGAGACTGGACTGATCTGGATACATGTCCCAGGAGAATGGAACCCCGCAGACTGCGCGTCGCGTGGTTGCGAGGCTCCTCGCGTCCTTGTCAACCATTCTCTTTGTTGGGGACCAGACTGGTTGACGCATCGCAAGTCGTCCTGGCCCCAGAATAGGTTCTCCTCTCCAGAGGTTTTGCCAGGTCTGCGTATTGGAATTGTGGTGTGCGTCAGAATGTCTGGTTGTCTGTAACGGTTCGCGTCAGGCTGGTGACCAAAAATTGCTACCTATTTGCTACTTTTTACTACCTATAGTCAATTAATTGCTACCTAACTTGTAAACAAAATAAAGGGACTTCAAAATGACCAGCCATTCTGACATCAGGATAGCTGGTCAACTCTCCGTTTGTGTAAACTAATCAAATTCGTGTTATTATTTTTACTTGAGCAATTACTACCTGATTGCTACCCTCACGTCTTTCAATGTCCACCTTGTAGCTTTAAAAAGTAAAAAGATATGATCATTTATTTTTTTACAGGGAAGGAACATTATAAACGTAGTGTTACATACTCTTTGGCCATTATATCTAAAGCTCACAGCAAACGAGGTTCGGTGTGGGAGTGTTAAAATGACCAAAATACTAAAATAACAAAAAGTTGTTGAAAAATATTTCTCAGTGTATATTGTACGCAAAACAAAACTCATTGAGTAAACCTTTATGTAAATATGTATTATTTATTTGTTAGGTAACATGCTGATTAAACATCTACAATAACAATTTTTTTTTTGTAATATTATCGTAAAAGCAAAATTTTTAAGCATTTCTTACTTTATCAAAACTGTTCCATCTATACTAAATAATAAAGCTGAGGTGTTTGTTTGTTTGAAAACGTTAATCTGCCTGCCGAAGGAGGGTAATGTGTTTATCAGTCTATGTATGTCTGTGTGTATGTATGTATGTATGTTTGTTCCTATATGGCGTTCCAGAGACCAAACGCGTTGGCCGATTTTGATGATTCATACGTCAATCGTTTCGGCTTAACCCTGCAAGTGTCATAGGCTACATTAAAATTGGCTAATAGAAAAATGGTGGATTTTGGGTGCCATGTGGGGGACCCAATTTACAAGTAAGTAAGTTTACGTTTTTTTTTACCAGTAAGACTTAGTAAATCATAGGTTTTACCGTTTAATCCTAGGTTTTACCGTAGTTCGGGCTTTTACATTAAGGTTCCCCTAGTCGACGGCACGAACTATTTTGTGCGCGGGGTTAAAATGCATGCTATCTCATCCGACAACACCTGCGAAAGAGATACATGCTGTGACGAGCACTAAGAAGCTAGTTCGCGAACTAATTAGCACTTTGGCAAATTTGCAACGAAATATATGATGATTTAGGACGAAAACGAGCACACGAAATTTTATAAACAGACCCTTGGGAGTCTAGATATCATGAACAAACGACTTAATGTATATTTCCAAAATAAAATTATTTGCATTGTTGAATTACTAATCTATCCCTGTATGGAGGCCGTTTTGCAATTTTCCTTCTTCATAAGGTATTAAATCCGCCCAAAGATGCGTTAAAATTAGTGATGAAATATGTAACTTTCGACGCTCATAAATTTCTTTTTTTTTTCATACAGGGCTAGTTAATGATGAGACAAATTGATATCAATTTTTATTTTGAACGTACGTCGTCAAACAGTGGCGTAATCGCCAGACTACGTTTGATTGGAAGAAAAATCGACTAGTACACTAGTTACTATCTAGCTTGTCTACCTTAACATTTACATTTATATGTTCAATTACCATAATGGATAGGTGTATTCCAATAAAAATAAATACTGTAGTAATCTTTTAAATTGCTTTGTTTCAATAATCGTAATCCATTCCCTGTAAAAATTTCAAATGATCATAACTTTTTACTTGTTAAAGCTACAAGGTGGACATTGATAGACGTGAAGGGTAGCAATCAGGTAGTAATTGCTCAAGTAAAAATAATAACACGAATTTGATTAGTTTACACAAACGGAGAGTTGACCAGCTATCCTGATGTCAGAATGGCTGGTCATTTTGAAGTCCCTTTATTTTGTTTACAAGTTAGGTAGCAATTAATTGACTATAGGTAGTAAAAAGTAGCAAATAGGTAGCAATTTTTGGTCACCAGCCTGACGCGAACCGTTACAGACAACCAGCCATTCTGACGCACACGAATTGTGGATACGCAACCTGCATACAATTTGGATTGTCTTTTGGACAAATACAGTTCTTTGTTAGGAGATTGAAATTGTTAGGAGTTACCGCTTGGATCCGGCGTTTCATACGTAAAGGACGGAGCCCGAATAATGAATTGTTGTCCTCAGTTTTGTCGCCTCATGCACGACAAGAGTTACTGATGTTGTTGGTTCGTGCTGTACGAGCCACTTTGACCAGACTATTGAAGCCGAGAGAAAGAGATGCTCAGCATTGAGAGGCTCAATCGCTCGTCTTAATCCATTCTTAGATTAATCTGGTTTGCTCCGAGGCGGAGGACGACTTCGAAATTCGAATTTGCCTTATGGTGCTCGCTATCCTATGTCGCTCCTTATGAGACGAGCGTTGGTGAAATTGTTGGTGTCCGATCGACATATTAATAATGCACACGACGGTTGCAACGCCCTCGTAGCCGTCAATATTCGTGGCATAATTTTCAACTGCAGTGCTATCATTTGAAGGCTCTCAATCCATAATGGGTGATTTGCCATCCGATTAAGTAACTGAGAGTAGGCCATTTGCTTTTGTTGTAACTGACTTGCTGGTCCCTTTTTGGTGCAGACTCCTCAACTTCGTAATGATGGGTCTGTCAAGGCCTATTTGCGTTCAATTAATACTAATATGTGTGTAACCAAAAAAAACAGTTTGACAGTAATTCTCTTACCAAAATTAAATATCAAATAATAAATTCGACTAGCACTGTAAAATTTAATTTACATGATAATGATGAGCCTAATAAAACCAAGACCATACCCAATTCCATGTTTCTTGGCTCTATGACTGAAGGCGAGATAAAAATAGTTATTTATGCTACAAGTGCGGAAGGTAGGTGATTTCCGATGAGTGGCATTTTTATTCACGAGCGAGCGAAGCGAGTGAGTGGATAAATCGACACGAGTCGGAAATCATCTTACGTACGTGTATCATACAACATTTTACTATGCATTGTGCGAGGAAATAAATAAAATAATAAAATGAAATTAATAAAATGGCGGGCTTATTCAAGCGCGTTCAGCATATCCACAGATTAACTAATAGTTCCTCGGGCATATCTACTGCGCATGTGCGAATAGCTGTCACATCGTAACGCAATAAGGCACGAGCTAAATTTACGTTCTGCCAAACATATTTAATGAATATTTAAAATTAATTTATTGATCAAAATCTAAATATTGAGTAATTAAAAACGCCTAAAATGAAGTATTAGTTTTATTTTACCTTTTATATGAATGATAATCTGTACATAACTAATTTTTAAAACTTTTCTCAAATAATAAAAACTCTATGCGTCGGGCTGACGTTGGAGTTAAAAATTAAAAAAATACAGGAAAGTAAAAAGCACTAGTGAAAAAAAGTGACACTTTCCGCACAGTTTGGCTGCTTGGAAAACCGCTCTTTTCGAGGACATGCATTGTAAAAGAAATAATAGCATCAAATAACACAAACTCAGAAGGTTACGATGGAATTAGTACAAAAGTAATTAAAACTTGCAGTACAGAATTGATTCCTATATTGATTTAATATTTTTTACATTTTCATCTGGAACTTTTCCTGATGGCCTAAAATTATCAGTCGTTAAACCACTGTACAAAAAAAAACAATAGAAATGACGTTAAAAATTATCGCCCGATAACTCTTATACCCTAACGAGGGCTGCACTAAAAGTATCGGAATGGAATATTTCCACTGTTTCTGTCATATTAAAATCTTTTTAATTGAAAACTCCTTGGTTTTAAAAATCGAATACCATTTATTTATTTAAAAAAAGATTCTCGGCCATGACGCAAGGTTTTGTCAAACTTGTTTAGTCGTTGAGAAAATGGAATTGACTCGAGAAAATTCAAGAGCGATGATTTATTATGACTTTCAAAGTGGTTTAACACAAAAACAGTGTGTTGACCGGATGATTTCTACATTTGGTGATAAAGCCCCATCCAAAACCACAATTTATCGCTGGTTTGCTGAATTTCAACGTGGACGTGTCAAGCTCAGTGATGATCCCCGTCAAGGTCGTCCAAAAACTGATGAGGAAGATCGACATGTGACATACCGCGAAATTCAGGCAACTTTAGACATTGGCATGAGTCAAATACAAATAATCTTGCATGAACAATTAGGTGTAAAAAGTTGTGTTGTAATGTAAAATTGTATTTAAGCAAACAATCGAAATGTCATCTGCAAATAATACACATTTATGTTTAGTCACTAGTGGTAAGTCATTTATTATTAGTTTAGATCGTGCGAGGCACTCTTTCAACTAAGTGTGAATGAGGCGAGGCGGCGGGCGGGAGTGAGAGAGGTCTGGTGTGTGCGAGCGAGCTGTGTCGCGACTCGCGATGTCGTCAGGCACACTTGACACTTGAGACTTGAGACTCACTCGGTGACTCGCATGAGGTGTTTACTACGAAGAATAACATTGACTCGAACTCATTCTCAAAACTCACAAGTGTTAACGTGCCTTGTTATTCTGTAGTCGCACTGTGTAGCTAATCTGTGGAGTGTGCTACTGTGCAAGCACATCAAAATAAAAAGAGTGAGTGACTCTTTCTATCGAAATGAGTCACTACAAGTGTGCTAGCACACGTGCTGCCCGGCGAGCATGGCCTACTGTGACATCGCTTAAGTCACACTTTTAATCACAGTTTGGGCGATAAACTCATTTTGTCTTAAATGCTAGCATGGCGGCGTGAGATATTTTCTTGACTTGTGGCATAACTTCTTGACGTTTATTTTTTCTTTTTCGGCAATTTTCCAATTTTATTGCAGTTTCGGTTTAACCTTGGCCATAAAAAACATTTATGTTCTGAGAAGCATAGCCCTACGACGCACTGTTTCCGAATTATGGGCCTCCGTATCTTATTTTATTTTGCATAAAACGCTCTATATTTCTAAAATGATATCTCGAAAACGGTATGTCCTAGGCAAAAAATAACCAAAATTTAGCCCCCCCCTTTGCTACCTCCATGTTAGCAGCATCCCAACATGAATTATAAGTTTGTTTTTTTTTTTTACATTGCTTGGTTTTCGACTTGAACTACGGTCATGACAAGTTATGATAGAATATCTCATGTCTTACAATTTGTCTTTAATGCTAGCACGGGACAACCATGTGACATAGTGTGCAGTCGCGACTTGCTTTTCTTGTTGTTGACTTCATAGTGCGACATAATTTGAATAGACGACCAAATAAAATAATACGTTAAAAAGTATGCCGTTCATACAGCCAAACAAATTTTTAATTTTGTTGGGAATAAATTAATATTTGACCCACGACCATAGACTTATGCACACTTAATTTTTCTTTGTTTGTTTGATAACATATTAAGTGTTTGTTAGAAAGATTTACTAAAAAGTATAATAGCTTGGACCAATACCGGTGGGCCCCTATTTTTTATATTTTAAATGTTTTTTGGGGATTTTATTTAAGAAACATTTAAAAATGTAGAAAGTAAGAAGAATATGGTATAAAAGAAAATAATAATAAAAAAAATAATAATCAAAATATAAAAAAAAAATACAATTATGAAAAAGTAATAATATATAATTAATTAATAATCCTGTAACATTTCAATTAATTAATAAGCATTGATCACCATACACACAAAATGAATTTATTGCCATTTGGTGCAGTAATTAGAAGGCAAATATATTTATTTTCAACTGTAAAATTTTATCACCACCTCCGAACGAAAGTGATAAATTTTTCTAAATCTTCTGTCAAAATGTGACATTTGTGACAAAATGGGTGCGCCCGTATTAGCAATTAAGACCCGATGAGTCCCAAACAAACGTCAGGAAATTTTCTCACGCCGCCGGTGCTATTATTTAGGACAAAATGGCGTTATCGCCCAAACTGCGATGAAATGTGTGACTCAAGCCATGTCACAGTAGGCCGTGCTCGCCGGGAAGCAACAAGAAAGGCATGTTGCGCCTTTAAAATATGTCACATGTTTGACCCATGCTAGCATTTAAGACAAATTGTAAGACATGACATAATTTATCATGTCTTGTCACAAATGTCTTGGGTACGCCCATGCTCGCTAGGCTGAGTTACCCAACACTATTGCGGACGCATCCCAAATTGTTGCGGACGCATCCCAAATTGTTGCGGACGCATCCCAAATTGTTGTGGGCGATAACCAAATGTTTGACCTTGAAATCCAAACTGTGGAGTATGCGTCCCAAATTATTGACCTTGGGCGTTACCTAAATTTAATTTGGGTTGTGTATTTGGTTGCGTAAAAATAGGTGTATCATTATTAATAGGCTTATTATAATTATTTGTTCCGAATTTAAACGTTTGTGTATTATTTGGAATAGCATGTTTATTGGAGGACGTCAGCAGTGTTTTATTTCGGGCATTATATTGGTCATGGAAATTGACCTCTTCTAACACGAAAGATAAAGCCTGTTCCAAAGTGGGGGGCACTTTTAATCTCACAATACGCACCATATTTTCCGGTAGATAATAAAAGAACACGTTCAATGACGTATTATTATAATAAATAGTTATTTTACTTTCTCGCATACTACTCGATAATCTATTAACTTTTGATATTAAAATACTACGCACTGATTGAATACGATTGCAAAAATCCAAAAATGATTCACCATTTCTTATACACAAAGTATCCAATTCAATAGCTAAACATTCTTCACTTCTTGGGTCTCCGAAATGTTGTATTAATAACTCCTTAAACTCTTCCCATGTAACAATATCCTCGCGTTCACTGATAAGCGCGGCTGCATTCCCCGCTAATCTACTCGTTATGGCATGCATTACATACAAGTTTTGCTCGTCACTTCCCCTGTATTTATTTAAAATATATTTACTTTTGCATATAAAAAGATTTAAATGGCGCTTATCGCCGTCAAAAAGCGGAATAATATTAATCATTTCATTTGGAATCGTAATTATTTTTACGCTATCTTCCATTTTTACACTATTAATTATATTAACATACAACAATAATATAAAGTAAGGCAAAAGTATTGAGTTCCTATAAACACTTCTTAACAAAAAGTAATTCTTAAGCATAAAATTTTAATCATTAGTCAAATAGAACTTTAAACAATTTATTTGAATAAAGTATGTTTGTTATTCATTAAAAATATTTCAATTGTAATATCACTTTAAATAAGTTTTATATATCGGAGGAAGGTAAATGATTAATAGTTGGGAACGAAGAAATATCGCTTGTAAACTTATTAATTCAGTTTTGTTTAGTTGGCAACATTTAGCTTCTGATTCAAATTTCAATTGGATTTTATTCGATTGGCAACACTTAGTTTTCTCCAGTGTCCAATGCTAGTGATGGATTTAAAATCCTAAAGGAAGGTGACACGTGACACACAATTTGGAAGGGTTCGCGGGGTTGACTGGAGTACAGAGTACTGAACAACAGTTACGGAACGCAAAAAGAAAAATCGAAATAATAGTCGATCTTTTAACATCTTTGGCCGATTGGGATTGTTTTTTAAAACTAAATTAAAGTATCAGGTATAAGGGAACAATATTTATTTTGTTTACGTTGAATTCACTTATGTTTGTGATATACAATCAATTATTTTTAAATGATATTTTGGTTCATATCAAAACAGAAAAATCTTATCTCGATTTTCTAGGGTGAAATATCGATTCGCTGGATCGATTCAGTACTGGATATCGATTGAAAAAAAAAAGGTTTTTTTGTTTGTCCTTAAAATCGATTCGTCGATTAATCGATAACGATTAAATATTCGGACGACCCTAAGTCGTACCGGCCCATAACATTACTTCCATCTTTGGGAAAACTCCTGGAGCGCCTTATCGTTCCACGTTTGCTACCGGACGGACCAAAATTACATAACAATCAATTCGGTTTCACTACTGGAAAATCTACCGTAGACGCGGCCCTTACTGTTAGGAAAATCTACCGTAGACGCGGCCCTTACTGTTAGGAAAATAGTTAATACATCTGAACATAAGTACGTAATTGGGATTTTTCTAGATATTTCTGGGGCTTTTGATAACGCATGGTGGCCAATGCTATTACTTAAAATGAAAACTCGGGGCTGCTACAGAAATATATATAATCTAGTTTACTCTTACTTTTTAAATGGTTCCGCGAAACTCAAACTCGGTCATCATTCCAAGTCGAAGTCTATCACCATGGGATGTCCTCAGGGTTCGGTTATTGGCCCACCTTTATAGAATTTAGGGTTTGATGATTTCCTCGCGATTCCGCTTCCTAGCGGCTGTTCATTAACCGGTTACGCGGACGACGGTCTTCTGCTCATTCAATCAAGTACTCGAGCTGGACTCGAGAACTTGGCTGACACTTGCCTACGATTAATATCTCAGTGGGGCGATCGAAACCGCCTGACCTTTGCTCCGCACAAAACTTATCAACTCATTTTGAAGGGTAATCTTAAATCGTGTCCTACAATTAAATTTAATGACGTTCCCGTAAAAAGGAAGCAGTCCGTGTGCTATCTTGGTCTAGTGTTAGAGAGGAATTTTGCATTTATAGATCATATTAAAATAGTCGGTGAAAAAGCAAAAAAAAAAATCTTTGCCTTAACGAGAATATCTAAATCTACGTGGGGTCTGTCTTTTTTAACTTTAAAAACTATTTATGGGGCTACTTACTTGGGTTGTATGTGCTATGGGGCGCCTGTTTGGGCTGATAGGGCCACCATAGGGGCGGTACGACATAAATTACTTCAAAGTCAGCGTTTGGCTTTGATATTCTTATGCAAAGCATACAGGACGGTTAGTACTGAGGCCTTACCGATATTTGCTGGTGTACTTCCGGACGACCTTGAAGTGCAGCGACGTGCTGCAATGTGCTATTCCGCACGAGAGACCGCGGACGCGAACTTTTTAACGCGGAGTGACCGTGAGAAAATCTCTAGATTAATTAAACCACCTATAGAGGTCTGGGAGGAACTTTTATCCGAATGGCAATGTAGGTGGGATAATTCTATCAAGGGCCGACACCTCCACCAATTCTTTCCATCCGTTCGCGTGCGGCTGGCCAGCACGTGGCTGGAAGTGGATCACTGTGTTGCCCAATTTCTCACGGGACATGGTAACTTTAAAAGTAAATTATTTTCTTTCAAGCTCGTTGCCTCGCCTTTATGTCAGTGTTCTACATCTGACTGCGAATATGTACAATCTGCACATCATATCTTATAGGAGTGTATTCTTTGGCAGAATGAACGTAATATTATGTTGAATAATGTACAGGCTGCATCAGGAGTTGTTTACTATGCGTTCAAGCGTTTTTGCCATACCTATTATTGGAACCAAATATAACAGCTCACAATGTTAGGACCCATTAATATGTATTAATGCTATTTTTTTTTTATCCGTGGTGCTAGGCAACTGGGCTTATCCCAGTTGTATATGACCCTTTGTGCCTATTGGCCTTGTTTGTTCTGTCTCCTGCTTGATATGGAGGGAAGTGGAAATTTAAATTTTTCCTACTCCTCCGTTATTCTTTTCTGATTAATTTCGTTGCGGGATCCAAGACAGGTAAATTCATTCGCCGGGACTTCGTCGAGCTTCATTGCCTCGGCGCTTTTCTGGTGGTCGCCACTGTTGATTCTGGCTTTCAGGAGTTGCAGTGGTTTGGGAATAGTGCGGTGGGATTGTCCCAAAAAAAAAGCCTAGACAGTTGGCGTTTAGTTTTATTGCTACCAACGGTTGAATAAAGGTAAAGTTAATGTCTGTAGTTGTTATATATCGCATTGTAGAGAACTAACCAACTGATAACATGTCATTCTAATGATACCTACAAATAAAAATGATTTAAATTGACTACGGTGAATGACAAGTGCAACTAGACATTTAGATGGTGTCGAGAAGACGTTTTCAGGTATTATGAGATGCCTTAGAGCCAATAACTGTTCCAAGTCGTGGCTGAGGATGAGATAGATGTTCAATTGGCAACATTTTAATTCACATAGAACGGTTTCTCAGTTTCGTGGGTCAGAGAGATGACGGAGTCAAGAGTTTATTCGGCGTTTAAGTTGAAAGTGCATTCTGTGTAGCGAATGTATTTGCTAAGTTATTGTGAATTGTAGACCACGGATGGGATGTTTACGAGTACTTGGGTTCTATTTGATGTACTTGATACATGGGTTTTTGTGTTTTTGGAGGAAACTAGGAATGGTTTCCTTGTTCTGTGTTGTTCAACGATGCTTGGCCTCGGTAATCTTGAACATTGTTCAAAAGTTTTAATAATTGTAGCATCTCTTTAAAATAAAGGTGTGTATTTGTGAATTGTGTGGTGTCATGTAGGAAGTCTAGTACCTACCTAACTTGTATAATAAGTTTGGAATTTAAAGTATACTGTCAGTAATGGCTGTGCTAACTTGTTGAATAGTCTGTGCTGGTCATTGTGAACATACCTAACGTTATTTTGTGTTATTTCATTCAATTTGGATAAAATAATGTTAACACAGATGTAAAGTCGGTGATGTGCGGTGCATGATTTAATTTTTAGTTTGCAAAGTTGGTAACGTTTGGTGTTGGTAGTTATTATACCTATCGCACTGAGAGTTTGGTATGAAATCATGAACATAGAATACAGTTCTTGAGTATACTTTTGGCTGTGTATGAAATCCTGAATGTGAGGTTGCCGTAGTATTCAGAATAAAGATTGATACTGAGAGTAAAGATTGAAATAACAAATTTCATTTTGGTTTAAAGGTGGTGTTTGGTAGTGAATTGGAATTCTGAATGGTGGAAATTATGTGTTGAATTAAAGGCTTTATTTGGTTAATGATGAGTTAGAGAAAATCTGAAAGATCAAGTACCCATTGACGTAACTGAATGTACTATGTTGAAGACTGATTCAAATCAATCTAGCAATGGTGAGGTCGTGTGCATGGTCAAAGGACTGACTGTGCGGTGAAGAGTAGTCACTGCGGTGACTGCTGTAGCCTAAGGTGGGCTGGTGAGTGGTCAGAGATGACTGCTGTAACCGAGAAGGGTTACGAGGTGAGTGGTCAGAGAAGACTGCTGTAACCGAGGTTGGTTACGAGGTGAGTGGTCAAAAGATGACTGCTGTAACCGAGATGGGTTACGAGGTCTGGTCAGGATAACTATGGTTGCAGGATGGTCACAGGGTTGACCATCAGGAGGCACAGTAATTGCTGTGGGACCAACAAACATTGCTGGATATGTATGGGGGGGAGCCTAGTCCCTCTGGGGCTTCGGTGACCTGTTGTCTGTCTGGGGAAGCCTGGTCCCTCTTAGGCTTCGGTGACCTGTTGTTTAGTGTATGTGGCATGGGTATCTGGCAGTCTTGTTGCTTCGAGAGGACCGGTTGTCTGGGGTGAGCCTGGTCCCTCTGGGGCTTCGGTGACCTGTTGTGTGTCTGGGGGAGCCTGGTCCTTCTGGGGCCTCGGTGACCCGTTGTTTGGTGTATGTGGCATGGTATGTTCTGTTGGGCGTTTGAGTGGTTTCTGACACACTTAGTGCTTCGAGACCGACTTGACGTTTGTTGGGAACCTGGTACCTTTGGTGCTTCGGTAGGTAACCGTTTAGAATTTGTTAGTGTTAAAATGGTTGTCTAAACGGTGAGGTGTCTGTTTCGAGAGTACGACGATGGTTGTGTACGCTGTACGGTGTGGAGACCTAGATTTACATGGAGAAAACAAATGAACAGTGTGAAAGCTATGAGAATTATGTTTTCATGAGTAAAGAAGTACTTGATTTTTGGGTTCGCGGGGTTGACTGGAGTACAGAGTACTGAAGCGGGACGTATCGCGAAAAAGTGTGATAAGTGGCATGATTGGTGCCGGTGGAGTTGCGTCTAACAGTATCAGGCTAGTGAAAGTGATTACAAATTGGCGCGTCAACTTGCTACTAGAATTGGACAATGGAATATCTCTAAAACGGCTTAAGTTACCCGCCTCGTGCACGCATTACCCACGATAAGCCCACAAGACCGAAGGTATACGTGGGACACTCAGAAAGTTTTGCGAAACTAAAAAAAATTGTTCTATACGTACATATATTTTTATTAAATATTTTCAAAGTACTTTCCACCAGCCTCTATACAAAGATTCATGCGCCTAAACCAGTTTTCAAAACACTTTTTCCAGTCCGCCGCAGACACCTCGTTTACAGCCTGCTCGAACGCAGCCAGCGCATCTTCCGGCGACGAAAATTGTATCCCTTTGAGCTGATTTTTTATTTTTGGGAATAAAAAGAAGTCACACGGTGCTAGATCAGGGCTGTAAGGAGGTTGACCCAGGAGTTTGACTGGCGTGCTGTCCAGGAAGTCCCTCGTTTTGAGTGCGGTGTGCGCAGGTGCATTGTCGTGGTGGAGCAGTAGCCCGCGGAGCCCTGTGTTTGGTCGCTTGTTGCTTATAACAGAGAAAACTTCTGGCAAACATTTGGTAGTATACCATTCGGCATTAATGCTTCTTTGATCCCGTAAGGGAATTGATACCAAGTGGCCAGTCAAATTAAAAAAGCTAGCGATCAAAATCTTACCCCCGCTTCTAGATCGCTTCACTTTGGTAGGCGTTGGCTCATTTTGAAACACCCAAACAGTCGACTGGCGCTTGGTTTCTGGGTCGTATTGATAAATCCAGGACTCATCACCTGTAACGATGTCGTAAACACGCCGAGACGAGCCTGCTTCAAATTTGTTAAGCATATCACGGCACCATTCCACCCGGGCCTGCTTCTGAGCATCGGTGAGGTAGTGCGGCACCCAGCGTGATACTATCCTCCTCACGCGAAGATGGCTGTGTAGAATCTCGTGAACGCTTCCCGATCCAATCTTCAATATGTGTTGAATCTCCTGATATGTAATTCGCCTATTGTCTTGGATTAAATTTTTCACTGCTAGCACGTTTTCTTCGGTAACAGCCGTCAAAGGGCGACCGCTTCTTTCGTCATCCCCCAAAGTTGGTCGACCGCGCTTGAATTCGTTATACCAACGATACACGGTTGCCTTGGAAGGGCCTTCATCCATGAATGCCATTTGAAGTCTATCGTACGATTCATCCGGTTTCAGGCGACACTTGAAATCGTATAAAATCATAGCTCTAAAATGTTCCCGGCGCAGATCCATATTTCAGTGAGACACAATACTTTGAATTAACTCGCAAAAAATGTGGAGGGAAATTTTGAAATTGGAACTTACTTATTTTTACTTATAAATAATCATATTTTCGAAAAACATTATAACTGGCCAGTCTCCCATATATAAAAACTTTTTTTGGCAATACTTTCTGAGGGGCCTGGTATGGATGTTTCCGACATATGTATTACAAAAAACTAGCCTTACAGATATTATGCAAAACCAGATAACGTTATAACGCGAGACTTGTAATCGCAACAACAAAAAAGCGGCCAAGTGCGAGTTGGACTCGCGCACGAAGGGTTCCGTACCATTATCGCAAAAAAAACCGTTTGTTGTATTGGAGCCCCACTTAAATATTTATTTTATTCTGTTTTTAGTATTTGCTGTTATAGCGGCAACATAAATACATCATCTGTAAAAATGTCAACTGTCTAGCTATCACGGTTCAGGAGATACAGCCTGGTGACAGACAGACAGACGGACCGCGAAGTCTCAGTAATAGGGTCCCGTTTTTACCCTTTGGGTACGGAACCCTAAAAAGGAAATGGGAAAGGCAGGTGAAAATTTGGACTCCCCAGCTCGCCTTTTTCATTTTAAGCTCCGCCTTGACAAATTTGTTTTGTTCGTAGAATCACCACAGCTGCCTTCAAGGCCACCCGAACGCGTGACACGAAGTTTTATTTCGAAAAAACGCGAAGGACGGCGCAGCTTATATTCGGCGATCCTACCGGCTGCGCCAGTCAAGTTTTTTGGGAGCGTTATGACGTTTAAATAGAATAATATGAATACGTGTGAGCAGAAGCGGATGCTCTTATGTAATGTGCTAATCCTATCGGTTACATGTTTCGACTTACGGCTACTTAAAGTGCTATATTAACAGAAGTGCATGGAACTTTCTGGAAGGGCCACCCTAAACTGCAATCGTGCATTTTATGCTTTCACAGTTATTACTCGATGCGGTTCAGGTTGCATAACTACTTTGCATAATAAGAATAACATAATCAAACACATTTACTTCGTCAAATGTGCAATAGTTAAAATAAGAACAAATCTAAAAGTACTACAATAAGTGTGCCCGTTTTATTTAAACATCTGGTATTAGTTAAACATTGAAATTAGCATAACAAATGATCTTCATTCAAACAGATCAATACCTGATTCCACAATAAGCCAATAGATAGAGCTGAACTCAAAACCCAACTTAAATAGACATTGACACTTAAAATGATTAATTAGGATATTGAATTAGCAAATTCACGCCTACTCGGCGACACGGCCATATTAATCGGAGGGGCGTGCTCTGCGCCTGCCGGTGTCCTCTCCTCAGTCTCTGTTTCTTGGTTGATCTGTAATAGCGGAGAAAAATTTGTCGGCAGATTATTGTTGTTTATCATCCTACAGTATTAATTAAGTTTAGGATCTGATAACAACTGGTTTTATTTATCATTGACAGCTTGAAATAAATCTAAGCCGAGTATGCCTTATTTTTGAAATATTGAATGTATTTTTACACCCACAGCTATATGCTTTAGGTATTCTACTTGCTATATGGTAAATACCAATGTTGTTAGGAACTAACTGCTACATGTCATGCCAATGAAGGCATACAATTTCTATTTCCGATTTTGATATTGAATAATCAGTTGCTAGCTTAATAGTCCATTTTGAATCTTCTCTCTTCTTCCTTTCTTTTCTCTTCTTTTTTATTTAATGCGAAATATGCCAAGCTGAATATTTTCACTATATATTTTTAGTAAACGCACATACTTGTGGTTTACACCTACTTATCTTGGGTTGAGTCGGTTTCTTGTATTTTGCCGTCAAAGTTATTACACTCTCGTTTTGACTTTTAGCAATATTATTCGATAACGCAAGCATGTATGCTTTTGAAACTTTTTATGGTCATTACAAGGGTCAAGATGGACTGAATACAGTTTTCAGCGAGCTTATACGTTTTCTCATTTAGGCGCTGCGAATAATTTTCGGGTTTTTGAAAAAGCGCAATTACTTGAAAATTATAAATATTTTCTTCAATCTAATTCCGGCACAAATACGCACAAATCAAGAGCTACTCGTGTATGTTTATTCTACAAGCGCACGTACAATGGTTTTAGAGATACGATTCTGCAAAACGTTACCCCAGCAGGCAATGCAATATCTCGAAAATATGATGACGCACCAGTTATATTTTCGGCGCACATTTTTGCACAAATATAAGCTCTCTGTCCATGCACAATATTTTTCATTCCGATCATTCGTTTAGAATTTTCCTGCTGGAACAACGTTACCCCAGCAGGAATGGTTTTTTCCGTTTTTTTCAAAAACGACGACACGCACTTATTTTTTATATAGCGCACATTCACAGCAGATTACGCACGAATTATACGTTCCACTCATATCTCTCTAGGAGTCACTTTCCTGTTGGGGTAACGTACAAAACGAATACATCATTTAAAAACCTTATTAAATAAGTAGATATAATTTCCCTTACCAGGTGACCCCGGTACAAGGTGACCCCGGTGGTTCGGTCGTCCAACTCCAAATTGCCCCACTTACAACTCATCATCGTCTCGTTTACCCAGTTTCGCGTTGAAGTCTCCCATAACAACGGTCAAGTGAATTTTGAAACCATGCATAACTTACTTGACTTAATGTCCTAAGTCCCCTGGATGGGGCAAAGGGCGTCCACAGTAGTTCTCCATCGCGATCGGTCCTGAGCTTCACGCTTCACCTCGCTCCACGTTATACCGATGCTCGTCGCTTCCGCCAACACGGTGCGACGCCAGGTTTGACGGGGACGGCCACGCTTTCTTTTGCCTTGGGGATTCCAATCCAGCGCTTGCTTCGGTATATGATCAGAATCCCTTCGCAGCGTGTGGCCAATCCAACTCCACTTGCGACGCTTGATCTGGTGGTCGATCGGGCTCTCGTGGCATTGCTCCAACAGCTCTACGTTGGTGATGGTCTCGGGCCAGTAAATGCCGAGTATGCGACGAAGACAGCGGTTGACGACGACTTGGATCTGGCGTGAGATGTCTTTTGTGACCTTCCACGTTTCGCACCCGTAAAGCAGCACAGATTTGACCCGGAAAGTTTGAGTTTAATCCTTCGGGTCAGTTTCCGCGATTGCCAAACGGGTCTCAGCTGTGCAAAGGTAGCTCGTACTTTGGCTATCCTTGAAGCGATGTCATCTTCACTACCTCCAGTTTCTGACACGACGCTCCCGAGGTAAGTGAACTTGTGGACGCGTTCCACTGCCTCCGTGCCAATCAGCAACGGTGAAGTATTCTTCATACCAGATCTCACCTCTTGGGTCTTCCGGGTGTTTATTTTTAGTCCCGTTTCTGCCGCTTCCTGACTAAAATCTTTCAATTTAGCTTGCATATCAGCGTGGGTATGACTCAGTAGGCATAGGTGATCGGCGTAATCAAAGTCCTCTAAAACGTTCGATAATCCCCACTCTATCCCGCGGCGCTTGCCGTCGAAAATGCGAAGCAAAATTCCGTCAAGAACGACTAAAAAGAGGAGCGGTGAAAGGAGACAGCCTTGGCGGACACCTGCGTGTACTGCTATCCCAACAAACAAAAATTGCTCTTGTAGTGGCTTATATTGCCAAAAATAATATCTCTTGAGGTTTCTAAGCTTATAAAAATATGATGTACATTACCATGTAAACTTCCACCGAAAATGGGTTTGAACGATATCTAGTAAGTCATTTCATTTCATTTTCATTTTCAAAGATCTTTATTTTACATAAACTTTAACAAAAATGCACTTACCCTAAGACACATTTACACAATAGACACAGATCACTTTATGAGGCTACTTTCGCCTTTTAAAGTTTATCACAATATGAAATTATTAAACTGATAATATCATTAACTTTTAACATCATAACATGGTAACAATAACATTTTTTGCAAATTATTTAGGATAGTTATAATTTGCTGCTTACACGTAGGTATGACAACATAAATAAAAATAATTTTAAGTAATTATTAACTGATCGCTCGGTAAACTGAAGAAATAACAGCCGTGCGACCAGTTAATGATCAGCGGACGGAGCTTCCCTGCCGCCCGCGCTACGGTGCTACAGCGGCCGGAGCCGGGGCGGCAGCGAGCCTCTCCGGGGTCAAGCCGCTGGTCGCTCGCACCTCAGTTGGCGGGAACAAAATATAGTGATGCGGGAGGCGGTAAGTGCCGTATCTATCGACATATGGTAATTGGTCTAATGTTTTTGAACATTTAGTGATATTTTAATTATGTGATTGTATAGGAAAGGAAGTTTAATTTGTTTATGTAGTTTTTTGAGATTTGTTTTAAATTTGGTTTTGTAGGATAGTTTTACGGCTTTATTCTGTATAACTTGCAATAATTGATGGTTAGAGAGACAGGTGCTACTCCAGACGGGACAAGCGTATGTTATACACGGGCGGACAAGTGTAGTATAAATCCTCAGTTTCGTACGGCTACTCAATTTGCTTTTACAATTAAGTACAGGGTTTAAAGCACCAAGAGCTTTGGCGCCCTTCACACGTAGATCAGAAATATGCTTGGACCAGTTTAGTCGATTATCCATTTTGATTCCTAGATAACGCACACAAGTTTTCCAAGGTACTACACGGCCTGCAACTTTCAAAGTTCTTGAAGGGGGCTGCCTAGCACGAGAGAAGAAAATAGCTTTCGTCTTATCCTCATTTATTTTGAGTTTCCATTTCTTAAAATAGTCCAAAAGTAAGTCAATAGAATATTGAAGACGACCTATGATCAGATCGGTATCATCCGAAGAGGTATATGAGGCAGTATCATCAGCGAAGCAAGCTAGTTTGGTTCTAGGTTGGATAGGGATATCATTCAAGAACAGGAGAAATAAAAAAGGCCCGATGATCGAGCCTTGAGGAACGCCAGCTGGTACTTTTTGGGGTGATGATGTGGTTTCTCCAATGAAGACTAGGAATTTGCGATCCGTAAGATACGACTGGATAAGTTTAATGAGAGGCATGGGCACCTTAAGAGTTCGTAATTTGTGCAGCAGGCCTTCGTGCCATACGGTATCAAATGCTTTTTCAATATCTAGCAGGAACATACCCGTGGATTGTCTGAGATTTAAGTGATGAGATATGTATTCAGTCACCCTGGCCAGCTGTTGAGTAGTTGAGTGGGTAGCACGAAAACCAAACTGCTCCTGGATCAAAGACCGCTCAGTGGCACCTAATAGTCTAGTATATATTAAAGACTCAAAAAGTTTGCCAACAGAAGGTAACAGGCTTATCGGACGGTAATTTACAGGAAATGTGCTTTCTTTGCCGGGTTTTTTAAGTGGTATGATTTTAGTTTTTTTCCAGATACTAGGGAAATAGCCTAGACCAAGACAACCTTTGAAGATTTTTGTAATATAGACTATCGCCTTCTGTGGCAAACTCTTTAGGAGTAAGTTATGGATTTCGTCATGACTGGCTGATTTACGCGATTTAAGCTTCGTCAGCGCTTTACGAATCTCAAATGGCCTTATGTGCTTTATATAGTCGGAATCGGAAGTGAATTTATATGTGTTTATGACTGACATGGAATTCGATACCTTATCCTGGAGTCCAGAGTCACAAGACCAGTCTGATGTAAGGCTCATATTTTTGCAAAACGCATTTGCTAAAGGATTACATTGTTCAGTCGTGCTAGCCGTAAGGGACCCATCTGTAAGTTTAAGAGGGGGTATATTAGAATATCTAGGCTTGAGAGATTTAGTCAGACGCCAAATATCTTGACTGGGATTATCAACTTTTGCCAGTTTAGCATTCCATACCTTATCGACACAATTTTGGATATTCGCATTTATAATTTTTTGCAGGGTGTTTATATTACTACGATTAATTCTTTTAAGGTAGCCGCTAGGCAGGTTCTGCTCATTACGACGTAGATAGTTTTTATAGCGGATTAAACATTTAATATACCGAGGAAGTTTTGTGGTGGTATCACTAAATGCAGTAGTCGTAGATGGTATGGATGAGTCTCTAGCATCAATAATAGATTTCTGCAAATGAACAATGGCAGTATCAATATCCTTTTCTGATTTGAGTGTCTCCGAACCAAGCTTAATGTTATTATTGAGGTGGTAACGATACTTGTCCCAATTCGCGCAGTTAATTTTGAAGTAACGCGATTTTGCCTTACGCCGCAGTGTACCTCCAATGGTAAAGAATAGGGGGTAGTGGTTAGATGACAAGGCTATCACCGTTTCGACCTCGCTAATGCAGTTAACATTCAAAGACAGCACCAAGTCCGGCCTCGTTGGTCTGCGATTGGAGCAATAATTAACTTGAGTAGGTAAGCTAGGAGTGTGTATGATGTAGTCAGATTCGAGCATATGGTTAAAAAGAGTTCTACCTCGCGTGTTAGTATAGCTACTGAGCCAGTGCGAGTGGTTGGCATTAAAGTCTCCCATGATAACAACATGGGAACCCAAGCCAAACAGTAACTCTATGTCACTACGAAGCATTGGTAAGTTGGGTGACTGATAAATGGACAAGACGATATGTTCGATGCCTGATATTTTAATAGCTATACCGATAGCCTCAATATTTGTGGTGTTAGGGACAGTTAGAACCGAATGATCCAAATCTTTTCTTACAATAAAAGCAACTCCCTGCCCACGGCCAGAGTGATGTTTGTCTTGGCGGTAGCAGGTAAAACCAGGTGTGTTTAAATTTAAGTTTGAGGTTAGTCTGGTTTCACAAATACCAATAATATCGACAGATAAAACACTCACCGCCAAATCCAGCAGTTCGTTCAATTTTAAGCGTACTCCATCGGAGTTCCATGATAAGTAAGTTATAAAAAAAAACTACTTACATGATAAGTCTAGTAAGTAGTTTTTTTTTAATACGTCATAAATCGTAAACCGCAATTTACCAAGTACGGAACCCTTCATGCGCGAATCTTACTCGCACTTGGCGGGTTTTTTATAATTAGGCAAATAGGGTCTGTTAGTTCTACTAAAATTACGCCTGTCGTTTGTTTTAGCGTCATAGACTGCCTGGAGGTTTTGTTCTTCTAAGACTATTTTTAACGCATCCTCTAGCGTTGTAACGTTGTGCAAACGAACTAATCTTACTAGAAATGGTGGTAAATTAAACAAGAAAACATTAATCGGTCTGTAACTATAAATTATTTGCTTCGCCATACGTAGAGAGTCATCAATGATTGTTTCTGATATTTTGGCGAATAAAACGCTTCTCATCCGCTGTATTCTATGGCAAAAATCTAAATAACTGTCGCCCTTATTTATTCTACAAGATTCTAACTCCATTGCTAAACAATCCTCTGTGCGTGGATCACCAAAGTATTGGTTTAACAATTTCTTCAGTTCATCCCACGTATCTATAGTCTCTTTCGCTTACTAAACTGGCTGATTCGCCTGATAACCTACTTGTTACCACATGAATCAAATATGTATTTTGGGCTACGGTTCCTTGGAACGTAGACAATATGTATTCACATTTTTTTACATATAAATGTAACGTTCTAGTGTCGCCACTAAATATTGGTATGATGTTAACCAATTCCTGAAGGACACGGGTTACGTTTTCCATTGTGAAAAAGTTATGAAAGTAGCAAAGGAACAGAGAAAGAAAAAGAAAAAAAACACACTAATCTGCCACTAAAATATTACTATAAAATATTAATACAATTAAAATCTATGCAAATATTAGTATGGCGTTGTCCAATCCCTAATAATACACACACATAAACTTATTACAAGGTTGGGATATCAATGGAAGAGCTGAGAGGAAGGTGAAAAAGATTTACTCACAATTCCGCAGCTAGCTTCATGCTCCCTGAATTACTGCTGTGGCTGGTCCTCTTCCGTAACTCGATGTGGCTTCTTAATTAATTTATTTGTTCGGCGATCTCTGCTAAACCGTAGACACGGACGTCGGCTGCTCCACGTAGAATTGTTTACACGGCAAACTGACTACAGAGATCCTACCGGCTGCGCCAATTAAGTAAGCGACAACGGAAGTATTTAAAAAAATAACTTTATTCTAACAGAGTTACAGCTAAACAGTTCTTGTCATCTAATAAAATATTGATCTTATATACTTACTTTATTGCTAACGTAGTACATGCATAGCGTGATCAGATATGACGCATGTCCTAAATTATTCTGGCTGATCAAGCAATGGAATATTTGGAAATAATATGTCTAATAAATACTTATTGGCTGACAAAGCTAATATTGGTAGGTTGGGGTTCCTTAACTCGCGTGACTGCGGTTGTGTTACGACTTGCGGTATTTATAGTTCGTGCAAAATCGACCCGCTCATCTATAACTTCTACAAGTGGTTAGCATAATATTAATTAAACGATATATATATAAATACCTGCTCCTAAAATAAAATTGATTCAATCCGAATACTCTTTTACTCATCTATCACCTGACAACTGGTAAAGTGGTGACCCCGACGAACACACAACGAACACTGAAAATGGCTGACAAGATGCAAGAGCAAACCCGAGAAGTCCATTCGGTTTGTGCATGCAAACAACCGTCAACGCCTGCGTTACGACACGGAAGCAGTCCAGAGCCAGACCTTCGAGAAGCTATTATGCAGCTCACGTGGCAATGAAAATGGACAGAACAAGGCAAAGATCATCATTCTGCTCAAGATCTACACAATGCTTGAGCATCATTCTGCTCAAGATCTACACAATCCCGAGGCCGAACAAATTATTACCAGCAAACGTCAGGCGATATTTGTTTTTACCACACTCGTTGAAGCGTTTGCGGGTTAGCTATCTCTATCTCGCAGGTACAAAAAGCCGTTTCCTATATATTTTCTTTCTTTTTAAATGGAGGTACGCGCTAAGTACTATCCTGGCCTGGCAGCAGAAGCGGTCACGGTGACGTGGAAGGCCGAGGACTAGGCGCCAGCCGCCAGCAAGAGGACGACCTGCAGAGTTGACGAAGATCAAAGGTTGTTGGCAGGTTCTTCCGATGAAGGTCCCAGGTGGTTGAACCGGGACTTTGGACCCTGGAATTTTCCAATCGTCGTATAAGTTACTTTGTCTCCCGGTTTATCCTTGTCTGATTGTGACCGCAACCGCGTAAGCGTAGGGCAGAAGGATGTACCACGGCGCTTAAGGCGAATGTGTGCTTGCCACAATCAGAACCGGAGCTCTAGAGTTTTTTTTTTAATTTGTAACGGTAAAAACATTTAAAGCAGGTAAGCGCTAAAGAAATAACAACATACTAAGGTATCTAACTAAAACACCAACAGAAATTATAGAAAGGGTGATGCGATTTTGTCATGTAATGGCCGTAACCAGCATGATTAAGCAAAAATTAATTGTCAACACTTACCCAATACGGGGTTAACACTGAAGCTAGATTTATTTTTATCTACACCCATGCTATAAATACTCTATAAAAGTTCTTGAAACAGTTAGCTTATTGCCAACATTAAAACAGCCAGTGTCATAGTAACCATAATATCATACAAACGGGTGTTATAATGTTGTACTAAATTTCATAATGCAACTCCTTTTTTACTCATCGAACAGCCACATTCTCATGGCATCTTTATGAATTTCAAAAAAAGAACATTGTCATGCACGCGCGTTTCACTACCACAGCGCCGTAATTAAAAAAAAACTTATTCGAATTTTTGAATTGACGTCGTATCCTTTGGTTCTTATTATATCTTATTTTTGTTCAATAATAGTATTGAAAAAAGAAAAAAAAATGTTGTTTACAAAAATTAGTGATACAAGCTTTGATAACACACCACCAGATATTTCTAATGCAGCAAAGGACATTTCTAACCAATTATTACCAGAAAAGTCGAGAAAACATTATGAAAAGACGTACCAAAATTTCATGAATTGTAAGATATCAAAGAGTAGTACATCATTTTCTGAAGATGTGCTATTAATATATTTTCAAGAATTATCAGAAAAATTTAAATCTTCATTCCTATGGACCCAATGCTGAAAACTACGCTAAGTATTAATACCCTATGGTTTCAGAACCTTTATAGAGGATTCATATCATGGGTGTAGATAGTCTTGTATGCAACTGTTATATGTGAATAAATGAATTATGAATTATGAATTATTATACTTAGGTATTCAAATTCAAATTATATTTATTGCATCCATAATGTACACACAGGTGGTAGAGATAAGTTACAGAAACAATTATGGACCCTGTCGGGCACAGAAACATTCTAGATACAGTCAGTGTCTAGGAGAGAGGAATAGCGCTCAATATTATTACAAATAAAAATATTTTCCTTATATATTAACATTTTAGTTAACTATTCCCTTTCTATTTGTTTTTATTTTGTTTAATGTACTAATACGTAAATCTTTTTATTTTCATGTCAAATTAAATATTAATCTTAAATATTAATGATTCGTTTAAGTTTTTATATTACAATAAGTATATTTGATTTTGATAGTTTATATTGAATAAAATTAATACATAACAAAATTTAAAATGTCTATATTATTTTTTAAGTCAATTATTTATTAAAGTCATTTTAAAGTTTTTTAGTTAACAGTTGTCATTATTTTTACTTTAATTTGTCTGTCAGATATTCGTCAATTGTGTAATAGCTTTTACTAATTAAAATTGTTTTAATTTATTAATAAAAATATTGGTTTTCCTTACTTGTTTTATGTATTCCGGTAATTTGTTATATATTTTTATCGACATAGCATACGGACTAGAAGAGTGTAATTTGAGGCGGGAGGAGGGTAGATCTAGTCTGTTTTTATGGCGCAACGAATAATTTTTTTGTATGTCTTCCCGTGTGCTGTAAGACTCTGGGTATTTGCGGACTAGTTTACATAATTCTAATATATAAATATTAACTAAGGTGAGGCTTTTATGTTTCTTAAAGTAAGGTTTGCAACTATCTGTCTGTTCTATGTTAGTTATTATTCGTATCAGCTTTTTTTGTAGGGTAAATAGGATGTGAACACTCATGATGGAACACTCGTAGTGGTTATGATTCAAACCAATTTTTTAAAAGTACACGTAAAATTACACGCTGAGTATGTAGGAATGATACTATGGAGCGAGTGTACGTGTAATCAGCTGAGATGTCCGATCGTCAATGCCGTCCGGTGCGTTGATAAAAGCCCGAGTGGTGTTGGATCTTTTTTTTTATAAATGTGTGACTACCGCCACACGGGAAGTTATCGAGTTGAAACGTAGTACAGTGACTAGTCAATTTTTTCAATATCTTTACGTTATTAATGTTTACATATAGCATATAGCATGCATATTAGGCATAATTTATCCTATTGATATTATCGCCTACAATGTGATTGTTACTTATTTTAAATTATTAGGTTATAAGATTCTTGTTATTATTTTTGTTGATCTGTGCGTGTTTCTACCGCAGTTTGCTATGGTGATTTAGCTAGGAACGTTGACCGTTACTATTCAACGTTACAATACCCCCGCGCGCAGACAAGGATTTTAATATTACTTAAAAAAAAAAAAAACCGCTTAAGGACTAATGCAAAACTATTTGTTTACTCTACCAAAAAATCTTCCATACTTCTCGCAAAACAAACTAGCAGCAGTTACTGTAGAGTGAGTACCTACTAGATTAACTGACGCACAATGAAATAAAATAGGTAACTAGCTTTTATAAAACTTGTTACCTTACAAATAGTGGCTCCAAATACAGGTGGATATAAAGCGAGACGTGGTAATAGGTATGGATAAAACAACTTCATAGAAAATAAAAACTACACAATTGCAACGAATTATATATTTCGACCTGCTAGTTTTAAATCTTTAATGTGCCATGAGCTTATGTTTTTGCCTGACGTGTCTTGCAGCACATAAACTAAAGGAGATTTCTTTTCTATAACTTTGGCCTTTATAAATTTTGGAGCTAACTTTTTAGAAAACCGGCAGGCTTATTACGTATGAAACAGAAAGAAAGAAAGAAAAGAAGGAAAGAAAGAAAACTTGTAACAACAATAACAATACAGACAACAAACAACAACAATCAAACAATAACAATATTAACAATAACAATATTTGCGCAGATATTGTACAATCATCGCGCGAATATCGCTTTACGTCAAAAAATTGGAAGGCTTCTTTATGCGAAATAATTGCTCTTCAATCGCGAATTCGCATTACATATGAGCTATAGCCACACCATAATAGTTTTACGACAGCACTGCTAACAATAAAAATCTGTTAACTGAAATTTGCATTTATCGCAAGGTGATCGCGATAATTTCGTATTACGTATAGTTTGTGACAGCAGAGCGACAGCGATCGGCGAGCAAATGTGGCTGTCAAATTGCGATTACTTTTTACCTTGTTGTTGGTCGATTGCCAATCGCTGGCTGATGGCTGAGTAGGTACAGAAGTTTTTGAATTTTTGGCGGCTTTTTTCGTATGTGTATTTGTGGCTACTTTAATTATCCGCAAATTAGAATAATATTATAAGAATAAATATTGAAATAACAAATTCCTAGTGAATATTGTAAATGTAAATGACAAATATCTAATGTCTAAGCAACTGGACTATTTGTTGAATCATTGAAACAGAAGTGATCACGGTAAAGTGGAGGTTTTTTTTTTAAATACAGTATAAAAAAATCCTGTGTTGGCTACCCCAGCGAAGCTTATATGTTTACTACTAAATACTTACAAACACATGAGAATGTTATAAGTCCGCAATAAGTATCTTCCATTATTTTTTTTATATGGCAAACAGCGATGTCGACTATTCTGCCAATGTCTAAATTAAATTTGAAAAATCTTTTTTACGTTTCATAGCTCAAATACGAGATAATGTAGTGTACTAAGTGATGTTCTAATGCGTTATCGATTCGATTTCTTAAAACAATCGACAATTCGAAGAAATTTTAATTGATTTTACACATTGACATATATGTAAATAAAATGCAAATATCAAATTTTCACTGCCATATTTAATTTACTCAAAAACTTTACATCTGCGAATATTAATTTATCGGAATATTGGAGCTAAGTAAATAAACAGTAATCAAATTGACTATTGTAAAAAAACAGCCTCCACGAAGTGTTGCTCTTTCATATGCTGGTCAATTCATCAAACGATGATACATTTTATAAAACATCGGACAGATAAAATAGCTTCTGCTAAAAGTCACTGTCAAAAAAAAAGACTTTACTTAAAGGCCTCAGTAGCCAGGTCACTAAATTGATCGCGCAATAATTGTACAATTATTGCTACTTGCTGTTCCTTACGTAATAAGCCCGCGGGTCTCCTTGTCACTTAAAAAGTAAGCACGTTTCATGACCAAGTCCCCAACATTAAATTCGCCAAATTTACGTCGCAAATTGTAATGAGAGGTGTTCTTTACACGAGCTTGCCATAATTTTGCCTGTACGTTATTGAAAATAGAAGATAGGCAACTTAAATTTTCAGCGTAAATGTCTCGCGGCAAGAACAGTACTTCGTCCCCAAGTTCGTTATCAATGAAATGAGAACCGTAAGTAACAAGCTCACGACCAAAAACTAAGAAAGAGGGTGTATAACCTGTAGCCTCGTTAAGAGAGTTATTGATTGCAAACTGCACCTTAGGTATATACAGGTCCCATGATCTATGATCGTCATCAACAAAGATAGAAATACAGGTGATGATGGTTCTGTTGTACCCTTCAACTAGATTTACCTGACGGGTATATTTAGGTGTGTAATGTACATTTGGTATAATAAATTGCTTAAAAAGAGCCTCTGCCAAACTAAACTGTAAACTGTGTGCCATTATCCATAAGTATAGTTTGAGGTATGCCATGGACTAGAAAAACGGATTCTTCTAATATTTTTGTTATTATTTCCGAAGTGGCCTTTCTTATTGGATAAATTAAGCAAAATTTAGAAAAGCAAACGACCAAAATATAATTGTTTTGTTTCTTAGAAGTAGGTAGAGGTCCCATAAGATTAATAGAGATCATCTGAAATGGTCTTGAACAATGCTTTGGACGACCCAATTCTCCAAGAACTTGATGATTTTGGGACTTATATGCTTAACATTTATCACAAGTTCTAACAAATTTAACGACGTCCTGGTACATACCAGGCCAGTAATAACGTAATGCCAGACGTCGGTAAGTTTTAAAAATGCCCATATTCCCGGCAGCAGGCTCGGATTGATTTTCTTTTATAATAGTTTCATGAAATTCGGTAGGAAGAACCTCTTGCCATGAAAACTCGGCAGTCAGCTCAGACTTGCTCTTATATAACCTAAACAAAGTCTCAATTTTTACTAAAAAATTTGGAAATTTGGATGGGTCGTTTAAACAGCCATTATAAACTTTTTTGTACCAACAGAGTCTTTAGTGTCTAAATGCGATTTGGAAGTACTGATGGAACTAACTGGTAAAGTTCTAGACGGAGCATCAGGTATGATATTGTCGACGCCTCGACGGTGCTTGATGACGAAGTTAAAAGCGGATAAGCGTACACCCCATCGTGTTAGTCGGCCTTTAGGGTTACTAAGGGACAAGAACCATTTCAGAGCACTATGATTAGTATACACTGTAAAAGGTTGACCGTTTTCTATATAACAACGCGAGTGTTCAAGAGCGGTAAGGACACAAGTTTCGCGTTCGGTTATGCTATAATTTTTCTCAGCTGCAGTCAGTGACTTACTCATGTATGCAAGTCGTTCTTTGCCATCTATGGACTTAGTAAGCATTGCGCCCACGCCATAACTACTAGCATCCGTATGCACTTCAAATGGCTTAGTATAGTCTGGACATGAAAGAACTGGCGCTGAAATTAAGCATTCTTTATGTTTTTGGAATGCAGAGTCGGCTTCCGGAGTCCATTTAAAAGGAGGACTGCCTTTCTTGGACGAAGTTAGTTTATTTAAGGGCCCAGCAATGGTACTGAAATTTGGAACAAAATGTCTGTACCACGTCGCCGTTTCAAGAAAACGTTTGAGGTCCTTACGACAAGTAGGTGTAGGATAATTAAGTATGGCCTCAACCTTGGCCGGATCAGTACGTAAACCAGACTCATCTACCACAAAACCTAGATATTTTAGTTGAGAACTAAAAAAATTACATTTTTCAAGGTTAATGGATAGTGAGGCCAAAATCAGTACGTTTGAAACGAAATGTACCCCTGCCAGGAACATAAAAAGCTGTTTTGTCACGATCTTCTGAAGCGATCGGGATTTGCCAAAAAGCTTTGGATAAATCGATGCTAGATAGGTAGCGAGCATCTCGAAGGTTGTCTAGGATCTCAGAGATATACGGGAGATTATAGGCATCACGTTTAGTAACATTATTTTCCGTAACTCAAAACGAGTATATGTGTTATCAAATTCCTTAGCCATAAGACACTATTTTAATCATTTTGATTTTGAAGACACTGCATACTTATAATTAGTCTTGAACAGTCACTATATAACAGTAAATTTCATCTTAATTTCTTCCCGAATATCTTACGTACACAATCACTAATTTTGCACTTTGATCGTACTCATTATTTCACTGATTTACACTGACATTCACTTTCTGCTACTTTCGGAGTGGTCTGGACGGATGCCCCTGAACGCCTGGTGGTTGATCTCCTGGCGCATCCAACGAGTATGGCATTTTTTGTATGCCTTAAATCCCAGTTATAGAAGTACTGCACCCATGAAGCAGATAATTATTGTGGTCATAATAGTCTGGTTGTTCAAATGTGTCCCAATTTCTTGCAAATTCTTTTTTTTTTATTCATTATAGGCTCGCGCTTGACCACTATTTCACCTGATGGTAAGCGATGATGTGGTCGACGGTGGAGCACGCTTGCCTAGAAGTAACCTATTCACTCTTGACTTAAAGACCCCTAGATTGTGCCTAACCTCTTCTTTGGGCTGGTATGATTGACACATTTTACTTAGTCAAATAATTTCGCACCAATTAATAACGAAGCCAGTCGTAACGCGGCAGGAGGCAGGGTCGCCATGTATGGAAAGGTGTAATTGAGTACACGAAATTATGTATAATACTGGTCTTTATTAGCAAACCATTCAATATATAGACTGAGGCTACTTACACATACATTCATAGACATAGTTCTTTGACACCCACACTACATTTACCTGTGGTTTCTGCATCTTTCTATTAAAACCAATCAATTCCATTTAACCGTGTAGGTAATATTGCAATAAAATTTCAAAACAACAAGTCACATAGCATAGACTTCAAAATTCTGATGCTGATGATCTGCTTCACGAAACCGTACGTTTCATCAAAGAAATACAACCAATGAGGTAATAAAATGGTATCGAGTCGTGAGGATCGAAAGTATGTTATCAGCTAAGCCACCGGAATCGAAATGACCGAGTGACAGTAGTCCGGAAAGTTAGAGTTGTGCCGTGTTTTTAGAGATGTGACTATTAACCGACTAATTTTGATATTCATCGTATCATTCGACTATTTTCAGTTGAGATCCTCACAACGCTACAGTACCCCGGCTACAGAGAGAGGATTTTACCTGTATAAAAGCCGCTAGAACTTACTATACTTTCCACTATCTAGTTCAGAAGCCAGCCAGTAACACCTTTGGCTGGTTTCCTACCCGTCATGAAAGTGTCTCATGTAGTTCTGGTGACGTACCTCTATTGGTACCCAATTATTTACCCTTGGGGTCAGTGTAGTCTCGTGTGTAATTGTTAGAGTGTTAGTGGGAGTAGGTTTGGTTAGTTTAGCGTTAGTAGTTTTTAGTGGGTTAGTGAGAGTTGGTATGGTTAGGTTTAGTAGTGGGTTCGTGTTAGAGGGGAATGGTTTGGTAAGTGGTGGTAGGTTGTTGATATTGTAACTAAGTTAGCGGCATCGTCGTCTAGTGTATCATGTAGTATTGGTCTTTGGCTGTTTGTCAAACTGGTTGCGGTCACCTCTCTTGTACGCGCCGTCTTTATGATGTCCATTTTTTTTTTAACATGACGAATAGTACAACACAAAAGTTAAGGGTAGTTACCATAGAGAGCTACTCTGCCAATAAAAAGTAACGCCCCTGTAGGGTCCTCAGTATTCTCCATGGCAACGCCATTTTTACGTAGTAGATTAGTAGATTAACTATTGCTTAGTAGTTACACAGACTACGACTATGTTACACAGCTATGTAATAATGAGAAACCTTCTGATTAGTAAGATTGTCAGATCACCGGAAACTTGAATAGTTTTGTTATTAGATGACTACTTCAATAATAATCAACAAAAAAACTTTGTATTAGTGAGAATTGGGGTTGTTTAATGTTAAAATAATTAACTGAGCAGCATTTAAGTATTGTCTGCTAGCTTTATTCAACTATCCAAGTAATTAGTGTCTAAACAAAAACAATATGAAGGTTCCGCCCACTTAGAACGCGCTTCGCGCTGACTGTGTGTGAAAAATAATAACTAATTAATAAATCTAATTGAATAGATGTTTGAAAACCTAATAAACATGTGACGTTAATTGTCATAAAGTGATTGTGTAATCTATAAAAAGATTTAAAAGAGTATCCTCGAGTTTCTTGCTAGATCTTCTCCAGCGATCGACGAGGGCTTTGCGATCTAGCGAGCCACACGATGTGGTTTTAGCTTCAATTCAAGTTCATTTGAAAACTCAAAGTGCCTGTAACTAAGTCAAATAAATACTCTGAGTTTCAATCCAGTGTTGTGTTATTAAAGTTCACCCGCTCCAGTCAAGAATAAAGGGATTGCCTCTAGGCATTGGGGTTAATGATGGTGGTCCTATGATGTGACATATATATTTGCCCTGTTTATATTTTACCTTGTAATACAAGAAATAAATAAAATGTTTGTACCTATTATAAATGATAAATGATTTTATTTCTGTAAGTTGGTTTGTACAAACACTTTTACATGTCGATCATATTTTTTTAAACTAGATGAGGTCGGCGTTTCCTATCTGACTACTCTGAGAAGAAAGGCCGAAACAAACTCAGAGGTCACAGTCTCTTTTAAAGTCCTGACAAAATCTTGGTGATATCATGTGAAGACCATGTAGACAGATGTCTGAAATGGTGTTTTGAGGAAAGAACCAGCCAGATTGAGTGGACCTGTCCAGTCAGTGCACGCATTTGTCAATAACCGAGCTCAACGATTCGACGAACAATACCAAAGAAAGGACATTCGGGTAGGCCGCATAAACTACTCAAACTGCCAGACCATGAGTAAAAACTAACTAAGATAAAATAAAAAACAAAGAAAATCCACATAGTCTTCACATTCAGAATAATAAAAATAAAATAATATCATACTTTAAAAAGTAAATATTCTTGTCATTGCAAGAAAACAAAAAAAATATCAAAATTAAAGACAAAATTCACGGTGCAAAATATAAAAAATCTAAATTAATTGGAGCAGCTCAATCCCAAGCCTTTTTGTCCTCAACGTAATCTTTAATATTATAAAACGCTTTCTGGCACAACTTACGTTTAATGAATGATTTGAATTTATTAAGACTTAGATCTTGTACGTGGCATGGAAGCTTATTATAAAAGCGTACACATTGACATCTAAACGAGCCACCTATCTTCTTGAGCCTTGTTGTAGGTACTCCAAATTTGTGTTTGTTCCTAGTATTTATGTTATGGATATCACTGTATTTTTTAAACAATTTTATATTTTTATGAGCATATAAAAGATTTTCATAAATATACTGAGAGGGCACAGTCATTACATTAATCTCCTTAAATTTCTCTCTGAGAGAGTGCCTCGGGCTTAATTTATAAATTGATCGAACAGCTCTTTTCTGCAAAACAAAGATAGTCTGGATGTCGGCGGCATTTCCCCACAACAGAATACCGTACGACATTACACTATGAAAATAGCTAAAGTATACTAAACGGGCTGTCTCTATGTCAGTTAAATTACGAATTTTTCTAACAGCATATGCTGCGGAGTTTAGCTTCTTTGACAATTTATCTATATGTGGGCCCCACTGAAGCTTAGCATCCAAAGTTAAGCCTAAAAATACTGCGCGAGTTTGTGTCGCGTCAGATGGAGATTGAGGGGCTTCGGGGAACACAAGTTGTGGCCAGGCTGGTGGTGGTGGAGATACTGGTGGTGGTGGTGGTGTTGGGTGGAGCACTTGCAGCGGCGGCGTTAGGCGAAATCTGGATACAGGCGTGTAGGTCGGTGACAGTTGCGTTGATGGTGCGAAGAAAACCGGATAGTCAACAAGGGACCAAGCCCCTTGTTGTGCTTGCACCTCCACCGCCTCCGCCGTCGCCATGGTGTGTGGAGGCCAAGGAGCCGAATTATCACCCTGTAACATTAAAATCTAATTTATCATATTTTTTACTAAATACTCTGCTGCTATGCTGCTTCTACTGTTAAAACTAGTTTCTAAATGATAAAATAAGGAACGTAGATTGTAGTGACAGGAAAAATATAATGTCATGTAAACAACGGTTTCTATGTAGTTTAGTTGTCAATGTAAAGTTTTATAAAAATATTAAGAGGTAAACAAGGTTTGATTCCACTCTTCTTAACATCCTACTTTTTTTAACCCTTACGCTATCAAACCAATCAGCATTGTAAGTAATACAATTAGTGGCTTATGCAATGCTTTGATCAGCAGATCTGCTAGTTGGAATTCGCTGGGAACATATTCCACACATATTTCGTCATCAGCTACAAGTTCTCTAACAAGCTACTTTCCGAATGCACGGTAGAATCAACTTTTATTCCATGTAAATTTAAAAAGTATGGAGTTTCTTGTGCATTCTTCTCCATAACTAGCTACTTTCCGAATGCACGGTAGAATCAACTTTTATTCCATTTAAATTTAAATTGTGACATTCAAAAGTGCCGCTTGGTGGCCCAGTTGAAATAAATATCTTTTGTCTTTTGTTTTTGTCTTTAACATAAAAATGTCTAATTGCAATATGTTGGTGTAGCTCTGGGTTATGTGAGATCTTTATGGTAGCATCATTATCGACTTTCAATTTGGGTATCACTTCAAGTTAGATATTTCACCCAAGATTCTTTTGATCCAGAAAATCTCTCGGGCAGCTTCACTAGCAGCAACCAATTCGGCTTCGGTACTTGATATTGCTACACATGTTTGTCGTTAACTTGTCCAAGATATTGCTCCTATAGAGTATAAGTATAATACACCTGATGTTGATCGTCTAGTCGTTTGATCTCCACCGTGATCAGAATCCCTGTAACATTCCAGAATTGCAATTTTCCAACTCTTGTTAAAAACTCTTCCAAGATCGAAAGTTCCTTTGATATATCTTAGGAATCGTTTTAGCTTTTTAAAATCTTTTTTTTTGGGACCTTTCCACAACACCACTGCAACTCCTGAAAGTCAGAATCAACAGTGACGACCACCAGAAAAGCGCCGAGGCAATGAAACTCGACGAAGTCCTGGAGAATGAATTTTATATAAATATTTGTGGGAATTAAGACCGTTGTCTTAGACATTAACATTATATAAAGTGTTGCGGGTAGTATGTCTATCCCAGGATCAAACCCACCAGCACCTGCGGAGAATCAATCGCCGAGTGAAGTTTTTAGCACGCCAGATATCCAGAAATGGTTAGGATCTATAGATAGCATTCGTATATATCATAGGTGGATCATCATATCGATCTTCACGCTGGAAGCGTGGACGTTGGCGGCTGCCAACGTACGCGCGGTATTGCTATGAGTCATTTTGTGGCTCCAGACCGGTCAATCCAAATCTAAGATGACTGCTATAACCACTGGGATGGTTACGAGACCTGGTCACTGGGTTGACTATGGTTGTGTGAGTGGTCAGTGAGATGACTGCTGTAGCCACTGGGATGGTTACGAGGCCTGGTCAGGAGGACTATGGTTGTGTAAGAGGTCATTGAGATGACTGCTGTAGCCACTGGGATGGTTACGAGACCTGGTCACTGGGTTGACTATGGTTGTGTGAGTGGTCAGTGAGATGACTGCTATAACCACTGGGATGGTTACGAGACCTGGTCACTAGGTTGACTATGGTTGAGTGAGTGGTCAGTGAGATGACTGCTGTAGCCACTGGGATGGTTAAGAGACCTGGTCACTAGGTTGACTATGATTGAGTGAGCGGTCAGTGAAATGACTGTTGTAGCCACTGGGATGGTTACGAGACCTGGTCAGGAGGACTATGGTTGTGTAAAGGTGCGTACGGATTGCGCGTACCCTGGTACGCGTACTCAGTTTACGCGTATCCGGAACGCCTAGTCCATACCTGCAGCTACGCGTTCACTCTTGGGGTACGCGTACCGCGCGAGCCAACTCGCAGCGCGAGCCACCGTCAGTCGGTTTTTGGTCGCGCGCCAAAGAGGACGCACGCGGCCGGCTACGCTATATTTGGACGGCAAAATGAATAAACACGCGTGTTCTTCGAGTATCAATAATGAAAACTTTATGAATTTCTGCGCGCTCTTGACCTCGCGTACAGGTTCGCGGCGGTCCGTACAAGAGCTGTACGCGTATCCAATGTACGCGTGGACAGTGTTTCCCAACTACGCGTAACACAGGAACGCGCTGTCCGTACGCAGCTTAAGAGGTCATTGAGATGACTGTTTTAGCCACTGGGATGGTTACGAGACTTGGTCACTGGGTTGACTATGATTGGATCACTGAGATGACTGCTATAGCCACAGTGATGGTTATGAGGTTTGGCAACTGGGTTGACTATAGATGTGAGAAGATCACAAGGATGACTGTCGTGATGATCACAGGGATAGCTATCCGAAGCCACAGGGCTGGCTGTGAGACTGAGGATCTCTGTTAGTTAATTGAAGTCAGAATGACCGAAGGGTATTATTCTGTGCTGGAAATCTGTGGTATTGCAGATTTACACACGCGGACGTGTGCCATTTAGGATGGCCGTGTCGGATCTTGTCTTGATTTGTTTACTTAAAATGGGACACAAGTACCTTCGCTTGGTACTGTGCAGAGTCTAGTTTCAGGTATGGTGTTGATATGGTTCACGGAGGGCGACAGCAATCGTTCGGACCTGGCCGTGACATGACACAACATGGCCTAGGAACTGCTCAGTGTTTCCTTTTAAGACTAGAGTAGTACTTAGTAACATAGTTATAGTAATTTACTCTGTAAGGAATTAAAACTGTGTACAAGTTACAGAAGATATTTCTCTAGTTTACCCGTATCCCAAATTCTGCGCCCACGACTATAATTCTGATACCTGTATGTCACTAAGTAGGTCAAATCAAGATCCTATAGACTTGAATCTGACAAATATATTAATTCTTTTTTTTCACAAAAAAACAGCAATGTAAATAAAACTCAATAGTGCTACATCTGACAGCTGATTTCGTAGAGTTCACGATCAAGGTCAACGCCGCCGGCTCTTACCTACGCGACTACGCACGGAACTGTGGCGGTGCGGTGCTTGATCCTTTGTCGCTCGCCGACAAATGATTTGCCAGCAAGTACTTTCTTTTGAATTTTGCCGTGTCAAAGGAGCCGATAGACTACCGGCGAATTCACTTTGGCGGTATTGGCATTTGGCGTCTAACAGACTCGATTGCCTTATAGACAGCTGAAAGTTTGGCGTGCCAATATAGATTTAAACCATGCGGTTCTAATTTGGGTATAGCATATTATATTTCGAAATATATATCGAAATCTGAACCGGCACAAATATCAAGGTCTATACGGGAGTTCATTAGAAAAGTTTTAGAACGAGGCGGAAGTTTTGTAAATCAGATCTTTGCAATGCAAAACGCCATTTTGACCCATCGAGTAGTGTCAGCGACAGAATGTGCTTATCGTTTTTGCTTACTTGCTTGGAGTTTCGGTCCATATCGACCCTAAAACTTCTTTTCAGCACGCTTGTTAGAAGTGTACTGGATTACGCATCTCCGGCATGGAATCCTATGTATCGCATCCATGTCAATAGAATAGAACGTATACCGAAGGCCTTCACCAGGTATCTGCGCTTCAGATGTTCTAGTTGCGATCGAGACACCGGTTATCCTCAAAGACTGAACCATTTCAATATGATATCTCTGGAACAACGTAGAAGTCTCTCCGATCAATTATTTTTTTACAAAATTATCCATAATCGGTCCGATGTTCCAGAGCTATTATCTGAACTTAATATCACTGTACCTAGTTGCACTTTAACTAGAGCTGTACGCAGAACAGATATACTTGCTGTGTCCTCATCAAGCACAAACCTTGGTCGCAGTGCCCCTATGAACAGATTTATGACTAATTATAATAAAATCCACAATAACAGCAACATTGACATCCGATCAAATATTTCTTTACAAAATTATCCATAATCGGTCCGATGTTCCAGAGCTATTATCTGAACTATCTCTGTACCTAGTTGCACTTTAACTAGAGCTGTACGCAGAACAGATATACTTGCTGTGTCCTCATCAAGAACAAACCTTGGTCGCAGTGCCCCTATGAACAGATTTATGACTAATTATAATAAAATCCACAATAGCAGCAACATTGACATCTTTGCCGACACTTTTAAGGCGACAACACGCACCAGCGACCTTGAGCGATTGGGAGGAGCTTGCGCCGCACCCCCGCGACCCCGCAACTACACGCTCGTAATTTCGTAGGGTAACCATACGCCTCAGACGGCGAGGACTACAGACTGTTTTTGTTTTTATGTAGTGAGAAATAATAAGGTAGCATTCTGATAATAAATATTATTTTATTAGTGGTAAGATCCTACTAATATAAAAAATGCAAAAGTATGGGTGAATGGATGGATATTTGTTCCTCAATCACACCAGAACGGGTGAACGGATCTGGGTGAAATTTGGCACAGAGACAGATTATAGTTCGGAATATCACATTTATTTCATCCCGGTAAAATGTTCCCTTGGAGTTACAAAACACAACACGCGGGTGTAGCCGCTAGCAGAAGCTAGTGGTGTATATATTTACGTAAGTAATCAATGTGCTCATTCATATATATAGGCAACTAGCTGTCCCCCGCGGCATCGTTCCCGTCAAGTAGCTGGGTAGGTACCAACCTCTCTCTCTACCCTCCCTTCTTACCTACCTCTCTACCCATACCTACCTACCTACTTACCCTACCCTACCTACTCTACCCAACTCTACCATACCCTACGTACCTACCAATAAAAACAATAAAATACTATAAATAGCCTATGTCCTTCTTCAGGATGCCATCTATCTCCTTGCCAAATTTCATTGTATTCCGCTTAGTGGTTTAGACGTGAAAAGGTAACAAGTAACGTAAAGATAACAAGTGATAGATAACAAGTGATAGGTAAATAGTGTAAAAATAATAACACAACACAAACAAACAAACATCCAAACTTTCATCCCCTATTTCACGCCCTTAGGGGTGGAATTTCCAAAAATCCTTTCTTAGTGCTCACCTACACTACCAAAGGAACCTACATGCCAAGTTTCATGATTGAAGCTTCAGCCGTTTGGGCTGTGCGTTGATTGTCAGTGAGTGAGTCAGTCAGTCATATTCTTCTTTTATATGTTTAGATAGATGTTCATCTTCAGCCCAAACCCAAAGTTCGAAGATCCGAACTTCAATCCTGACCGACTTTCATACAAACTTTCATCCCCTATTTCACGCCCTTAGGGGTGGAATTTCCGAAAATCCTTTATTATTGCTCACCTACACTAACAAAGGAACCTACATGCCAAGTTTCATGATTGAAGCTTCAGCCGTTTGGGCTGTGCGTTGATGGTCAGTGAGTGAGTCAGTCAGTCAGTCAGTCACTTTCTTCTTTTATATGTTTAGATTCATATGAGCCGACTATGTTAAAATCATTGTTTACCTAGTAGGGACTGATAAAATAATAGATGAACAAACCATAATAAAGGTTTGTCTCCTTTGCTGTCAGGCTGTCAAACATCTTATTATTTTACTAACTATATTTTACAATAATATTAATATTTTAATGTTTAAAAAAAAATAGGTATAACCAAAACACACTTTCCCCCCCCCCCCCCCACCCGGTATCCGCGCCTAGTGGTGCCAAATATAAATAAATACTCTTTTACTAGTAAAAAATGTCTAAAAACTATAAAACCAATCACAAGCGAGATGGAAGACGCGTTGTGGATTTTCGTCTATGTGATTGGTCGATTGTTCATATTCTTTCACGGAGTCATACCCTTTGCCCTGAAAAACAATTGACTTAGACTTAGACTAGACTAGATTATATTATGCGAAATTAGTAAAGTATTCGTACATGACGCACTGCCACAAAACAGACCCAAAGAATTACATCTCCGCATCCGGAGATGTAATTGAGGTACAACACGGTCAAAATAAATGTTTACCTCGCTGGATTGCGAACCCACTTCTGCCTACCCGCGCGGCGCCCTACGTTTGTCCCGAGCGAGTCGAATGACAGAGTGACGTGGCAGCGCCGGGTGCACAGTTATTTTCCCCGAGCAGTTCGTGCCTGGAGTGGAGTTAGTACTCCTTCCTCCTACCTACTTACAACTATGCCAAATTGCTAATAATTACATTCACATACTTTTTGAAACTGTTATCCGGACTGTCCCTACTAGGATGGTGGTATGGTTACATTGAATGCAATGGCAATACTGACCTCGTCTCTGCATTTATATCTAGATAATCTTTGTTATTTGGAATTTTGGTAAAACAGAAATAACATAATTATTTTAATAAAATAAAAGTATGTTTATTACAAATTTACTTTATATTTATGTTATGTGTATTTTTTAATTTAGTTACCTATACTTATTTAAACTTTAGGAATACATTATTGATAATTAAAATATGCCACATAACCAAGTATTCTTTTTTTTTTTTCATTATAAGCAATCTCTTTTTCAAAAATTTAAATTTACCGCCCATTTTATCGCGAACCTTATAAACAAGCAAATAAAATAGTGTCCTTTTGCTCCGAGCGGGCGAGCGTCGGCGTCTACCCGTGACAGTGGTCAGCGATGCACTGCCGGCCAACGCCCGGTGGGGCCCCCGCTTCAACGCGCACCAAGTTTAGTCGGCAAAACTAATAACATTTATTTAGTCGGCAAAACTAATAACATTTATTTACTAATCATAATTTAAAAAAAAGCCGTAGATTAAAATTTTGATAATTAAATTGCCTTTTAGATGGTGAAAGTTTCATAAAAATACGCCCAATGGTTTTTGCGTGATTGTCGATTTTTGGTCCGCGTTAGACATTACTTTGCAAATTAATTAAACTATGTTACACTGATATATTTTAAAATGTACTCAGATGAAATTATTAAGGAAATGCTCTAGTATAACATATATTTTTTCCAAAAAATTACAACTAGCCGTTTAGGCGTGATTCTCATTTTAAAATCAGCTACTCAAGGGTATCTCTGCCCAATTCCGTCAAAAACTTATGATCCCCAACCATTCATTTTAAGGCGCAGATTCCCTTGAGTAGCTGATTTTAAAATGAGAATCACGCCTAAACGGCTTGTCGTAATTTTTTGGAAAAAATATATGTTATACTAGAGCGTTTCCTCAATAATTTCATCTGAGTACATTTTAAAATATATTAGTGTAACATAGCTTAATTAATTTGCAAAATAATGTCTAACGCGGACCAAAAATCGACAATCACGCAAAAACCATTGGGTGTATTTTTATGAAACTTTCACCATCTAAAAGGCAATTTAATTATCAAAATTTTAATCTAGGGCTTTTTTTTAAATTATGATTAGTAAATAAATGTTATTAGTTTTGCCGACTAAACTTGGTGCGCGTTGAAGCGGGGGGCCCACCGGGCGACGGGCGGCAGTGCATCGCTGACCACTGTCACGGGTAGACGCCGACGCTCGCCCGCTCGGAGCAAAAGGACACTATTTTATTTGCTCGTTTATAAGGGTCGCGCTAAAATGGGCGGTAAATTCAAATTTTTGAAAAAGAGATGTCTTATAATGAAAAAAAAATAGATTACTAAGGTACGTGGCATATTTTAATTATCAATAATGTATTCCTAAAGTTTAAATTAGTATAGGTAACTAAATAAAAAAATACACATAACAAATATAGAGTAAATTTGTAATAAACATACTTTTATTTTATTAAAATAATTGTTTTTTCTGTTTTACAAAAATACCAAATAACAAAGACTATCTAGATATAAATGCAGAGACGATGTGAGTATTGCCATTGCATTCAATGTAACCATACCACCATCCTAGTAGGGACAGTCCGGATAACAGTTTCAAAAAGTATGCGAATGTAATTATTAGCAATTTGGCATAGTTGTAAGCATAGTGCTCCACTGCAAGTACGTACTGCTCGGGGAAAATAACTGTGCACCCGGCGCTGTCACGTCACTCTGTCGTTCGACTCGCTCGGGACAAACGTAGGGCGCCGCGCGGGTAGGCAGAAGTGGGTTCGCAATCCAGCGAGGTTAACATTTATTTTGACCGTGTTGTACCTCAATTACATCTCCGGATGCGGAGATGTAATTCTTTGGGTCTGTTTTGTGGCAGTGCGTCATGTACAAATACTTTACTAATTTGGCATAATATAATATAATGGTTTATCTATACTTACAAACATACATTTATATAGTAGCTCCGGCTGTACAGAATAGGTGAAAAAAACCGGCCAAGTGCGAGTCGGACTCGCGCACGAAGGGTTCCAGACTTGGTAAATTGCGGTTTACGATTTATGATGCATTTAAAAAAAAACTACGTACTAGATCTTGTTGAAACCAATTTTTCATGGTAATGTATATCATATATTTTATTTAGTTTTATCATTCTCTTATTTTAGAAGTTACAGGAGGGGACACACATTTTACCACTTTGGGAGTGTCTCTCGCGCAAACTATTCAGTTTAGAAAAAAATGATATTAGAAACCTCATTATCATTTTTGAAGACCTATCCATAGATACCCCACGCGTATGGGTTTGATGAAAAAAAATTTTTTTTTGTTTCAGTTTCATGTAGGTATGGGAACCCCCAAAATGTATTGTTCTTTTTCTATTTTTGTGTGAAAATCTTAATGTGGTTCACAGAATACATCTACTTACAAAGTTTCAACAGCATAGTTATTATAGTTTCGGTAAAAATTGGCTGTGACATACGGACGGACAGACAGACAGACAGACCGACAAACAGACAGACAGACAGACATGACGAATCTATAAGGGTTCCGTTTTTTCCATTTGGCTACGGAACCCTAAAAAGACAACTCCGTTTATTGGTCATGAAAATATGGACATAAGTACCGACAGGTAAATGCATAGGTACCTAATTTAATATTCCGACTTTAGTATTATTTAAACATTATAATGTAGGTATCAGTAAATTTTGCATTATAATATCAGCAGTCTAATTGCGTAAGTGAATTCGGAAAGGCAAAGTGTCTTACCCCATGAAAGAGTATGAACAATCGACCAATTACATATACGGAAATCCACATCGCGTCGTTCATCTCGCTTGTGATTGGTTAATTGTTCAAGTTCTTTCATGGGGTCAAACCCTTTGCCTTGCCGAATTCACTTACGCAATTAGTACTGTTTATAGTTTTTAGACATTTTTACTAGTAAAAGAGTATTTGTTTATATATTATAAAGAGTTTTATATTTGGCACCACCAGGCGCGGATACCGGGAGTTGGGCAGGGGAAATGGTTTTCATGTAGGCTATTGGTTTGGTTGTAATACCATTTTTTTTTTCAAACATTAAAATATTAATATTATTGTAAAATATAGTTAGTAAAATAATAATTTAAATGTTTGCATTTTTAATATTAGTAGGATCTTACCACTAATAAAATAATATCTATTATCAGAATGCTACCTTATTATTTTAATATTAGTAGGATCTTACCACTAATAAAATAATATTTATTATCAGAATGCTACCTTATTATTTCTCACTACATCAAAACAAAAACGGTCAGTAGTCCTCGCCGTCTGAAGCGTATGGTTACCCTACGAAATTACGAGCGTGTAGTTGCGGGGTCGCGGGGGTGCGGCGCAAGCTCCTCCCAATCGCTCAAGGTCGCTGGGGCGTGTTGTCGCCTTAACCATCAATTTTGATCACGTTTATTGCAGTCGTTATACGTTCACCTATTAATCACAATAAAAATAAACTGAGCTTATCAACTGTTTATTTATTGATTAAGTAAATGATGTATTTTCTTAAAATTAAAATTATGTTTAGGTTATTTTAAATCACTAAGAAAAGTTATCTTTTATGTATTTTTTACTTATGTTGTGTGTAAGCTGTGTACTTCTTTAAGTGACAAATTCACCATACTAATAGTTAAATAAGTTCTTTTATGTAATATGTTCTAGTGAATAAGTCGTTGGAGTACCTAAATAAAATAAAAATAAATACGCGATAGTTTAAGAAAGTGCGTTTTTGTTAATATTTGTGCACCATCTCAAAAATACCGTATGTTACGAGTGGATTATTCTGAAAATTCGGAACCATTTAAAATGTATTTGAGGTATGTTTTGTGGGCCGCATAATATGGAATTTATGAGCTTAGGCTTTTTTGCAATTCAGTTTTTAGACAATAACACGTATTGATATGTCTGAGTATAATCAAGATGCTGATGCTTATGTTGTTGATGATGATAAAACCGTTACTCGACAAAGATTTATAACATTATTAGACAATGCAGGACGAATGATGTAAGCTAGGACTCGCCGAGGAATTTTACGGACCAGATACTATACGGCTTCTTCAGATCCAGAAGCTTATTATTATTCTGTTAGTAGCACATGTACCATTTAGAGCAAAAGAAGATTTATTGGGAGGGTTTGAAACTGCCAAATATGCTTTTGCGGCGTAACTTTACCGCGTCCAGCAGTGCAGACACGGCGGAGACACCGCGACCCTGTTGCGATTGCGAGCGGCGCGGCCTCACCACGGCAGACCTCGAGCTGCGCGGGCCCTCGACAAGGTTCTATTTGAACGAGCGGCTGACGCCGAATAAATAACGCCAAGTTGTTTTACAACGCGCGCGCTTAGAGGTTAAATGCTCTAAGCGCGCGCGAGACTGGGCAGCGGCATAATTTCAAGTATGTGTGGACCAAAGACGGCCGCATCTTTGTAAGGAAAGTAGATGGTGTACCTCCACAACGTATTCGTTCTGACTCTGATTTGGTTCGAATTTTTGGCAATGGTGCAGTTTGATCGCATTAATGTATATTTTCAAAGTACTTGTAAAAATACATGTTTGTTATTCACCCATGTCTATTGTTGTCTACTTTGTCTTTTTCTTGACTGTTTCTTCTGTGTTTCTATTGCCTTGGCTTGCCCAGCTAAAAGGGTATATTGTTTTGGTTGGCATCTACCGCGGTGCCACAGGTTTGTTGGTACCCTTCTCCCATCGTAAAAAGTTTGCATTATACCCACACGTATTATGTTAAGTAATTTATTTATCACGAGCTATTCTATATCGTAAAAAGTTTTCATTATACCCCCACATATTATATTGTTATGTTATTTGTTTATCTCAGGCTATTCGCCATCGTACAAAGATTTTATTATACCCCCACATATTATGTTATATTGTTTCCTTATCGCAAATTACTCCTTTATTTACTATTTCTTACCTACTTACAGTTACACCGCAAATTGACACAATGTTAATTGTATTTAATGACATTTTAAACACGAGTGTGTGAACTATTTATTGCAATGCATTAGAATTAAATCGTTATTATTATTATGAAAACCCGTTATCTTTCTACCAACTCCTTGCACGCGAATGTTTTAAATATTGCATTGTGATGTTTAGTGATTCTGATGCTCTGTAATGAGTGAAAAGTACTTTAAAGTTGGTTTTCTCAACCCTGGCTCACTGGGCACTCACCATGATGGGTTTATCGCTGCATTAGGGTCGCATGATGTTAGTGTGATGGCAATAAATGAGACTTGGCTCAGGAGGGGTGAGGAGGGCCGCGCGCCTGTCAGTGCAACAGATGTGGCTAGTTCTGAGCACAAATGGTGTAAAAATTGCTATCGGCACTGCGTACAGACCGCCATGGATGGATGTTGATTTATTTTCGGACGCTCTAACTTGCTCAATAAATTCCATAACGTCTTGCAGACATATTCTCTTGGGAGACTTTAATATAAATTGTTTAAATCAAACAGACCCCAAAACGAGCAAATTAAATACATTTCTGCAAGGTCTCGACCTGATTCAATTAGTGCCATCTGCTACTCATTTTACTTCCACTAGCGAGACTCTTCTGGACCTAGTGTGTACAGATGCGAAGGTGCGCGACATCGAGGTGGACTGGATTAGTGCACTTAGCGCGCATGCTTTTATTACTGCAGTTTTTATTATTTTAAAAAGGAAAAAATTTCACCAATAGTTGTAACTCGTAGAAATCTAAAAAATATACCGTTGGACAGGTTCAAGGAGGATATGGCCTCAGTGGACTGGAATGCGACAGCTTTTTCTTGTGACGTAAACTCTATGGTCGCTCATCTCAACTATAATATCGTCACGCTTTTTGATAAATATGCTCCCCGTAAGACTATGATTATTAAAGAACGGTCCTATCCATGGATAACGGATAACATCAAGTTAATGATGGGCTTGCGCAATCAGGCACACGTACGATGTAGACAATCAGTTTCAGAGAGTAAAACTTTATATTACAAAGAGCTAAAAGCTCTAGTTAACAGGTCCTTATACTATGAAAAGGTAGCTTACTTTAAACACAACATTAATAATAAGATACATCATCCTAAGGTTCTATGGACAAATTTAAAGTCAACCTTACTACCCTTTAAAAGTGTGTCTGACTTACCCTCTCACTTCAATGACCCAGATAAGATTAATTCGCATTTCCTGAATGTTCCAGGTGATATTTTAGCACCAGTATCATGTCTGGCTTACTATGATTCTCATAGATTTAGTGAGGGTGTTTTTTCTATTGATCCTGTAGACCAATCTGACATCATCAAAATTTTATCAAAATTTAAATCGAATGCAGAGGGTTTTGACCACATTACGCTTGACATGTTTTTCCTGACTCTCCCTCAAACCTTAGATATGCTGACTTATATTATTAACAACTCTATTTCAACGTCGACCTTTCCTGATCTATGGAAAATTGCTGTTGTGCGTCCTATTTCCAAAATCGCAATCCCTAGCACTATAAAGGACCTTAGGCCTATAAGTATTCTACCCTTCTTGTCAAAAGTGCTTGAAAAGGTAGTAAATACCCAACTAACTGCATATCTTGAGAAAAATAACATCCTACCGGACGCACAATCGGGGTTTAGGAAGTGTCATAGCACTGCAACGGCTCTATTAGATGTTACGGATAACATATTATCGGCTCAGGATGAGGGATATTGTACCCTGTTGGTTCTACTAGACTTTTCCCGAGCATTTGAAGCTATTAATTTGTCTCTTTTTCTCTCTAAAATAACGTATTATGGTTTTGACGCACCTACGGTTGCATGGTTCAGCAGTTATTTGGGTAACCGTAAACAGCTGGTTAAAATTCGAGATGCCAATGGTTCTAGTATTTTTAACCGACTTTCCAAAAAAGAGGAGGTTATCAATTCGACTGTATTTTTTTTTTTTTATGTTTGTTACCTCAGAACTTTTTACTGGGTGGACGGATTTCGATGATTCCTTTTTTATTTGAAAGCTGGTGCTTGTCATGTGGTCCCATTTAAATTTCATCAAGATCTGATGAAGAAATTTGGAGATATACATCGGAACTGTTCAATAAATGACTGCAAATCACTTGGGATAGCTGCAATCGCATGTCTGTTTATTGTTTTTAACATTACATAACATAACATCACACTAGTACGCTAATAAGAGGGTACGCAGGTGTGAACAGTTAACCCTGGTATACTCTCATTCCACCGGTTTTGTTTAAGTTTCATGTTATTGGGATAATCAATTCTGGCTTCACTTTGGACATTATAGGTCCCTATAGAACTGGTCCATTATGTACCACAACTAAAAAGTGAAAAATAAAAATAAACTTTTTACAAAAAATACAACCGACTTCCAAATAAAAACACTACAAAGTGAAAAATAAATTCAATTTCGGAAGTCGGTGTCAAAAAACGAAGAAACGAAAACAGGAACACCGACTTCCGAAATTGAATTTATTTTTCACTTTGTAGTGTTTTTATTTGGAAGTCGGTTGTATTTTTTGTAAAAAGTTTTATCTAGTATGACTCCAGTGGTAAAGGGTGTTCCACAGGGATCTATACTGGGTCCTCCTTTGTTTATTTTGTACAGTACAGATATTGTAAATGTTCGCTGCGTATGCTGATGACATTCAATTATACATTTCTTTTAAACCGGAAGACTACGTGACCGCAGTCAAATATTGAACGAGGATCTGGACAGGGTCGTGGACTGGTCAAAATAAAACTCCCTTTTACTCAACCCGGCTAAAACAAAATGTATGCTTTTTGGTGGAAAAAGTCAACTCAATACTATAAACAGTGGTCTTGCTAACGTGATCGTAATGGGCGAAAGTATTGATCGTGTTTGTGAGGCGAGAAATCTGGGTTTGATCATGGACCAAGAACTACGTTTTGAAGCTCATATTGCAAACTGTGTAAAAAACTGCTTCTACCGCCTAAAAGTGTTGTATAAGATGCGCCCGTATTTAAGCGAAGATCTGCGTGTACAGCTAGTAGAGAGTCTTGTTCTGTCTAAGTTAAATTACGCTGATACTGTTGTGGGACCTCGACTTCTGGCACGTACTGTAGGATTAATTCAAAGGGTTCAAAATGCTTGCGCGCGTTTTTGTTTTAATGTACCACCAAGGAACCACATTGCACCTTTTCTTAACAAGCATAATATTTTAAAAATGAAATCACGTCGGAAGTTGCACTTGGCCTATCTTCTTTTCGGCGTCATCAAGTATCAGTGTCCGTCATACCTGTACTCGAAGCTTGCCTGGATAAATAGTCACCGGCAGCGCAAGGCTAGGCGTTGTGCTCAACAGCTGGCTACCCCACACCACCGTACTGCAGCCTTCCGAGGAAGTTTTAGGTACGCAGCCTCCAAATGTTGGAATAACATTCCCCCACCAATTGATGAAACTTAAAAAATTCATACTGAATTCACAATTAGAATTTAATGACATTAGAATTGACAAATCGTTTATTTAAACCAATATTTATTATATATCAAATTATTACTAATCTAATCATGTTATCAATAAAAAAATAAGTAAACATCTGTTTAATTTAGTTTATCATTTAACACAATAGTATTCTCAATAGTAGAAACTCACCATTACAACTTAACCCAATTCTAGTTAATAGATGGGCTGGATGTGGTGAGCCCGTTGCATCTGTGTCTCCGGGAACTCTGTGTCTTTCGCATTTTCATTTTTGTTTCCTGGCAGACTCCTTTCCTTTTTAAATTACCTACTTGGTTTGTAAGCAGTAATATTTGGTGTGGAGGCCTTGGCGGTGATTAAAGAAGAAGATAATGTGACTTACTACTAGTAGGCTTTGAGCACCATGCTGGTGACTTATTTTTGTTCTTTGTGATAGGTTGGTAGGGTATTTGTGAATGATTTTTATTTATGATTTTGTTTTCTTTTTCGCTGCAACCCAGACACACACACACATTGTAGTTCACAATACACTTATTCTTCTATTATTTCATTGTACATTATTTATTTACACTTTATACATAACCTATTGTATCACAGTCAAATATTTATGTCACGTCGAAGTACCTATGAATCATAGGACCGCCATCATTAACCCCAAACCCCAATGTCTAGAGGCAATTCCTTTATTCTTGACTGGAGCGGGTGAATTTCAATAACACACAACACTGGATTGAAACTCAGAGTGTTTATTTGATTTAGTTACAGGCACTTTGAGTTTTCAAATGAACTTGAAGATTTATTCATCAGTATTATTTTTTCACACACAGTCCGCGCGATGCGCGTTCTAAGTGGCCGGGACTTCCATATTGTTTTTGTTTAGACACTAATTACTTGGATAGATGAGTAAAGCTGGAAGCCGTCCCAGACTTGGTTGGGAAAAGACTAGGCAAATTAAAATTGTCACACAAAAGGTCACTAACCTTGCCTTGTATGATGAAAATAATTAAGAATGTTAAGTTACATAAATAAATAAAACAGAATACTCCCCTCAACCATGATGAAATCTATCAATGGACAGATCAAGTTGTTCGCCTTTTAGCTGCTTCGGTCATTCTGTGCTGTATAAAGTTTTGGTCATAATGGTGTAGGACAGCATCCTGCCACTAGTCAGTAGCTTAGACGGGACCACAGCCAAAACTTCTTCTGTCGTTTAAATAGAGTTCTGTGCGTCGTCACAAAATAAAAATATTTTATTGCAATAATCTTCAATTTTGTTTCCATTGGTACTTGCGGCCGCCATGATTTTTCTAACCAGATCGTTCACGTAAAATATTTCAGTTATTTTCGCCTATGTCTGGGCATCGCTCACTCTTGGAAATTATCATAGGAAAATCTTTTGCCATGCCCTCGGCGCTGGCGATGTTGTACAAAATTCTTGGGATGGCTTTCATAGCATGGGCAGAAGGCGATAGTGGGAGCTGGGCGTCTACTCCCTATCTTCGTCGACGAAGTTACGGGCCGTCCGAAAGTATTCCGAAACTTCGGAGTCAACCCTACCCCCTAACGATTTCGGGTTATTGAGCTTCGAACGGGATCATGGACAATTTTCGTGAACGAACGACGGATGACGTTAGAGTTGTACTATTTTATCGGTCGATTACCGGTTTTCCTAGTTTGTGGTTTCAAACTTACTAAACAAAATATAATATAATTTTTACGTTAGAAAATGAACATATTTTTAACAATATAATTTTTTCATGTCTATCAATATAGAAATGAATTACTTTTGTCATTTTAGTCCGGAAAGTGGCATTATCCTGTTGATACCATTGCCTTTTTTCTATTTGACAGCAACTTTCAAATGAAACGTCAAGCAATTCCTATTAAATATCCGGACAGATTTTAGTTTTCTTTCAACACCTAATAATTAATTAAAATTACCCCGACCGCTGCAGCAAATTACGCGCAAATTGAGGCCCTTGTCGACTTCATGAGTTCGCTCAAAGCGGCTGTAAGAAAACCTGTGCAAGCACATTAATTTCAATGGGAATTTGCACAAAGTTCGTGGACCAATGGCAAAGGGTGAGTTTACTACATTACTCCTCAATATTAATATGATTTTGAGGTCTTGTCATCAGTAAAGTGCAAACAATGATAATCAGTCATCTTGCAAATACATGTAGCCCAGTCAGTAGGCGTTACAATCACGAATACATCTGTGCAAATCACGACTACGCCAGCTTTGGCAAAGGCCTTTTTAATTATTTACTGACTGGGCTATTATCTGTAACAGTACCTACTTAAGAGTATTGTGTATTTATATATTATACCCTATATGCAATTAAAATTAACCAATTATCAAAACTTTAGGTGTTGTCACGTGGGCTGTTAAAAACATTTGGCCAAGAAAGCTGCTGGAGCTGCCAGACGGTCAGCATGTGCTACAGGTTCATTGGGAGGACCAACCCGCTTTCAAATGGAGTTAAAGATCCTATCGATTATTGGATGGAGTTTTGGAAAGCCACAAATCTAGTCAAGAGTCACAACCAGCTTTTCCAACGGTAATACTAATAATTATTAATATGGTAGTAGACTATTTTTTTACTAAATACTAATAAATTACAGATAAACAATCATATATTTTTTGTTGTATCCATCAATGATATTCAGTTTTTGTTGTACAGGGTCCACCAGTAAGAGAGCCAGCTGCCATCTGCCACCCATGCTGCAAGACTTGCCGAAGGTGGAAGTGCTTATAAGCAAAACTAGGAGAAATGAGATGCTCGATGAAGTAAAGCTGATTATTCTGGAAAAACAAAGTTCCCAGCAATATATTAAGAGTGATAAATAAAATGAAATCTATGTTTTGATTGTTATACTGTGTTGTTAATTTTATTCAGATTATTAGGTATTTGAGACTGAAGTAGACAAGTAAGAGAAATTAAGGTCCTAGCAATAATTTAAAACTGATAAGTAAAAGGAAAGCCACGTGGATACTTCTACATGTTTTTTTTTTAAATATGAATTATTATAATATCAGGGCAGCGTTATTTCCTTTTTGAGTATCACTGCACATTCTGAGATAGGAGCCTTTTTGGTCTCACATGGGGTTTTATTTTTATTATTGTTTAATTCTCATGTTTAATCTCATGTCTCCTGTGCGGGTCACAAATAAATATTTTTCTTTTCTTGTAACATTTTGGCGATTTTCGTACTTAAGTAGGGTAAGTCCCACAAAGGTTGTTTTCCTATCAACACTTAATTTCGGTAACTAATCAAGTGTGCAAACTACCAAATTCAAAACTACTTTGTTTATGAAATTAAACGTCTTTTTAACCGACTTACAAAAAGGAGGAGGTTCTATGTTCGACTGTATGTTTGTTTTTTTTTTTTTTGTTTATGTTCACCGATATCTCCGTCAATAGTGAACCGATTTAAAAAAATCTTATTTTGTTTAAAAGGGTATGTTTCGAAATTGGTCCCATTTTAATTTGGTGAAGGTCTGATGAAGAACTTCGGCGGTATACAACAGAACTCTTCAATAAATAACGGCAAAACTCCCGGGATTGTCTGTTTACTTTTTATACCATTTCATAACATAACATCACGCCAGTAAGCTCTAAAGGGGTACGCAGATCTCTTATTTCACCGGTTATGTTATTCGGGTAATCTATTCTGGCGTTATAGGGACCTTACTAAACAACTTGCCTATTAGGTAGGTAAAACTAAAAAGGGAAAAATAAACAACTTTTTTGCAAAAAAATACTACTGACTTCCAAATGAAAAACTACAAAAGTAAAAAATCACATAATTTTTGGAAGTCTGTGTCCATCATATCGCAAAAAAATTGTACCTACGAAAGACACCAACTTCCAAAAATTATGTTATTTTTCACTTTTGTAGTTTTTCATTTGGAAGTTGGTAGTATTTTTTTGCATAAAAGTTTTTTATTTGCCTCTTGTAGTTGTATTTTTGTAGTTATTGTATAAGTCATAGTGTTGTTAATTGTTAAATTTATTCAGATTTGAATGGTGAAATAAAAAAATAAATAATAAAAACAATGCTTTTATTGCGACGAGTCAATAATACATACATACATAAACTCACGCCCTTTTCCCATGGGGATAGGCAGAAACTACAGAATGCCACCTGCTACAATCCTTTCATACTTTTTTTGCTCACTCACATTCATACATCTAGTCATACACATACCCAATGCATGTTTATTTGTTTTATTCGTGAAGTTTTCTTGTGAGAATGCATATGTATCTATTTCATTCTAGCAATTGCACTAATCTGTCTCTCGCTCTTTGCTCTTGCTGAAGAGCTTGATGGGCAGATAATATATTTGTAGACACTTCTCCCCATCTACTGCGCTTAAATTGAAGATCTTCTCGCCGAGGGAAGGTGCTTCCAAGTCTGCCTGATTAAACATATTGGTTACACAGCAGGCAACGACAATTATACCTGAAAATATAATTAAAATATGCTCTTAAATGTGCTTAGTACATTATTACCTCAATGTCTTAAATAGATGAAAAAAATACTGTTCATCCGTTCAATGCATTATTAGAAAAACATGGCTATACCCAGTATAAATTGTGACAAATACCAACTGCCCGGTTGTAAATGCAGCTCTCTTGCTACTAAGGGGCATCTTAATCGGCCTTTTAAAATGCCAAACATATGCTGTATAGTGGACCGACCATGTTTTTGTATGTTATTGTCTATTGGGGTTATCATGAATTCCCAGTGGGTACCCAAAATTTCTTGTAACACCTGGCAGGCCATATTTTTCATAAAATCTGTAAAATTTTGAACAATACAACTTTATTTAAGTGCACTCTTTAAGTAGGTATAAACACTCTTCAAAGCATAGATGACTATTGTTCAAATGGCAGCCTATATTACCTATGGATAATTGTTTTAGAAAAATGGTACAAGCTTTTAAACTTACTATCTTTTTATTTATAAGGTTCCTCTCAGCCAAATTCTATGGCAACCTTAAATACTTTTTTATTAATGAGGGGGTTCAGTGAATTTGCGACATGCCGCAGACACCGTGACACTGTCTGTTGTGCGATTAGAACGTCACTGCTAAGGCCCACTGCACCTTGGTCACTCCCCCGGGCACCAAAATTAAGAGCAGCGGGAATCTGAAATAAAAGAAAAACAACAGTAAAATGGGAATGACTGATTGGTAATACAGCTCAATAAATTGCAGAATCTTTAATATCCTTACCTTCATTGTTGGATCAACACCAGTTCGTCGTAAGTGGTGAGGCAAAAGGGTCCTCACACAAGTCCTCAAATAATGCCCGAGTGAACCTATAGTTCCCTATGAACTCAACGTCGCGAATACTTGCCAACTGGAAGTTTTGGCGCAAATGTTGTCGACGTTGCCTCCGCTCTTCCTGTAGATCTTCTGCGAGCATTAAAAAAGCAGCCATAGTTGGGAATTTTAAGTTTCGTCTGGTTGACGATAACTATTTTGTTGTCGTAATATCTGACATAACGATCCGTAATAACAAGTGTCAAATTCAATTTTTCGAACGGATAAAAACGCATAGGGAGTAGGTTCAACTGTCAAATTGTGTTGCCATTCATTCTTCGTTCGGGCCCCGAACGAATCATCCGTCCGTAGGTGATAGGGAGTAGGAAATGCCCGTAACTAAGGTCGAAACTACGGACTTCGTGCTTAGGGAGTAGACGCCCTGAGCCCAATTCTGATGTCACGTCGAAGTACCTATGAATCATAGGACCGCCATCATTAACCCCAAACCCCAATGTCTAGAGGCAATTCCTTTATTCTTGACTGGAGCGGGTGAATTTCAATAACACACAACACTGAATTGAAACTCAGAGTGTTTATTTGATTTAGTTACAGGCACTGAGTTTTCAAATGAACTTGAAGATTTATTCATCAGTATTATTTTTTTACACACAGTCCGCGCGATGCGCGTTCTAAGTGGCCGGGACTTCCATATTGTTTTTGTTTAAATGTTTAGTCACTAATTACTTGGATAGTTGAGTAAAGCTAGCAGGCAATACTAAAATGCTGATCAGTTAATTATTTTAACATTAAACAACCCCAATACTCACAAATACAAAGTTGTGTGTAGTTTATTATTGAAATAGTCATCTAATAACAAAACTATTCAAGATTCCGGTGATCTACAAATCTTACTAATTAGAAAGTTTCTCATTATCACATAGCTGTGTAAAATAGTCTTATGACTTTTTAGTATTTAATCATTTACTCAAATTTGTTTAGTTCTCGTATTAAATTATTAAATCTGGTTATTGGTCATAGAAATTATAACATCCGCCATTGTTTGACAACTTAATAAGAATAACATAACACACATTTACTTCGTCAAATGTGCAATAGTTAAAATGGGAACAAATCCAAAAGTCCTACAATAAGTGTTCCTGTTTTATTTAAACATCTCGTATTAATTAAACATTAAAATTAGCATAACAATAATCATTCGAACAGATTAATACCTGATTCCACTGTGAGCCAATAGATGGCGCTGAACTCAAAACCCAACTTAAATAGACATTGACATAAAATGATTGATTAGGATAATAAATTAGCAAATTCACGCCTACGCGGCGACATGTAAAAATTATATTTTTTTATTTTATTTTGTTACCCACGTCCGTGTGTCGCTGCGGGGTGCCAACTGAAAACCAGCGCTGGATGTCTGACGCCCAGCAAATGCTGAGTTGGTAACCCTTTCGGTATGGGCACGTTCAGCGCAATTTGTCTTTGCATTTCTTTTTTTGTCTTTTACTCCATGTTTGTTGCTGTTGTGTTGTGCCTGTGTCGAATAAATATATTTCTATTCTATTCTTTTATGAATAAAAGGAATCTACTTCGGCCATTACTACACGGTTACAATTCAGAAACTTTGTTAAAATGGGCAACGGAAATTCAACAAGCTATTAGTCGTCTTGTGGCAGAAATTGCAGTGACTAATCTAATATAAAATTATGAGGATAGTATGACACTTATACCTTTGAGGATGGATGATGATTGTATAATATTAAATCCGGGAGAGCAAGAAGAAGAGATAGAAAAAAATACACTGATACTTGTATCAGTGTTTTTTTAATTATTAATCTTGTAAGATTTACTGATGAAGAATTTGAACGAGCTCTTTCCTCATTGAACATTCAGCAAAGACAGCTTTTCAGGAAAGTGTCTCAGAAGCTTTAGAATGATGATAATCAGCCTCTTTGAATGTTAAGCGTAAACGAACTGGGAAAACGTTTACGCTAAAATTAATTTTAGAAGTAAGGAGGTTTCGTAGCAATCGTATGCATGAGAAAGCTAACATTCTCACTGCACCTACTGGTGTAGCGGCCCCATTAATAGGTGGAAGTAACCTTCATTCGATCTTTTCACTTCCAATAGAAATAGGTAGAACAGAACTCCTACGACCTTTATCTGGAGAACGCCATCAAAGAGAACGACTAAGATGGAAATCTATAGATTGGTTGATAATAGATGAGATATCTATGGTATCTTACCTATCTCTTCGGAATATTAATCGACGCATTCAGGAAATGAAGCATAATCAACTTCATTTTGGTGGATATGATATTATTTTATTTGGTGATAGAATGCAATTGCCATCTGTGTCCAAAACAAGTGGCGGGGCTTATTGCTATCGACAACCTGCGACGTTAATAGGTGACGTCTACCTCTGGCATCTATTAGATTTTTGTGAATTACCACAAAATATGAGACAAGAACACGATACTACATTTGTAGATATATTAAACAATCTTAGAGTAGGACACTTGACTTTAACAGATGACTCGTAAAAATGTAACCGAGGTGGTTAGACGTGATACGGTGTGGCCTTGCTTGGATTCTTTGTTATAGCTAGATAATCCACCCACCCAGGCATTACGCTCGCCATTCGCGATTTGTACTGTGCGGCGCCTGTGCATTTGGTGTGGTTTATATTTCGCGCATAGCGAGGTGCTTTTGATAAGAACGGGTATGTGTCTGCTGCCAGCGGACCCCGGCTCAGAACACGTTTGTTGTCTCACCCCATCATTGTCCTTTATTATATTGTAACGTTGTACGTTATTATTTACATAAACAACATATTGACAACAATAAATGTCAAGTCAAACTACAGATTTTATATAATTAGGGACGTCTTAAGTTACTAACGCAATTAGTTAGCTGTCCGTGTTAGTGGTGTGCACGGTCGCCGCATTCGAGCGAGTGAATGAGGACCGGTAACCCTCATATAACCTCCGTGTACACTCGACTCACTATGACCAGCTTATTCGAATTCCAGCTCCGGGCGAAGACATACGTATTTCACTTGATCCTGGATCACTTGTGACCTTACATACGTAGTCTTCATAATTACAGGCAACAGTTTCTATTGACTCCTATTAGTCAACGTTATTAATTTCTGATAAATTAATTTAAATTCTGGCTGATATGATGATTAAATTCTGTTTTCGTAACCCCATACTGGGGTCCAAAGTTGCGGCTAATCTTCACGTCCAAAGCTACTAAAGTTCCGGTTAATCCGGGTTCACAACAAGCTCCGTGCCGGGTGGGGTACCTTTATCCCCGCGTGGCCACGTCGAGCATCTTACGAGTCTGCCGCGAACATCCGCCGACCGTCTCCATCCCTGGCGTCATCAGCTTGGCACAACCGCTGAGTCATCGTCGCACCAGGCTGAGCCAGGAGAGTACTGCGCGACCCACAGGGAAATTGGAAAAAAATAGTTCGCATAAACCTACCTACCTCCTTTCTCTTATTTCTTTAAAATATATTTCTTTTGTTGACTTGGATACGTGGTCCTATTTATACCCCCACGTATACTGCAAATTCCGTCACATTGGCGCCCAAAAACGTGGTTTTGTGGTCACAATTTTTCTAACTCTCCAAGGTGGGTATTTTTTTTCTCTGTTGATGTTTTTGTGTGTGTTCGTTTTTTTTTTGTAAAACGTTTCGATGATTTAAAGAAAGTGGGTACACAGGATATATTTTTTCATAAGGTGTACACCTTCTGTACCGTACCATCATCGTAGTAGTAGAGCTATGGTGAACAGCTCGGCTTAGTCGTTAAATACCCAATTCGTAAAATGCCCAACAGCTTGAAAAAGGGCTAATTCGCTAAATACCTAGTTCTGAAAATACCTATTTCTGGAAATGCCTAATTTTCAAAAAGTCCAATTCTTAGAAAGCCAAATACTTGAAAAGACCAATTCTTAAAAGGAATTTTTTTGCCAATTAGATGATAATTCGAATAATAATAATGTAACTGCGTATATATGTATAATTATAAAACTAGGTGACCCGCGCAACTTCATCTGCTCTGCCCCTATTGGTCTTAGCGTGATGATATATAGCCTTCCTCGATAAATAGGCTATCTAACACAAAGCATTTTTCAAATCGGACCAGTAGTTCCTGAGATTAGCGCGTTCAAGTAAACAAACAAACAAACTCTTCAGCTTTATATATTAGTATAGATGAGGAAATAAGTACGTAAAATAAAATTGCTGAAAGACGGTACAAATCAAATATAATGTAATTCTTGAAAGTATTAACAGCCATTATCGATTGTATATGTCGCCGTAGAGGCGTGGATTTGCTAATTCGTTATCCAAAATAATAATTTTAATGGTCAATTAACTCAAACTCGATAATCCTGTCATCTCTTGAGATAGAACTATTTAAAAGTGTTTTAGGTTCAGCGCCATCTATTGGCTCATTGTGGAATTAGTTATTGATTTGTTTGAATGATGTTTAATTAATACGAGATGTTTAAATAAAACGGGAACAATTACTGTAGGACTTTTAGATTTGCTCTCATTTTAACTATTGCACATTTGACGAAGTAAATATGTTAGCTGTTTCCCGCGACTTCGTCTGCGAAGCATTAGTAATTCGACAGCTATTTATTTATATCGCGGCATAATATTGTAGGTTTTCTATATCAATTTCTACCCCTCTTTCCACCACCTTAAGTATGATTTCCGGCATAAAAACTATCCTATGTCCTACCCAGGGTCTCAAAATATCTCCGAACCAAATTGCATCTAAATCGGTTCAGCGGTTTAAGCATGAAAAGGTAGACAGAGAGACAGACAGAGTTACTTTCACATTTATAATATATTTTTTCTTTTTTTTTTTTTCTTTTTTAAAAAACGTTGCCCCACACTAGGAATTTCTTCCTGTATCGTGGGTGCGTTTACAAACATAAACTCACATACACAACACCCAGAGGCGGAACAACTATCTGTAGGTCATACAAATATTTATTCCGTGCGGGAATCGAACCCGCGACACGCAGCGCAGCAGCCAATCGCTCAACCACTGCGCCAACCGTGCGCCCAAATAATTCCGCCCGCGACTTCGTTCGTGAGATGGCAACCAAAAATAAGCTGTTATTTAAACCAAATAAAAATGTGGTTTCGTAAAGTTCTACGGTTTATAGGTTTGGGACGATTCGTTAATTGACTTAAAGAATAATACGTGGGACACTCAGAAAGTTTTGCGAAACTAAAAAAAATTGTTCTATACGTACATATATTTTTATTAAATCTTTTCAAAGTACTTTCCACCAGCCTCTATACAAAGATTCATGTGCCTAAACCAGTTTTCAAAACACTTTTTCCAGTCCGCCGCAGACACCTCGTTTACAGCCTGCTCGAACGCAGCCAGCGCATCTTCCGGCGACGAAAATTGTATCCCTTTGAGCTGATTTTTTATTTTTGGGAATAAAAAGAAGTCACACGGTGCTAGATCAGGGCTGTAAGGAGGGTGACCCAGGAGTTTGACTGGCGTGCTGTCCAGGAAGTCCCTCGTTTTGAGTGCGGTGTGCGCAGGTGCATTGTCGTGGTGGAGCAGTAGCCCGCGGAGCCCTGTGTTTGGTCGCTTGTTGCTTATAACAGAGAAAACTTCTGGCAAACATTTGGTAGTATACCATTCGGCATTAATGCTTCTTTGATCCCGTAAGGGAATTGATACCAAGTGGCCAGTCAAATTAAAAAAGCTAGCGATCAAAATCTTACCCCCGCTTCTAGATCGCTTCACTTTGGTAAGCGTTGGCTCATTTTGAAACACCCAAACAGTCGACTGGCGCTTGGTTTCTGGGTCGTATTGATAAATCCAGGACTCATCACCTGTAACGATGTCGTAAACACGCCGAGACGAGCCTGCTTCAAATTTGTTAAGCATATCACGGCACCATTCCACCCGGGCCTGCTTCTGAGCATCGGTGAGGTTGTGCGGCACCCAGCGTGATACTATCCTCCTCACGCGAAGATGGCTGTGTAGAATCTCGTGAACGCTTCCCGATCCAATCTTCAATATGTGTTGAATCTCCTGATATGTAATTCGCCTATTGTCTTGGATTAAATTTTTCACTGCTAGCACGTTTTCTTCGGTAACAGCCGTCAAAGGGCGACCGCTTCTTTCGTCATCCCCCAAAGTTGGTCGACCGCGCTTGAATTCGTTATACCAACGATACACGGTTGCCTTGGAAGGGCCTTCATCCATGAATGCCATTTGAAGTCTATCGTACGATTCATCCGGTTTCAGGCGACACTTGAAATCGTATAAAATCATAGCTCTAAAATGTTCCCGGCGCAGATCCATATTTCAGTGAGACACAATACTTTGAATTAACTCGCAAAAAATGTGGAGGGAAATTTTGAAATTGGAACTTACTTATTTTTACTTATAAATAATCATATTTTCGAAAAACATTATAACTGGCCAGTCTCCCATATATAAAAACTTTTTTTCGCAATACTTTCTGAGGGGCCTGGTATTTTAGGTTACCGCTACAAAGTAAAAGCCGCCCCTTAAAACTTAATCTACCCTTTTTGTCTTTTTGTTTATGTTAGTTAGATTGCTCAGTGCCTCAAAAAAACTAACATCACTTAACCCTATCAGGGGGTAGGTAGTTTTAAAAATGTATTATGTAAATTTTGATTATTTACTTTATCTCCACGGAATGAGATTATTCATACAAACAAATTTCCTCCTTTTCACCCCCTTAAAGGTTGAGTTCAGTGGCGAAGGTTGATTTGCCGAAAATTCCTTCTTCCGAAGATCCCTACATCAAAAACGAAACCTTGTCCAGTATAATTCTTAACAAACTAACACCCACTTAATCCTATTTTGGGGGTTAGTTTCGAAAAAATATAATGACAACCTTTTATTGTTTACTTAGGTTGGTATTTATGTCAACTATCAAGTTTATTAACCCAAGACATAAAATTCTTTAAAAAACTTTATCACCTGTTAAATCGTATTTTGGAGGAAGTTTCGAAAATCTAATAATATCAACCTTTATTGTTTGTTAAGGTTGGTATTTTTGTCAAGTATCAAGTTTATTAACCCAATAAATAAGATTTTTCAAAAAAAACTTGAACTCCCCCTAAATCGACTTTTGAGGGAAGTTTCTAAAAACTTATAATGACAACCTTTATTGTTTACTTAATTTGATTTTATTTATTTATTCATTTACTCATACAATTGTTTTTACAGGTAGAACCCAAGGTAACACAAGTAAAATTTCACAATTTAAAAACCCCCGACGCATTTATCTTGCGAAAACACCCCGATTCAAACAGTAAAATGCCCATAACTTTTGAACGGCTGAACCGATTTTATTCAAACATAGCTAAGAACACTCTCGACAAAATTACCTTTCAAACAAAAAAAACTAAATTGAAATGGGTTCATCCGTTTAGGCGCTATGATGCCACAGACAGACACACAGATACACAGATACACAGATACACAGATACACAGATACACAGATACACAGCAACACACGTGAAACTTATAACACCCCTTCTTTTTCCGGCGGGGGTTAAAAAGTAGTCATATAATACGACACTCAAGAGACGCCCCGTAAAACTGATCAAGATGTCAAGTTACAAGTTTATCAACTTAAGAAATAAGATTCTTTCAAAAAACCTTAACACACCATAAATCGTCTTTTCGGGTTAGTTTAAAAAAACTTTAAATTTCAACCTGTATTGTTTACTTAGGTTGGTATTTATGTCAAGTTTAAAGTTAATTAAATCAAGAAGTAAGATTCATAAAAAAAAACAAATCGTCTTTTGGGGTTTTTAAAACAAAAAGTTGTTATTATTAGTTTTTGAAATTAATAAAAACAACTTTTATTGCTTACTTAAATTGGTATTTATGCCAAGTTTCAAGTTTATTAACCCAAGTAATTGTTAATTATTTTAAAAAAATCTTTAACAACCCCTAAATCTTTTTTGGGGTTAGTTTCGAAAAACTAATGATAACAACCTTTATTATTTATTTAAGTTAGTATTTGTGGAATGTTTCAAGTTTAGTAACCATGAAATAAAATGCTTCGATACAAACTTCAACACCCCCTAAATCGACTTGTGGGGGTAGTTTCAAAAAACCAATAGTATCAACCTTTATCATTTACTGCCAGCTCACGAAACTGAAGACCGACGACGGCAGGATCGTGTCCGCCAAACCGGAGCTTCTGAGGGAGATCGAGAGATTCTATGGGCAGTTGTACACGTCAACCATAAACCCGTCGCGAATCTAGTAAAAGACCCTAGAGCTAGATTGACCCGTCACTATACCGAAGACATACCAGACGTCAGCCTGTACGAGATTAGGATGGCTCTTAAACAGCTTGTGAACAACAAGGCACCGGGTGATGACGGCATTACGGCCGAACTCCTGAAGGCGGATGGAAAACCAATACTTAAGGCCCTTCAGAAGCTGTTTGGTGCCGTCATACTCGAGGGGAAAACGCCACAGGCATGGTGCAGGGGTGTGGTGGTACTCTTTTTCAAGAAGGGTGACAATGCCCTATTGAAGAACTATAGGCCCATCTCACTTCTTAGCCATGTCTACAAGCTGTTTTCAAGTGTCATCACGAATCATCTCGCGCGCAGGTTTGACGATTTCCAGCCGCCCGAACAAGCCGGTTTCCGAAAAGGCTTTAGCACCGTAGACCACATACATACGCTGCGGCAGGTTATACAGAAAGAGTATAACCTGCCTCTCTGTTTAGCGTTTGTGGACTACGAGAAAGCCTTCGATTCAATCGAGACTTGGGCTGTACTGCAGTCTCTCCAACGGTGCCAAATCGACTACCGGTACATCGAGGCGTTGAAGTGTTTGTACAAAAACGCCACCATGTCAGTCCGACTTCAGGATCAGGCCTCTGAACCTATCTTTCTGTAGCGAGGTGAGAGACAGGGAGACGTTATATCTCCGAAACTATTCACCGTTGCACTGGAGGATGTCTTCAAGGTTCTGGACTGGAGAGGGCTAGGCATCAACGTCAATGGCGAGTACACCACTTACCTTCGGTTTGCCGACGATATAGTGGTCATGGCTGAGACCATGGAGGACCTCAGTATAATGCTCGATGACCTCAGTAGAGCTTCCGAAAGAGTGGGTCTTAAAATGAACATGGACAAAACCAAGGTAATGTTGAATGCCCATGTAACACCCACTCCTATCAAGGTTGGAGACTCTACACTCGAAGTTGTGGAAGATTATGTCTACCTGGGACAAACGATCCAGTTGGGTAGGGCCAACTTCGAGAAAGAGGTTAACCGTCGAATCCGACTCGGCTGGGCAGCGTTCGGGAAATGGCGCGGTGTCTTCTCGTCCAACTTACCACAGTGTCTCAAGACGAAGGTCTATGACCAATGTGTGTTGCCAGTGATGACTTATGGCTCTGAGACGTGGTCGCTCACAATGGGCCTCATCAGAAAGCTTACAGTCATGCAAAGGGCAATGGAGAGGGCTATGCTCGGAGTATCCTTGCGTGATCGAATCAGAAATGTAGAGATCCGCAAGAGAACCAGGTTTACCGACATAGCCCGAAGAATTGCCAAACTTAAGTGGCAGTGGGCAGGGCACATTGCTCGCAGAACGGATGGCCGATGGGGCAGAAAAGTTCTGGAGTGGCGACCGCGAACCGGCAGCCGATGCGTTGGAAGGCCTCCCACCAGGTGGACCGATGACCTGGTGAAGGTTGCGGGGATTCGCTGGATGCGGGACGCACGGGACCGGTCAATGTGGCGACACTTGGGGGAGGCCTATGTCCAGCAGTGGACGTCTTTCGGCTGATATGATGATGATGATTATTATTTACTTAGATTACTATTTGATTAGAATTAGAATTAGATTTTTCATACAAACTTAGTCCCCCTTTTTCTCCCCCTTAGGGGAAGAATTTCGGAAAATCCTTTCTTATCGGATGCCTACGTCATACAAAAAACATACTCTCCAAGTTCCAGGGCGTCTACTCCCTACCTCGTTGACGAAGTTACGGGCCGTCCGAAAGTTTTCCGAAACTACGGAGTGAACCCTACCCCCTAACGATTTTGGGATAATGAGCTTCAAACGGGATGATAGTCAATTTTCGTGAACGAACGACGGATGACGTTAGAGTTGCACTATTTTATCGGTAAATTACCGGTTTTCCTAGTTTGTGGTTTCAAGCCCATCTTGCAACCATATCTTTAACTATTTACTTATTTTATGTCTTTAAATATAGAAATGAATAACTTTTGTCATTTTTGTCTGGTAAACGGCATTATCCTATTGATGCCTTTGGTTTTTTTCTTTATGACAGCAACTTTCAAATGAAATGTCAAAAATTCAAAATTCAATTATCCGCCACGACTAAAGATAGATTCTCAACTTTTCTTTGTAGCCACCTTATTATGGCAAAACTATAAAAAAAACGGCCCCAACCGCTGCAGCAACTCACGCGCAAGTTGTGGCCCTTGTTGATTTTATGCGGGAGAACGAAGAGTTCGCTAGCGGGTTACTGAGGGGTGCTGACGGAAGAGTTCGCTCAAAGCGGCTCTGGGAAAGTCTGTGCAACTCCCTTAATGCAATGGGCAGTTGCACAAAGTCCGTGGAGCAGTGTCAAAGGGTGAGTTTGATACATTACTCGTCATTATATATTAATATAATTTTACGATATTGTCAACAGTTAGTTTTTACTATTTTAGGTGTGGGCTGACAGGAAACATTCGGCCAAAAAAGCTGCTGCGGCTGCCAGGCGGTCAGCAATAGCTACAGGTGGAGGCCCATCGGTAGCACCAACCCTCTCTCAAATCGAGATAAAGATCCTGTCGATTATGGGAGAGGGTTTTGGAGAGCCACAAACCGAGGCAACAGTGCCAGCGTTTCCAACGGTAATGCTTATTGTTAATTAAATTTATAATTTATAGTAGTAGACTTTTTTTTTATTAAATAGTAATTTATACAGATACACAATCATATATTTTTGTAGTATCCCTCAATGATATTCGATTTTTGTTGTACAGAGTCCACCTGTAAGACAGCCAGTCATCGTTTCACCTAACCATGCTGCTACACCTGCCAACCCACTGTCCCGGATGCAACCCTCAATATCCACTGAGGCACTGCCTGCTCCGGAGGTGCCAATACAAAATCAGCGAAGTAAGTATTATCGTTCAGTTGAATAAAGATTATGATAATGATGTTGCAAAAACTTACTTAAAACTGACAAAATATGATGTCTTTTGTTTACAGCAATTACCCCTCGTCGTGCACGTCCACAGGTTCGGCGACGCCTCACTTCCAACTCAGCTAGTAACCGAATTGTTGAGTTGGAAGAACAAAGAAACGAGGTGCTCATCGATATCAGGGGGGCTTTTCGAGAACTTTGTGCCTTGGTACGGGAACACATGACTAGAAATAGTTAAATTCCCCCAAAAATGGCACTTTAACTATTTCTAGTCACGTGTTTGCCATTCTTGGAAGTCATAGGGAGAGGCCTTTGCCCTGCAGTGGGACAGAATAGACTATCAATAATAATGTGAATCAATAATAAATATAATCAATAATATTTAATAGTAATCAATAATAATAATTAGTTATTTGAGACTGAATTAGACAAGTAAGAGAAACTAAGTTGCTAGCAATAATTTTAGACTGATAAATAAAAGGAAACCTATGTTTTGATTGTTATAGTGTGTTAATTTTATTCAGATTATTAGGTATTTGAGACTGAGTTAGACAAGTAAGAGAAACTAAGTGCCTAGCAATAATTTAAGACTGATAAATAAAAGGAAACCTATGTTTTGATTGTTATAGTGTGTTAATTTTATTCAGATTATTAGGTATTTGAGACTGAGTTAGACAAGTAAGAGAAACTAAGTTTCTAGCAATAATTTAAGACTGATAAATAAAAGGAAATCTATGCTTTGACTGTTATATTGTGTTAATTTTAATCAGATTATTAGTTATTTGAGATTGAAGTAGTGTATACACATTGTAAAATATGCACATTTATCAATATTAATAGTTGACTCGCCTTCGCACTACCGCACAGGCCGACAGTCTGATAACAACTTATCGCCCCACCACTCGGACCTGTATTTATAACCGAGCGGCATATGCGCCCGAGGCATCGCTACAATACTGTTATCGGCTTGTAGCGCGATCTATTGATATCTACATACACTACATTCCCTTCCTTGTTTTAATCAGTTGTATGTCACCAGAATTATTAATAAGATTTTTAGCAAATTCTTATTTGTATTAATAATTAATTGGCATCTGTGGCATAACAAAATGACAGCACAATAATATTTAAAAAATCATTAACTGATTCAATTTATTGTTTCCTTTTAACCTTTCTCTTCCTCTTCTATTCCATTTCCTGATTCCCGTCTCGGCCTACTGATGAAGGTTACCCCTCTCCATCAAATTACTCTAACTTTAGTTGAGAAATCATGTTATTAATTATTTACCTGGAACCAATAAATTAATACACGAAATAGTCTCGCGCGCAGGCCCGACGACTTCGAGCCTCCCGAAGAAACTGGCCTCCAAATAGACTCCAGCACCGTAGACCACACACGTACGCTGCGGCAGGCTAAGGACCGAAGAATACAAACTGCCTTTCCACTCAGCGTTTGTGGACCACGTGAAAGTCCTCGACTTGATCGAGACTTGGGCTACATCGAGGTACCGAAGCGCTTGCACAAAAACGCCACTACGCTAGTTCCACCTTGCAACCTGGCCCCGAAACCCATCCCTCTGCAGCGAGGTGTAGAACAGGGAGACGCCGATGGCGGTATCGTCCGCGAACGTTGCAATTGTGGTCTTATCTGCTTCAGGTAGATCAGCTGTGTATATGGTATACAGCAGAGGACCCAATACAGAGCCCTGAGGAACACCAGCGCGTATCTCTGCAAATTTAGACATTTGATCTCCTTCCTTAACCTGGAACTGTCGTTCAGTTAGGTATGAGGCCAGAATTTCATGATAGCTGTGTGGGAGGTAACTTTTAATTTTGCTGAGGAGGCCTTCATGCCACACTCTGTCGAAAGCTTGCTGGATATCCAAGAATACAGCAGAGCAGTACTCTTTTTCTTCAAGAGTTTTTCTAACTCTTTCGTATACTCTATGGACCTGCTCCACTGTGGAGTGCTGCTGCCTAAATCCAAGTTGATGAGCCAGTATGACGTGATTTTCTTCCAGGAAGGGAAGTATTCTGCGTAGTAACAGCTTTTCGAAGATCTTCGACAGTATTGGGAGTAAGCTTATAGGCCTGTACGAACTGACTTCATTTGGTGGTTTGCCATCTTTGTATACCATTGTAATTTGCGATACTATCCACAATTTTGGAAAGTATTGCACTCTCAGGATACCAATATATAGCATTGTCAGGAAGATAAATGCTTTCATAGGTAGTTGTTTTATGATTTCCCTCGTAATTAAATCAAATCCTGGCGCTTTTTAGGGTTCCGTACCCGAAGGGTAAAAACGGAACCCTATTACTGAGACTCCGCGGTCCGTCTGTCTGTCTGTCTGTCTGTCGGTCTGTCTGTCTGTCTGTCTGTCTGTCTGTCACCAGGCTGTATCTCATGAACCGTGATAGCTAGACAGTTGAAATTTTTACAGATGATGTATTTTTGTTGCCGCTATAACAACAAATACTAAAAAAAGAATAAAACAAATATTTGAGTAGGGCTCCCATACAACAAACGTGTTTTTTTTTGCCGTTTTTTGCGATAATGGTACGGAACCCTTCGTGCGCGAGTCCGACTCGCACTTGGCCGGTTTTTTATCTTTGAGTCCCACTGACACTCTCCAGACCTCTCGTGTAGTTATGGGTTTCGGCGGTAAGGTCTCATTTGATAATCTTGTTTAAGGATTTGTTCCACCTTTTTATCAAACTCTTTGTCGACCGTATCATTTGGGACGAAAACTTTGGAGAGGTGTTCTGCAAAAACAGTTGCTTTCTCTTGTGGGGTTCTTGCCCAGCCAGAACCATACTTTAAAGGAGGTTTTGCAACCTGGGGTCTTCTGTAGTTTTTGGTGAACTTCCACAAGGAGAAAATTTGAAAATGAAATATTTAACTTACACAATTCGGTTCATAGGATTGATTCATCTCAAAAACAAACATTATGTATAGCAAAACATGCAGTTGAAGAATTTAGTAAACAGGTTTAACTCTTAGATATAAACCAGAAAAAAATTGTTACAATGTTGAAAAATGCCACTTTTAGTAATTTCTTAGTATTAGGCAGATTACACTTCTTAGATTTATACATTCAAATAGAGTTTAATTTGCAATTACTTTTAGATAAGCTAGTTATTTTAGAAGACGCCATGACTTTTGCACAGTTAGAAGTAATGCATTCTAGTATAATACCCACCATAATCTTATTAAGGAAATTTTAACAATACAAAAATTTAACCAATTCAGACTTGTCGACGATATCAGCATAAATAATATTCATAGTAAAGAGAAGTCTATAGCGTAAAAGCTTACAGTACAGACAACACGTTGACGTTTATACTAGAGATCCCTTCCACCGACCCAAACCCTTATGACCTTATCCATCTGTTTCGTCCCAAACGTTCCGTTACTATTTTAGTTATTTTGTTGCAACACTGTGTCAGCTCGTCTGTCATCGATTTGACAGCTTTAGGATTGAGTTGGATTGACAGTTGACACTTGTTAACACTTTTCTAGAAAATGTGTGAGCACGCGCACCGCGAAATTGGGTTATTCGCTTGGATTATTGTAATCGTTAAATAATCAACCCCAGATGCATCGGAATTGCATCCGTGATTCGCGATTTGTATTTTGCGGCGCCTGTGCAATTGGTTATTGCGTATATTTCGCGCGCATCGAAGTGCCTTTGCCGGTAACGTGTATGTGTCTGCTCGGCAGCTGGACGCCGGCTCAGAACGCGTTTGTGTCCCTCATCCAGCATTGTCCTTTATTATATATATCTGATCCCTAAATCCTCGGCCAGGCACGAGATTGAGCGAGCACAAAAGACCACCACGAGATCTCAGGTAAAAGTGAACATTTTTACCACCAACCCTTGTCGTCCGCCATAAACAGCAAGCCCCTAACTACCGCTGCTGTGTATCACAGTTTCGCGGGTATAGGACCTGCGAATCCAGGAGTCGCAGGGCTGCTATGGGCCCCAGTCTTCGGCCCTTGGTTGTGATCCGTAGGCCTGTATTTAACACCATCTATACTCTATACCTGACAAACAAAACCTCACCATTATTTCTAAATCCAAATACCTAGCACTGGGAAGCAACGAGTACTCATATCTAGAAGACTGCAAGAAGATCACGCAAGATGTCCAGCTCTGCACATCATTGAACACCCAGCCCATGGAGAAATCCGAAGACTGTATAATAGCTCTTATAAAACATGAGAGCAAGAACTGCACACGAGCCAGAATGGAGCTGCAAGGGAAGGTCCAGAAACTACATAAAAACAAATGGCTTATCATCTTAAAGGGAGCAAATCCTAAGAACTCGTTGCGGAAGGCAATCAGACTACAAAAGGATAACAGGCATACATATCGCCAGCATTACAAGCGATTGCCAACTAGAAATATTCAACCGAACACTGAAGACAAGCACCAATACTGTTATATCCGACGAAATCATACAATTTCTCAGCAAAAGTAACATCCTGGAGAAGAATATCCATTATAACCAACAACTTGAAGACATATCACTGGACAGCATTCACAAACTCATGGATCGGGCTGAAAGCATAGAAGAAACTACCACTGATTGGCAGACGGTGATGGCAACTCCTAGTTGGTCAACACTAGGACTTTACCTCATCCTGGTAGCTGGCATCACCTGGAAGCTGTGGCAGCGAACACAACGAACGAGTCAACCAGTACAAGAAGGAGCTGGCACTGAGGACACTGCCGGAAGCTGCGGGACGCGCTTCTATCTTGAGGAGGGAAGAGATAGGCAATCGCCTAGCGTGCGTCACTGCTGATCATGCACCGGATCCGCACGTGAAGTATTGCGTAAACTGCACGATTGCAGTTTTACTGATTTAGCAATAAGTTTAGTTTATAGAATAATTTTAATCTTAATTTTAGTCTTGTAGTTCTATTCCTAAAGTAAACATTGTATTTTAATTAAATAATAATTATGTCGTTCGCTGAAACTTAACTCGGTTAGGATTCAGAAATTGAAAGCAATGTGGTCTTCTACTATTTGTACCTCCCCGTGGAAATCGATACCACGAGACTTCCGGAAAAATCCAACGCTCTAGCTATTATAAGAACACGAAGGTAGTAGCTATTATAAGAACACGAAGGTAGTTAAGTTAAGTTTATGCTTATTTTATATCAATTTAGGTTATATGTAAACAGTTGAGCAAATTTTATGGTCTACACGAACAAGACGCGGGCGGAGAATATGTTTGTCGCATCAAGGCTGGCCGATAGATGTAAACCGTCGGGAAGTCATGATGTATTCCCTTAGGTTAAGACATCGTGTGTGGGCAGGTCGGTGGGTACAATCGTGCAAATAAAATCACATAAATTATTCGATACACTGGGTTTATTCAAATATTCACAGTTACAATCTTGCTTACTAATATTACGGGTCGACACTGATTCTACGACGTGTTAGCTCTAAGGCTGTCAGTACTCAACTGCCATATTCTGCTGTCCCCACTACGCAAGCGGTTAGAATGAGCGCGCCAATGTGTAGTTGTTCTTGCTTTGCCGCCAGATGGCGTGCTTGCGATTTGTTTTAACGTCCGTACTATTGACTAAACCCGACACGGCCATCCTGCAAGACAGACATCCTCGTCTGTTCCTCATTGTCAGGTTTGAACAACGGTTTCTAGACCCCGACCTCCGCCAGAATCTACTGGTACGGTCAAACATAATACGGCTGATAGACTCAATTACTCGATATCTTAAGCTTGCTCATCATCATTAAAATCCTTTTAACATCAACATCGACTGGTACATGACCCGCTGGCATTTTCCTTAACCTACCGTGTACATACTTGTAGGTTCTAAGCGTACCTATTTAAAGCTTTTGGGCACAAAATAGTAAGTATACAGAAGGGCCACTCCCGCCGTTTAGAAAATTGACAGCTAAACTTGACAGATTCACTAGGGTTGCTACTATATTGATTCCGAATTAAAAAAAAGAGTAGGTTGCCCAAGTTACAAACATAAATACATAGATTCGTCTAAACATACATCATATCATGCTTACATAGTAGTAATAGTGTAATAATGATCCCACTTAAAAAATTAAATTGTAAAAAGCTCCAAGCTCGACAAAAATATAAATGTGAAAAAACAGGTACCTAATAAAATCAAAAAAACCAAAGATGATCTTAAACAAGAAGAAAATTATGCTGTGCAGTCGGAGGAAACATATTTGTAAGCTGTATGACTTGAACCTTATTATTATGACAAGTTCCCAATTTCATCTATGGGCTTAAAATAATGTATTATATTCCTAGATAATGAATTTCTAATTTGTCATCTTGAAAGATTAATGACCTGTATAACTTAAAAATTATTGATAGAAAGAATTAAAAACAAAAAAGTAAATTCGGTCTGTAACAAATACCAGGCCCCTCAGAAAGTATTGCGAAAAAAAGTTTTTATAAATGGTAGACTGGCCAGTTATAATGTTTTTCGAAAATATGATTATTTATAAGTAAAAATAAGTAAGTTCCAATTTCAAAATTTCCCTCCACATTTTTTGCGAGTTAATTCAAAGTATTGTGTCTCACTGAAATATGGATCTGCGCCGGGAACATTTTAGAGCTATGATTTTATACGATTTCAAGTGTCGCCTGAAACCGGATGAATCGTACGATAGACTTCAAATGGCATTCATGGATGAAGGCCCTTCCAAGGCAACCGTGTATCGTTGGTATAACGAATTCAAGCGCGGTCGACCAACTTTGGGGGATGACGAAAGAAGCGGTCGCCCTTTGACGGCTGTTACCGAAGAAAACGTGCTAGCAGTGAAAAATTTAATCCAAGACAATAGGCGAATTACATATCAGGAGATTCAACACATATTGAAGATTGGATCGGGAAGCGTTCACGAGATTCTACACAGCCATCTTCGCGTGAGGAGGATAGTATCACGCTGGGTGCCGCACAACCTCACCGATGCTCAGAAGCAGGCCCGGGTGGAATGGTGCCGTGATATGCTTAACAAATTTGAAGCAGGCTCGTCTCGGCGTGTTTACGACATCGTTACAGGTGATGAGTCCTGGATTTATCAATACGACCCAGAAACCAAGCGCCAGTCGACTGTTTGGGTGTTTCAAAATGAGCCAACGCCTACCAAAGTGAAGCGATCTAGAAGCGGGGGTAAGATTTTGATCGCTAGCTTTTTTAATTTGACTGGCCACTTGGTATCAATTCCCTTACGGGATCAAAGAAGCATTAATGCCGAATGGTATACTACCAAATGTTTGCCAGAAGTTTTCTCTGTTATAAGCAACAAGCGACCAAACACAGGGCTCCGCGGGCTACTGCTCCATCACGACAATGCACCTGCGCACACCGCACTCAAAACGAGGGACTTCCTGGACAGCACGCCAGTCAAACTCCTGGGTCACCCTCCTTACAGCCCTGATCTAGCACCGTGTGACTTCTTTTTATTCCCAAAAATAAAAAATCAGCTCAAAGGGATACAATTTTCGTCGCCGGAAGATGCGCTGGCTGCGTTCGAGCAGGCTGTAAACGAGGTGTCTGCGGCGGACTGGAAAAAGTGTTTTGAAAACTGGTTTAGGCGCATGAATCTTTGTATAGAGGCTGGTGGAAAGTACTTTGAAAAGATTTAATAAAAATATATGTACGTATAGAACAATTTTTTTTAGTTTCGCAAAACTTTCTGAGTGTCCCACGTATAAAGGGGTTTTTTTTTAAATATCCGTACCTACATAATGGTACGCAACAAGAACGATAACTTTTATGGTTTAATATTTTATGGTTCAATATATTGACGATAATAACAAGACAAAATCGGTTAAAAGTCAAAACACTGTATCAGCCAAAGACCTTATACGTATTTCTTGGTATCAGCTATGTGCTACAATGAGTAGAAATGAACGTCGTGACGTCACACGGGACGTCACATGAGTTTTGTATGAAAACTTATAGATGATCTTTCCATTTATTACAAAAAAAAATCGTTCAACAAACCTCGCAGCCCATGAAACGAACAAAGGTATGGTACAAGAAATATAAACAAATACCTAGATAATAAAAATAAATATATATTTATAAATACATTTTACACAAACGGATCAAGGGAAACAGTTTTGTCGCAACCCACACAGAACGTCTAAACCAGTTTTCAGCACACCACGCACATGCGCCTTACGCACTTACGGCGTGCAGGGCCGCGCGGTGTTTCGTATCAACGTCGCGCTGTGGGGTTGGACGCGGAAAAGGAGCAAAAGGTTTAGCATGTTTGGAAAGAATTTACAAGATTGATACGGAATTTGCGATGAGTTAGAGTAGGAGTTCGGGATGAAGACGAGTTTGCACGATGTACGATAATGGCGTTTAAGATGGAGAAATTCAGAACTCTGCTGAACAGTTTTTTGTACGAGATCTTTGTACTTGTCCGCTCGACCGGGTACATAGCCAGAATGTGGTCTTTTTTGTCCACCCCACCAATCATGATGTTATAGTCGTGTATCAAGATAGGTTTGGTGGCACCATAGATTGTTTGGACGGCGTTGCCATGATACGTAGAGGTCGTACTCGTAGTCACTCGGTTAGAATCTCTCCATACCATGACATCGACGTCCCTCGCGGTAAGACCAGATAAATCGCCTTGGCACATGCGCCCGCTTGGTCACACAGTTTGGTCAACTAATTTAATTCTTGAACATACAATCCATCATCACATTTTCTTGAGGTTAATACAATACATTGAAACTTACTTTTATATGGGATACAATGTACCCCTTATTTCCAATACCGGAGGTATGATGTCTCAAACAGTATCATTCGCCTGGGAAGCTATAATCCAGCCTCGTGCAAGCTAAAATGCCATTTGTATTCGGAACCAAGTGCTAGAGTTCAACTGCTGTTTTCTTCAGGAATTGTAGTTATATACACACATCAACACGGTCTAGGGATATTTCATACTCAATTAAATAACTCGAAAAGTACTGGCCGCATTGGAATCTTTTATACACCGATTTGTTTGTAATTTATCTCAGACTAATTCCAAATTCAAATTTTTGAAAATTCTTTTGTTTCGGTGGCATAAAAATGTCTTGATGTGTAGGAGAGGGAATTTTCATTTGTGCGAAATTTAGAAAACAATACGAATTACGTTTAGTTAGTTTTTTTTTCATTTTTAAACGAAAGATAAAGTTAAAATTGAGGTATTGTAGCCATGCAACGCCAACATTTGACGAGGGCGGAGATGTTACGAGCTGTGGGAATGCTGGAAGCTGGGTCTGTTCAGCGTAATGTTGCTGAGGTCATAGGGACCCACCAAAATGTAATTTCAAGATTGTGGATACGCTATCGTGCCACAGGTGAAGTAGCGGAGAGGCACCGGGGGCCAAGTCGCATCACTACCCCCAGACAAGACCGATTTTTGCAAATTACTGCGCGAGCTCAACCAAATGCAACGGCGACTCAATTGGTCCAAAGGCTGCTTGAGGAACACCAAGTGCTTGTGAGTAACCAAACTGTAAGAAGGCGACTGCATGAAAACAATCTACGCTCTCGTAGACCACTCCGGGTCCCACCTTTACGGAGAGGCAATCGTGGACGACGATTAGAATAGGTTCGGAACCACGTGGACTGGGGCCGTGAGCAATGGTCCAATGTGCTGTTCACGGATGAATCCGGGTTCGGCTTCCATCCAGATTCACGAAGGACGCGTGTTTGGCGAGTTCCTGGACGATGGAGCCGTCTTCAGAACCCTCAGGAAGTTCACCCATACCAAGGAGGAACAATTATGGTTTGGGCAGGAATTCGTCTTGGAGGACGGACGGATCTCGTTTGGGTGCGGGGCAATATGACGGCAGAACGATACGTCCAACAGGTGCTGGGGCCCGTAATCTTGCCCCACAGAACACAAATGGGGCAAGATTTCCTGCTCATGCACGACAATGCCCGGGCACACACGGCGAGAACGGTAGCAGCTTGGTTACATACACACAATGTTAGGGCCTTAGACTGGCCTGCTCAATCGCCAGACCTAAATCCCATTGAGCATGCGTGGGATATGCTGCAAAGAAGAGCCCTGAAGGAAGTTCCTGAAAATCTGGCTACAGAAGATCAACTTTTTGCGCACCTCACAAGGACATGGGACAATATTCCGCAGCAAGACATTGACAACCTTGTTCTCCCCCGGACTGATTTTGATGCGGGTTTTTTTTTGTTTGAAGGTGACGTGATCAATTCGAACGATTGATCTATTTATGAAGATACGATGTCAGCAGTTACTTTATTTTTTTTGTTATTACTTTAATTCATTTATTTGTTAGGATATTTGCAATACAGGTACATAAATTTGGTCACTTGTTGTTATAGTTGCCCCGAGGATGCCCTGTGAAGAGGCAAAACACGTGTAGAGAGAAGTAACGGTGTAATTGGTGTTTTATTGCATTGCGTTATTGAGAAATACGTAAGCATTTGGTTCCATCATATTGCTATATTAGAAACAATTTCCAAATCGATTGAGAGTAAAAGGCAAACTTACAAGAAATTAATTCAGCACAAAGGTTTTTAAATAAATAAAACTTCACATGTAATTAAAATACCTAAAAAAAATATTTTTGAAACACTTCCCATTTCCTTTTCACTACTTTTTACCTACCTACGCCTACTTGGCTTCGGAATGACTGATAGAACACTTGTTCTATCTAATGATAAATAATAACGTTACTATTTAACTAATAACGGAACTATTTATTAACGTTATTAGATAACGTTATTTTTGTAATATTGGGGTAATTTGAATTATGTGACAACACCGGCCCACGCACCACATGCTTATAAAACCGGCGTCACCTTGTTGTTTGCAACGTTCCATCTTGACTTTTTATTTGATCTGAGGGAATATGTACCCGGAACAAAAACCTAGTTATCACGTCTTACTGTCCGATGATAATCACACACTATAATAATCCGTTAGATAGCCTAGGTTCAGGTATTATTTACCCCGAAACAAAACCTAGTTATCACGTCTTACTGTCCGATGTGAACTGACACCTCATAATCACATTTGAAGTTGCAAATATTCAGACAAAATTGATCTTTTAATATATTAAAAAGCCGCGTACCTATATGTTTGTTGAGTCTTGTTTGGCAGAAGACATTAATTATATTACGGGCATTATATTGGTTGTATTTTTGTCTGATTGTATTCAAAATGTATGGAGTATAACTGATAAAAGGGGCTAGGAACGCATTTAGTTCATAAAGTTCCATCTCCATAGAAGCAGCCTTGTTCTTTTTTAGCACCACGGATAATCATTCTTGACATTTTCGAAGCAAACACTAATATTTTGTCGGTTTTGCCATCGTTAGCAATCAGCTTTTTTTTGCTAAACATTTTGGAACAAATACATCCTCCACGTTACGAAAAGTCAACTTATTCGCATGTAAAAATCTTTTTCTGGCTGAATACAGACTATCTTTTATTGAATGAAAAGATGGGCGTTTAGATGAGCTTGTCTCCGGCAAATTATCAAAAGTCTTTTCAAAAATTCCTTTTATAGGTATCAAATTTCGACACACCTCTTTTTGATTTTTTTTTTCCTAGTCGGGTTCGCATTTATGTCTGGACAATCTTAAGATTTTCTTCTTTGTCACGTCCTATGTTAGCGATGCACTCCATTTTGTTTATTCATCGCCAAAATGTGCTTCCATTTTTATTCACCTGCCTCGTTTTATTGTAACGGTGCCCTTTATGGAGCAGAGTGTCGTTATACCTTTCTGATTTTTATCAATACTAAACTCAAGTTCTTCCATTATAAAACGCGAGCTCACACAATAGAGTAACACAACAACAACAGAAATACCGGCTTTGATTCCTTCGATCAAATATTAAGAACTACCTACATCATTCGTGCCCTCATAAAGGTTCTTCTTTTAAATCATTACTACTATACAAGTTTTCAATTAGATAACACAATTCCGTTATGAATAATTGTAGGATAAATTGCACATAATATATAAGTGTGCAATATATAATAGTGATTCACATTTAAAGGTTTTCATAATGTTTATCTGCTGCACCATAGTTATGTAAGAGTAATATTTTTCGATCGTTCATAATGTGTATTTATTTATGTATGTCTGTAAGTATTTCCAGAATAAGTAGAATTGGTTATTTTAAAAACTAGTCCATTTGCGAATCAGCCATTGCCCGAATTAGGCATTTGTAGAATGCTAGGCATTTTAGTAAATGGGCATTTATCGACTAAGACATTTTGTTCCTGAAGAAATGTTTTTCACGCAACACAGTCTAGAGCAGTATTACCCAGACGGCTATGACCTATACTATAACGGTGAGTGCTGTAGTCATAACTTGCAACATAAAGACCAAGAGTACGTATACGTCGGACGTGCCTGAATATGCATCAAATTATCCATTGTAGGCCTTCTAGATGCTTGTTAACATTTGTTAACTTTGTTCTTTTTTTTTGTTTTTCTTACGACTTTATGTCGGGCCTACGTTGTCCCCCATATCTAAGTACTAATGCTGTAACATGGAAATATTGTAAAACCAAACCATTTAATAAAAGAGTTACCATGGAGTTTCTTGCCGGTTCTTCTCCATAGAAAACGACCAACCCGAACCGTGCACCTTTTGTCGACTTTTTGTAAGTGCTTATGTAGGCCTATATGAAATAAAAAAATAGATTTTGATTTTGAAATCACCTGGATTTTCTCCAGGACGAGGACCAATTGAACCTCAGCTGACAGATACCATCGATCTCAACCACCAAGGTTAAGACCACTTTCCTTATATGGAGCTTCCAGAATCCCAAGATAAATTCTTACTTGATACTGAAGCTTCACGATGTATGATATCACCTGATGTAATAGCCGGTACTAGTTTCGAAAATTGTGTAGAATATGAACCATTCTAGGTTAAAACAGCACACGCTGTTATTCGTCACGAATACGTTGCATTTTAACACAGATACGTATCATAAATTCTTGATGTTGGACTTTGACCCAAAATATAGAGGTCTCATTGGTATGGACTTATTGAAAAAGTTAGGTTGTAGTATAGATTTCTAAAATAAGGTGCTAGGAACATTTAATACCGAAATACCATTTTATTTCGATTATCCTGAGCAGAGAGTTAATATCGAACCTAATTGCAACAAGTTTATAGTAGTAAAAACAAACTATATGGACTGTAATTTTATTTGCGATGACGTTTATTGGTCTAAGGGACTTAAGTCACCAGCCGCGATAGTAACAGTAAAAAACGGGTTTTTAAGACAGCCGTAATCAATTGTACTGATACGCAGCAAACAGTTTGTAACAATTGCATCTTACCTCTAGAACCACTACCACCACAGTTAGCAGGGAATTATCAATCGCATGAACTTAAAGCTATTGGGACTAATATTGACATAGACAAAGAACTTTGCGAAAATTTAAAGAAAAGTCGTACGAAGAGAAGAAGAACGCGAAATTTTCAAAATCGTGATATAATTTATTCCGAGATATTTCTTTTACTCACAAAGTTAAGCACGAACTGAGATTAAATGACGATACCCCGATTTATGTAAGAAGTTACAGACTGGTCCCCAAACAGCGTATTGAGATTCAAAGACAAGTAGATAACTTATTAAATCAGGGAATCATTAGGGAAAGCATTTCACCCTGGTTTTGCCCAGTCCACATCGTCCCGAAAAAGCCAGATGCGTTTGGAAAAGTTAAATGGAGGCTTGTTATAGACTATAGACGTCTTAGTGACAGAATTATAGAGGACAAATACCACTTAACAAATATTTACGATATCCTTGATAGACTAGGGTGCGCACAATATTTTACCACCCTCGATTTAGCAAGCGGCTACCACCAACTGGAGATGCACCCAAAAAACGTAGAGAAAACAGCATTTACCACTGAAAGAGGTCATTACGAGTTTTTTGAGGATGCCCTTTGGGTTAAAGAAAGTCCCAAGTACTTTTCAGTGTCTTATGGACCATATACTCAGAGGCATCGATAACGTATTTACCTACTTGGATGACATCATAATCGCTACTATGTCACTCCAACACCATAACGAAAAACTTAAATTAGTATTTGAGCGATTCAAAATGCATAATCTCAAGGTTCAGTTAGACAAGTCTGAGTTTTTGCAGAAACACGTAATTTTTTTAGGAAATGAGTTAACTAACCACGGACTGAACCCCAAAAAATACAAGATCAAAGCAGTACTTAATTTTCCTATACCCCAAACACATAAGGACGTAAAGGCTTTTTTAGGACTAGTAGGTTATTACCGAAAGTTTATAAAGGACTTTGCGAAACTTACAAAACCTTTAACAGTATGTCTTAAAAAGAACGCAAAAGTCGTACATACAGGCGAATTTTTACACGCAGTAAACAAATGCAAACAAATTCTAACAAATGCCTCAATCCTTCAATACCCTGACTTTGAAAACCTTTCATCTTGACAACAGATGCATCCGACTTCGCGCGCTAGGTACAGTTTTGTCCAATGTTGGTTCAGATAAACCGGTAGCCTATGCATCAAGAACATTATCTGACAACGAGACTCGTTACTCTGCTATAGAGAAAGCGCTGTTAGGTATAGTTTGGGCAAAAAAATATTTTAGACCCCATTTGTATGGACGACAATTTACGATTTATACAGACCACAGACCTCTGACATGGTTAATGAGTTTAAAAGACCCTAATTCCAAATTAACCCGTTGGAAGTTAAAGTTAGCAGAATACGACTATAAGGTAGTTTATAAAAAGCGTAAACAAAACACTAATGCAGATGATCAATGATGCATTATCCAGGGCAAAAATCTTCCATAATAGTTTAGAATCTTTGGCAGTTAATTTCGACGATAATGAGGATGATAATTTAATAAAGATAATATTTGAAAATGCCCGTGGATAGGCAGAGTTAGATAATAATAACCCCGATCAACAGAACATCGAGATAAAAGTAGGAAATACCAACCTCCCTCAAACTGAAAAAGGAATAGATTCAATGAGTATGGTAACCGTTGATCCTGACCAATTAGTCTCTACAAACCATACACAAACCTGGTAATGAAAACAATGGTATCCCTTTCTTATCAGACGCGATAGATAAACAATTAAAACAATTTTATATTAGGTCTACTCCAGGTTCTACATAGAAGAAAGAAGAAAGAAAAAGTGTTTATTCGCCACAAAAACGACATACAATTTTTTGATTTTTCCTTAAATTAAACCCATCGGTAGTATTAGTAAGTACTTAAATTATGTTAGTAAAGGAACTTAAAAATAAAATACCAATTTTGAGTACAGTACAAGGATGATGAGTAGGTAAGTACAAGCAGATGCATGTCGTGACTGTGACAAGAAGGCTTCCACTCAGCATAATGCAGCATGAAGATTGACCAATAGACTTGTTATGTCTAGGGTTTTTCTTTATGTATATATTTTAAAGAAGTAAATCATTTATTATTTTAGTGTTGAATTGTGTGCTTGTTAAATTAAATTGATACACACAAATTGTTATTTTATTATATCATTAATTAATAACTCCAGATAGCAACGCCATCCAGTGTCACGCAACGATCAACTGGTGACACACCCATGCCAAGCTGGTTCTCATGTTTGGCACAAGATGTCGCTTTGTTATAAAAATAATCGTTACAAACTTATGATAAAATATGTCATGTCTTACAATTTGTCTTAAATGCTAGCACGGTACAACCATGTGACATAGTTTACAGGCGCGACATGCTTTTCTTGTTGTTGACTTCATGGTGCGACATAATTTGAATAGACGACCAAATAAAATAAAACGTAAAAAAGTGTGGCGTTCATACAGATTAATAACTTTTTAATTTTGTTGGGAACAAATAAATATTTGACCCACGACCATAGACTAATTGCACGCTTTATTTTTCTTTGTTTGTTGTTTGTTATAATTACTAAAAAAAATAGCTTGGACCAATACTGGTCGGCGCCACTATTTTTAATTTTTTTTGGGGGTTTTATTTAAGAAATATTTAAAAATGTAGAAAGTAAGAAGAATATAGTATAAAAGAAAATAATTATAAAAAAATAATAATAATAAGAATAACAATAAAAAAAAATTACAGTTATGAAAAAGTAATAATGTAAAATTTAATAATAATCCTGTAACATTTCAATTAATTAATAAGCATTCATCACCACACACACAATAGTATATTATGCAACTAGTGAATAAAGAACGGTTTTAAAGCGAGGGCCATAGATGAATCACGAGCAAGTGAAGGATTCTAACGATTGAATCACGACCGTAGGGAGTGTTAGAATCATGAGCGACGCGAGTGATTCATGGCCCTCGATATAAATCCGTTTTATTCAAGAGTTGCATACTATATTTTATACCATGACTTCGAGAAAAAGAAAGATTAAGCGAAAGGCACAAGGAATATTACGAGTAATAAATAAATGGTTTATTTCCTTCACAATGTACAAAAAATATGAAATCCGGACCCCTGAGCTAGGTAACAGCACCTGTGTTTCAGGGGCCAGTGACCACCTCCGTTACGTTACATAATATAATTAATTAAACACCATTGCAATTAATATTAGAATTACAATCCAAATAAGTATTCAATAAATATCCTAGACTAAAATCAAAATCATTACTAAAATCATAAATATAAACAAAATTAAAATCGAAGAAGGAGTTTGAAAATCGAATATTATCTGCTAAAGAAGTTTGTATCGAGTATTTTTTACGCAAGGAGGTTATATAGCAATGAGATGGAGGTCTAATACATTCGTGTGTTCGAAATTCAAACACCAAAACAGTGATTAAAAGTGCTTTTTATTCACTGTTTTCAGTGAATAAAATAAGCTTTTTAGAGGGGGAATGGTATAAAATGAATTTATTGGCATTTGGTGCAGTAATTAGAAGGAAAATATATTTTTTTCAACTATAAAATTTTATCACCACCTCCGAACGAAACTGATACATTTTTCTAAATCATCTCTCAAAATGTGACATTTGTAACAAAATGGGTGCGCCCGTATTAGCAATTAAGGCCCGATGAGTCCCAAATAAACGTCCGGAAATTTTCTCACGCCCACGCTATTATTTAGGAAAAATGGCTTTATCGGCTAAACTGCGATGAAATGTGTGACTCAAGCCATGTCCCAGTAGGCCGTGCTCGCCGGGCAACAACAAGAAAGGCAAGTTGCGCCTTTAAAATATGTCACATGTTTGACCCGTGCTAGCATTTAAGACAAATTTTAAGGCAAATGGGCACTGGGTCGTGTAGCAGAGTTACATCCAGGAAAAGACGGCCACACGAGAGTTGTGACATTACAAACTAAAAAAGGAGAAGTTAAGCGGCCGATCATAAAAGTAAGTCTCACAAGTTGAGGTTGAAGAAGAAAGATTTCCCCCGATTGAGAAGGCGGTTGTACGATCGTCTCCTCACACCTCCTGGTGGTGACCGGGGCTGCCTTTGCTCGCATTGCACGAGTCACCACCCTCGTCGGGCGGGAACGGCCGAGCATTCGCGGTCGTTCCCGGGCCTCTTCACTAAGAGAGGGGCGTGAAGGCCCCGCTGTAAAGGCGGGCGGTCGTCGGCGAAGGACTGGACCTAAAGGCTGTGCCAGTTTCCCAGTGATCCTCCACTCGGACGATGCGGGAGTGCCGCTGGGTTATGTGAGTGGGTATACCGGATCATCCCGGGGAGTCCCACCCCCATTCCCCCAATGGGCGGGTATGCGTAATGCATATTTTCCCAGAGATAAAAAAAAAAGTTTAGGTTAGGTTCTGCTGGGGGACCCCCCACAGCGCATACGTCCTCGTCGTGTCCCCTGGAAACGGCCCAGTTTGACCACCGTAACGGAGTGGCAGACTGGGTACGGCCAAAGTGCGCTGTGCTCTCGAAACGAATCTTATCTATTGTCTTGTTACTTTCGACCTGCGGAGAATTTTATGATGTCATTGCCATTGCGGGATGCCCTCGGGCACTTCGTCAAAAAAGGCCCTTCTCAGGGCCACCCCGACGCTTCGGTGTCAGAGGCTATCCGCGCGACGTCTGCAGCTAGCTTCTACGAAATGGCGGATGAGTTGTTGACGATGGAGGTCGAGACTTAATCTCGGCCGAGGGCCTTCCTGAAAGGAAGGTCCGATGGCTCCTCAAACTCGGTTTCGGGTTCGGAAAAGGAGCGCAAAACGAAGGCTAAGGCCAAAAAGCCGACAGCGCACCCACGACGTGGGACTAGCAGACGCCCAACGACAGCTGGACCTAGCTCGGCGGGAGCAGCTACAGCAAGACCTGGAAGAGCAGGTTGCTGCCAAGGAGTAGCAAGCGCGCATCGCCCGGGCCAAGGTCGGTTACGGCGCGTCGCACGTCGTATATGCGGAAAACTCGTTGGCAGAGCTAGAGCGGATGGCTCAGGAGGATGTCGAGGGGATTGTGGAGGTCGCCTCCAAGTCCTCGCACTTGAAGGGGACCCCCCACAGCGCATACGTCCTCGTCGTGTCCCCTGGAAACGGCCCAGTTTGACCACCGTAACGGACTGGCATACTGGGTACGGCCAAAGTGCGCTGTGCTCTCGAAGCGAATCTTATCTATTGCCTTGTTGCTTTCGACCTGCGCAGAATTTTATTATGTCATTGACATTGCGGGATGCCCTCGGGCACTTCGTCAAAAAAGGCCCTTCTCAGAGCCAACCCAAAGGCCCTTTTCAGGGCCAGCCAAAAGGCCCATCTCAGGGCCACCCCGACGCTTCGGTGTCAGAGGCTATCCGCGCGACATCTGCAGCTAGCTTCTACGAAATGGCGGATGAGTTGTTGACGATGGAGGTCGAGACTCAATCTCGGAAGAGGGCCTTCCTGAAGGGAGGGTCCGATGGCTCCTCAAACTCGGTTTCGGGTTCGGAGAAGGAGCGCAAAACTAAGGCTAAGGCCAAAAAGCCGACAGCGGGCACCCACGACGTGGGACTAGCAGACGCCCAACGACAGCTGGACCTAGCTCGGCGGGAGCAGCTACAGAAGACCTGGAAGAGCAGGTTGCTGCCAAGGGGCAGCAAGCGCGCATCGCCCGGGCCAAGGTCGGTTACGGCGCGTCCCGCGTCGTATATGCGGAAAACTCGTTGGCAGAGCTAGAGCGGATGGCTCAGGAGGATGTCGAGGGGATTGTGGAGGTCGCCTCCAAGTCCTCGCACTTGAAGGGGACCCCCCACAGCGCATTCGTCCTCGTCGTGTCCCCTGGAAACGGCCCAGTTTGACCACCGTAACGGAGTGGCAGACTGGGTACGGCCAAAGTGCGCTGTGCTCTCGAAGCGAATCTTATCTATTGCCTTGTTGCTTTCGACCTGCGGAGAATTTTATTATGTCATTGACATTGCGGGATGCCCTCGGGCACTTCGCTTCGGTGTCAGAGGCTATCCGCGCGACGTCTGCAGCTAGCTTCTACGAAATGGCGGATGAGTTGTTGACGATGGAGGTCGAGACTCAATCTCGGAAGAGGGCCTTCCTGAAGGGAGGGTCCGATGGCTCCTCAAACTCGGTTTCGGGTTCGGAGAAGGAGCGCAAAACTAAGGCTAAGGCCAAAAAGCCGACAGCGGGCACCCACGACGTGGGACTAGCAGACGCCCAACGACAGCTGGACCTAGCTCGGCGGGAGCAGCTACAGCAAGACCTGGAAGAGCAGGTTGCTGCCAAGGAGCAGCAAGCGCGCATCGCCCGGGCCAAGGCCGGTTACGGCGCGTCCCGCGTCGTATATGCGGAAAACTCGTTGGCAGAGCTAGAGCGGATGGCTCAGGAGGATGTCGAGGGGATTGTGGAGGTCGCCTCCAAGTCCTCGCACTTGAAGGGGACCTTCCAAAAGTCCCTCAAAAGCCGGGCTGTCAGCATGCGAGGCATCGTCAGGGAGCTGGTGCAGCGCCAGGCGACTGACGAAACGCGGCAAATGCAGGCGAAAATTGATCACCTGCAGTCAGAAGTCAGCCAGCTGCATCGGAAGCTGGCTGAAGCCACGGCCCGGCCAACGCAAGCTGAGCCGAGACATGCGGCAGAGGGCCCTGCCCTCCATCACGACCTTGAGGATATCATCCGCATGGTCGTGAGTGCGGAGAGGGCCTTCGTGAGATCCTGCTTCGCAGGGATTGAGGACAGGCTCATGCCGGAGGTCAGCCACCGACCACCGCTTGCGGCGGATAGGAGGCAAAATGAGTCGCGCAAGCAAGAAGAGGCACACTCTCAGACGGAGGACGCCCTTCTCCCCTCCACCACCACGACCAACCAGCAGGGCTGGACTAAGGACGTCAAGGGTAAGGGGAAGGGCAAAAAGACGGCGGCGGCCGTCCCTGCAACCAACCCTGCCAGCCAGTCGCAATCGGCTGGCAAGGAAAAGAGGAAAGGGAAGGGGAAAGGCTCCCCCCCAGCCGCTGCGAAGAAACTAGTTCCACCGAAGACAGCAGCCGTCGTGGTGACGCTCACCGCGGAGGCTGCAGAGCGGGCCGAAACCTACGCGTCCGTCATGGTGCGGGCGCGTAGCAATGCCGATCCCACCAAACTGGGGATCGGCAAGGTCTCGTGCCGCAGGACGCAAGCCGGGGCTAGCATTTTTGAGTTTCCGGGTGCGGAGGGTGCAGCCAACGCGGACCTCTTTGCGACCAAGCTAAAAGAGGTCATCGCGGACGCGGCCAAGACCAGTAAAGTCGGCGGCCTTAGAGGTGACTTGATGATTCAGTCACCAAAGAGGAAGTGGTGGCAGCGATCGCAGAGATAGGGGGTTGTAGCGCCGCAGCGGTGCAAGGCCGGGGCATCAGGCCCGGCCGCGGCGGCATGGGCACCATCCGCCTGGAGCGCCAAGTCGCTGCGGCCAAAGCCGTCCTCGCTAAAGGACGGCTTGCCGTAGGTTTTAGCTCGGGTGTAGTCCGGGCTCTCGCAGACCAACCATTGCGTTGCTACAGGTGCCACGGCATCGGACACACCCGGGCCCTCTGTCCGTCCAGCGTCGACAGGACGGACAGTTGCTACCGCTGCGGAAAGGAGGGCCATAAGGTCGCCTCCTGCAAGGCCGCCATGCCGCCAAAGAGGGGCAAAGCGCAGGCAACGATCCGGCCTGCCGCTACCACCGCCGCCGTTCCAGAGACTGGGACCACCGGTGGCCTGGCTGAGGAGGAGGGTGCGATGTCCGATTAACGGATAGAGTCGAACATCGCATCCTCCAGGCGAACACCAACCATTGCAGAGCGGCCCAGGATCTGCTGATGCAGACCATGGCCGAGTGGTTGATGGACCTGGTGGTGGTCGCCGAGCCGTACTCGATACCTGGCCGTTCGCTGGGTGATCGGGACGGCTTGGTGGCGTTGGTGTCGCGGCCCGCCACGGACTCCCCTCCCCTCTCGCTTTTAGAGAGAGGACCGGGATACGTGGCCGCCTCGTGGGGAGAAATTGCCCTGGTCGGGGTTTATTTCTCCCCAAACCGCCCTCTAAGGGACTTCTCGAGGTCCTCACGGCAGTCGTCGGGAGGGCGGCACCACGCCAGGTCGCCGTGTTGGGCGACCCGAACGCCAAGTCGGTGGCCTGGGGCAACCCGGCCACCTCTTGCAACGTCCGGGGACGCGCCGCCGAATTTTGGGCGGCTTTGTGCGGTGTGTCCCACCTAAACAGGGGGGAGGGTCACACGTGTGTGCGGCAGCGAGGAGGGTTGGTGGTTGACGTCGCGTTTGCCACCCCCGTGCTAGCCACCCGCGTGAACTGGCGGGTGGAGATGGTGGAGACCATGTCGGACCATCGATATGTGCGGTTCGACATAGTCCCCACCTAGGGCCCGCGGGGTGGGATGGCTCGGCGGTCGAGCCAAACTCCCTTCCAGCGGTGGGCTCTCACCCGCCTGGACCGGGAGGCAGCACAGGAGGTGGCGTTCCTCCAGGACTGGCTCTCGCCCCCTGTGGAGGAGGCCCTGGACGTTGACGTAGCAGCGGTCCAGCTCCGAGGGTCCTTGACCGAGCTGTGCAACTCCAGCCTCGGTCTCGCCGTCCGCCCCCCCGTCGCGCCGTCTACTGGTGGACGGAGGGGTTGGCGGAGCTACGGGCCGCCTGCGTGGCGGCCAGGAGGGCCTACACGCGGAGCCGGCGGCGCACTACCCGATCTCAGGCCGGGGAGGACCGCCTCTACGCCTCGTACCTAGAGGCAAAGACGGATGCTGGAGGGTCTCGACAAGGATCCATAAGAGAGACCGTACAAGGTGGCGCGGAAGCAGCTGCGGCCCTATGGTTCCCCACTGTCGGAGACCCTCGAGCCGGCGTTGCTGGATGGGGTGGTCCGGTCCTTGTTTCTGCGCAGGACCGACTACACCCAACCAGTGATTGCGGGGGGTCCCCCCGCAAGAGGCGGCCTCGCCGGAGGAGGAGATTCCCCCGGTGACGGCGGATGAGATTCGCGAGGGAATCCTCCGTCTCCGAGCGAAGAAGACGGCCCCTGGGCCGGACGGCGTCCCCGCACGGGTGGTGGCAATAGCTGCCTCTCAGATGCAGGACAGGGTTCAGGACCTCTTCAGCGCGTGCTTTACGGCTGGGAGGTTCCCGAAACTGTGGCGGGAGGGGCAGCTGTGCCTCCTCCGTAAGGAGGGACGCCCGGTGGACTCCCTCTCGGCATGCCGGCCCATCGTTCTACTCGATGAGGTCGGTAAAATGTTCGAGGGGCTCGTCGCCGGCCGGCTCAACAGCCATCTGCGGGGGGTGGGGCCAGACCCGTCGGACGCCCAGTTCGGGATTCAACAAGGGCGTTCGACGGTCGACGCCTTGGTCCTGCTCAAGTCCTAGGTGCAAGACTGCAATTTCGCATAACAAAATGGCGGTTCGGGACTCGCCCCTCCCCCGCTCTGACCCCGCGCACTCCCTTTTACAATTTCTAAATAGGTAGGTATGTTTTAAATTTATTGCGTCGCTAACACGCCCCACCCCAGTGCTGCCACAGCACTCACAATCAACTGGTATTTGAGCGACACGCGTGACCGGTCTAGTTAACATTCATGATTTAGTCTTTACCCGAATCATTCTGACTCGGTCGTCCTTTCCAGGGATCACTTTCTGAATTATTCCCTTGGGCCAAGAGTTGCGGGGATTGTCAGGGTCCACTATAAGTACGAAGTCACCCACTTGTAAATTTTTTTGTTCCTCTTGCCACTTCTTGCGGGGTATCAAATCTGGTAGTACTTCCTTAACCCATCTGCGCCAGTACATGTCCGCTAATCTTTGTGAAATTCGCCATTGTTTTCGCAGGTAACCGTCTGGATCATCAAATTTTCCGATGTGAGGTAAGCCAGACGATGAACCCAGCAAGAAATGATTAGGAGTTAACGTTTCAGGATCATTTGGGTTTACTGATACGTGAGTTAACGGCCGGCTGTTCACCATATTCTCTACTTCTGTCAACAGCGTGTTTAGAGTTTCATCTCTGGGAGCGCGTTCTTTTAAAATTATTTTCAGGCTGGTCTTTACGCTTCTGATGAGCCTTTCCCACGCCCCACCCCAGTGAGGACTCGCGGGCGGTATGAAAGTCCATTTGGTTCCGCGGCTTCATCTTTCAGCACTTCTTCGTCCAGTTCTTTATATAGCCCTTTTCAGCTCCGTATCTGCACCTCGAAAATTCGTTCCGTTGTCGGAGTACAAATATTGTGGCCATCCCCTTCTCGCGGCCATCCTGCGTAAAGCCATAATAAAGGAGTCAGTTGTAAGTTTCGTGACTACTTCCAGATGGACTGCTCGTACTGTCAAGCATGTGAATAATACGCCGTATCTTTTCTCGCGGCGCCTTCCCACCGTGACTTCCATGGGACCAAATAAATCCACACCGCAGTAAGTGCACGGCCGTTCATGATGGGCCATTCGAGCACCGGGTAAGTCTGCCATTCTTGGTACTTCTGGTTTGGTTTTTCTTATTCTGCAATTTGAGCACTTAGATGTTACATGTTTAACGGTAGGTCTAAGTCTCGTTATCCAGTATCGTTGTTTGACCTCATTTACTACTGCTTCTTGATTTCCGTGTGCGTAGTAGTGATGATAATACTTAACGATCAATCTCGCAACGCAACTTCCTCCATCTAATATTACAGGGTTTTTTGTTTCAGGTAGAATTCCAGGAGCAGCACCGATGCGGCCACCGACACGCATTACTCCGTGTTGGTCCAGGTAAGGAGACAAGGTAAGCACGTTACTTGTTTTTGGTACACATCTATTGTTTTTTATTTCAGTTAACTCTCTACTAAACGATTCAGCTTGTGATTTCTTTAGTAATAATGTTTCAGCCTTCTTCATAGTGTCGTCGAACTCGCAAGTAAGTTTCTTGCATTTATTTATAAACTTGAGTACTAAAGAAGCCGATCGACGTAAGCGAATCCAGGAACTAAATCGAGTAGCATCAGGTACGGGTTAGTTAATTTCTTGTGCGTCTATTCTTATTAAATTAATACACTCCACTGATGTTTCTTTTCCTTCCACAGATATGACGTCATGAGGCCATTCGTCTTCAGTGATTCTTAAGAATGTAGGTCTGTACATCCATTCATCTTGCAGGACGGGGCAGACGTAATTTTCTCTCGTAGCAATATCAGCTGCGTTAAGTTTTGTAGGCACGTATCGCCATTCATTCATCTGCGTTAACTCATCAATTTCGCCTAAACGGTTTGCTACGTACACTTTATAGTCGCGAGTATCATTTCTTATCCAGTGTAGCACTGTTGTCGAGTCACTCGCTGCTCAGGTTTTATAGTATGTTCTCTAGCAACTGAGTCAGATAGTCTAGCCGCTAGGACAGCAGCTTGAAGTTCCAAGCGTGGAATAGTTATCGGTTTGTTTCCTACAACCCGACATTTACTCGCGATGAATGCTACGCGTACATTATCTTGGTCATCATTCCATCGCCAGTACGCGACAGCGCAGTATGCCTTGCTAGACGCATCACTAAAACATGCATCTGTAGGTTTCTATAAACATTTTGAGTCTCAATGTTTCGGTCATTGATCTTACAACAGCTGTGCGTCGTAGCGCTCGTAGCCGATGTCGCGTCCGCTACGTTCGTAGCAACATTCGTAGCCGTGGCGCTTGAGGTGGATGGATCTTTCTTCTCGCTCACTCTTGTGGTAGCTGCCGGATAGTACCTTGGCAAGCTAACATCTTGTATAGCCCTCGCCAAACTTCTTGGCCGCCCTGAGTTGGTTTACCGGATGCGCGAGGCGCGAAACGGTGCTGTTTTTGTATGAGATTTCCTACTGCGCAGCCATTGTAGGCAACTTCAGGGCGGCCAAGAAGTTTGGCGAGAACTATACATATTTCAATAAACATATCCATTTTGACCATTTCTCGAACACTGCATCGGATATAGGATCATCCCAACTGATCTTTAATTTCCATGTTTCTTGTAATATAATTTTGCCATTAATGGTGTACGGTGCTAGAATGCCATATACGTCGAAAATGGACATTATTACACGTAACATTTCTCTCTTAGTAGGCCTTTGTGTCCCTTTTATAATGCTTTCGGGTATCCGTTTAAAAGATACGTCGAATCTCAAAGTATTATCACTTGGATGCCAAATCAATCCAAGTGTGCGTTCGCCTTCATACTGTTGTCCTATTTTGAATTTGACGGCTGCATCGCCTAGTAAATCTTTAGGTAGGCTCGCGAGTACTTGTTTACTGTTACTCGTCCAATTCCGCATCTCGAACCCGCCTTTTTGGTGGATGGACATGACGTCATGAATCAGTTGTATCGCGGTCTCTTCGTTAGGTAGGCTGTCTATATAATCGTCCATGTAGTGACTTTTATGTATAGCAGAAGCCGCAGCAGGCATTGATGACTCATTCTGCTTTGCGTTTTTGTTTTTTACAAATTGGGCTATAAAGGTCGAGCAGTTAGCACCAAAAATTAGAGACGTCATCACGTAGGTATATAGAGAAGAACCAGAAGGACCTATAAGTCCTTCTGGTTCTTCTCTATATAAAAATCGTAAGGCATCTTGGTCTTCTGGTCGAATTTTTACTCTGAGAAACATATCCTTAATATCACCAGATACGGCTATTCGATTTTCTCTAAACCGCAGCATAATGCCAAATAACGACATAAGTAGGTCAGGGCCTTTTAATAAATAATCGTTAAGTGATAACCCATTTGTTTTAGCTGCTGCGTCAAACACTAAACGCAATTTCTTTTTGTTGGGGTTATCGACCCCAAAATGAGGCAAGTACCAAGTTCTTGGCGGCGTAACATTTAAGTTGTTACATATTTTTGCGTAGTCGTTATCAAGTAGATGTCGTTTGCGTTCTTCGTATCTTTTCGCATATTCTTTGCTTCTTTTTAATTTGAGTTCTACTCCTTTCAGTCTACACAGAGCCGATGGGTTCGAGGCCGGCATCACAGAGTTCTTGTCTCGCCAAGGTAAGCCGACATGCCATTGACCATTGATGAGTACAGAAGTTCGTTCTTGTTACGTATCCGAACTTACAAAATAATATATTATGTATCTATGGTTCACTGTTCCTTCCGTTGTTGCCTTCCACCCGCTCGTCATGAATACACGTATAATTTAATACCAGAATCCAGTCGTCTTATTTCAAGTATAAACCCGTCCACGCACCATAACATGGTGTCAGAAGTATTCAGCAGTAGTATTCAGAAGTCGATGCCAGAAAGAACACAAAATCCAATAAGTCGCAAAGAAAATTTTCACCTGTAACGTCGCCGCGTGCTCCAGTCCTAAGATGGCCAAAAATGCAAGTACAAATCGTCCCCTGCCGCCGAGTAATTTCTACCTTAATATCAACGCATCGAACATGCCACTGGCTTGGCGAAATTTTGAAACCAGTCTTGGCATTTATATGATCGCTAACAGTTTGGAGAACGAATCCGACAACAGAAAGGTAGCCATTTTATTACAAACAATGGGTCCGGACGCTCTTCAGATATTTCACTCGTTCAATACGGATATGGAGAAGATCACCTATAAGAATCTACTCGCCAAATTTGAAGATTATTTTACGCCACGTGTTAATATTTCCGTCGAAAGGCATAAGCTGTTCAACAGAAAACAAGGTCCAGATGAAGAAATTGAGACGTATGCCACCGATCTCAAGAATTTAAGTATCCAATGCAATTTCGAAGGTCTTGCCGATGACATAGTAAAGGACATATTTTCATGGAACTTAAATTTAACTTGCTCGTACATCAGAGAACGTATCCTGATCGAGAAACCAACTTCATTCGATGCCGCCGTCAGTCTCGCTAAAACACTGAGAAACGCAAGGTTAGAGGCTAGAGCGATAGCAAGCCACGAAGTAAGTGTTGTCGCCAGTCAATCGCGTCGTAGTCACCAAACAAACAGTCGTCAAAGAAGTCACAGTCGTCCAAGAAGTCATAGTCGTCCAAGAAGTCATAGTCGTCAAGGAAGTCAAAGTCAGCAGTCTCAAGGAAGTCAAAATCGTCAGTCACAAGAAAGTCAACATCGTCGAATAAACAAAACGTCGTCCAGTCAAGAACCTCAACAGTCAACCAAGATCTGCTCAAGATGCGGTCAAGTTCACCGATCAAAATGTCCAGCCATAGGTGTCATCTGTAACAACTGCCACAAGCCGAACCACTTTGCCAAATGTTGCCGTAGCATGCAAGTGAGATTCGTAGAAGAAAGTAAGGGTAATCCATCTGATACATATTTTTTAAATAGTCTTTTCATGAATGAGATTTCTGTCAGCCAAAGAAACCCATTTAATGCAACTTTATTCATAAATAGTAAGAATGTAGACTTTTTACTTGATACAGGTGCAGACACTAACATTTTATCATTCAATACATACAATAAACTTAATTTGCCATTGAGTAGTATAGTGAAAAGTAGTCACAAACTCTCAACATTCAGTGGTGAAATACTACCTACTGTAGGTCAATGCATTCTGTCAGTCAACCATAACAACATAGCATACAAAGTCAATTTTCATGTTGTAGATTTACCTTGTAGAAATATTATTGGTCGTAACAGTTGTGAGATTTTAAAATTAGTTAAAAGAGTCCATAATGTCCAATTTCATGAGTCAGTCAATGTATCACAGATTGTTGAATACAAAGATCTCTTCACAGGAATAGGTTGTCTTAAAGATTACGAATCTCATTTGTCAATGAAGCCTGATGCTATTCCATCTGTTGATGCCTGCCGTAGAATTCCATTCAGTCTATTAGAACAATTAAAAGAAGAATTAGCTATGTTAGAAAAGGATCAAATTATAGTCAAAGTCGAGGAACCAACAGAATGGGTAAGTTCTATTGTGATTGCATCAAAGAAAAATGGTAAACTACGCCTGTGTATAGATCCAAGAAAACTTAATAAAGCAATTATGCGTCCTCATTATCAATTTCCAACGATAGATGAAATTAAATGCAGCCTCTCTGGTGCACAGTATTTTACTACCCTTGATGCAAACAAAGGATTTTATATGCTCAAGTTAGATGAAGCTTCTTCAAAGCTATGTACATTTATCACACCTCAAGGTAGATATAGATTCCTAAGACTTCCCTTTGGTATAAATGCAGCCCCAGAACTGTTTCATTCCATTATGACAAAGAAATTCTCTGATATCTCAGGAATTAAAATCATGATGGATGATTTTTTAATTTATGTTAAAACAAAAGAAGAACATGATTTTAGGTTAAAACAAGTCTTAGAAAAAGCTAGGGAAATAGGCATAAAATTTAATAAAGAAAAGTCTAACATATGTAAAAGTGAAGTCAAATATTTAGGACACATCTTTTCTAAAGATGGTGTAAGAGTTGATGAAAACAAAGTCAAAGCCATTTGCAGTATGCCACCCCCTACAAATGTCACAGAATTACAACGTTTCTTAGGTATGGTCACATATTTAGGCTCATACATAGAGAATCTATCAGAAAAAACTTAAAATTTAAGAACACTTCTGTCTAAAGATAATGATTGGTCTTGGCAAGATAGACATAATGTAGAATTTAATACATTAAAGGAATGTATAACTAAAGCCCCTGTCTTGATATATTATGATCAAAATAAACCAATTACACTGTCTGTCGATTCGTCTAAAGATGCCATGGGTGCAGTGATTTGTCATGACAAACACCCCATCGCATATGCTTCAGCTTCATTAAGCTCATGTCAACAGTCATACTCTCAGATTGAGAAAGAGCTCTTAGCTATCTTATTTGGTTGTACAAAGTTTCACCAATATATCTATGGTCGCCACACCTTAGTTGAAATAGACCACAAACCAATAGTTTCACTGTATAAGAAACCAATTTATAACATTCCACCCCGTCTTCAAAGAATAATGCTGAGATTACAACCATATGACCTGAATGTAACTTACAAACCAGGCAAATATCTTTTTGTAGCTGATACTCTGTCTAGAGCAGCGTTACCAGAACAGTCATTACAAGATCTAGATTCAGACCTAGATTTGCATGTCAATTTAGTTATTAAATCACTGTCAGTTAGTCCAAATAAACTTAAATTAATTCAAGAACAGACTTTCCAAGATAAGGAATTGTCACTTTTAAGTAAATATTGCATATCAGGATGGCCTGAACATAAAAAATTACTTCCAGACATCCTTAAGACATATTTTCCTTTAAAAACAGATATACACATTATTAATGGTATTATCTTTAAAAATAATAGTTTTATTATACCAGTAGCTATGAGGAATGACATATTGAAATAGATCCATGAAGGTCACCAGGGTATTCACAGTTGCCAAAGATTAGCTAGAAACCTAGTATACTGGCCCAATATGTACTCTGATATAGAAAGGTATGTTAATAATTGTCATATCTGTCTGACCAACAGACGCAGCAATTCCAAAGAGCCACTACAGCCACATGAAGTACCAGGCCCCTCAGAAAGTATTGCGAAAAAAAGTTTTTATATATGGGAGACTGGCCAGTTATAATGTTTTTCGAAAATATGATTATTTATAAGTAAAAATAAGTAAGTTCCAATTTCAAAATTTCCCTCCACATTTTTTGCGAGTTAATTCAAAGTATTGTGTCTCACTGAAATATGGATCTGCGCCGGGAACATTTTAGAGCTATGATTTTATACGATTTCAAGTGTCGCCTGAAACCGGATGAATCGTACGATAGACTTCAAATGGCATTCATGGATGAAGGCCCTTCCAAGGCAACCGTGTATCGTTGGTATAACGAATTCAAGCGCGGTCGACCAACTTTGGGGGATGACGAAAGAAGCGGTCGCCCTTTGACGGCTGTTACCGAAGAAAACGTGCTAGCAGTGAAAAATTTAATCCAAGACAATAGGCGAATTACATATCAGGAGATTCAACACATATTGAAGATTGGATCGGGAAGCGTTCACGAGATTCTACACAGCCATCTTCGCGTGAGGAGGATAGTATCACGCTGGGTGCCGCACAACCTCACCGATGCTCAGAAGCAGGCCCGGGTGGAATGGTGCCGTGATATGCTTAACAAATTTGAAGCAGGCTCGTCTCGGCGTGTTTACGACATCGTTACAGGTGATGAGTCCTGGATTTATCAATACGACCCAGAAACCAAGCGCCAGTCGACTGTTTGGGTGTTTCAAAATGAGCCAACGCCTACCAACGTGAAGCGATCTAGAAGCGGGGGTAAGATTTTGATCGCTAGCTTTTTTAATTTGACTGGCCACTTGGTATCAATTCCCTTACGGGATCAAAGAAGCATTAATGCCGAATGGTATACTACCAAATGTTTGCCAGAAGTTTTCTCTGTTATAAGCAACAAGCGACCAAACACAGGGCTCCGCGGGCTACTGCTCCACCACGACAATGCACCTGCGCACACCGCACTCAAAACGAGGGACTTCCTGGACAGCACGCCAGTCAAACTCCTGGGTCACCCTCCTTACAGCCCTGATCTAGCACCGTGTGACTTCTTTTTATTCCCAAAAATAAAAAATCAGCTCAAAGGGATACAATTTTCGTCGCCGGAAGATGCGCTGGCTGCGTTCGAGCAGGCTGTAAACGAGGTGTCTGCGGCGGACTGGAAAAAGTGTTTTGAAAACTGGTTTAGGCGCATGAATCTTTGTATAGAGGCTGGTAAAAAGTACTTTGAAAAGATTTAATAAAAATATATGTACGTATAGAACAATTTTTTTTAGTTTCGCAAAACTTTCTGAGTGTCCCACGTAAAACCAATCCCTTGGAATAAAGTCGGTGTTGATCTATTTGATCTCAATTCAGACAAGTACATCATAGTCGTTGATTATTATTCACAATACGTCGAGATTTGTAAGCTAGTAGGTGGATCCACTAGTAAAATGGTCATTAGTCATTTAAAGTAAATTTTTTCCAGACATGGAATTCCCAATACTCTAATTTCAGATAATGGTCCCCCATTTAACTCAAAAGAGTTTCATAATTTTGCTTTAGATTGGCAAATACAACATGTCACATCAAGTCCCTATCTTCCACGGTCTAATGGTCTTGTAGAAAGAACCATAGGCACGGTTAAGAACATATTAAAAAAATGTCTTAGTGATAGTTCAGACCCTCATTTAGCATTATTACAGTACAGGAATACAACTAAAGAAGGCATGTATTCACCTGCACAATTACTTATGTCCAGGGCACTTAGAACTAAACTTCCAGTCTTAGAACAGACTCTGAAACCTAAATTACCTAACTACAGGTCTGTAACAAATAAAATTCAAATAAAAGATAAAAAATCACAGATTTATTATAATCAACATACAAAACCATTGTCTTCGTTAAACATAGGTGATAAAATATACTTTAAGAAACAGCCAGATAGTATATGGACACCAGGTACTATATCAGACATAGGTCCACAGCCCAGATCTTATAGTATAGTTTCCCCAGAAGGTACTTTCCGTCGTAATCGCCAACATATCTTCAAACCAAAACTTTCAGCCACTTTCTCTGCTCCAAATAGTAGTCCACTACAATTCCCATCAGTTCCACTTGATACAAGTTCACCGCCGTCTTCCAGTGCACAGCCGTCATCAACATCCAACCGTCAATCCCCTTGTTCAGCTAGTCCCGTCCAACAACCTGAAACAAAAACTAACACATCACATACACAGACACCAAATAGTCATACAAACCGTTCAGCAGTGACATATTCTTCATTCGGCAGAGCTATAATAAAGCCCCGAAGATTCTGTTAGTCATAAGTCTAGATTAAGTTCTTAATGTACTTAAGTTTAGTTTAAAACTATAGTTATTGTGTTAATGTTCAAACAAAGAAAAATCATTGATGATTTCTAACCTCATTTTGTTTGTTATTAGCTGTCAATGTCAAGTTAATTTGTCAGACGTCACTGTCATAGAACTGTCAATTGAAAATGTCAGTCAAGTCAACTTGATAAACGTTCCGTTTCATTCATAATATAAGTTGAAATTTGTTAATTATATAAAAAAAAAAAAAAGTGTATACTTACAATTTGCGTACATTTTCCGCTTCAAGCAATGTTTTCTTTTAATAAGGGAGATGTTACGTATCCGAACTTACAAAATAATATATTATGTATCTATGGTTCACTGTTCCTTCCGTTGTTGCCTTCCACCCGCTCGTCATGAATACACGTATAATTTAATACCAGAATCCAGTCGTCTTATTTCAAGTATAAACCCGTCCACGCACCATAACAGTTCTAAACTTTCTTCAGCGCGTAAGTCTTCAGAGTTCTGTCTTGGCTTGCCAGACACGCCCATGGACTCGATTGAGAACGACCTTTGCACCTCCTCTTGGATCTCTTGCAGTATACGTTCTGTTTCTATGACGTCACTATTGATAAACAATGAGGAGTGACGTATAGCAGAATCAGGTAAGTTGACATTAGGTACCCTTCCATGCAGGCACCAACCCAGGGGAGTCAGGGTGGCACAGGGTTCATCGGGTCTACCCACCCTCATTTCCAAAGGTAAGAGAAGGTGACAATTATCTTGCCCGATTAAAACTTGTGGTTGTAGTTGTGTTTTTGTGCATAAATTATGGCTGATGTCACATAGGTGCGTATAGTTTTCGGTATTTACTGTAGGCAAACTTTGAGGTAGGTTTAACTCTTTAACAATTCGCGAATCGATTGTAAACTAGCGATGGGCGTTGAATGAACGAACTAGTTAATTCGACCGTCGACGTACAATGAACGGTTCGACGGTTCACCGATAATCAACGAACTAGTTGAATTCGTAGACGGCTAAACTGAGACTCGACTACGTTCATGTCGACTTGTAACGCGACGACCGACGCGAGAACTTAGTTTGGTAGTACAAGTTCAATGTTCCGAAAAACTAACAACAACGGACGAACGTCGAGCAAATTAATATGAACTCTAACTCTAGACATAAAGAGTGTAAATTGCTATGAGCCGAATGCCATTTTGGAGTAAAAATGCATTGTTTTAAAAGGAAAAGGACGCCAATAGTTTCACGTGTGCAAAAGAGTAATGCGATTGACCGATCGAACGATGCGAGGTAAACCGGTTTGTACTTGTTTACATTCAATCCGAAATTGAAAGTTGTTGTCGAGACGTAGACGCCGCGCGTCGCGTCGTCTCATAGTTCATAAAGAACGTCTACTTAACATAGTTTACGTTATGAACTAGTCGATAAAATCAACTAGTTGATCGACTCGTCGATCAACGGCAATGGACGGTCTAGTTTCGTTAACGAAAAATACGTCGACGACCCATCTCTATTGTAAACATCTTGTTGTCAACACCGCTCAAGGTCATCTTTGCGCGCTGCACACTAGTTCGGTGTCGTTCCATGCGCCACACACACGAAGGCATTCCCGGCGGCCGCGCAGCCCCACTTTCTCCGCCAGCGAAGCGCTAACCAACGACACAGTCGAACCGTCGTCAAGCAATGCAGTTGTGCTCACACTTCCGTTGGGGCCGTGAATGTTTATAGGTACAATTTTCAACATTACGGAACAGCTGACATTAATATTTGTTATAGTTTCGGACGAAACTTCAGTATTGGGTGAAACTTCGGGTTGAGCCGCTGGCTCGGATTCACTGTTGTCTTGACGGGGCACATAATGTAATAATCGATGATGAGATTGTCCACAATTGATTACGTCACATCTGGGAGCTGTGAACGTGTCCCTACGATGATGCGCTAGTAAACACTGATAACAAATACCGTTTACCGCTTTACGTGCAACCATCTGTCCTTTCGTAGTGATTTCTTAAACTTTTTACACTCAGTTAATTTGTGACTAGGAGTACGACAATAACGACACTTTTCTTCACTTTGTCCATCTTGCAGTAAAACAGTTTGTATACGTATATTGTTCACATTATCACTTTGTTTACGTTTGAAATTGTCCGTTCTAGGTTGTAATAAAATAGCACTACTGGTTGATATTTTCACAGCTTCTTCGGTGAGGAAATCTGACAGCACATCTAGTCTAGGTTTTGGTGATGCAGCTGTGATAAACGAGTAAATATAGTCCGTCCACTTCGCGAGCAGGGTAGTAGGTAGCTTGAATAAAATAATGTTAGCTACTTCCATGCCTTGTAGGTATTCATGGCGGCCAAGGGCTCGTACCGCTGCGACGTAGTTTTTTATTTTGACAGAAAAGGTTACTATTTCTCGATGGTAATCTGTAGATAAGTTATTCATCTTTTTAATGTCTGACACGATGCGGGAAAGAATGACATCAACGTTTCCGAATTGCAGTTTCAGCGTGGAAAGTATGTCTGCCGATGAAGCACCACTGATAAGCAGGCCGTCTACGGCTTCTTGCGCGGCGCCGCGTAGGCATTTACGTAACCGCCAAAGGTTTTCTTTATCAGTGAAATTACAGATTTCTGTAGATTCCATGTAAGCTTGCTCGAAATGGAGCTTTTGGGTCGCCGCTGAAACTAGGGAGTTCTTTCGGTGTGCTGAGACGACTTATTAGTTTGGTATTTTGCTGGACGGCGGAGGACGCGACGAGTTCTTTGATTGCACTCGCAAGCTGTTGAACTGCTCCTCCTTCTATGTCAGCCGGGTTCATGTGCGACTTGTGTTCATCACTATCAAGTTTCTGGAGTTCTTGTTGACTATGTTCCATCGACTTTTCAATGTCACCCGCGCCGTTATTTTGTTCCGATGTTTCTGATGGTGGACTGTATTCTTCTTCGAGTTCTGCTAGGTCCGCCGCTAATTTTCTATCGATGACTTCCATTTCAATATGCGCCTTCGCCTGGGCTGCTTCTAGTTCGAGTCTCTTTTTCTGTGCTTGTAATGATTGTGATGACGACGGTTTCTTGGACTTAGCCGATTGTTCCTTACAGTTCTTACGTCCTCGTTCGTGTCCCCTGGAAACGTCCCAGTCCTGACCACTGTAACGGAGTGGCAGGCTGGGCACGGCCAAAGTGAACTGTGCGATCGTAGCGAATTTTAACTATCTTCTCGTGTACGATACCTGCGGAGAATATTATTTTATTTTACTATGTCTTCATCGAAACCTGCACGGGACGCCCTCGAGCATTTTGTGAAAAAAGGCTCATCTCAGGGCCAACCCAAAGGCCCTTCACAGGGCCAACGTGTCGCTTTTCAGCGTCGGAAGAAGGGCGGACCTTCTACGGAAGAAGAGCGGATGATTCAGACTCTGACAACGAGTCCGTTGTGTTGAGTGCCAGACCAATGGTGATCGATTCTCGATAACGATCGCGTTATCGAGTGATCAGTGATCAAAAAGAAAAAAGGTTAGATTCTGCGGGCGATCCTGGCCAGGTACCTGGAGGACAGAGGTCCTCCTGGTGGACAAGACGGCCAGGATCAGGCGTTACGGCGCGGGGTCCGGTGTTCCACAGGGGTCGGTGCTAGGGCCCCCCTTGTGGAACATCGGATTCGACTGGCTCCTGCGGGGCACCCTCCTCCAGGGCACGAGTGTCATCTGCTACGCGGATGACACTCTCCTAGTTGCCCGGGGGAGGGACTTCAGGGAGGCGGCCTGTCTGGCCTCAGCTGGCGGATCCTTGGTCGCAGGGAGGATCCGCCGGCTTGGTTTGAGGTTAGCGCTGAACAAGACCGAGGCCGTGTTTTTTCACGGACCTCGGCAGCGCTGCCCTCCTGACGCCCACATAGTCGTGGAGGGCGTCAGGATCGAGGTCGGGGCCCGGATGAAGTATCTGGGCCTCACGCCAGACAGCAGGTGGCGCTTCAGCCCACATTTCAGTGGGCTGTCGACGCACCTGCTGAAGGCCGTGGCTCCTGCCAAATTTGGGGGAGCCCAAGGCACGATGCCGGCGACTATATGCCGGCATCTTGCGGAGCATGGCCCTGTATGGGGCCCCCATATGGGCTGACACCCTCCACAGGAGGGAGAACGCGACTGCCATCCGCAGGCCCCAATGCACAGCGGGTGGCGAGGGCCTACCGGTCGGTAGGCTTCGCGGCGGTGTGCGCTCTGGCGGGCACTCCACCTTGGGAGTTAGAGGCTTGGGTGCTCGCCAGAGTATACGAATGGACGGCGCGGCGTAAGGCGCTCGGGGAGCGCCCCGCCGCGGAAGAGCGGGAAGCAGTGCGGCGGGAGGCGAGGGACGCCATCGTCCTCTATTGGACGGAGGAACTCGCTACCGCCACCTTTGGACGCCGGATGCTGGACGCACTCGGTCCAGTCTTGCAAGGCTGGCTCGAGCGGCCACATGGTTTCCTCTCGTTCCGTTTGGTGCAGGTGTTGTCCGGACATGGTTGTTTCGGAACGCACCTGCACCGGATCCGGAGGGAGGAACCGGCGTGCCATGAATGCGGAGCGGCAGAGGACACGGCGCAGCACACCCTCGAGGTGTGCCCAGCCTGGGCAGAGCTGCGCCGTGCCCTGAATAGTGTGATCGGGCAGGACCTCTCACTTCCCAGTGTGGTCAACTCCATGCTGGGGAGTGAGGAGGCCTGGGCAGCGGTTGCCTCTTTTTGCGAGGTCGTGATGTCGCAAAAGGAGGCGGCGGAGCGTGCGCGGGAGGATGATCTATATAATAGGTGGGGGAACCACCCCACAGTGCTTACGTCCCCGTCGTGTTCCCCGGAAACGTCCCAGTTCTGACAACCGTAATGGAGTGGCAGACTGGGAACGGCCAAAGTGCACTGTGCGATCGTAGCTATCAATTTGTTTTACTTGCGGAAACTGCGATCATTGCTGAGAGTATGCCTACCCCTGCGCGGGACGCCCTCGGGCATTTTATTAAGACAAAAGGCCCCCCAAAGGCCCTTCTCAGGGCCAACCCAAAGGCCCTTCTAAAGCCGGAAGAGCTAGACTCCGACAACGAGTCCGTTGTGTCGGTAGCCAGCTCCATGGAGGTCGAAGAAGGTCAATCTCAATAGCGGAAGCGGGCCTTCCTCAAGGAAGTAGAAGCCTAACAAGAAGGCAAAGGCCAAGAAGACGACGACGGCAGCGGACACCCAAGACGTGGGTCTCGGCGTTGATGAGATGCGCTGCAGGACTACGGTCACCGGCGCCCGCATCCTCGAAATGTTTTGGGGGAATCAAAGTAGCCGTGGTCGCCGAGCCCTACTTCGTCCCCACCAGGGATGACTGGGTCGGGGACGGCGAGGGTTTGGTGGCCATCGCCGCCCCGGCTGCAACTGGCGCCCCGCCCATTGGCCACGTGTCGAGGGGTAGGGGCTACGTACTGGTAGCCGTGTTGGGCCTTACAGTTATAGGGGTGTACTTCTCGCCTGGCTTTCGCCGACTTTGAGCAAATGCTCGTCGAGGTGGGAGCTCTGGTTAGGCAGGTCGCCCCTAGCCCCGTGCTAGTCGCTGGGGATTTCAACGCCAAATCTGTGGCGTAGGGATCCCCGGTGACGGATGCGCGGGGTGAGTGTCTGGAGGAGTTGGCGGCCTCTATGGGCTTGGCCGTCCTCAACACGGGGTCAGAGGACACGTGCGTGCGGCAACAGGGTAGGTCGATAGTCGACATATCTTTGGCATCGACTGCCCTGGCGCGCCGTGTCCTGGTTTGGAGGGTGGTGGTGGACGTGGAGACACTGTTGGACCACAGATATATCCGATTCGATCCCCACCGGCCCGCAAGGCTCCGCCCGGTCCCCGGTTGTTGGGGGCGGTCCGCGCTGGGTGCTGGGGCGGCTCGACAGAGAGGTCGCCAGAGAGGCCGCCATTATTGAGGACTGGGTGTCCGGGCCCGACATTGGCCTTAGGGAGATGGTCGACAGCGACGAGTCTTGGCAGGCGGTAGCGACCATCTGCGAAGAAGTAATGTCGCGGAAGGAGGTGGCGGAGCGGGACCGGGAAGACAACGTCGACTCGGCCCCGATGCGCCGCCGCAGACGCGGAAGGCGGCGTCTGGCTTTCATGAGAGCCTGTCTAGCAGGCATCGAGGACCAGCTCCTGCCAGTGAAACGCCTCCGGCTGCCGCTTGCGGCGGACAAGAGGCAAGGCGAACCGGGGCCGACCTCCCAGAGGGCGAACCCCCTTCTGGCTTCCACCATCCCGTCCCACCAGCAGGGGTGGACGAAGGTCGTCGGCAAGGGGGAGCGGAAGGGCAAGGCCGAAAAGACGGCAGAGGCCGTCCTTGCCGTCCCCGCACACCTCCCCTCCCAGCCAGTCTCAGTCGACTGTCAAGGGAAATGGGATAAGCTCCAACCCCAGCCGGCGCCAAGAGGAACCTTATTACTCCCAAGACCGCAGCCGTCGTGGTAGCGCTCACCGCGGAGGCTGCGGAGCAGGGGGACACTTACGCGTCCGTGATGATGTCGATGAATCGATAACATCGAAATGAAAAACAGGTAAATTTTTGTTCTTTATTAGTATTTATACACACCTAGACTGTAAACTATAGTAGTTTGTGAGATATTAGGCTTTTAACGGAAAAATTCGCCGCGACGGCTGGGCATTACGACTTCACTTTAAGGCGCCAGCCGGACACGTGAGTGGCTATTGTGATTTGGTTTCTCAGGCGTCTGCATACCTGTCTAAAATTAACGACCTTGTTAATGTTGTCCCGCATTAATGTTGCAAATAAGTCCGCTATTTTGGACATGACTCAACGCATAACGGCTATTGTTTCCTTGCTAGCCATAAAATCATCCGCCAACGAAACTAAATTAGCCAATACGGAACGCGAATAAGACAAAGTTAAACTTAATACCGGTGTCAACATTTCCAAGTCTGATGTCAGTAATATTTCATATGCTGATAAATAAAAACTTCGTTTACCCAAAATTGCACCAGTGGTCGACTCTCGCGCCAAACTTCCGTGTCTTGTGGCTTACCCCACGGATGAGCGATCAAATAATTACGCAACTTTTTCGGCTACTAAACAAGCGATCATGTAAGCCATAAAACGTAGTGATAGCTTTCAAATTGTAGAAGTTAAAAAAGCTGCAAAGTATGGCTTTGTGTTACGTGTCGCTAACGATTTTCAGATCAAAAAATTGCAATCGATCGATGCCATTAGGTCCGCTGGCTTTCGACTTGAGAAGCCAAAAGGCCGTAGGCCTCGCATTTTAGTTAAGGACGTCCCATCCTCAATGGAAGATACTGCATTTTTGCATGCATTATTCTGTCAAAACATTAAAGACGAGATGCCACTTAATGAAGACGACTTTATTAAATCAACCAAAATTATACGTAGGCGTTCGCTAGACAACGGCCGGAAATGGATAGGCATTGAACTAGAGTCCTCGGTCCGGAAACATTTGGTTTCAAATAAAGACAAATTATTTATTGATTGTGCGACTTGCCGTTTCATTGATGATATCGACGTGGTTCGTTGTGTCTATTGTCAACAGTTCGGTCATGTTAAGAAACACTGCACTAATAATTCACCTACCTGCACTAATTGTTGTGAGGCATATGACACCAAAGACTGCCCGCACAAGGATAATTCAAATTATACACCGTCGTGCGTAGCGTGTAAACGTTCTAAGAGACCGTATAACCATCCTTGTGGTTCCGTGAGAACCATTGCACCATTTATAAAATTAGGCTCGAACAACTTATCCTCGACACCAACTACTAAAATAATAGATAGATTAACCATAGGCCAATTAAATCTCTACAACGATAGGGTCGCAACTTCTGAACTAGACAAACTAACAATCGATTATAACTTAGATATAGTGCTTGTTCAAGAACAATATCAAAACGCGCGGTTACGTCACAAAGTAGTACAGTTGGATGGCAAAGCATGAGCCGGAATTTACGTGGCGCGTTCTTCGAACTTCACAGTAACGTCTTTGCGTAAACTTATGACACTCTATTGTGCCGTTGTGGAGGTCTCATCGTCTTCTTTTTAAGTTTACGTTGAGCTGCTACTTTCAATATTCAGACCGTGTTGCTCCTCATATACATAACCTCAGTCATGTCTTGCAGTCGCTCGCGGGCTGCAAAGTTATCGTTGGCGCTGATGTTAATGCGTCTTCGACTCTATGGTATGGCAAAGTTCGGTCTACGAATTATGAACGACACTGCGCTGCTGAAGATTTCATTGCTGAAATGAATCTGACTAATACCCCTGACGCACCACCAACTTTTTGCAGCCAAATGGGCGAATCTTGTATTGACGTCACAATTTCTAGTGCAGACGGTATAAATGTAAGGGTGCTAATTGGGAATTCTTTAGCTCGCTTCTTGCGTGTCACGCCAGACTTCACTTGTGATGGGCTGTCAGCTGAAGAAAGTGCTGAAATTATGTCAGACACCTTCACTTACTGTGCTGACATTGCCATTGGTCGTGGATCTGTGACCAATATACGTAGATGTGATTGGTGGTGTGACTACCTAACTGAACAGCGTAAAAGTTATCGCCGAGCGTGTAAACATCTTAACAAGTTTAAAAAACGTAAGGTCTCCTTTATTTCATGAGTTTAAAGCCAATCGATCAGTCTACCTCGCGTTTGTTCAGAACATTAAAGTAAATAATAAACATCACATCACATCATCAGCCTATTAATGTCCCCACTGCTGGGACACAGGCCTCCTCTCTTTGTGAGAGGGAATGGGCCATAATCCACCACGCGGGCCCAGTGCGGGTTGGTGGATGTCACATGTCTTCGAATTTTTGGTTCAAGGACATGCCGGTTTCCTCACGATGTTTTTCTTCACCGTTTTGAGAGCAGTGGTAAAGAAATAATTTACACAAAGTAAAGCGCCTGCCTGGGCTCGAACCCACGACCTACAACTTGTAAGTCGCGGCCGATACCACTGGGCCACCACTGCTCAAATAATAAACACACCACCAGTATTGAGGAAACAACTGAAGTTTTGCTGAATACTCTTATACCTGATGACTTACTTGCTAATGACAACGACTACCATCAACAGATCAGAGCGTGGGCAGCTGTACCACCTGAATCACCAGCGTCAGACATTCCATCCACTGACGAATTTATTAACGTTGTCAAGAGTTTACCACTCAACAAATCATCAGGTATTATAACTAATCAGGTATCAGGTATTATGTCGATGAAGGCGCTCATGAAGGGAGACCTCCCTATTTGCTATAAACGCAAATTGATGGACATGTGCATTCTCCCTATCCTTACATATGGAGCTCAAACCTGGTCTTTGACGGCGCAGCAGAGGTGCAGGCTTGAGCTTAACCAGCGAGCAATGGAGCGCAGCATTCTGGGAGTCCGATTAACGGACCGCATCAGAAACACTGCGCTGCGCTCCAAAACACAAATCGCCGACGTCACCCAAAAAGCAGCCATGTTAAAATGGGACTGGGCCGGACACATCTGCCGCATGCCAAACGGTTCATGAGCTAAATCAACCACAATGTGGGTCCCGGAAAATGTTAAGCGACACCGCGGCAGACCCAGGCGAAGATGGCGGGATGAACTCGATGCCTACCGACGAGGATTGGAAGAAAGAAGGGGAGGCCTTTGCCCTGCAGTGGGACAGAATAGACTGAAAAAAAAAAGGTATTATAAATAAAATATCTAATTAGGTGATTATAGAAGCGCGTAAATCAGCCGGTGATGTGATTTTAACCGTTTACAACCGTGGTATTGCGGAGGGCGTATTTCCTCGTATATGGCGACGCGGATTCATACGTAATATCCCGAAAAGTGGCCCATAACATTACTTCCATCTTTGGGAAAACTCCTGGAGCGCCTTAGGGTACCTACGCACTATGCGGTATACCGGAACGCGGTAAACCGTCCGGCTAACCGCAATCAAAAATTTGTACGATAAAGTAGTTTTTATGCGCACTGCGATGCGGCTGCCGGCCGACCGCTCCGGTCGTTCCGAGCGCTGCGGCCACAGACTACTTAGAGATAGCTGCGGCCCGACTGACGGCCAGCCGGACGGTTGCTATACACACTACGCGGATAGTGTGTAGTGTACAGCTTTAATTTAAGTTTTACCTTTGCGAGTGAATTAAAAAAAACTAGGTGACCAATTTCACTAATTTTTTATTTAAAAGTACTCATAAACAATACACATCGAAATAAAATTAAAATTCAGAGTCTACGCCGTATACATTTTTTTTTTATTTGTATTTGAATGTAAAATTTGGGTCTATTTTTAGTAAAACAATAAAAGTCGTTAAAAAAAACCACAGGGCATGAGGGGTGTTAAGGGGTCTGAAAGGCTAGCAGATGACCTCTTCAGTCGACTATTTCAATTTGTCACACAATGCACCAAACACCCTGTATATCGAAAACCAATAAGCATTAGCAAATCTTGTTTTTTTTGGTGTTTATTATTGATAGGCTCTCGTTTGACCATTATTTCACCTGATGGTAAGCGATGATGTGGTCGATGATGGTGCATGCTTGCCTAGAAGAAACCTATTCACTGTTGACTTAAAGACTCCCAGGTTGTAGCTATCAGGAAATACAGACTCCGGCAAGGAATTCCACTCCTTAGCTGTACGCACAATAAAAGTATTCCCAAAACGCTTTGTGCGTACGGGTGGAATGTTCACCTTACACCGATGACGCATCACCGTTCGTCTTGCAGTCCTATGATGGAACGGGCTAGGCGGAATCAAATTGTGCAGTACCATCGCCCATTCCCAGAAATGTAACCGGTAAAAACCGACAGGCTGGCAATTCGGCGACGATGTTCATGGTTCTGGAGCCTTGACTCGCCCAGTTGCTCATTGCCGATGAGCCTCTTGGCCAATTTTTCTATCGACTCAAGTGCATCAAGCTGGTATTTGGCAGATCCGTCCCAGAGATGAGAGCAGTACTCCATGCATGATCGAACTTGCGCTTGATACAAGTTAAGCAGCTTTTCTGGCGTGAAGTACCGTTACACCTTCGCAGGAATCCCCAGCTTTTTGGCAGCCAGAGCCTTTGCCTCAATGTATGGACCAAAATTGAAGGTCGATGTGAACGTAATGCCAAGAAGCTCAAGATGGTCCCTTAGTGGAACGGTCACACTCTGGAAAGAAGGAACTGTGTGGAATTGGTTCCTTTTTGTGGAAAAAAGGCACGCCTGGGTCTTAGCAGCATTGAAACTGACCAGATTGGCATCGCCCCATTCGGAGACTGCCTTCAAGGACAGGTATAAACGCTCAAACATGGCCTCCCGGTGAGACTGGATTTAGATCCGGCCCAGTAGCCCGTGCGTCAGACACGGCACGGCTCTCAACAACAGTGCTGTTTTAGCAGATCATTTATGTGGAGCAAGAGCAATGTTGCTGAGAGCACCGACCCCTGAGGAACCCCAGCATTAATATCAAGTTGGCCAGAGACGAGCATGTGCATAATTCCAGCTTCCTCATAAGTGTTAGAATAATTCTATCTATGCAAATATTTTAGGCATAATAGCAGCAATCAAAGTTCCGAGTCTTAATTTAGCTGCCACAAAAACTTCGTTAATATGAGTCGTTTAGTATGTTTTAGCTGGAGTGACGTCACCCCAGCTTCCTCATTTCAATACAGGCAAACCACTGTCCCGTCCGTCCGTCGTTGTGCCTGGAAGGCCTCCCACCTTGTGAGATTATGACCTGGTGAAGGCTGTGGGGATCCGCTGGATGCGGATGTATTCATATGCATAGGCTAGCACAAAAAAAATAATGTGTGCAAATATTTTCAACAATAAATTAATATAAACTATACATGCGTGTCTGTATTAATCATTGAGGAGTGCTTTGGAGTGTGCTATTCGGGAGTATCCCTACATGCCACCCGAACTTAGGCCACGATTACCTCGTTTGCCCATGCATAACAAAAATAGGGCGCTGGTGGCTGTTCTGGATTCGCAGTTGTCAAACTATTTTGATGACTGCGAAGACCTCACTGATACACATTCGATCATGTACTGCGCGGCTGTAGCGGCATGTCGTGTAGCTCACGTCAAATTTGTAGATGACAGAGCTACACGACCGAAACCAGCCGTACCGGCTTGGCAGTGCAGGATCGAACGTCGTATTGGTGGGGCCAGAGCACTCATCGGCAAACTAATTTGTTTCAGGGAGGGCAATAATCGCCCAAGAGTGATGCGCTTTGTGAGACGGGCATTTTCGGGGACTGATGTCAGCCCCCGAGACTATATATCCCGTGTCACAGAGCGCATCGACTTCCTGAAACAAAGTGTTTGCATGGGCAAACCGTATTCGTAGGTATAGGCGGAGAGTGGAGCGATACACCCAGAATCGCACATTCCAAAGTAATGAAAGGTGGGTTTATCGGGCTTGGAAGCGACCCAACCAAGGTGTGACTGATACGCGCCTGCCGGATGATGATGCCATGTGTTCATTCTGGCGCAGCATCTGGTCGGTGCCTGTCAGTCACACCGAAGGTGAATGGACTCGGGAGGTCGAACGAGCGTGCGATGCAATACAAGAAATGGGGGCTATCACGATCAGCCCCCAAGATGTAGCCCGTGCAGTCCGTCCGTTGCCAAACTGGAAATCTCCAGGGCCGGACGGGCTGCACAACTTCTGGATAAAGTGGCTACAAAGGTCGCACGCTCGTTTGGCATCTCAGTACCAGGCAGCCTTAGAGTCTGGTTCGCTACTCAAGTTCCTTACAACAGGAATAACCCACCTGCTCCACAAGTCTGATAGCACCGCGGAACCCAAAAATTATAGACCTATTACATGTTTACCAACGGTCTATAAGGTTCTTACATCCATTTTGAGAGTTAAAATTAATAAACACGTCGACGATAACTCGATCATGTCGGTCACTCAGAATGGATGTAGGAACGGGTCCCGCGGTACTAAGGAGCTACTCCTTTTAGATATGGCCATTAGCCAACAGGTTCGGCGTTCCCGAAAGGATCTGTCGACATGTTGGATAGATTATAAGAAGGCCTATGACTCGGTGCCTCATACATGGCTCATGAGGGTGCTAGAATTGTATAAAATAGATACAACTCTACGCACCTTCCTGATGTCGTGTATGGGGCAGTGGAGCACAGTCCTTCGCTATCCAGGATGTCGAAATATCCAGAGGAATAGCGAACCTGTAAGGATAGAGCGAGGTATATTTCAGGGCGATAGTTTGAGCCCACTTTGGTTTTGCCTGGCCCTGAATCCTCTAAGCATGCTGCTGGAGAATTCAGGACTAGGCTATCGGTTGAAGAGAGGTGGTCAGGTTATATCTCACCTCCTTTACATGGATGACCTGAAGCTGTTTGCCCCCAGCAATCTTCAGTTGATGGAGCTACTGAAGGTAACTGAAACTTTTAGTAGCGCCATCAGGATGGAGTTTGGTGTGGACAAATGTGCGGTCATGCATGTAAAGCGAGGGGAGATTTTGGAATCCGTGGGAATACAACTTGCGGATTCTATAAGCCTAAGATCCCTCTCTCCAAACGAAACCTATAAGTATTTGGGTATGTCGTTAGGTATCAGCACTACTGACATGAAGCAATCGTTGAGGGAACGCTTCTTTGGCCGCCTGAAGAAGGTACTACCGGAAATACATTGTGAAGGACGGCACAGTTGACATCTGTCGGGCATGTCACCGGCCGGGGGCATCTATCCGTCACATTATCTCCGGTTGTTCTAGTCTGGCTAACGGAGACTACTTGCATAGACACAACCTTGTAGCCAGGATTATCCATCAGAAACTTGCTCTTAAATACAATCTTGTGGAATCAGAAGTGCCTTACTATAAGTATGTGCCCGACCCAGTTCTCGAAAATGGCAATGTCACATTGTATTGGGATCGGTCTATCATCACTGACAGGACTATTGTTGCCAATAAGCCTGACATAGTGGTGATAGACCGACTAGAGCGTCGCGCAATGATTGTTGATATAGCGGTCCCCCATGACGAGAACCTCGTGAAGGCTGAGAGAGATAAGAAAAGCAAGTATCTTGATCTGGCTCGCGAGGTAGTCGACATGTGGGATGTGAATATAGCAGTCATTGTGCCGATAGTCGTGACGGCCAATGGCATAATAGCCAAGAGCCTCGACGAACATCTGAGGAGGCTCTCGTTGGGCAGCTGGATCAAGGGCTTGATCCAGAAAGCGGTACTCCTGGACACGGCGCGTATCGTTAGGAGGTTCCTCTCTCAGGAGCCCTGACCACCGGTAGCTTGGACCCTGTTCCCGATACCGGTGGGCTACTATTTTTGTATTTTTAAATATTTTTTTATTTTATTTTTTATAGAATAATATTTAAAAATGTAAAAATATGTATATATAAAATGAATAAATGAATAAATGGAATAATAATAAATCATTTTATTTCGGACAACTATGAGATCCATAAATTGTTAGTAACAGGTTTGCACTTAAACACTATTGTTAGTAAATTAACTACAGACAAATTAATGAGAGAAACATCAGCTTTAACACGAAATACTTAGGTATATTATGTCTTCTCACCAATTGCCTCACTATGGTGGAGGACGTATCGGCCGCCACAGCTTTCAGGATGCTATTGCGACTGCCTCTTATTCTACTCAGGAGCGAGGCTGTTTTCTTGCGGATGATAGCATGAAAGCTATCAGTATGGGCTACCGCAAACATTTCTGAGGCACTGCAAAAACGAGGCAATCGCAACAGCATCCTAAAAACATTATTATATTGGACGCACAGAACATCCAGCGATCTTTTCGAATAGTTGACCCAAAGACTACCGGTGTAAAAACTCCGACAATATGCTTTAAAAACCCGGCTGCTTCAAAAGCGAACTAAAAAGTCGTAAACAAGGAAAAAATCATGCTGTGCAGGCGGAGGATACACCAGATTTTGGTCAGCCAGCCCGCGAATATGTATCGCTTTTGAAGCAGCCGGGTTTTTTGATTTTTTGTATTAAGTTTTTTTATTTTTAACTTTTTAGTTAGTTTTTTTTCGAATTAGATACATTTACACATATAAGTGTTATATATTTTTGAAATCACCTCTTAAAACGCTTTATTTTGATACCCCACAAAATGGGATTGGAAGAAAAAAAAAATTTGGGCCCCCACAATATGGCACCCAAAATCTGCCATTTTTCTATTATCCAATTTTAATGTAGCCTATGACACTCGCAGGGTTAAGACGCATCGATTGGCGTATGAATCATCAAAATCGGCCAACGCGTTTGGTCTCTGGAACGCCATATAGGAACAAACATACATACATACATACTTACATACATACATACATAGACTGATAAACACATTACCCTCCTTCGGCAGTCGGGTAAAAAGCGTTATCTTTACTTGGTCAGTACACCGGGCAAATCTTCGTGCCAACATATTACCCCTGACCGCCAGAGCTCAACGCTCCCGTTCAATATCAACATGGTCACTGAAGTCGTCGGTAAAGAAATGCCCAAGATATTTGAACTTTTTCACTCTACGTATTGGTGTTCCGTTTATGGAAAGTTCGAGTGTACTATCCCTGCACTTACCAGCGACCCCAAAGACCATGTATTCACACTTTTTGGCATTATATATCAGTCCATGTGCAGCAGCGAAGGTCTCACATACCTTAAGCAACTCTAGGATCGCTCCCGGCGACGGCCCCAGCAGCACCATGTCATCCGTATAGCTGACGTTGTTGCAACTAACACCATTAACCCTGCATCCGACACGCATGCTGCTAAGCTCGACAATGAGGTCATTAACATATAGGTTGAAGAGCCGGGGAGACGAAAGACCACCCTGCCTCACCACGCCGCACTCCAACCCATATGACTCCGAGAGTGCATTGGACCATACTGCAGTACACTGAGCAGTTCCTCCGGTATACCCGTACTCCTCAACCTGCTCCAAAGCACGTCGTAAGAAACGAGATCAAACGCCTTGGAGAGGTCAAGGAAGCATGCGTACACCGGTGTCTTACGGTCAGTGTAGTATTTAACGGCATGCTTGACACCCAGGATGGCGCTTTCGGTCGATAGTCCAGGACAAAACCCAAACTGTGCATCGTGCAACTTAATATATTGGGCCAAGTAAGAGTCAAGCATGCTGTCGAACACTTTAGCCATAACAGTTGCAAGAGAGATTGGGCGGTAGTTGCTTATGTCCGAGATGTCTCCTGTCCTATTCTTCACGATGGGCACAATAATGGTCTTAATTAAGTCATCCGGCAGATACGAATGGCTAAGACACATTGTTCCGTATGATGCCGGACGTTAAGAATTTCACCATCCCATGTCTTCCCGTGGGTGTCGTAAAAGGCGACTAAGGGACAAACCAGAGAATGGGCAGCAGCGTTCTCTGTGCTCCTATAACAACCATACTGCGATCGCCAACCCGCCTGCCAAGCGTGGCGATTATGGCAAAACCCCCCCTATGAATAGCACAAATAAAAAATGGCCCCTAGTGCCCAGCAGCCTGCCTACCCTCGACTACGGTAGCGGTCGAGGTTACGGCATGGCAAGGGGTGCTAAGAATCTCCGGACGAGATCCGGCTACCCCAACAATCACCGACGACTGGACCTGGCAACGTACAACACGCGCACACTTCGGACCGACGAGAAGATCACCGAGCTCGAAGAGGAATTGAGCAGGTTGCGATGGAGTATTATAGGGTTATCTGAAGTCCGAAGAGAGGGGGAGGACTCGATAATCCTCAAATCCGGTAACCTGCTCTATTTCCGAGAGGGTGACCGGCAGTCCCAGGGTGGTATCGGGTTTATCGTCCACAAGTCCCTCGTGAACAACGTGGTGAAGATCGAGAGTGTGTCGACCAGGGTGGCGTACCTTATACTCAGAATATCCTCTAGATATTCGCTGATGGTCATACAGGTCTACGCCCCAACCTCGGCACACCCCGACGACGAGGTAGAGACCATGTATGAGGATATCTCCAGAGCCATGCATGGTTTCAAAACTCACTTCACCGTTGTCATGGGGGACTTCAACGCGAAACTGGGCAAACGAGACGAGGATGAGCTGCAAGTGGGGCAATTTGGAGTTGGACGACGGAACCACCGGGGTCACCTACTGGCCAGTTTTATGGAGAAGGAGGGCCTCTATATGATGAACACCTTCTTCAAAAAGCGTGAACACAGGAAGTGGACCTGGCAGAGCTCCGATGGTGCAACAAAAAATGAGATCGACTTCATCATGTCAACCAAGAAGCAAATGTTCAATGATGTCTCTGTGATCAATTCGGTAAATACCGGGAGCGATCACCGCATGGTAAGAGGCACATTGAACATTAATATTAAGCTTGAAAGGTCTCGACTGATGAAGTCCACGCTCCGTCCAGCACAGGTCCAGGTCCAAAACCCCGAGAGCTTTCAGCTCGAACTCCAGAATCGTTTCGAGTGCCTAGGGAGCTCCGTGGAAGAATACAGCGACGGGTTCGTGGAAGCTGTCCATACGGTCGGGTCTAAGTTTTTCAAGACCCGTCGTACAGATAGAAACAAAAAGCTCTCTGATCATACCCTCAAGCTTATGAAGGAGAGGCGTGAGATGATCCTGCAGTCTTCAGATGAGGCGTGCAAATACCGGCAGATCAATAGACAGATCTCTAAATCCTTGAAAAGAGACCTCCGCCGCTTTAATACCGAGCGTATTAAAGACGCGATTGAGCGAAATAAAGGCTCCAAGGTTTTTTCAAGGGATCTGGCTATTGGGCAGAGCCAGCTCACGAAACTGAAGACCGATGATGGCAGGATTGTATCCGCCAAACCGGAGCTTCTGAGGGAGATCGAGAGTTTCTATGGGCAGTTGTACACGTCAACCAGTAAACCCGTTGCGAATCTAGCAAACGACCCAAGAGCTAGATTGACCCGGCACTATACCGAAGACATCCCGGACGTCAGCCTGTACGAGATTAGGATGGCTCTGAAACAGCTTAAAAACAACAAGGCACCGGGTGATGACGGCATTACGGCCGAACTCCTGAAGGCGGGTGGAAAACCAATACTTAAGGCCCTTCAGAAGCTTTTTGATTCCGTCATACTCGAGGGCAAAACGGTGCAGGGGTGTGGTGGTACTCTTCTTCAAGAAGGGCGACAATGCTCGGACTATAGGCCCATCTCGCTTCTTAGCCATGTTTACAAGTTGTTTTCAAGAGTCATCACGAATCGTCTCGCGCGCAGGTTTGACGATTTCCAGCCTCCCGAACAAGCCGGATGCCGAAAAGGCTTTAGCACCGTAGACCACATACATACGCTGCGGCAGGTTATACAGAAGACCGAAGAGTATAACCTGCCTCTCTGTTTAGCGTTTGTGGACTACGAGAAAGCCTTCGATTCGATCGAGACTTGGGCTGTACTGCAGTCTCTCCAACGGTGCCAGATCGACTACCGGTACATTGAGGTGTTGAAGTGTCTGTACAAAAGCGCCACCATGTCAGTCCGTCTTCAGGATCAGACCTCGAAACCAATCCTTCTCCAGCGCGGCGTAAGACAGGGAGACGTCATTTCTCCGAAACTGTTCACTGCTGCGCTGGAGGACGTCTTCAAGGTTCTGGACTGGAAGGGGCTTGGCATCAACGTTAATGGCGAGTACATCACTCACCTTCGGTTTGCCGACGACATAGTGGTCATAGCTGAGACCATGGAGAGCCTCAGTAAAATGCTCGATGACCTTAGTAGAGCTTCCGAAAGAGTGGGTCTTAAAATGAACATGGACAAAACCAAGGTCATGGTGAACGCCCATGTAACACCCAATCCTATCAAGATCGGAGACTCTACACTCGAAGTTGTAGACGATTATGTTTACTTGGGACAAACGGTCCAGTTGGTTAGGTCCAACTTCGAGAAAGAGGTCAACCGTCGAATCCGACTCGGCTGGGCGGCGTTCGGGAAGTTGCGTGGTATCTTCTCGTCCAATTTACCGCAGTGTCTCAAGACAAAAGTCTATGACCAGTGTGTGTTGCCAGTGATCACCTATGGGACCGAGACGTGATCATTCTTCATTTGCGTTTTCGATTCATCCTTGCGTGATCACGTCAGAAATGATGATATCCGCAGGAGAACCAAAGTTACCGACATAGCCCGAAGAATTGCCAAACTTAAGTGGCAGTGGGCAGGGCACATTGCTCGCAGAACGGATGGCCGATGGGGCCGAAAAGTTCTGGAATGGCGACCGCGAACTGGAAGACGATACGTTGGAAGGCCTCCCACTAGGTGGACCGATGACCTGGTTAAGGTTGCGGGCAGGCGCTGGATGCGAAACGCACGGGATCGGTCAATGTGGCGACGCCTGGGGGAGGCGTCCAGCAGTGGACGTCTTTCGGCTGAAATGATGATGATGATGAAGACACATCGTATAGAACAAGGACAGTACCCTCGGCATATGTGAGCCTGCATATTTTAAATGTTCTATGCTAAGTCCATCATGCCCAGGGGATTTGCCCCTACTCATACGACTTATCACCGACCTCACTTGCTTCGTGGTGAAGCGTAGCAGCGGCTCCTGCCCCTGGACATGAGAAACAAAGCCGATTCCTGACACTGAGGGGCCCAGTGGAGACCTTACTTTGAAATGGTCCCTAAATAAGTTAGCAATGTCCCCATGCTCAGTAACACCCCCCACCTCAGCCGCAAGACCAGCCTTAGCCTCCAGCTTACCCGTGGACTTGCAAAATTCTCAAAAATTATTAGTAGCTCGTTGTTCTGCTAATACGTCCATTTTAATTTGATCCTGCCTATTTTGACAGTAACTAAGCTGGCTTTTGAAAATTTTACGCGCATCGTACATTTGATAGTAAACATTTCCAGAGGTAGGTCGGTCGGCCAAAACCCAAAGCTGGAATCTAAGCCTGGCCTCTAGGTGAGCGTCTCGAACATGTTTGTTCCTCCCACATAACGGACTACCCCGCTTAGGTCTCCTGTGTGCTTCATAAGATTCCCTCGCCGCGCCACAAAGGATATCTACAATATTCTTGTACAACTTATCAAGAACAAGTTTGTGATCATCCAAGCTGCATGACCCATGACTGCACACCTCAAACTCCTGTGGGAAGTCTACCTCCCGCAGTTTATTAGAGCACATGTCATGGTAACTTTCAATCTCAAGACTTATTCCTGACGCCCCACATAACAGCACTGCGGGGTGCAGCCCAGCAGCCTAATTGCATAAGTAAATTCGGCAACGGAAACAATCTGGTTCTTTCCCAAAAACACACACATAAAGTTGAATCTTTATTCAACTTTTTTGTGTATGTGTGTGTTTTTGGGAAAGAACCAGATTGTTTCCTTTGCCGAATTCACTTGCACAATTAGGCTGCCGGTCAATAACTTTGGCTTAACTCCTTCCAAGTAAAATGTAACATACATAGGTAAGTGATCAGACACATAAACATCTTCGTCAATACCTACACTAACAATTGTCTGCCAGGCTGACGAAGAGACCACACAATGATCTAACCACCTCCTACAGCCGTGAGCCTCGCTAATGAAGGTGTAATAATTTAGATCACATCCTAACTTCTTTGTATCAGCACAGACCCAGGATTGATCGTTACAAAAACTTAACAGTTCAACATAAAATAATTCATCCGGATGTGCATTAAAATCACCCATACATATGTTTTCAACATCATACGACGCAATTATTGCACTAATCTCACTTAAAACCTCAGTAAACAAAGGCAGGTTATCCGGTGAGTTTGTAGGCATATAAACGGAAAACACAACAATAGTGCGACTACCCGAGACAGCTTTAATGGCCACTAACCGAGAGCTATTACAGGTTATTACCGATACAGACTCAAAAACACCCTTTCTCCAGAGAATGGCCACTCCTCCGTACGGCCGTCCCCTTAGGAGCCCTTCTGAAGTATCTACAGCAGACTTACCAGTGAATTCAAATTCTGGACTTATTGTTCCTAACATTGGGATATCATGAGGTAAATGTATTGCTTTACCTTTGCCAGTAACGACTGCCGGATATAGCGACGAAATTAGAATGGTCCCTTTATCGTCGTTATAACCGAAATCCACAGTACATTAAACAAAAAAAAACTCAACCCCGCAAGTCCCGCGGGGTTGATGATTTCAATCCGATCGGATCGCGATTTTGATACGTAATTGGATTCCCTAGTCTGCACCATGCGTTACTTTTAAGAAGACGTCCTCAAAGAACTTTTTGAGGCCAAGGTCTTTTGGGCAGTATTCACACACACTGCAACAGGGTAGACAAAGTGGTAGGCTCATCGACATCTATAAAATACTCAAGAGTATCTACTATAATGTGCCTAGCCTGTCTTGAAGGCTAGGCACATCATAGTAGCCCTTTACACTGAATGCCATTACACAGTTGCGAGTACGTACCCTCAATCTATGGGGTAATTCATCAAGGAAGAATCTTTTGAAGCAATTGCTGCCTAACCGAGATGTAACAGCAAAAATAGGATCCCAGAAAGTGTTGCGACAGCTCCCACACTGAACTGTTTCAAGAACAGATTGGACAGATTAATATCTCAAAGCTTTCTGAAACACACGCATCAGCTAAGTAGCTGCTAGTGTGTCTAACCAATAATAATATTAATACTAGTGTAGTACTCACGTACTCTAATCAACGATACTACACCACTTGATGGGGTAGGTCAATATTATTTCTCGTTTCTCTTTAGAATATTAATATAATAATGAATGTTTTTAAGGAGACCCATACAGATGGGACCCCTTAAAAACATTTAAAAATATTTTTTGACACTTTGGCTTTGGGTGACGTGAGTGACAGCAATAGGGTTCTGTTTGGAACCTTTGGGTACCTACGGACCCTAAAAAACGTAAGGAGAATCCTCATTTTTAACAAAATACTTTTCTTTTTTCCAATGACACTTTGGCTTTGGGTGACGTGAGTGACAGCAATAGGGTTCTGTTTGGAACCTTTGGGTACCTACGGACCCAAAAAACTTAAGGAGAATCCTCATTTTTAACAAAATACTTTTCTTTTTTCCAATACATAGCTTCAACTACTACAACTTTTCCGACCACTATTTTTGATTGTATTTCTTCAATATATTTCGCAGGTTCAACAATACAACAGAGTAGACCAACAACATTTTGAGACAACACAATCGAGCAAGACTGTTTTCAACAACAAAAAAAAAGTTAAATCAAAAAATACGCGCGAGCTGGCTGACCAAAACCAGATGTATCCTCCTCCTGCACAGCATGATTTTTTCCTTGTTTACGACTTTTTAGTTCACTTTTGAAGCAGTCGGGTTTTTGATTTTTTGATTGAACATTAAGTGTTATATATTCTTGAAATCACCTCTTAAAACCCTTTATTTTGATACACCATACGATGGGTCTGGAAGAAAAAAATTTTGGGCCCCCACAATAAGGCGCCCAAAATCCGCCATTTTTCTATTGTCCAATTTTAATGTAGCCCATGACACTCGCAGGGTTAAGACGAATCGATTGACGTATGAATCATCAAAATCGGCCAAAGCGTTTGGTCTCTGGAACGCCATATAGGAACAAATATACATACATACGTATATATATACATACATACATACATACGTAGACTGATAAACACATTACCCTCCTTCGGCAGTCGGGTAAAAAGAGCATCGCAATAATAGTCATCACATCCAGGAATAGACATTTTTGAGAGCAACAATAATTTACAAAATAATTTTAAAGAAAATATCTGTGTAAAGACACAGTTATCTACTTTAAATAAAATATACCACCATACCACAGATGAGCATCGCAATAATAGTCATCACATCCAGGAAGACATTTTTGAGGGCAACAATAATTTACAAATTAATTTTAAAGAAAATATCTGTGTAAAGACACAGTTATCTAGTTTAAATAAAATATACCACCATACCACAGATGAGCATCGCAATAATAGTCATACATCCAGGAATAGACATTTTTGCGAGCAACAATAATTTACAAATTAATTTTAAAGAAAATATCTGTGTAAAGACACAGTTATCTACTTTAAGTAAAATATACCACCATACCAGTTATCTACTTTAAATAAAATATACCACCATACCACAGATATCTACTTTTTTGGATTAATTAAAGAATTACTCCAAAAAAGTGAAGACATTCATTCTGTTTGCCAAACTGAAAATTGTTTGATGTTATTAGGAACCGGGAAGATATAATTTCCAAATGGTTGTTTTCAAAAAGATATCTTTGAAAGTACTGATACATATTGAAAATTATTTCACAGATACATATTGAGTTATACAATACAAATCTCTGAGAGTTCCAAAAGCTTCTTTTTTATTCCAGAAGATGTGACGTCTCCACAGGAACCGTGCCATATTGAGCTTTAAAAACTGCCAAGACTATGGAATTTTTTTATTGTAAAATACATAACATCGGTAAGTAAATTTGTTCTTTGTGTGTGAAAAAGTGGCACACTTGGGTTTTCATACAGATGGAGGGACTTGCTTTCCCAGTTAGATTTATTTCTATGGGATCAAGTCACGGGAAACAGCTAGCTGAGAATAATCAGATAGAATTGAGATAAACATCAATTGATTCTGTAAAGCCCAGTTTTTTGATCCACAGTTGTTTAAAATTTTCGGTAAAACGCAATTTTTCATCAATTGTTAGACTAACAAATGGCCATATAATGAACTAACATTTTTGACCATTTGTAAGGTAAACAATTGACAAAAAAATAATAAAAAAAATACCGATATATAAAACTATTGGTTAAGTTAACTATGGATCAAAACAATGGGCCAGTAAATTTATTGTATAAGGTTATATAGCTTCTAAACTAGCTACAGCCATTTTGAAAGCACCCTCTCTTGTAGTATTGCCACCAATGAATCCATTGCTGTGGCAGAATATGCAGCCCTCTATTCCTGCTTCTTCACTCAGTATTTCATCTCTTACTCCCCACCAATTTCTGTGTAGAGGTTTCCTGAAAATTATGATATACTTAATAAAACATTTATTTTTTTACATAACTGCCCAAGAAGATGAGTGCTATGTTTCCGCCATAGGAGCCACTAATAGCCTTCTATGAGAGCCTGGGTGGAGGCAACAGCTCATGAAGCAACAACAGTTGATGGCCTTTCTTGAGGAGCTAGGGTGAACCTCACCAATTTACCATCTGAACGCAAAATATGCGCTAGGACGCGAATTTGCAACCCATTACTATCTTACTACTATTATTAAGACGGTACCCTGACCAAAAAATCGGCATGAGATATGAGCATTCCTATTGGTCTAGCGGCACCGGCGGCGCATGAATTACAGTAGTGAATACGCCCAGATTTTAGAATAAAATCTTTATAAAATCGAATTTTGGTCTTTTGAAAAAAATAATTCTACAAAAATGTTCGTTATTAAATTGTCTATCCATTAGTGTTAGTACAAAAAATAATTAATGAACACTTTACGAGGAGATGCATAATATCAATAATTATTCCTCATATTTATGTTTTTTTGGAATGAGATTAGTGAAATATATACAACATTTAAAAAAAAACTAAATCTACCATTTTAGAATCAATATTATGTAGAAATTTAATGTATTTTTATTAATTGATATTTCTTTTTAAATAACGAGTAGATAGCTCCTAAAAACAGCACAAAAAACGGCTTGCGCGGCGTTTTGCTCGGGGTACCGCCTTAATGTGAAAGTTTGGATGGATCGATGTTTAATACTCAAACACGACAGAACAGCTAAATGGATCTCGATGATATTTGACACAGATAGATTATAGTCTGGAATAACTAGGGTACTATAAACTAAGTTGCGGGCAACAACTAGTTAATATAATATTGAAACCACAAACCTAATAAGCGTCATTTACTTTCATTCAATTAAAGCAGCTGATAATGGGCCCATAGCCAATCCAGTGTTATAAGATTCACTCTTTTATTAATTGCATGATTAACATACAAATAAAAAATTAAATCATTACCTTATTTAGGAAGAAAAGATAATGATTTTATTTGTCTGTAATCCTTTACAAAGGAAAACAATGTTCATATTTTCAATTAATCAATGCAGTCACCATCTTAACTGAATTAAAAGCTATGAACTTAGCAAAAACAGGAACAGTATGAGATACCACTCTGTCTGATAGCCAAAAACCACAAGTCAAAAAAATTAAATAGATACCACCTTAGCATAGTACCTATTTTTTTCTAAAGATATATCTTATTAATAATATTAATGTAGGTAACTTACCTAGTTACAAAACTGGTAGGATTAACTGGAACCGCTTGCACTCTCCATGAGTTTGGTTTATCATTAAACAGTACAAATTTAATTTCATGCCCAATGTTCATTTCTTCTTCTAAATCAAACAAGTGTTCTTTCCAAGGAAACCTCTCGGTAAACTCGACAATCTGTCCAGATTTGTGAATTTCGAATCTCTTTTCTAATGCGGACCTAACATACTCCCTTGCAGGAAGCCACACAGATATGAAATAGTTGACAGTGTATATAAACTCTTCACTTACAAGTACCATTGCTTTGCCAAATACCTCATCTAAATTGATATCTTGATTTGAGTTCCATTCTGGGTTTAATCGTCCAACTCGACTGCTCAAATTTGTGCGTATTTTGTATCTCGGTTCTTCTCCAGCTATGGGAATACCATTATCTATAGCATCAATTTCTTCAATGAAATTTTGGTAGACTTTCTTGTAAATTACAGTAAGATCTGTAGGGTTGAGAGAAACATTTTTTGGGACAAGCTGTTGTATGACTTCTTCACCGTAGTAAGTGTAGATGAGGCCCGCAGAACTTAATCTGAGGAAAGAAAATAATGAAAGTTATTAAAAATCACTTTAATACATTTTACTTGTGTTGATGATATGATATCCACCAAACCGCACTGGGCCCGCATAGTGGATTACGGCCCATACCCTTTCTCAGAGAGGAGGCCAGTGTCCCAGCAGTGGGAACATTAATAGGATGATAATGATACTGATGATATGTTAATAATCCCCCCATAGAAGAAGAAAGTACCAAAAAACAAAAGAAACTAGGAAATTTATAACAAAGAAAAACATCTTATTGCAGATATGGATTTCGAGTAAGCAAAATAATTTTTCCTCTAAAAGTATAATAAAATTCAAGGGACTAAGTACTTAATTACTACATCGCTAAAAAGAAAAAGTCATTACAACAGAGGTTGTTATAAAAGAAATCAATTGTAGTGTTACTCCATAATGCTCAACATGTTCACAAAATTGAAAATTTTCTTTCAAATCAAATGATAATCTGATGAATTAAGTTCACTAGTATAGGTACCCTCTATGTTGCAAACATTTTAACTGTAAATCTGTACTGGAAATAAGAGCAATACGTACTTGATTTTAAACTTGTCTCCAATTTCTGGTTTCAATGAGCTCAGGGTTTCATTAAACTCCCTCTGATGATGATCATAGCGCTTCTTCCCATGGTCAAAGACTGCTCCTACATCAACTACGATGTCACATTCGTTGAGCCTGGCTGTATCCCGGGTTCTAACAATGAAAGCATCTTTGTATTGGGGTAGAAGCTTGAGCATGTAGCACGCAAGGACTTCATCGCAGTGAAAGACACCATTGTGAGTTCCAATCTGAAATAAAAAAATATATGTTCAGGTTCATGATGATATTCAATGAAGAACGTCAGATACCAACACCTTAGGCATAGCCCTAAGTGAACCAATTAACATAAAAATGTTCAAACCCACCACATATGGGACTTTAAGTGAAAGCAATTTTGAGAAGCAGATTTTTCACTGGATGAATGGATCTCAGCAGTCAATATCCACACAAAAAATCTGTTTAAGGTTTACAACTAAGGTTGCCAGATGGTCTTGATTCGCCTGACATTTTAAATGATCTCCAGACTCCTGACAAAACTCAAAATCTTCAGACAAGCAAGTTCTCGGAAAGTTCTTTCTTTCAGATTATTTGTGTTATCAGTTCCAGGGGCTGTAAGCAATGCTTACTATGAAAGGATGTTTAGTTTGCTATATAATTTATATACCAAAGAGAGAGAAATTGTATGGTTAGTAATCATACTGCACTTTGACATAAATTATTTGATTTGTAAATCTTTTCCAAATATTATTAAAGGATCTAAATTGGAAGACTCAGTATAGTGCAATGCCAAGTAAACCTATTAACCTCTTGTATGCCGGAACGCAGATCTAAGCGAGACACAATGGCTTTTTCATTGTGTCTCGAATGCAGGCATACAAGGGGTTAATATAAAGTAAAACTTTTCTGTTCACATTTTTATTTTTAATATTTATTTCTCCCAACAAAAACCTCAAAATCCTAAAATTTTCTCCAGATATTTTGGTCTTATGATCTGGCACCCCTATTTACTGGTCTCCACAAACTTCTTGGCCGCCCTGAAGTTGGCTACAATGGCTTAAATGGCAAAGCAGTAAATCTCAGATAAAAACTGCATGGATCCATACCTTGCGCATCGGAAAACCAACTACAGGGTGGCCCAGAAGTTTGGCAAGCACTATACAACCTATTACAAGATAAAAAGGACTCAATAATTGTCTCATTACTAAATTCAATCAATCTGCCTAGCATATTCCAAACTATGTTGAGTAACTGGATGCAGCTGAGTATTAGTATTTCACATGAAGTAAACAATTGTCTAAACTCTGCAACCCGGTAACTGAATATCTTTAAAGACTGGAGACAGATTTTGTGGCTTCCGACTACCATAGATACTGTCGAAGATCTGCAAATGACAGCCTGAATCAATAACGTGCTTTCTAGGCACGGAGGATTTGCTTAACCTTGAAGAACCATCGTGTGGCTGTCAAACTCTCGGATTTGGTTTGCCGCAATCATAACCACGGTCCACTGAATAGGGGCTACAAGTCTACAAACTTACCTATAAGAAAAAAAAAGACCTTCAAACCGCAAAAAAATCTGGCGCAGAGGCGATTTGAACGACTCATTTCTCTTATTAGGTACGCACAAAACCTCAAAATAACACTATTTCGGTAAGGTAGGTTATGAAAATCACAATTAGATTAAAACTAAAACTCCACCTTCATATTTCTTGAATGAACGAAGAAACTTGGAGTCACAAAGTTGCTGTGCAAGGAATGATTATAAACTATACCACTAACGGTACATAAAACTTTTCTAAACATTTACTTGTAAAGCCTAAAAAGACGCGTGTACTTACAATTTCTCGTTTATGAACACCGCGCCGCCAACGCCAAGTTTTGCTGCTCTGCTGAAGCCAAGTGGCCAAGGTTGCTAATCCCTACGTGCTAAATTACCCGCTTTATTATTTATCAATTTGGTGGCGAAAAAAAACCACACAAATTATCATCAAAGAAGAGTGATTTTAATATAAATCAACAACATTTACTTTTACACTCACGTACATTTAAAAAATATATTTAATTTAATTTAAAAAATGGCATTGAGTGAGAATTTTTAGAGCAATTGACATTATCAATGCAATCCTGGATTGCCCTTACTTTTTTTTGCCAACCTTTTATTTGAGGGATTAAATTTTAAACTTGGTCCTCGTTTTTTGATACCTTCTTTTGTAACTATTAGTATTTGTGTACAGGCGAGTACGATTATTTATTTTATTTTCAGCCTATTCTGTCCCACTGCAGGGCAAAGGCCTCCCGTTCTTCCATCCAATCCTCTCGGCGATTACGATTGTGTATTTAAATTCTTTAGAACGCTGAAATTTCGTTAAACAGATGTATTATAGAGTAAAATAGAACGAGCAATAAGCTTAATGCCAATTTAATTTAAAATTTGGTAACATGTTGTCATCGGACTGAAATTCCCCACACTTAGGGGAATTCCTCACAAACTGGCAGCCCCGCTTGTGACGGCCAAGTCCATAGACACAAGCAAACAGCTTTTTTTTCTAAAAAGCCCTACGCGAACGCATTGGGTAAGACAGATACGGTTTTAATAATCGACTAAAATTATTACTTTGGATTCCACTATAGTTCTCACCAAACTTTTGGCCGCCCTGAAGAAGGCTACAATTTTTTATTTTATTAAATCGCAGTATTAAATCTCATATAAAAACAGCATTGCGCCGTTCTTTGCGCACCGGAAAGCCAACTTCAAGGCAGCCAAGAAGTTTGGCGTGAACTATAATATAAACTGCCGTAAGCCATACTCCTACTCCACAAACAGACAAGATGGCACCATCGTTTTTGGGTTGGGCTCATTGGATGTGTATTGACAAGTGGTATATAACGTTTTAATATAGAACTGGTAATAATATATTCAACCGTTGAGGTTGAATATATTATTACAGTAGTGTTTGATAGAAGGGTAGAAGTAAGACATCTCAAATTTACGGTTTTCAGTGATCGGTTTAAAATATAGATGGCGCTACTGGTTCCTGTTCTCATTCTGAATTAATTTATTATAAAATAAACTAACAGATGGCGCTACTAGTTGCAATATATAACTAAAAATGTTTATTGTACGGACTACCTAATTTGACAGTTCCGTTGGTGTCCTAGAAACAAATTGTTTAGAATTTTTTAATGCCTTAAACCTTTTTTTTTTAGAAACCATCAAAAGTAGCCTGGACTTTCAGGGAAAAGAGCAGGGAGTTTGGGCTTTTTATCTAACTAAAAACCACCCTAGGGATCACCATCAGCACATGGGTCCCGTGACCTCAAAAGACCACCCGGAATCCCGTCTGTGCACTTCTCTGAAAATCACCATTGTACTTACATAACCTAGTGCCAACCTAGTGCCTATCAGGTATTCATGTAGATACCTATTATATATTGTAGGTAGATATTTTACGGACCAAGTGATTAATACGGCATTATTCATAATGCCTGGGCAATTTGGAAAATGTCTAATATGAGTGGGTAATATGATAAAAGCCCATCACATATTGGGCCCGTTCTATCTATGTCTGTGGGCCCGGTAATAACAATACACAGACATAGATATGTCTGTGTAAAATTATGTGTTTTGTAAATTATTTTAATGTTGACATTGGTTTTAACATACAACACGGAAAACACTTTATTACGTTTTTTTTGACATTCAAAAGTGCTGCTTAGTGCGCTAATTGAATAAACTAATTTAGATTTTCATTTTGAATATACACTATGTAAGTACGATTACTATTTAAGCGAAAAAGTCGACGGGGCTCCTATTTCTATCTGCTGGGTCTAAAGTAATCTAACATGAACGATATGACGGGAGCTGGGTTCGCTCACTTGAGCTCCCGTCATCTCTGTCGAACCTAACTTATCCGTGTCGGGGTGCCCAAAGGTCTCGAGCTCGCTTCGCTCGCTCTTGGACTAATTCATTGACATTAACTATCGGATTCCCCAACTGTTACGTAGCAATATTCATAATCACCAGACAATGTGATAACTAAAGATGTTTAAATCAGTATTCATTACATTGCCCGATTTGACTTGACTAGATTCCGATAATGCCCGAGCATTACACATCATGCCCTGATTAAATTGGTCAATTGGTCTAAGACAGATACATAAAAAATCAGCCAAGTGCGAGTTTGTCTCACATGGAGAAGGTTCCATGCGATCAACATTTTGTCAACTTTTATGTTAATTTTTAACAAGAACACAATCATATTTAAAAATCATGTACTCACGTACTCCGTCACGTACGTCGTCGACGTGCTGACGCCTTTAATTGAAAGGATATGGACTGCTGAAGAACTCTTTGATGACTGGAACAAGGGACTTTTAATTACCGTGCCCAAGAAAGGTGATCTCAGCAGTTGCGATAACTGGAGGGGCATTACGTTGTTGTCGACTCCCTCTAAGGTCTTCTGTAAGGTCCTACTTGATAGGCTGTCGAAGGCCGTTGAGCCTCTTCTGCGCGGGGAACAGGCGGGTTTCCGTTCGAGCCGCTCATGCACGGACCAGATCAACACTCTTCGTATCATTCTCGAGCAGGCAGCAGAATGGCAAAGGGAAATTTATCTCACCTTTGTCGACTTCGAAAAGGCCTTTAATACGCTGAAGTGGTCCAGCATCTGGTCCCGCCTGTTAGACATAGGAGTGCCGCCAAAAATAGTCCACCTGTTGGAGGGCATTTATAGGAAATATTCCGGTAAGGTGACTCACAAAGGCCTTATTTCGGAGGACATCGCAGTGCACGCTGGTGTCCGCCAGGGCTCTCTTCTTTCGCCCCTCCTTTTTATAATCGTTCTCGACGGAGTCATGTTGCGCATTAACGAAAGCAGGCGTCGCGGGATAGAGTGGGGATTGACCAACGTCTTGGAAGACCTGGACTATGGTGATGATCTATGCCTGCTGAGTCATACACATGCCGACATGCAAGCGAAACTGGACGACCTGCGCCAGGAGGCGGCGAAAACTGGGCTCAAAATTAACATCCGGAAGACCCAGGAGATGCGTACAGATGTGAAAAATTCGTCTCCGATGTTAATCGGCACAGAGGTTGTGGAACGCGTCCACAAATTCACGTACCTCGGGAGCGTCGTGTCAGAGACTGGAGGAACTGAAGAGGACATCACTTCACGGATCGCCAAAGCGCGAGCAACCTTCGCACAGCTGAGACCTGTGTGGCAATCGCGGAAACTGACCTGAAGGGTTAAACTCAAAATCTTCGGGTCCAATGTCAAATCCGTGCTGCTCTACGGGTGCGAAACGTGGAAGGTAACAAAGGACATCTCGCGCCAAATCCAGGTCTTCGTCGCATCCTCGGCATTTACTGGCCCGAGATCATCTCTAATGTAGAGCTGTTGGAGAGATGCCACGAGACCCCGATCGACCGGCAGATCAAGCGGCATAAATGGTGTTGGATTGGTCACACGCTCCGGAGGAATTCCGATCACGTTTCCTAAACAGGCCTTAGATTGGAATCCTCAAGGATTAGGAAGCGAGGCCGTCCCCGTCAAACCTGGCGACGCACCATATTGGCTGAAGCGACGAGTGTCGGAATGGCGTGGAGCGAGGTGAAGCGCGAAGCTCAAGACCGGTCTCGACGGAGGACTACTGTGGAAGCCCTCTGCCCCAGCTAGGGGTCATAGGATCTTAAGTCAAGTCACGTACTGTACGCACATTATTGATATTTCAAATTAATTTATTTACGTTATACGTCCGTGTTTGGGTCACAGATATTCTGTGTTAGTACCATTTAATCAGTCCCGGAGATTCGTAGCAAATTGGCGGTGACAAACAGACACACGAGTGATCGTAACTAAGGTATCTTCTCATTTGGACGTACGGAACCCTAAGAATAGTTGGTATGATTATTATAGAGCAGACAAAAGACATCCACTGCTTGACGTCGTCACATCGTCTTATTCTTCTCGCATTCAACGGACTTGCGAGGCCCTCACCTGGGCCAGACATTAACACAATCACAATAAAATTGAGTGAAGTATAGGAACTCGTCGTCGGTCGACCTCACAAGCACAGCTGCTGGAAATTAAATACCGTGTTAGATTCCTGAAATTGGGATTATTGTCAGGAACTTCTCAATAATAACCGGCGATTGGATTTGGACTCTCCTAATATCGTTGTATTCGGAAAATTAATGTTAACTATGCAAGAATAGAGACTGTACTTCGTAAAAGATAGCTTTATCTCTGCGACATATAATGTCAAACTGACGTATACGTTATTGTTAGCCTGCCAAGCGCTATTGTTACTGTATAGATACTGACAGCTGTCGCAGAGATCAAGCTATCTTTTATGAACTATAGTGGCTCTGTGAGCTGTAGAACTCGCGAGTCTGTGTTTTTGATGTTTTTGTCAATTTATTATTTATTTTTTAAACCTGCTCACACAATTTGACGAGAATCGGTTAAGAAATGCGACCTGTAGAGGAGAACAGCTGGACATGCGAAAGCATTCTGACCAAGCTGAAATGGAGACGCAACGCTCGAGCTTCACGCTCGCTCTGTCAATTAATCATTGTGCCTTCTCTATGTAAGATGTAAGTAGAGGTCTTTGCCCTGCAGTGGGAAAGGCTGGTAATAATATTATACACATCTTTTGCATCTAAACGCCACTGATCCCGTGACACCTTCAAAACGCGCCGGGTCTTGAGGGTTATGGAAGACATAGAAATCTGATTCAACAATCATTGCGCGACAACCGTCAACCAAACTGTGCCGTCCTTCACAATGTATTACCGGTAGTTGTAGTCATCATAACTTCGTCCATAATCGCAAAGACAAAACCTTCGGTTTCCCCGAAAAGGTGACCAAGCTGGTAGTAAGTGTCAGTTTATGTACTAACTATACACATCACAAACCGACACAAACAAATCGCGGGCTCTTGACAGATTGACATTACAAGCTATAGAAATATCAATAGGTTAATCTCAGCCGTTTCGGTAATTAGACACACGTTATCGGTGTTACTTTCCCTAAATCGGACTCTGCTTTTGATCTAATTTTAAGAGTCGTCAGTTATAAGGAAAGCCAGCAATTTCTCAGTCAAATGTGCTTAGTATTAAGTATTTTTGTCCTTTTTGGCAATGATAGGCGGATTAAGGGCTCCTATCTGAAACTTTTAAGATATATGTTAAGTGTTCTCTCTGTTTAGTGTATAATACCTACTTGTTCTGCGATTTTGGCGGTCTCTTCAGTTGCGTGCCTATAGCTCTCGCTGGAACATCCATACCGATGTGCTCCGACTTCCGGTACCTAGGGTCGCTTGTCCAAGGGGATGGATGACAAGGTAGACCGAGAGGTAACGCACAGGATCAATTCGGAATGAATGAAATGGCGACAGGTCACTGGGACAACTTGCGACCCACGGATGCCCCTTAAGTTAAAGGAGAAAATTTACAAGTCCGTGATTAGACCTGTCGTACTGTATGGATCAGAATGTTGGGCTGTGTAAAAGATGGATGAAAAGATTGCATGTAGCAGAGATGAGAATGTTGAGATGGATGTGCGGAGTGACGAGAATGGATAAACTGAGAAATGAGTATATTAAAGGAAGTTTGAAAGTGGCACCAGTTACAGAAAAGTTGAAAGGAAACCTTTTGTCCTGGTATGGTCATGTGATGAGGAGGGATGAAACGCATGTTACTAATAGAGTTATGAATATAAATGTGGATGGAGGGACGCCCAAATAAAATATGGATGGACTGTGTGAGGAATGATATGAAAGAAAAGGGAGCCAGTGATGGCGTGACGGGGGACAGGACGGTATTGAAGAGGAAATCGTGTTGCGCCGACCCCAATTCACCTGGGACAAGGGCAGGAAGAATGATATTCTTTCAGCCAGCCGCACCTACTGTATATGCTTGATCAAAACTCCTGTCAGTTCCCCCTTTACTAGGGCCTCCTATCGCATGCCGTGACGGCGCTGTTTCTTAACTATTTGGCAAAAGTATGAAACGAAGAGGAGCACCTTCCGCGATCCTAAATACAGGCGGGGTTATGAACCCGCCTGCATCATTCTTGATGCAGGATGATTGACATGATTCTCATCATGATTCTTATGGTTTATGGTTTAAGACATTGATTCTTCGGAGAATTTAACTATAAGTAACTATCTAGCAAAAACAGAAAAAAAAATACTTTAACACGGCCGAGAGCAGTGGTGACTCAGTGGTATTGGCCGTGACTTACAAGTTGTAGGTCGTGGGTTCGAGCCCAAGCAGGCGCTTCACTTTGTGTAAATTATTTCTTCACCACTGCTCTCAAACCGGTGAAGGAAAACATCGTGAGGAAACCGGCATGTCCTAGAACCAAAAATTCGAAGACATGTGACATCCGCCAACCCGCACTGGACACGCGTGGTGGATTACGGCCCATGCCCTCTCACAGAGAGGAGGCCTGTGACCCAGCAGTGGAAACATTAAAAGGCTGATGATGATAACACGGCCAAAGGCCACATTGGTTAAAGACATGTTTGTAAAAAAACTTTTAAGTCATAAAAACAAAAACAAACAACAATGATAGTATCTATCTATTTATAATTACACGGCAGTCATATGCTCATCGCACAATACTTCAGACATACAGACAAAATCTTCTTCCATTCGTCCGCGAACACTACACAATCGGGCTTAGCATGAGAGCGTTGAGTGCGGCGAGTGTACGAGGGACGGGAGACTGGGCTCGAGTGACGGTTCGACTCCCCGGTACGGCGAACAATCTGTGCCTCCTACTACGTCTATAATTGACCGGGCCAAAAAGATGGGATAGTTTGTTGTGTAGTTCAAGAGCATCAGTTTTCCATGAAACATTTTACACATATTTATGATTTGATCATTTTTTCTTCTGAAAAAATATAATTAATAATTCTGATAATTTGCATTACTATTAAGTCGGGTAAATAAGCATTACATGTGCGCAAAACGTCCAACATCATCAACGTCGTCATCATCAGCCTAATATAGCAGTACACTGCTGAATATATGCCTCTTCAATCTCACGCCATTTGTCTCGATTTTCGGCAGGTCTCATCCAACTGCAAAACGGCTAAAAGCCTATATTGGAGTTCTTTCTAGATGTAGCTCAATTTGCATGGAGCGACTGGCCATTAGACCTCAACAAACCAGTTACTGGATAACACACGAAATCCCCTAGTAAAAACTTCTGGTCTTCTGACTAACGTAACGACAGTCAAAGACAACAACCTTCATGTACAACAGCATAAATGGCGTGAAAACTCAAGCTTAAATACTTCTATTAATAGCCCCCTTATACACATGGCAAGGCTGTATAATGAAAGGTCCATCTCGTTGGACATTCCTATTGATATCTTTTCAATGAAGTTCATGACATTTAGACACCCCCTATTATGTAATGAGCATTAAGAGTTTGACTCAAACTCTTTATGCTCATTACTCTTATCTACTAATATATTGTGATAAATGTTTACGTTTAGTTTTAGTCTTAATTTTGAATTTGTAAATGTCATGCATACCTATAATCTGTGTGATTGATATGTAATTTTGACTTTAAATGCTTTTTTAGGATGGTTTTAAGCAGTTATATTGTTGGTGAGCCTATTAATATACAATAAAACAATGTTTGTTTTCACGCCATATCGGCTGAACACATATTTATACCTATAACAGGGCACACGGATGGACCGTGACCTGGATAGGATACTTTTTATCCCCGTACTATGTTCTCATCTCTTTTTCGCAGCAGGTCGTAAAAATGATGGTCACGTGACATTTTCCATAGCGTTTGACATTCCTATACATTTTTCACATTTGCCCAATCGCTTTGACTACGATTTTGATGATAGAATGTCACTTGTCTAGGGCCTCATAACAATTATGCAGTAGGCGGCCCAATGCATGAGTGATTGAGTGCACACGACTCACGAGTCAACCGATAGAGAGGGATTGCGTCGCATCATGAGACGAACCATGACAGCCCGAAGTCTCACTGCAACATGATGACCACAACCGCTCTGTCAAGAGCGTACCGACGAAGAAAAAGTATGTTTTCATGGTAAACTCTCATTCCGCAGGCGAAGTCACGGGCTAACAAGCCAGGCTACTGTATCCGTGGGGCCGTGTTATTTCTCTGAACACGCAACGGATTTTGATGCGGTTTTCAACGTTATTTAGAGGAACAGCCGTCGTCACACTTTTCAGAGGCCCTAGACGTTCGTTCTATCAACGAAAGCGTGGCGTTGGCGATTGGAAAAATGTCAAAAAGTATGGGAATGTCAAACGCTGTCGAAATGTTCATCGTCTCCGCTAACATCGAATGACATTTCTTGTTTAGAGCCTCTGGTTAGGACTGTTTTAGTTGTCACAGCGGGTCGCACCCCGAATTCTTGCACCCCGTTTTTGACAAGTTTGATCGGTTACCCACACCACAGATAATATAATACTAGCATACAGATGCCTCATCCCATACAAAGAAACCTTGCCGACGTAACTAGCGTTTTTCGTATGATTAAACTAATTATTTTTCTAAGAACATCGATCGCGTTCGATTGCAGCGGCTTGCAAAATTTGCAAGTGTCACTGGCTTCATTAAAATTGGGAAATAGAAAAATGGCAGATTTTGGGCGCCATATTGTGGGGGTCCATATTGTTTTTTTCTTCCATACCCATCGTGTGGGGTATCAAAATAAAGGGTTTTAAGAGGTGATTTCAAAAATATATAACACTTATGAGTTTAAATGTACCAAATTCGAAAAAAAATGTTTACTAATAAGTTATAAATAAAAGCTTAGTTCAAAATATCAAAAAACCCGACTGCTTGCAAAGAAAATCATGCTGTGCAGGCGGAGGATACATATTCGCGAGCTGGCTAACCAAAACCAGATGTAGGTTTCCTCCGACCGAAGAATGGATTTTTTTAATTTACTTTTTTATATATTTTAAGAATAGTTAGAAATGTAAATGGGAATAATATAGATTTTTATTATTAATACGTACTCTTCTGTCTGGGTTGAGCCGATAACACGGTGTAAAGGTGTGAATGACGCTATCATAAGGAGATAAACAACATGTTTTTATTATTTCATTCACACATCATTTATCTTGGATGTAGTTACGTAGGGCAAGGCTCATTTTATTAGTTTTACCGTCCGTAATTAAAATCATACCAGGATTAAGGACAAAGTCCGAAGAATTGAAAAACTTAAGTGGCATTGGGCAGGGCACATTTCTCACAGAACGGATGGTCGTCGAGATCGAACAGTTCTGTGTTGGAAGGCCTTCCTCTAGGTGGCGTGATGACTTGGTCAAGGCTGCGAGAACCCGCTGGATGCGAGACGCACTGAACCGATCGAGGTGGCGACACTTAGAGATCCTTGTCCAGCAGTAGACGTCCTTCGGCCGAAATGATGATGATGATAATGATTAAGGACCGGATTATATGCAACATAAAAAGCTTGAAATATGCATACATGAATTTGTAAAATATGCAACATTAAAGTTTTAGAAAACGAAAAGTGGTAGGTTTTAATTTTCATTATTTCATCAGCATACAATTAGTGAACTATTTAAACAAAAATTATCAATACCAAAATTTAACAATTTTGTAGACGACATTATTGCACTAAAATGAAAGTTTTTTTTTTTTTGTAAACGTATACAATCAGGTAGGAACGTGGGTGGTTTTGTTTATAGAGTTTATTATTATACTTATCAATAGGGTAACCTACCGAAAAATATAATAATTATAGCGAAAATACGCATCATCACTAGACATCGTCGACCACATCATCGTTTACCATCAGGTGAGATAGCGGTCAAGCGCAAGCCAATAAGTAATAAAAACAATTTCATATGCAAATATGCAAAAGCATATAATCGGATCTCTAATGATGATAATTAATTAAAATCAGGAGACCCATTTTCAGGGATTTCTCTCTAGAGTTCTACCAACTCAATCGGTATCGGCTTCCAGTCGGTCCGGATAAAGCTGAATACAAGTAGCCAGCGTAACATATAAATTTATGGAATGGACCACAAACTCTTTCATTTTGACAATCGAACAGTATTCATTGCGTGTTTTACACTATCGAGTAGACGTATTTCTAAACATATAAAGCAATAAAATATTATCGCACATGCGCACGTGCTTTAAGCTAAGTATCAAGAAAGTAATGCAATTAGACTACAGTACTTTGCACGGAGCCTAATTAGCGTATACCTCAAAGGTGATATATAGACGCTTGCCTCAGTAGAATACAGGAAATAATCAGCAACATCGGAACTCAAGACTTCATTCTCGCTAGCGAGCAACAGGTGGGGTTGCGATGCTGAGGAGAGTCGGAGAAGGGATGTGTTGGACCTGCTAGCTCGAACCTTTCACACTTTCAGGGGTGGAAAGCTATACTCCAGCATCGTGGACATCAGCGCCTGCAGTGACTCGTTGCTGGTAAACTATCGAACTGGAGAGTTGACACTGAGACAGAAATTCTCACCGACCATCGGACTATCCACTTTGTACTTTCAGAAGGCAGTCAGGTTCTACCCGTTAAACACTCGACTACTACTGTATTGTATCCCGTTTTTAAGCGAAAATCTAAGCTCTGAAAGTCTGGTTTTGTCTAAGTTAAATTACGCTGATACTGTTGTGGGACCTCGACTTTTGGCACGTACCGTAAGGCTGATTCAAAGGTTTCAAAATGCTTGCGCCCGTATTTGTTTGAATGTAGCACCAAGGACCCACATTAGACCTCCACCAAATCTCGTCGGAAATTAAATTGCATATAACCTGACTTCTTTTCGGCGTCATCAAGTTTTGATGTCCGCCAAGCAAGCTTCGAGTACAGGGTCTGTACTCGAAGCTTGTGTGGGTAAACAATCAGGGTTGTGTTCGACAGCTGGCTACCCCGCACCACTGTACTGCAGCCTTTCGAAGAAGTTTTCGTTACGCAGCTTCCAAATGTTGGAATTACATTCCCCCGCCGTTTAGGAATATAAGTACTTTTAAGGCTAAACTTAAGACGTTGATTTTGATATTTTGTTTATTTAATTCTTATTTTTATTTAATTTAATGCAATTTGTTATTTAATATCTTTTCACGTTAGTTTAGTCCATCAAGTGATGTGCCTAACTTTAGGTAATGATTCGAGTTTAAATGTTTCACTTTTGGGGTATATTGAGAAAAATTTAACTGGCATAATGTATCACTTTATACACTTTATATTATTGTAATTAATGTATTTTCTATTATATATTTTACGTATTTTCAATTCACAAGTATAAGCACCAACATATTAACATTATAACATAATTATTATCTTTTTTATTATCTATTTTATTTAGCTACTTCCGTGTGTCACTAGCAGGGTGCCAACTGAAAATCAGCGCTGGGTATCTGAAGCCCAGAAAACGTTGAGTTGGTAACCCTTCCGGTATGGGCACGCACGGCGCAATTCTTAAACCTTGTTTGTAATTTTTGTTCTATTCTTTTCTTACTTTGTAATCATTGCTTTTGTATTGTGTCTATTCTTTTCTTTCTACATAAATGTGAAATCCATGCTATTTGCTGCGACCCTTGACACTACAATGTCGGAGATGGAGCTAACTGTAGAGAAAGTTCATAGAAGTGTAGAAGTGGGGTGGGAGGGGGTTATTGGAGGATCTGGTCAGCCAGTACACAAACAATCACCAAAGCCTGCGTCGAAGCGATTCTAAGACATGCTGAGAGGAAATCTGGCATGCCTCAATGGTGGACGGAGGATCTGAAGTCTGAAAGAACTCTACCGAAAAAACTTCGAAGGCTAATTCACTCCGCAAAGCCCAGAAGAAGACCGTTCTGTGTAGTTGACTACCTAAAGTCCAGAGACGATACAAAAGGCACATTGAGCTTACTCTCACTGCAAGCTGGAAAGAGTTTTGCACGAGGCAGAAAGATGAAGACGTCTAGAGTTGCGAGAGTTAAGTGCCTTGCTACAATAAGCTTGTCAGCAGTACAGCTTCTTCCAAATCAAGTTAGTATGTAATTATAATGTAGAAAATTGTCGTCTCGCAACAATTGTCTTCTTAGCATAATGTTTGTATCTTTAGGATTATGACATTATTATCTTTACTGTCACTCTGTTGGTTAAATAAAGTTATTTTTATAAACAGTCCGATTGTCGTTAACTTAATTCTCGCAGAAAATCATAAGCCGCTCTAATTTAAGCCGAATCAAGGCCAGTCTATTGAGGGATGCACCGACCAACAAAACGCTTTCAGCTAAGGTGTCGGTAGAACACCTCGCTGAGGTTTTCTTCCCCCTCGATGATCCTTGTACAGCATACCTTGCGCAGGACACTATCAGGAGGGGTTAGGGCTTACTTTAGAAGACTTTTAAACCGTCCAACGGTCCCTGGAGGAGCAAGTTACTCCGTTCACATACACGGGACTGCAAAGCGTTTATGAAGAAAACCATCCCAAAAAAGTACCGAGTGCCGATGGCTTCACGGCGGAAATTTTGTTACGAGTTAGACGCGACTTCCAGCAGGCATTGTTCAATAAATGCCTCGAAATTGGACACTTTCCCATCGTGTGGAAAAAGGCCAGGATCCGAATAATCCCGTTTTGCTGCCATTTGGTTGGGCAGTCAGACTAAATGGCAGCAAAATCTTGCCACCCTATAGAACACCTCCCAGGAATGGGCAAGGTATTGGAGAAATTAGTCGCAAACAGGTTTACATGGGCGATTGAGAGAGATAATCTAGTATGTTTTTCATTATGCGTACAACTAAGGAGTGGAATTTCCCTGGCGGAGTCTGTGTTTCCCGACTAACTACAAGCTCGGGCTTTTTAAGTCAAGAGTGAATAGGTTTCTTCTAGGCAAGCGTGTTACACCGTAGACCACATCTTCGCTTAACATCAGGTGAGATAGTGGTCAAGCGCGAGCCTATCAATAATTAAAAAAAAAGTATGTCTTTCGAACGCAGTGCGGTAAAGAAGACGCGCTCTACGATACCGAGAGAATTATGGATGTGGTGTCGCCAGACGATTTTGACAATGGCAGGTGGCCAGCGATGCATGTGCATGTGCAGGCATACGCAGATGACTTGGTAATCCTGGCGCAAGGGGACACGGTTATGGAGTTCGAAGCGATAGTCAACGAAGCTCTTGTACTCGTAGTTGTCGCTGATTGGGACAAAAGGTACAAGATGCGCAGTTTGCGGTACACAAAACCCAGGTAATTGTCACTACTAAAAAGGCTTTCTAGATTTCTAGATGCTTGTTAACATTTGTTAACATTTTATCTCGTTTTACTTTATTTTTTTTTAATCTTTTGTTTATTTATTACTAGCTGACCCGGCAAACTTTGTTTTGCCATAAAAAGACCAAACATTTATCTACCCTACCTACCCTACCTTATACTACCTACCCTACCCTACCCTACACTACCCTACACTACCCTACACTACCCTACACTACCCTACTCTACCCAACCCTACCCTACCCGACCCTACACTACCCTACATTACCCTACCCTACCCTATCCTACCCGACCCTACACTACCCTACATTACCCTACCCTACCCTACCCTACCCGACCCTACACTACCCTACACTATCCTACTCTACACTACCCTACCCTACACTACCCTACCCTACCCTACCCTACCCTACCCTACCCTACCCTACCCTACACTACCCTACACTACCCTACCCTACCCAACCCTACCCTACCCGACCCTACCCTACCCTACCCGACCCTACACTACCCTACACCATCCTACTCTACACTACCCTACCCTACACTACCCTACCCTACACTACCCTACCCTACCCTACCCTACCCTACCCTACCCTATGTCCTTCTCCTGGCTCTAAACTACCTCCCTGCCAATTTTCAGCTAAATCGGTTCAGCCGTTCTTGACTTTCTTTTATATATATGTACTAGCTGTTGCCCGCGGCTTCGCTCCCGTGGACCACCCTACAGGACCCGTTTTCGGGATTAAAAAATAGCCTATGTCACTCAGGAATAATGTTGCTATCTAATGGTGAAAGAATTTTTCAAATCGGTCCAGTAGTTTCGGAGCCTATTCGGTACAAACAAACAAACAAATAAATCTATAATTATAATAATATTGGTATAGATACTATTTTTTTTTTAGTTTCTTACGACTTATTGTCGGGCCTGTGTTGTCCCCCCATCTAAGTACTGCTGTAACATGAAAATATTGTAAAACCAATCAATTGTTTAGAGTAACCATGGAGTTTCTTGCCGGTTCTTCTCCATAGGAAACGACCAACCCGAACCGTGCACCTTTTGTTGACGTTTTATAAGTGCCCATGTAGGCCTAAGTGAAATAAAAATTATTGAAATTGTTTTTTTTTTGTTTTTGCTCAAGTATGACTAGCCAAATTTCTATTTCTCTGAAACCCTTTTAGTACTGCACAATCTTCTCACGCTGCTGGGCCTGACTCTAGACACTGGCTTGAGTTTCCTCCCGCACATGGAAGTGGTTACAAAGAAAACCACGAACATCTTTAAAATGGTGGCATGGTGGGGTGGGGACATGGAATGAGGACGGCAAGACTGCATACATAAGCATGGTTGAGCCAGTTGTGGCTTACGACTGCGACTGCGAGCTGCTGGGCGCAAGTCACCGGGAAGGTATAGGTGTACCAGAATCTCATGGCATTTTTTATTTTTATTAAATTGTGATTTTCATATGGCAATGTCAATTGTCACCTGTCGAATCAAAGTACTTGATGTGTCAACCGCTGCTGAAATTTTTTGATATTATCTTGAAAGTTTGTTATTTTTGTGAAAATGTCGAAAAACCCACTTCGATCTCATGCGAGACATATTGTTTTTAATGTGTATCATAAAATAAGGGAAGAAGAAGGCGTAAATCAAACTCAATCTTTGATTTTAAAGTGCGTCGTAGAGTGGACCGGTAAGTTGGACTGACTTGTTTTGATACTTTTAGTTTAATTTATATTTTTCTTGCTTAATTTTAATTTCTTTCCATTACTATTATATGGTAAATCGTAGGTCAGGGCACATCGAATGATGGCCGGAAGGAAATGGCAACAGTAATGTAACTGTTACTAATTCTTCGACAAGATATTGATTTTAACGGAGATTGAGGATCTTTGACGTCAGAAAAATATTAAGTAATAATCTGCGCCCTGCAGTGGGACGTGTATATAGACGGGAGTTTTTGGCTAGCTTTTGTCGAGTGAAGTTCAGTGGCTGTTAATATTATTTGCAAATTGATTCCTAGTGGATATTGTGATATTTTATTGGTGTAGTTTTGTATCTCAACTGTCTCCGCAACTGGACAATTTGTAAAATCATTGACAAAAACGATCTGGGGATAGTGGAGCGGTGTATTTTATTGTAGTATTGACTGCCTCTGCAAAGCTTACTGGGAAGACTGACTCGATACAATTTGCTGCCAAATACTCCAAAAAACATTAGAATCTGTTACATCCGCATTCTAATGCATACTAAAGAATAAATATAAGATCCAAAACTCTTTCCAAAGACGTGGCTAAAAGGTCCTAGCAACCAGGCCATAAAACTTACATAAAAAAAATATATAGACTGATGATGATGAATGACTTTAAGTAACATGATACATTTTATTATTTTTTACAGACTTTATACATAAAGAGATTGGTTTTGAATATGTTAAATGCCAATGAAAAAGAACCATTTTGATGGAGAGAGATGACATAAAACTACAAAGATACAAGTTTTTGAAATGCCAGTGGAGTTCATGGAATCGTATTCTAGTTTTCTAGTTCTGAATGAGGTTTTAAGTTATTAGTATGATTTAAATGCTAAATAATAAATTAGTACATAAATTAATATTCAATTGATTTATTTTTCCTATGTTAAGAACACGATGTATAACAACATTATTCATACACATACCTATAATACTCACAGTGGATCTTTGTGTCTCTGAATTGGTTGCAAGACCCCGCGCAGTAGCAATTTTTGTGTCAATGTTGAAGGTGAAGATAACATTGTATAACTGTCTCTTTCACTCGCTTATGTATGTCACATAAGCTTACGGAGTTTCTTGTGCATTCTTCTCCATAACAAGCTACTTTCCGAATGCACGGTAGAATCAACTTTTATTCCATGTAAATTTTAATTGTGACATTCAAAAGTGCCGCTTGGTGGCCCAGTTGAAATAAATATCTTTTGTCTTTTTTGTCATCGTCCTATCTCGCTTACTCTATGCAGTATACTCGATGACAAACTGTTTCTTACGCAATGGTTGGCAGGACCAAGTTCAAAGACACAAAGATTCGTTGTGACTACTATAATATAGGTACCTCATGTTCATTAATATTAAGACATAAATAAAAATTAAACAGTATCAAGATCGTTTGATCCAATTTCCCCAGTATTGCATACAACAAATTTTTATTTCCCTTTTTGCCATGAGATTCTGGTAGACCTATAAACGTCAGGAAAAAGCTTTTTGGTTTCGCACGGGGTTTTTATTTTTTATTATTGTTTGTTTTTGCTTATCTCGTGTCTCCTGTGCAAGAAATAATTATGTATTATGTACAATAATATTTTGATTGAAATTTTTTTCAATCAAAATATCAAAAGCCTACAGAACTACATCGCAAATCGCTGCAACTGTTCTCGCAAGATGATTTCCCTTGACCTGCGAGCAGTCGAATATCTGAAAATGTATCAGACCAAAAGTGGGTAATCCCTGGGCTAAATCCCGCTCAGGGTCCTGGAGAGGCGTGCACATCCTCCTGAGCAACCACATTCCACTCTATGGGTAAGGCTGAGGTTCCAACACATCGATTCTCCTGAAGTCGACCAATATCGGAAACCATTACTCTCGGCTTTACACAGATAGGAGTAAGATTGATGGTAAGATCCGGAGTCTTTGTTCCCTGATAGCTACAACCTTGGGGTCCTTAAGTCAAGAGTGAATAGGTTTCTTCTAGGCAAGCGTGCTTCACCGTAGGCCACATCATCGCTTACCATCAGGCGAGGAAGTGGTCAAACGCGAGCCTATCGATAATAAAAAAAATTAAAATAAAAGATCGATGCCTCGGTGTCGTGCTGGGAGCAAGACAGACAGTTTGCCAGGCTGGGCCTTAGGCTAGTTGACCATTGCTCAGTGTTCGAGGCTGGGATGGTCGCCATTTGCAGCGATATAACACGCTGAAGTTAGGAAACCAGCGATCTCTGCAAATGTAATCTCAGATTCTAGGTCAGCGTTGGATTCCATAGTGGATCCTAAAACCCGTAATCGTATCGCCATTACAATACATCAGACGATTGCAGAGGCAAAACGACACGGCAGGGACATCTAATTATTTAAACCATAATTATTCTGGGTTAAGGCCCATGCTGGGATACAAGGCAATGAGATGGAAGCCGAACTCGCCAAACATGCTGCACTCCACCGGAAGACCAGCCGCGTCTACGAATTCCCCTGTCCTTCGCAAGGCGCTCGATCAGCCAATTGTCTAACGTTACCTACGTTCGACAATTGGCAGAACAGGTTCCTGGCTGATTCCCATAAGACAGAGGTCATCCGTCTATTTTTGATGACGTGAAAGATTTTAATAAAGATAGGTACTCCAAATAACCTAAGAGTCCTCACAATACACGGAGGTTGGCACAAGTATCTATACAGGTTTAAAGCTGGCGAAGCCCCCAGCCTGTGTTTTGTGGTGACGAAAGTATCGAAACAATTAAGCACCTAATTATTGACTGCTCCTTACATGCGGGCAAGGTAAGACTGCGAACAAGGGAGTTGATGAGTGATGATAATTGCCGGACATATTTTGCGGCTTTCCCTACCCTAATAAGTGTTAAGAGATTTCCTGAAGTCGTAGGAAACTGTAATTTGCTATGCAAGCTAGAATTTTTACATAAAAACCTGTATGAACCTGTGTTCCTGCTGAGATAGGAGCCTTTTTGGACTCGCACAGGGTTTTAATTTTTAATTATTGTTTTATTTTATGCATATTTGTGCGGGTCACAAATAAATATTTTTCTTTCTTTCTTTCTATAAATTAAAAATATGCAACTTTACGTTATCTAACGTCACCGGTAGTCAGAAACCTGAAATATGAAACTAGTCTTGCCAAGGGTTACCCAGGTGTTACCCAGTTGTTACCCAGTTACTGGTTTGTGGAAGTCAGGTAGGCAGTCGTTGAGGCGAGGCGAGCAATATGGAGCCATATTGCTCGCCTCGCCTCAACTGAATCTGGTTAGACTGGCATCCGACCCCAACAAAGGCTAGGTACTAAACTTAAAATTGAGTGAATAGGTTACTTCTAGGCAAGCGTGCTTCACCGTCGACCACATCATCACTTACCATCAGGCGAGATAGTGGTCAAACGCGAGCCTATAGATAAATAAAAAAAATAAAAATAAATGATAATCCCCGGCATGTAACTTGCCAAGATTTTGGCGTAGTGGGGGTTTATTCGCGCATAGTGCGCGAACTGACCACCCACCTTAAAGAGCGAACGGAACGCGGACGCGACGCGATTGGTCAGTCGATCCTTGTGTCAACTGAACAATCACGCGCTTGTAACGGTGCTAGACTTTCCTCGAGTCCCGCTTGGCAACCAAAGATACCTAAAAAACGACTCTTGCCAAGTTACATGCCGACAACTATACCCAATCTCAGATAGGTATTTACAATATAACATACACATAACAATACGCCTATTTTCCTCAAAGGGGTGCTCCCATATTTCGCCAGTAGCAATGCCGTTGCAACGCCAGATTTACATTTTCAGCATTCATAGTGTAGTGACATCATAAGGTGTGGAAAAATTATTTTCATCTGAATTTTTTTTAAATTGCTGTGTGTCCTCAGATGAAAATTTTACGATAATAGGTACAGTTTTACGAGTTTGACGAGGACGGCGTGGCTGTCAACAGCTAGTATTTTATAAGTACTTATAAAGCTACTACAAAAGCTACTACTAGCTAGTAAAGCTTCTACTAGCTAGTATTCTATAAGTACTTATAAACAACCAGTCGTTATTACTAGCTAGTATTTAATAAATACTTATAAAATAATAGCTGTTGTTGAAATGTGGGTGTATTATAGAGGACTTCTGCCTAACCAGTGCAATACGCCTGTATTGCCCGAAATTGTTATGGAATGTTTAAGTCTATAAAATGTAGTAAATATTAGTCAGCCTATATTTAGGTACAGTGTTTTTAACCCCCGACGGAAAAAGGGGTGTGTTACATATAAGTTTGACGTCTGTATCTGTGTGTTTGTATATCTGTCTGCGGCATCATAGCTCCTAAATATATGAACCGACTTTGATTTCATTTTTTTTTTGGTTGAAAGTGACTTTATCGAAAGTGTTCTTAGCTATGTTTGATGAAAATCGGTTCAGCCGTTCTAAAGTTATAGGCGTTTTACTGTTTGTATCGGGGTGTTATCGCAAGATATTTTGTCGTATCATTTACGTGTTCAATAGATTGTCGATCGAAACGTCAGCCGCATACACAGTGACAACTGGGCAGTAGTTTCCATAAAGTTGGTGCCAGAGGTTAGAAGGCGCCGCCGAGACAAACCCAGAAAGAGGTGGAGAGATGACTGACCTAGACGCCTACTGCAAGGCTTTGTGGCTTTGTCGAGATGGCTTAGGAAACGAAAGGCCTTAGTCTAGCAGTGGGACAGTGTCGGCTGATATTAAAAAAAAAACAAAAAAATAATAATAAAAAAATCAAAAACCCGACTGCTTGAAAAGCGAACTAAAAAGGTGTCTCCTTGTGACAATCATGCTGTGCAGTCAGAGGATAATGTTCGCGAGCTGGCTGAACAAAACCAGTTGTATCCTCCGACTGCACAGCATGATTTTCTCCTTGTTTACACCTTTTTAGTTAACTTTTAAAGCAGTCGGTTTTTTGAATTTTTTAATTAACTCTTTTTATTTATAACTTTTTAGTTATTTTTTTTCGTATTAGTTACATTTAAACATATAAATGCTATATATTTTTGAAATCACCTCTTAAATTCCTTTATTTTGATATCCCACACGATGGATTTGGAAGAAAAAAATTTGGTCGCTCACAATATAGCGCCCAAAATCCGCCATTTTCCTATTTTACAATTGTATTGTAGCCACTGGCACTCGCAGGGTTAAGACGAATCGATTGTCGTAAGAACCATCAAAATCGGTCAACGCGTTTGGTCTCTAGAACGCCACATAGGAAAAATATACATACATACATAGACTGATGAACACATTACCCTCCTTCGGTAGTCGGGTAAAAAAACAACTTTGGGACATAATTTAGCTACAAACTCGGGGTCTTAAGGTCAAGCGTGATTAGGTTACTTCTAGACAAGCGTGCTACACCGTCTACCACATGATCGCTTACCATCAGGTGAGATAGTGGTCAAGCGCGAACCTATCTATAATAAAAGTATATATATATAGGGTTTAACATAAAAGGAGCCGTAGTTACTTTATTATGTTAATAGTGTTTTTTTTTTATTTGATGGAGTTGTTGACAATTTAAATTTAAGAGTTGATGACAATTTTAATTTAATTAGAATGTATCAATTTCATTTTGGGTTGTTGATGAGTGTAATATTATGGAATATCTCTGAAAAAAAAAGTTTTTTTTTGTTGGGTTTTCTACAGAATTTTAGATTTTCCATAACTTATGCAAACCACCTGCGAACGCAAAGCGGCAGATTGTAACCATACCGGCTTGACAAACACAATTATTACAATCACCCTTATAGTTTCTAAAAGAACAAAAGGTCGTCCGTTTGTTTAACCATTTTTTTCTATTAAAATTTTCGGTTTTAGCAATAAAGCAATAATACAATTTGTCAATACTGACACAAACCAACGGATTGGATTAATACGAGTATGTCTACAGTCATTTATATTCTGGTAAACTAGGGATATCCCGTTTGAAGTATCTACATAATTTATTTGTTATCTCTAGGTTAAGAAGTCACACATTTTTTACACCAACACAGTATTATAATGGTTATTATTCTCGTGAACAATAAACTTAACGCATTAATTGATAAAATATAATTGATATAAAAATATCACTATATCCATTGACCCAGGCAAAATGTAGGTAAGTCAAAAAATAACATTTTCACGTTAATAAATTTTCTTGTGGCGTGATAACTATTATTAAGTGCATACTTAGATAACTTGTATACTTAATCAGTCTTTGTATCTCTAAATTAATATGTTGAATTCAGGAAAAAAAACTCTTAACAATTTTGTCATTGATGATGCATCGGTTCCCAGAACCATACGTGTCGTCATGTTCCATAATACTACATGGCCAAAACACGAGGTCCACGTTTTTTTATGACCGTACATTCGTATACCAGTTTTCGTGGCTGACGGTACCGCTAGCACGTTAGGTCGAGCTTTTTTGAAGACGCGAAGTGTATCGCCGCGGAGCTGCTGAGTCCAGATAGCAGTTGAGCGGGAGGCCTCAGTATCGCGCGAGTTACCGCCCGTGCCGGTCACGTTATGCCGCTCGACGAACTCGGCCGAGCGCTCCCGAACACGCTCACGAAAAATCGCAGCCGGTAATTGACCAACATGTGATCGGCAAACACAAAATACCATAGAGTAATAACCTCAAAGTATCACCAAAAACTTTCCGCCGCTTTCACTATTTGAGGTTAGGATTTTTCCGGTTAACGTTTTTCCGACCAACTTCGCGCGTTCGAAAATCTTAGTTTCGCGATTTGGCAGCCGGTCCGGCGTTTTGCAATTGCATAACAATGCAGCGAAGGCCGGACCGCGTGGAAAAGTTGATTTTATTATTTCGCACAGGTGAAAATTAGTGTTTGGTGCCTAGGTGGTCTGTTTCCACGCGGCGTGCGTACGTGATCGCTGATTTGGGACGATTTCAGAGTAACGACTTGTGCGCTGGCTCGCCTGTTACGAAACGCTCGGGGCGAACAGTTTCTTACCGAAAAAAAAAAAACTTTTTTTATCATCTGACGACAGTTATCTGCTAATTGCTTGACAAAATCTCTTTTGGCACGGAGGCGCACTGTAAGATTGCGCCTGAACGTACACTGCAAGGCGGCGTCGCACCAATTATTATTTGAGTAAACATTTGCAGACTTGTACGTTTTATCGCGTCCTTTATCGATTCTTTTAATTTTCTTATTGACAGTGGGGGTTATTTTTAATTTGTTTATTTTTCCCCGCGTGACGCTACTGGCGTTTTTATTACTCTATGATATTTTAGTTCCGAAATTACAAAAGTGTATTTTTAAGTGGTTCATGTGTTAGCTAATAATGTGCGTGATTTTCAGTTCGCAGAGAAACGTCGGTGGGAAATATTACTAGTATCAATTACCTTCCCTGTGTGATGTCTATTTGCACCAATAATACGAGTGTTGAGTTATTCGAGTTAGAGTTACAATAACCACAAGTGAACACGATCTGTTCGGAAACTGTACGAAAGTGACACGACGTTGGGAAACTGACGCGGTTTTGAAAAACATCCATTTGTGTGAACTAAAGTATTTCGAAAGTGTGACTTCGGTTTCAGGAGAAAAATTCAAAGTGTAACAGTTTATCGGTTCAAAAATTTTGAATGTGCAACATCTGTCGTCGGCCGTGTATAGACATTTGAACAGGTGAGTTTCGTCTCTTCACCATTATTATATTTAGTGAGTAGTGAATTTTTTATTTTATGTCTTGTACTGTTTTCCACTTGAATAGAGAGCAATAAAAATTAAAATAATTTCAAATTAAAGTTTTTAGCAGTTCGTAAATGACTGAAGTGCTCCGATAAACTGGCGTAAGTCGTAAAATGGTTATTTTGAGAAAAAAAAGTGTGAGGGAAGAAATGGAGAAAGTGAGTTTGTGAGTGCATCAGTCGTCGCACTTAGTAATATTAATCTGTTTGTATTTATAGTTGGTGCATAGCTTATAAACGACGTTGTATCATCAACTAGCACTAAAAGGTAGGCGTTATTTCAGAAATAGTACGCCACTGGCACTACTAGACGGACATTTCAGAGCAAACCTAATGGCACGTGTTCATACGAATACACATTCTAGTACGTATCTTCACGGCAGAGATACACAGTACTTGGTAGTAGAATAAAAAAAAAATAGAGATTAAAAGTGAAATAAAAACTCTCTTTATTGAATTTATTTACTTTAAAATATTGTTTCAGTACACGTACAAAATAAAAGAAAACAAATTTGATATCGAAAAATTTTGTCCTACTTTGAGCATAGTGGGCTAATCACCTTTTTACCTAGAAAAAAAAATAAATACAAAAAAAATGGCCTCTTTCAAAAATGTTTAATGAGGTTTTTAGTGACAATATATTATGTGAGCACTAGCTGCGTAGCTGAGAGATTGGCTTTTCTACTACGGGTTGTGGGTTCAAAAGCTGGAAACTGAAAAATAATTATAAATATTTTAACGGTGTTCTCCTCATGGCACTAAATAATAAAACATCCTCAAGTTGGTTCAAATGCCTAATTTGTTCTTGAAACTGCAACAAAACACATCTCAGCTTTAGTATATTTTAAACTGTTTTCCTGTTACTGATGAATTAATTTCACTTTCGTTTCAAACTGTTTCCAATATAATACTAGTCGCGAGTATTATGATGGGCTTGCAATACTTTTATACAAGACCTTGAAATATATCTAAATTAACATTGCGGTATTTTAGTTCTTTTGATATATTTTCCCTGATGATTAATTGCAATAACATTACACCTGTATTAGTCCGGTGGATGCGAAACGCACAAGACTGATCAGTGTGGAGACGCTTGGGGGAGGTCAATGTCCAGCAGTGGACGTATTCGGCTGAAATGATGATGATGGTGTATCGTAAAGATTATCCAGAGGTTTAGCTATGATACACTTACATTACGCCAGATATATTTAAGTCCTATGTAATAGAGACCGAGCCTTTAGGTTTTGTACTTGGCTCAATACGGGAGTCTAACCCAGGACATCAAGCATCAGCAGCATTTGCAACCACTAGACCATCAAGGAAGTGATGGTCATAAAAGCTTCTTCATCAGTATTACATCAGTAGCTAGTAGTTGTAGAGACAACTTTTTGTAAAAGAGTGGAGAGACAACCTTTTTCTATCTCCAAGCAGCGTTCCTCTTCTCCGACTTGAAAGTTGTGGGTGTCGGTATATTTACAGGCTCATGAAATATCTAGCCAGCTCCGCATGAGATGTTCTCATAGCCGTTGGTCCCGGCTGCAACCGGTAGTCTGAAGCCCGACAATTTAACCAACCAATTTTACTAGTTATTGGGGGTCAGATAGGTAGTTCTCCATGTTAAATTGTTCTCGGCTGTGGTTACAATGGAAGCCGCCTAACATTGTTGGAAAAAGGCATGATAAGAAATTTTCAACAAGTTCATTTCGATTCAAGAGCAGAAAAAGGAACTTAATTGTTTTCATTAATCGTTTAGTTTCTGAAGGAAACCGATTACATAATGAACGTTGTAGGCGTTCGGCCAACGGCCTGTCACGGCAGGTGTTGCCTGGGTTCAACGATTGCAGACTTAGAACAAGTGCCATTGAAACCCATCAATTCATACTTTATCGCTTTAGGGTTTGGTAAAGAAATTATGGTGTATTGATTTGTTGGTCAGAGATGTGAATGATGAAGTTTTTAGTCATTACGGGTTCTTAGAACCTTGAATCAACCACTTGCCCCTATCAAGACTTGACCGAGGCTGACGATAGAGCTATCCAGCCAGGTGGCCACATTTTGGTCGGACAGCTGCATTCGGTTTGACTGGCAGTCGATTCCGACATGATTATAGTAGAATACAATAGAAAACATTTATTCAACATATTATATCACGTAACAGAGAAGTATAGTAAAAAAGTGCAAAGGAAAGCCTAGTCAGATTGAATTTATAGTATTCTAGAACGAATTTAAAATGGAGGCTGTGATACACACATTAAAACTCTGCCTGCCCCAATCACACCTAGGACTCGAGAACTTAGCTCTATATTATATAACTTACTTTTCACTATAGCCCGGCTTTTTAACGTCACCTTTGCCTCAAGCAGGTAAAACAAAACTTTATTGTCGGCCAAAGACGGAATCGTTGACAGTTTTTTTATCTAAAAACCAGCCACAATGCAGGTTTCTTTTATTATAAGAAAAACATAATCTTATTTTAATAGCTGATTTGCAACCACTTAGCATTTATGCATAATGCTTTTGGCTAAACAGTATTTTTATTGGTTGTTTGGTAAAATTTATAGATGTGTTTTAGCAAAATTTTATACGCTATTAGTACGCAATGTTGCAGATCAAGATTATTAAAGACTAACGATGTGCGAAATAACGTGGGTGGGTATCGATAAGGTAACGAAGAAATGCAGGCTTTATCGTTTCTTCTTCCGGGTAAGCAAAAAAAGGTGTTAATGGCAAGCAATCTCGGTGACTCTACAAAGCAGTTTATGATTTTGCTTCTTTGCCGAAGTAGGTTTTTTCTTTGAAATATGGAACAATTATTATGAATCGGTTACTTATTTTATTCAAGTTTTAACTACATTCCTTATAAAATTGTAGATGTGTTGTAGAAGAATCCACTATTTGTGTTACTCCAGCTAAACACTAATTACTTAATTCGTAGTTAAGCTCACAATTTCAACATTCTTCTTAAAATCTGCATAATGAGAAAACGCATATGCATTGTACACGCGAATATTAAACTTACAAAACGTTGAAAGACTAATACAATATCCAGGTTTACACACGGTCTGTTACGAAGCAATATATGCAATACTTCAGTAATAAAAATGACAAATTATGTAAACGCCACATATGCATTATATTCATTTGTGTGCGAGACAAAACAGCGTCTGCGGCCGTCTGTAAAACAATGACCTCGTAATGAAAATTTTCTTCAAAACTAAAAATAAATGGCCATGATGAGTTCTTGTCACAAAGTTTAGAATCGCACGGAATTTTTCGTTTCGCTATCTCGATTCACGCCTACCGGTATCTGGCACTGATTTGATTACGACGATAACCCGAAGAAAGTATACAATGCACGATAGTGTTAAGATATAAATTACTTATCTATTGCCCCGTTTCGTGTTATCTGTACCAAAAATGTGGCGGTAGTCGTTATTAGGTTTGATTGATTACTTTTAAAATGTCTCGCCGAAATACCGGGATCAAAAAATTGAGATGAGTTTTTTCTACATTTTTTGTCAGTGTGCTCACTGGGTGACTTGTTGATACTGTGGCGGTTGTGGAGCTTTATTGTGACGCGATACGCCCTTGACCACTTTCTCGTTTGATGTTAGGACAAATTGTATAATAATTTTATTTATTTAAAGCTTGGTACAGTTCAGGGTTAGCAGGGAACGCGCCAGTGAAGCGACACGCGTGCTCGCAAATATTTTGTGTCAAGTGACGTAAAGTACTTGAGCCTAAACTATGCAGTCTCGGTATCAAGAAATGACGTAGAAAACCATTCCCAGAATATACAAGAAACCTTGACAATGCAATGTTAGTTTTTAAAATAAAAATAATACCAAGAGTTGAAACAGTGTCGTCTTAAATCTTTGTTTGTGGAATAAATAGGTGGGTTCGCTAATTATTTCACGTAGTTCTTCTAATTTCAAGACTTTATACCAAGTAAACAAGCTTCCACTCTAAGTAGACTTAAAGCTACCGTAGACAGGTGCGACGTGACAATGCGACAACTCCGTTATTCTTCACTGCGTGTTCTCCATCTTTTTAACCGACTTACCAAAAAGGAGGAGGTTCTATGTTCGAATTCTTGTATGTTTTTTTTTTTTTTTTTTTTTTTTTTTTTTTATTTATGTTCACCGATATCTCCGTCAATTGTGAACCGATTTTGAAAATTCTTTTTTCGTTTGAAAGAGTATGTTTCGAAATTGGTCCCATTTTAATTTGGGGAAGATCTGATGAAGAACTTCGGAGATATACAACAGAACTCTTCAATAAATAACGGCAAATCATTCGGAATTGCTGCAACCGCATGTCTGTTTATTGTATATACCATTTCATAACATAACATCACGCCAGTACGGACTAAAGGGGTACGCGCAGATCTCTCATTTCACTGGTTATGTTCAAGTATCATGTTATTCGGGTGATCTATTCTAGCGTTATAGGTACCTTACTAAACAACTTGCCTATTTTAGGTAGGTACAACTAAAAAGGGAAAAAAAATCTTTTTTGCAAAAAAATACTACCGACTTCCAAATGAAAAACTACAAAGTGAAAAATAACTTAACTTTTGGAAGTCGGTGTCCATATCGCATAAAAATGGTACCTACGAAAGACACCGACTTCCAAAAGTTAAGTTATTTTTCACTTTGTAGTTTTTCATTTGGAAGTCGGTAGTATTTTTTTGCAAAAAAGATTTTTTTTTTTTCATTGTCACATCACACTCCTGGTGGCGGAAAACTTTACAAGTAAAAAAAAAGATAAAAATTATTTTGACTAATTTCCTATTATATTCTTCCTCTGGAAATGAAGACTATTCTTAGCAAGAACCAGGCACAATATATAATGTGAATACAATATATTACAAATCAGATAATAATGAATGGAGACCTATCTATCAGCCAGTATCAGTCAGTAGTTAGTCAATAGAAAAGATATGGGTCAGTGATGTCCTAGGCTACTTATCTTGTTCATAAAATAGCTTTAAATCTATTTCTTTCGCTCGCGTCATTTAAACAATATAAAAAATGGGCAATATATTTATGATGCGGCATAATTATTAAGTGAGCGAGAGATTAGTTGAGTGCATTGGTGGCTTAGTGGTATCGGCCGCGACTTATAAGTTGTAGGTCGTGGGTTCAAACCCAGGCAGGCGCTTTACTTTGTGTAAATTATTTCACCACCACTGCTCTCAAAACGGTGAATGAAAACATCGTGAGGAAACCGGCCTGTACTAGAATAAAAAATCGAATACATGTGACATCCACCAACCCGCATTAAGACCCGCGTGGTGGATTACGGCCCATTCCCTCTCTCAGAGTCACACCACACTCTGCACTCTGCACTGCACAGACCTCCTGGTCTGTGCCCAGCAGTGGGAACATTAAAAAGGCTGATGATGATGATGATGATAATTATTTTGACCAAAATCCTTTTTTACCTAAAGGTAAATAAGAAAGGTTAATAAGTGTCTGAGGAAAAAAATAAATGGAGTAATTTTGGGAGACCTTTGCCCAGCAGTGGGACAGTTATTGCTAAATAAAAAAAGAAGTGGGTGGTATGACAATTATTATTGGAGTAGGTACTAAAAGTAAAATCCCATAACCTGAATTACACAATGTGATACTTGCATCTAAATAATCAATATAAGCCATAAAATAAAATATAAATTCAATAAAACAAAAAGCTACCAAAAAAATAAACAATATAATCCATAAATTCAAATATGAATTCAATAAAACAAAAAGCTACTACAAAAAAAAACAATATAATCCATAAATTCAAATATGAATTCAATAAAACAAAAAGCTACTACAAAAAAAAACAATATAATCCATAAAATAAAATATGAATTCAATAAAACAAACAGCTACTAAAAAAAACAAATAACATATATTTGTTTTTCATGTCAAAAATATACATTTGCATACGCTTAACGTCGTACGCGGAATTTTACTGACCCGTAGATCTCGAAAATTAGATTCAGTCGTTAAAGAAAGATTGATACACACGACATGGTATCTTCCCGCAGTTGTATAACTAATGTGTGAGAACCATCGCCCAATCGCTATTAATACGCTATTCGGCTATTTCAACAAACAAATAGACAGTTCTAAAATCAATAACGTTAGACGAAAATTCAATTAACCTTAATTTTGGGAAGGCCGCTAAAACGGCGCTGGACGTTAGTGTCAAGCGGTTGAAGAAAAGCTGGAAGCGTATTTTTTGTTTCTCAAAAAATCGCTTTTAACCCTTCAAGAACATTGTTTAAAGTACAACATGTAGTTTGGGAAAACTTGTTATCGTTGCAAAAGTGTCAAATGGCTCAAAGTGTCACTAAAAATAGTAAAATGACTTCCGAGTTCATGGATGTCGTTAGCACTAAGCTCGTCACCAATATTACTCGTTTGCGTCATTTATTTTCTGAGCATGTGCTTTAGAAATCTCTTCGGTACTTTTAAGGGATCTATTATTTTATCATTGTTCACTACGGTTATTTATATTGTTGATGTTGAGAGCAATAGAAAAGTCTTCAGCGAGATAAAACACGATGACAGAATCTGGTCTGAAACGTCGCCGATCAATTATATTCATAATTATAGTAATACTTTTTTTTTTCTTCTTTTTTGTTTAAAAAATTGACTCACACCCTGTTCCGTTGTTGTTGAATTAGGTAATTTACTTATGTTTGCAATATTTGTAAGTATGTGAGAACCATGTTCCTATTTATCAAATGTTTGTAATTTACCTATTACTGCTTGTAATTCTTTATACCCATACGTAGTATAGTAGTGCTGGGTGCATCGTTCTCACGTATTTCAATTTATGTATGTATGTAAATGTTGTATTACACTTTTTTTAAAAGAGTAAGTGTGTAGTTTCTTGTCCGTTCTTCTCCATAACAAGTGATGATGTGTTCGACGGTAAAGCACGCTTGCCTAGAACAACCAATTCACTCTTGACTTGTAGACCCCTAGACCCTTGTTACTCTATCACGTCAGAACGGATCTGGATGAAATTTGTTACAGATATAGATTATAGTCTGGAACAGCACATAGGCTACTTTTTATCGCGGTATATTGTTCCCTGTTAAAACACTTTTCACGTGGGCGGAGCCGCGGGCAGAAGCTAGTGAAAACTACATCGGATGTAAAGGATTCACTTTTGCTTTAACCTTGGTATGTCAATGGTACCTAGTTAAAATAGATAAAATCCAACGTGGAAGAAACACTTCTCGACTTTATCTTTATACTTACAACAACAGTAAACATTTCCCTAAGTTTCAAATGGCTTGCGTGGGATTAGCAACTGATCCTTGTATGTTTTTCTTGTACCAGGCGTTAAGAAGAATACAAGAGATTATCGTAAAAGCGTTTACGGCTTTATTCACGTATATAGACAGGTATTTTATTTTTATTGACGAAAACTAGGACGTTTTATATGAAGTATGTTTTCTCACATTAATTACCTTTTAAAGGAGACTGAGGTATTTATGTGTTTCGGTTTACACTGCTGGTAAGCTTTTGTGAACAGGATATCAAGAAACGATGGATGAATTAGATGAATGTTAGCTTTCTGATGGCTCGAGCCGATTCAATTTATGTCACACTGATAAGCAATTTTTACAAAGCGAAATAGCAATTTCGTTTACATTGAAGTAAAGACGGAAACACATAACGTGTCGTGGCGTGCCGTGGTGTGGGATCCAGCAATCAAACGACTCTGTTCCAGTGTACGTCATAACACAACGTGTCTTGTGGCCAATCTACTGCATCCGAAGTCGCCACGCCACGCCACGACACGTTAGTTTGTTTCCGTTTAATGCGATGCAATTCCACCGCTTTGTACTTGAAATCTCAACTAATATTATATGAAAACAGAGCCCGAATTTTGTGAGTTTGTTCCTACGTGTAGAGTAATCTCAGAAACCACTACACCTATTTAAAACATATTTCACCATTAAAAAGGTACAAGATTCCAGATGGTTATAAGCTACAAATTATTATGACCAAAGAAAAGCCAGGGCAGGCCACCAGTTTTCTCAGAAAATCATAATAAGCCTGTTCCCACTGCTGGGACACAGGCTTCCTCTCTGCTCTCTCCGGTTCGCGGTCGCCATTCCGGGCAATGTACCCTGCCCACTGCCACTTCAATTTCGTAATTCTTCGGGCTGTGTCGCCAGCCATAGCCCTCTCCATTGCCCTTTGGGTGACTTTAAGCTTACTGATAAGGCCCATTGTGAGCGACCACGTCTCGGTCCTATAGGTAATTACTGGCAAGACACACTGACTCTGATACCTGTAACGACTTTCAAAGATCTTCAAATGACAGCCGGGACCAACAACTTAACGTGCTTTCCGAGGCACGGAGGAAATTCGGTTTGTAAAGATGGTCACCCATCCACGAACCGACTTCGGCTAGAGTTGCTTAACCTTGAAGATCACTCGTGCGGCTGGTATGAAACACTCATTATAATTATATTCATAAACAGATGTGCGGAAACAATTGGCAATGAATATGTCTCAAGGCTAGCAGTTTTCTTCAAAATCTTTTGATGCAATTGTTAGCTACTTTATTATCATTTTTGGAAACAATTAAGCCCGCGACGGAATAGTTGAAAAGTATTTTCGCTTAAATTACATCTTCTCTAAGGCGGCTTCCTTACCGGGTCATTTTCGTACCTGTACCGAATCTGTACAGATGTGCTGTACGTGTATGCACGGCAATAATCTGTACGAAACTGTTTCGTTTTGGTGTAGTCCCCGGCATGTAACTTGGCAAGGTTTTGGCGTAGTGGCGGTAAGTGGTGAAGGTACGCGACATGATTGGTCACTCGATCCTTGTGTCAACTGACCAACCAATCGCGCGATCAGAACGGTGCTAAACGTTCCCCGCTTCCCGCTTGGTAACCAAAGAGACCCAAAAAACGACTTGAGCGCAACTAACGGCTCTTGCCAACTTATGTGCCGACAATTTCAAATTCATTACCGAGCGCATACACGGTGTAGAAACAAAAACGCTCCGACCCGGTGAAGAGGGCGCCTAAATTAGTATAAAACAAAGTCGCTGTCGCGTTTGTCGACGTCTTTTGTTTCTGCACTAACTTTTTTTAAACCACGCAACGGATTTTGATATGGTTTCATTAATAGATAGAGCGATAAACGAGGTATATTCTTGTATAAAATTTAGAATCGCCGCTGGTAGTAACTAGTTATTTGAAACTATGATATTAGAGTTCTTATTAGATAATACCTTGTCTTCGCTACTTTGCCCGCGTAAAAAGTGTTTTATCATTACCGAGATAAAAGTTATTCCATGTCTTTTCTAGAGTCTCAAACTATCTCCATACCAAATTTAATCGAAATCAGTACCACTGTTTAGCCGTGAAAAGACAACAAACAAACAAACAGAGTTACTTTCTCATTTATATAAGTATTGAACACGTCATGTTTGTAGAGTTTTGCTAACTAATTTGACCCTACAAAAAGCACGATTCTGACAGCAGCATTTTAGCCGCCAAAAAGCAGTAGAATGCGTTCGCGCTTCGGAAACTCGAGATAAACACGTAGAAAAGCTACACAAACGACTGTTATCCATATAAACCAAATAACCGGACCTGATGAAGGGCTCTACACTGTATAATTTAATGCTTTTTCGGAATTTTTCCTCAGTGACACGTGCTTCAAGGTACAAAGTAGAACAAATCAATTTATTATGCATTCAAATAGATTTATTCCATTAGAGTTTGTTTTTTTAAGTAATTCTGAAATCGAACGTTTGTGTTATATAGTCATTAAAGTGTTTTATTTTTAATATTTATTGTCCCTTTCCTTCTTGTGGGTATTTGTCATAAGATGACTCTATAATTGTAGGTTTGCTGTTTGTACTGACCTACTACATTGATAAGCCATGTTGTAGGTAACTAGTTCCTTCAAAGAAGGACTAATGCTCCGTTCCTATATCCTTAAAAAAACGTTTTTTTTACCAATGGATAAGTGTTGTATATTTATGATGACTGCATAGACTTTTGATTGATTTATAAAAAATCAAGTTCAGTGTGAGGCGCAGGCCACATAGAAATGGCGTCGGGCGCGGTCATGGCACGGGCGGCTTCCTATTCCATTCAAATTTCATACAAAATGCATGGAAACAAAGCGCAATTTGATCAAGCGCGGGCGCCGAAATGGCACGTTATAACCACGTCCGAGCAAGGACATACCGTGTGTCCTAAATTGCGCATTTCTATGTGGCCTGCACCTAAAAGACGGCACTTAATAGTACCTTTTCAACAAATTAACACTTGGCCGCGACTATTTATTGGAAAGAACTCGTTTTCATTCCGTTTTCCCGTAAAAATGTAGTTCAACGAATAAATTCTCGAATAATTTTTAGTTTATCAGTTGTAAATTGTAATTTATCTTGTTTTTAGATTGAATACCGTTATCGTAAAATATATAAGATCAGCTGCTAATTATTTTTCAATAACAGAATATTTTTGCATGTACTCGTACAGAAAAATATCGATACCAAGGACCCGTAGAATCTAATCCAGGCTATTTATACGGGTTATACATATTATATATTGTCCCCTCTAAAATTAGACCATATATTTAAGATAATAATGGACACAAAATAATATCTTTTCAACACGAAGAAAAAGTAAAACCTTTATAAATAAAAGTCTGATATAAAACCCGCAAACTTTTATTTAACTCAAGCACTTAAAACATAAACGTGTTTTATTAATTGAAAGTGTATAAAAACCATAAATATTAAATTTATTACATATTAAAATAAGTCAGCCTAAAATTTCGATGCAAAATAATGTGTCCATTGAATTCATATTATTATAAAAAATTTAAATGTTTCGCAAAATCAAGTGCGGTGTGTGCACGATACATTTTGCCGATAAGCGGTAACATTTCGGCAATTCGGCATCGGTTTTCGAGTATTTTGCCTTCAGGCGAATACATTATTGTAAACTTTATTGTTTTACAATGTATTGGAAGGCTACTGAGCTTTCGTTGTAAGTTTAAATATTTCAACCTCGCCTGTCTGCACAGCTGAAAATTTACGTTTACATAAAAACGGCTATTATGCTGATGGTCTAGTCATTGGCTAAACAATCTATCGGCGGCTATATTATGTACTCAGTGGCGTACGTACGGATAAATAACTCTAACCAGTAATATTTTCAAATATTAACCTAAAGCAAGTCCCTTCTCCTCTTATTGAGACGTCGCAACAAATCTCCTTTGCCCACTAAATACATGCGTAAGTCATTAATGAATGAAAAAAGTCTCAGTCCAAATATTTTAAAAAGTCGAGCACCAACCTGCCGGACCGGCTTCTGCGGACATGTTCCGGTTTGCATTTCGCGTAATTCTCGTCACAAGTTGACCCCTAAAATGAGATCTCGTTACCGAGGGCTGACATTTTTTGATTTCAATATTGCATAATTGTCGTTGAGAACGGTATTTTGTTCGGAAAATTATCGATGGTAAAGAGTTTGAGCTGAGCTGGATTCGATATTTAAATTGGAGTTCGACAATTCAGCCTGTTCATTACAGGAAAAATAAAGATTTACGATTCGAAAATGGAACACTATCGTGAAATACCCATCTCTATTTTTAGACTAACAAAAATTAGTCGATTTTTTGTCTGTTTGTTTTGCAAGCAAATCATTTCGGTACACTAGGTTACTTACAACATCGCTCTCAATCGGTCATCGTGTTTAACTAGTGACAACAGATCACAGTGGCGTGTATTTATAACTGGCTGTAAATAGTGCGTCTGATTGCTCCACTAATCACTATCTCTTTCAATACATCATAGTAGAGATGTATAGCGTCATCGCTCTTCTATCGAAGCTTGTTTTGTCGAGGAGAGGCCATCTCTTTCACTTCTCTGGTTGTTGAAACCAATCTGCCTAGCCTATTTCCAGCTATATTAGGCAGTATTTTACATGGAGCGACTGCCTAATTGATATCCTAGTAACCGATGACTGCAAACCTTAAGACGCTGCGTGGGAAGGCCTCCCACTAGGAGAACTGATGACCTGGTGAGGGTGGCGGGAGTCCTCTGGATGCGAGATACACGGGACCGGTCAATGTGGCGACTTTTGGGGGAGGCCTATGTTCAGCAGTGGACGTCTTTCGGCTGAAATTATGATGATGATGGTGACCACGTGACATTGCAGTAACGCATGTCATACTCGCATTACTGAGGAATTTTTTGACGATCGTTTTTGCTGCTAAAATGTAATTATATGTAGGTCATCCACAGCTTCCATCGACAATTTGCAAAAGCCTATGTTAACGTATGCAAATAATGTTCAAAATTTCAGCTTCCACAAAATTTATTGAAAATGCCTTCAAACGCACCGCAGTGAACTAACTTCTAAAATCAATTTCAAAGACACTAAATTGTAATTACTTAATTTATTTACAACCGAGCTTACAGTTTAAATTATCAAAAACGTTGGTTAATTTGACGATTATACTAGGAAACCGTGTTTTATGACAACGTGGTAATGTATGTAGATTACGCCACGTTAAGCTGTTGTCGTCATTACTCGGTTGTAACGGTAGGTCGAGTAATTAAAACTCATAAGTTACCTAATATTTTGTGACGTTGTATTCGTCTGGCAGATCAATTACGTTTTACTGAAATATTTAGTTTCATTGAAGTTTTGAGCAAAGCGGTAAAAAGTGATTATCCAAGATTTCTGTATTAAGAATTTGCTATTTAACGTGACAATGCTGCCACCGCTCTGGACATTTTTGCATTAACAACGATGTGGAGGATTTTTTGACGGTCAATGAGCCCCTTCCCGTCAGCCCCTTTTTATACTCGCTTGTATATAGTATTTGAAGTTGAATATATTATGTCAAATTCTTCTTTAGCCAGCAAACCTATCATACTGTACAATTAAAGTAGAGTTTGACACGTTCTTAACTCCAAACACTCAATTCAGAAACAGGCCCTAAAATCTTTAGAGTTTAAGAGTACCTATGATTGAATATAAGATTATGTCTCGGGAAAATGATATAGGTTAGTTTGTAGCTGGGAATAAACTAGAATAAAAACTAAACAAAACTACGATAAGAAAAATAGTGTAAGCAACAACTATTAAATTTAAACGCACATACGTAACAAGACATAACGTAAAGCAAATATGTTTTCTTAAGACCCGCAGCCTAATTGTGTAAGTGAATTCGGCAAAGGAAACAATCTGGTTCTTTCCCAAAAACACACACATACACAAAAAAGTTGAATCTTTGTTCAACTTTTTTGTGTATGTGTGTGTTTTTGGGAAAGAAACAGATTGTTTCCGTTGCCGAATTTACTTACACAATTAGGCTGCGGGTATGCAAACTGCAGAGTACGTTATCGTGGACGTAATTCTGCTATCAGCATCCAATGATTTTGTCGTGATTAAATTTATTCAATGAAAGCCTGCTAATGACAAAATTTCATGTCAGTTCGAAACACATACATTTGACAGAATGACCTAAGATATACAATAGAAACATCAGAAGATTCATTGGAGATAGAACTTGATATCCAAGTGTTGCTCTGAATTTGGAAAAAACAATGGCGGGAAAATTGTTGATGGAATTATTAAGCATACTACGTATGTGGCCGTGATAGATACCGATGAAATAGTTTACTAAGTTTTATCAAATCAAAGTTATGGCCTATCAAATTCTGACAAAAAAATTGTCATAATTGAAAACTCAATTGACTAAATAATTGACGATAATGAATGAAATCATGGCTTCTGGCTAAGCTGTGTTGCCATAGACAATAATTCATCTGTTAACAGTCAAAATGACATGAACCAGTACTGTTATCATAAACTCTAGATTTCTAGAACTTCAAACTGGAATATCTTTAATTCCTGACTTCCTATAAAAGTATAATTGAGACTAAACTGTTCAGGAACTCAAACTCTATATTTTGACATACTTTTCATTGGAAGAAGCTAAAAAAAAAAATTACAACAAAAATGTGTTTGGGAGTTCGCCATTGTCCTTTCCTGAATGAAGCAGGAGTGTAGCTACCGCGGAATCAGTCGTATGAATGATACGGGCCCCCAAAACTTCATGGGCACCAACATGTATCTTTGGTTCTTCATCCTCGTTCGTCATGATTGTTTTAATTATGCAAGTCAAGAATCCAGCCTTTTTGATTAATTTTGTAGTTTTTTTTTTTCCTATTGGTCTTTGCTGTTGTTTGGTACAAAGAACCACAAGATATATCGAATTGGGTTGCATTAATTGAGTTTTAAGGGCTAGAAGATACAAAACACAACTCACCAGAACTATAACATAAACTACCGGCAATTTTAACAACATAAATGCCCACAGATTACTTATCAACAGGACCACACAACTAAATCTCTCGCCAGATTTCTCTCAGTTAAAACATTTGCAACAAGACAAACTACTATCGAAAGTTCCTAACTCAATCTTGCTGCGACAAACACCTTATTCTCTTACAAGTCTTCGAACATTATTTATAGGCAACAATACTGCACATGGCAAGTGAAGTTGTCTCCAAGACTTCCCATGATCTTTAGTCCACGATTTGTCCGACAATATCTAAGTAACGGCACCACTAAACACATGCATCTGTCCACTGGAACATTGAATTCAATGGACTTTCTATAGTGCAAGCCATAGGTTATGGGAACAAGTGTAGCCAAGCGGAGACAGCTTTGTGGACATGGGTATTGAATGGGCAATTTATGGGTTTGCATGTCTTGACCCTGGACGGGAGCTTGTTGCGGGAAGCGCCATGCCACAGGTTTTGTGCTAAGTGGACCTTTTGGCACATTAGCATTTTTATCTAAACTCAATCAACTGACAGCAGGGATGTAAATTTTACGCTTGCTCTAATCTAATCTTGTAGTCCTATGAACTTGGATATTTTGTGTTCTCAAACTATCTTTCATCTGTACTAACTCAGCTAAATCGACGCAACATTCAGATTTCATTTGAACATTCTATACTATCGAATTCTTTTTTTTTTCTTGAGTAGGTAGAGGGTAGTCCTAAAAATATATATTACTTTGTTAGTAAACGTTGTACATCTTCAAAAAGGTTGGAATCTTGGAGTACAGATTAGGGGAGTTTTCATATTACTGACACTAGTCATTTACTCTCAGTACATGAATTTAATTCTCTTTTTCTTTAATACACAAACATCTGTCTAAGCATCATCAGGAACATCCTTCGATCAACAATAACCAACTAGATAATAGGTCACGTAGAAAATCAATGTTAAATTCTGTCCGCGTGAATATATACTAACTACCCTAAATTACTTAATATGACAAACTAAACAAAATAAGAGCTCACATCTCAAGTGAGCTGTTATTTACCGAGCTCTTGTTTTTTTTAAATACCATTTTTTTGTTAACTGCATATTACTTTATTTACTTTATTTTTTTCTTGTGGTCCCAAAATACTACTTAAAAATAATTATTGTATTTATCGGTGGAAAAAAGCCCCAAGACCCTTATTACTTGCGCCGACCCTACATCCAGTTGGTATTCTTGATCGAAGGGAACATCTAGAATAATACCTATCTCTCATGGTCTTTAGAACGTTCCTGACCAATGATCGAGTACAAACCTTGCAGGTTAAGATAACTTAAAACAAAAAAAGAAACTTAAAGAGTATCCCGAAATTTTCTCTGTTTTCTCTGTTTTTGTCAAGTTATGAGCACCCGTACCTACATTCTTAATCAAACAGTCTTTCGAGGTGTTGTTATAACCACCACGCTTGGCAGTGTCTCATATACAGCAGCATTAAATCTTCTTGCTTACAAAGATTAATGTACTATAAGACCTAGTTGGCAAGGCCAATACATCGGATAACATTAGGATGTTGCTAATTTCCGGTCCCGTTCACAGACTTATTGTAAATTTTTCCTTAAGAAATCTTGATTTACAAAGGGTCTTCTTAAATGCTTGCTGGAATTGGGTGGACCAATGGTACGATGGGCAGTTTTGACATAATCACCATGGTGCGATGATCTGGTTAAGGTTGCGAGAATCTGCGGGATACGAGACGCACGGGATCGGTCAATGTGGTGACGTTTGGTGGAGGCCTATGTTCAAAAGTGGACGTCTTTTCGCTGAACTCATAATGATGATGACCATGCAAAAAACACATGTTGGTGATAGTGTATTCAGTTCTGCTGTTTATAATATGTAGGTTGATTGGCCTGGGATGTCTTTTAAAAATCATGGGTCATTCTTGAAACTTGTGAAGTGGTCTATCTTTTGTTAGAAAAGGCCTTTTTGAAGTGGTCTTGAGAGAGTTAGAGCCCTCGCAAGCTACAGACTTTTTATCAGCCGATAGTGTGGTCAGATATAAAATTACATTCATTAAACGCCCTACCAAACTACCGGCCGATAAAAAGTCTGTTGTATTAAAAGACGAAGATCGAAACTCAAAGGTATCTTTCCCGTGCAAACATCCAATAAAGTCCCGTTCACATCTTCCGGGATTTTAAATATGCCACTTATCTAGCAGAATGCTTCCCGTAGTAGAGTAGTTTCACTCTGTTTACAAGAGATAATGAGTAAATACATAAACTTGTATCACAAGTGCAGCTGTGTATAGTTTGTGTTAGCGGCCGGACGGTATGCGTACGCCATTATTCAATTGTTATGTAAGGCGACGACCTAAAATCGAATCGGACTGCAAGTGCCGTGTGGCCGTGTTGCCTTAGTGCGAGCGGGCAGCGTGTCAGCTCAAACTCAAAACCAAAGCATTTATTTCAACTGGCTGTTTTTGTCTGTGAATATAAATGTTTGTGCACGAACCGCGATACAGCAGATATTTCTAGTGTGCGGCAACGATAAAAAAGAAAATATAATTCCATTTTTGACTTTTGAATTGTCAAAGAGTCTGTCAGTCAAAAAGTTGAAGCTGGTTGCGCGTTCTAATCGTAGATCAAAGAAACAAGACTCGAAAAGTGACATTTTACCAGCATCAACGATTATGTAAAAGTTTCAAATGTCAATCCCATATTGACGTGTGCTTCTTGTTATTTCGACTATCGCCATCACCAATAAAATGTCAAAAAAATTGCTATATTTCCGGTTCTTAAGCATTTCCGGAAATATAGCATTTTTTTGGCTAATCAGACTATATGATTTATTTTGATTATATTGCAAAGAGTTGTAGCAATAATACAAAAAAATCAGGAAATTTTCATATCGCTCTCAGTCGCGCCTTGCCCACTATATCCGCTAAGTACTATTCCTAGATAAAGTTTAGTGTGTCTTTGCTCTAAAACAATGTGAGCACGTTTCAAGGACGAAATAAGGAACATATGTTCACATGTCAGCTGATACTGTCACATTACCCTCATTTTCGGCGAACTTGGGTAGAAATTACGACGTGGACTACTTAAAACAAAAGTTAAAGAGGGTCCTATTGGAAAGGGATAGGCAATGCATAGGTACCCCTGGAATTTTAGATGTTCATTGGCGGTGGTGAACATTTGCCTTCAGGTATATTCTGCTATTTGACATCGGTGAGGAAACTTAGAACTTATTGTTAATATAAGTTTGAAATCACCTCCCTTGAACAAGCCTGGTGATGAATGCCGGTGCCCTGCGTGAGATATTCTTGAAATTATTCTTCTTTTCGTGTGAGGATGTCGCCACATCTGGTGTCAGAGTTAATTAAGCCGCCTCTGGGAACCCCACAGGCCTCTGACTTGGCTATTTTAGACTTACATTATCCATTAAAGGCCAGGTACAGGACAGTAACATTCTCGTATTTTTATCACTATACGAATTAGCAGGAAAATATTGTTAAGTTTTATAAGCTTACCATACCTATGTGATAAAATTTACTCAGTATTGTTTACATAAGCGTATGTTTTGAGATAAAAAAGGTGCATTGTCCGACAGGTGAAGACGAATTTCGTCAAAAAATTAGTACCGACTTGTTAGGTACTATCGTTTTTATTAAGTAAACACCTCGCTAGTCTAGTGGTCGCAAATGCTACTGCTGAGGGTCTTGGGTTCGATTCACGGGTCAGACAAAGTGTTTTTGGGTTTTCCATATGGAATTTATCAATAACAGTTTGGAGTCTGGATGTGAGCCCAATTTTAGGGCACTTAAACATAACTGACAAAAGGTGGGTGTAATAGGGGCACCTCTGCCTTCCCTTTGGGATGCCCCAAAGGGAAGACAGAGGTGTGATGTTAGTTAACGTTCTAGTATTAGCGTTACTTTATCAAGTAAACATTGGGTTGTTCTCGTTGCCTCTCAACAACCGCTGCATAAAACGTTACAGGATGTATTCATCATCATCATTTCAGCCGAAAGACTTCCACTGCTGAACATAAGCCTCCCCAAAGTCTCATCACATTGACCAGTCCCGTGAGTCTCACATACAGCGCATTCCCGCAACCTTGACTAGTTCATCAGTCCAACGTTCTTCGGTTCGCGGTCGCCTCTACAGAACTTTTCGGTCCCATCGACAATCCGTTCGGCAAGCAATGTGCCCTTCCCACTGCCACTTCAGTTTGCCAATTCTTGCTATGTCAGTAACCCTGGTTCTCTTGCGGATATATTGCCATTATTGAATTACTACGTATGATGGATTGGTGATCGTGTGTTGTTTGTAGCAGACAAGAGGATGCTGGCCATTTTCTTGAAGCAATCTTCTTCGTATGTACTTGAGTTTTGAAGGCCAAAAGGAGAATGATTATCATCTGCGTAACGTTGTCTAACTATATGGACTCTGCAGCTAGTAGGTACTAGTACTAGTATTTTAGGTAAATGGATATACAGCCTAAACAAGAGTTATGAATATAAATGTGGATGGATGGAGAGGGAGGGCACGGCCAAAGAAACTATGGATGGACTGTGTGAGGAGTGATATTAAAGAAAAGGGAGTCAGTGATGGCGTGACGGGGTACAGAACGGTAAGGAAGAAGAAAACATGTTGCGCCAACCCCCAAGTAACATGGGACAAGGGCAGGAAGATGATGATGATGATGGAGATATTACCTATCTGACCTCTGCAACTCTTTTGTTGGGTAACTCGATTAACCTTCATAAGACTGGCCGTCACACTTTCGAGCTTCTGACTGTCCCTTAGGAAGAAAAGGCGAACAATGTGACATTTTTTCTTCTGCTTTTCTTTTCGATGGTACATTTGGTCAAATTATTAGGGCCCAGTACCAGCGACCACGTTTCTTGCAGCGTCTGAGGCAATGTCAAGGTCATTTAGGGTGCAAGTGAATGGACAGTTGGGACACACCAGAACTTGGGACATAGTCTGTACAGGAGCACCGACTTCACACCGTGTGTTCAACGGATGGCACCTAATTTACTTCCTATATAAGAACAGCTCACCACATGAACATTATTAGAACTTATCTTTTACGATTTGGTCACGATGTCCTTGCATTGTGCATCGGCACCAAATCTTGTAACATGTATGAACCTAAGCGTTTGGCCTAAAAACCTTTCGCTTATCTTTGCTAAGTCCTACGTCACGTTATCTAGATATTTCGTTGTTACTTTACTGGTCCATATTCACATGTGAGTAGAACGGTAGGACATTCTAAACTTGTCAGTAGGGCTGGCAATTAAGGGTTCGGGAGAGAGATAGAAAATCGAGAAGAAAAATAATAAAATTTATTATGGAGCAAATTCAAAGTCAAATCATATATTTCAATTAGATCATTAAACGGCACAATGTGAATGTAAATAAAAAAACAAATAAAAGAATTGATGCTAGTTCTAGTTGTGGTAAAATGGTTGACTTGTTGGGAAATCTTTGAAAGTACCTACTAATCCGATCTTCTTTTTCCTTCCCTGGATCCATTATTTGGAGTGAGGTCTCTTCGCTTTACTAATCCGATAAAGAACGAAGAAGAAACATTATAGCTTTGCTACGGCAGAGGTCAAAATGTGTTACCAATTGCAGAAAATCTATAATCTATTTCACTATATTTTTTTAACCGTTTTATACGCGTCTCAAAGATACATAATTTCAAGCGTGATCGTCTGAACAAGCGAAGGAACGGAATATTTCGGATTAACAAGTTCTGATACTAAAGTTTTTTTCTCAAAGAACCGTTTAATGTTAACTGGTGTTTTTTGGTGGCTGTAGATCAGGCAGAATTGACCTAAATACTTAATATTACTGTAAAAAGTCAACTAAGTGATTTTTTTGGACACCAAGCGACAAAACTTTCGAGACACAATACACAAAAAAAGTTGTTAAAACCATTTGTCGCCGAACAAAAAATATAAAAAAAAGAATACGTCATTAGACAACATTATTTTGTGAAAAGCAATGAAAAATACTAGATTATATTCTGAGTTAATCTACACAGTTTGGGTAGGTCCGGTTGGTGTGATGCTTTCTTCAAGTGATCAACCTCAGACATGGTTCTCATAATATGATCTGATCATTACATTGTAAATTGTATTGATTTTAAAAGACGCTTTGTCATCTGTTTTTTTTTTCACTGTTTCTTCTCAAAGTAGCCTCATCAGGAAACACCGATCTCACCTTGTTATACCAAAACATAGACTTGTAAAAAGATTATTTAAAACCGATATACAAAATAATTATAACTTACATTCAGAAAAATGAAAAAAAAATAGACCGAATACTTTTTTATTCTTAATGGTTATTTTAAATGCTCGAAAACGAGTATTTAGCTAAACTCCTTTAATGGAAATGTAAAAAATACTAATATATTAAATTTTTTATACAGATATGACAATACCAACCCTAACCGTTGTACGCCACTGGCCCGTTTGGCATACGGCAGCCAAACTCGAGCGCCCGCCGCGTCGCCGCGTCGCCCAGTCAAAAAACGCATAACATATAACTGTTTGTTGCATTACCTTAGATAATAGACTAACGGACAACGTTGGACGCACTATTTATTACGAAGAGGTGCTTCGAAACGTTTATCTCTTTGTTTTACGATTGTTTTTGTGAGTAGTTTAGATTTGAATCGGTAGCGGATTATGAAAGAGCGTTTGTTACGCGTTGGATATTGTTTTCGCTGGATACGTGTTTGGTGTGTAGTAGTAGCAAAATGCGATATTCACAAAAAAATGTTTGTGGCTCTACGCTATAAGAAGCTACCTACTAATTTACAGGAAGAAATTCCTAGTGTGGGGCAACGTTTTCTTGAAGAAAATGAATCCCGTTTCTTATTAAACATAGGCTCAACCTTGACCACTATCACCTGATGATAAGCGATGATGTGGTTGACGTTGAAGCCCAGCTTGCCAAGAATAAACCTATTCATTCTTGACTTAAAGAGGCCTGGGTTTCGGGAAATACAGTCTCCGGCAGGGAATTCTACTCCTTAGCTGTACGCACACACAATGAAAGAACGTCCCCGTTTCGATGGATTACATATTTTTTTCATATTAACAGCGTTTTTGACTACATTCAACGAATCGAAAACAATAGCCCGACCCGCAGCAGGCACGCGCATAAAACACCACCGTATGTTTCCCAAAGATTCAACAGTCTAGATTAGAAGAATTGAACATTGAAAATTCAAGGTAATGTCAAGCGTGAACCATAAATAATACAATGTAAATCACGATTCAGATACATACAAAATAATTCATACATTATTCAACGAAAATTTCAGTTTTGAATAGGAATAAATATTCTGTCTGGATTTTGTAATAAAAAAGAAAAACGGTGGTATACAATATTTGGACAGATTCACTTACGAGTACGACTTTTTGTCTATTGGCAGCAATGATATTCAAATAAACAGATACGTTATACACTCACAAAACAATTGAAAAAAGTGTTCCGCGCAGCAGCGGCAGCACACACACATACTTTTCATTCATCTGACATTTCACTACAATGTCGAAAGGGATGGCTTGATAAAACAAACAAGAAAAAAAGAGACAGCTAGTCTTTGTCACTTGCGTGTGAATGTAAACAAACATTATTCTGACAACCACTGTTTTTTCTTTTTGTAACCTCCAAATATCAGAAAATTAGGAAAAAAAAATGAAATAAATTAGTAAATTGAGGTGTATTGCGTATTTACATATGGTATGAGATCCCTTCTGTTTTATGTAATTTGGTATTATAATTGGTACACTTTCTAAATACACACGATGGCATTTTTTTAATTTTGTTTTTGTTTCAACAAAGCGTATCGCTCTTCGCCATGCGTGACATAAACTAAAGACTAAAGGTTACAATTGTCTACTATTCGAGTCTTCACAATGCGCGCGCTTCTAACATATCTGTTTATTTGAATATCATTGATTGGCAGTATTCTGTTAAACAAAGGAGTTTAGTATACTTTTCTAGCGTCTGTCTCTAGTATGACAAAACCAAACATGTTGAGCTACGATACTTAGTACACACAAAATCACCAGTAGGCAACTATTCCATACGTTGGTAAATCTGAGCAATTTAACTGTACCGCGGCGATTTACAGTAACTGCAGTCACACACGTTACCAGCCAATTAATCCTGTATAGTATACAATTCATAAAATATATTTTGGGGTTTAAGCCTGATTTAAACTTTTCCAGTCGTCTTTAGTTTTTAAAATAGTAAGCCATGCATCATCTAATTACTTACTTTAAAAAGGCAATTAAAGCAGTCTTCTGGACGGGTGCACCAAAGGACGCAGAGTTGGAAGCTCTCTCAAGGTTAACCTATGTGCCATGACCTGGTGAGGACCATCGCAGTCCGGTCGATGCGAATAGCACAGGACTGGTGCAGAAGGCGACGCTTGGAAGATGCTATGTCCAGCAGTAGACATATATCGGCTAAAATGATGACGTTGATGATGAATCGAAGACACACTACATAACATTGGAGACTTGAAGAAAATATGTATGTATGTATCTGAAAATACATAGATAAATACGAATCTCTTGATTGCATAATAGTTTTTTTTAATCAATTTTTATTTGATAGTTTTGATTACAGACACCGGTACAGGTAAAACTAAATAAAAGCTTGTAAAAAATCGTCAATACTCTAAGGCAGAGAGAACTCACGTGGTTCCGCGTTTTCGCTACGTACAAATATAATTATAGCCACACGCACTAACCAGCATAATTTATTTATGTCCCACATATTTATATTCTAGCTCAGAAACTATTTAGTGATATATCTCAACAAAGAGTCTTTAACGAGACAGGCGTTGGTCTGGGCCCGTTTGATCTTACATCAATTATCGCTTAATCGTTTAAGCGTAAGTTGGGAATAAGCGAACGCGACAGGGGAATGCAATTAGTCAGTTTTAAGGCTAGTAGAGTAGACTGAGCTGAATAAAGACAAGCAAGCTTTAGAGAGATACGGTAATTGAAATGTGGCTATTGTTAGTCGGAATTTGACATAAACTATGGAATATTGATGAAATAGGGCGGCAATGCAAGTATTTTTTAGTCTCGTTCTCAATCTCTCAAAAATATATAAGACTTTGTATGTAAGACAAGATTCAAGACAATGTCACAAAGCAAAGGCATGTTGACATTGATTTTATCGATGAGGTGAGATAAAGATTAGATTTTGAACATTTAAAATGTCATTGGCCTTCAGATCATATGGCATATTTTCTCGATATATCTCCGAGTTCAGTGACAGTGAACTGTAGTTAGATTCTAAATGCGTTGAACCTGATTTCTAAACTGCAATTTAGAGAGTCCCCCTTGTTATTTGCAAATTGCGTCAATTTAAGATACGTCCTGCGTTTTTGGCACCCCTTTTTCTGCATTTGGTTCCTGCCCAATTTATCAGTATTTCGCTTCTATCTTCAATTTTCAATATTATAGCCAGCTTATTTTTGATCCTTAAATACCTTACCTACCTTAGCAACAAAAAAATATAAATTTGACTCCAAGTAATACTGATATAATGGCTATTGGATGATAATTATTGGCAGCTTAAGAGGACAAACCTCTCAAACTCACTCAAAATATGTTACCAAAAATAAAATTTTAACTGTGATAGAATATGTAACTCCACAACAAAATCCGAACCTTTGAATCGATTCAGTACACAGAATACAATAGAATTTCACACACATATTTTGAAGTATATCAGCAGGATACTGCTACCAGTTTCGATCACACGTCGATAAGTCAGCGGGTACGCTGGACCACACCCAGACAGTATCGAGACGGTAACAACTATCTAATGGTTTGAGAGACCGACACAACACATGTCGACACGGATTTCATTTCTATTTTATAGTCAATGCACTTAGGGGTCGATTTGATCGTGTTTTTCGAGAACCTTTGAACTTTGTGGCAGTTGTTGGAGCCTTGTTTGTTATGGGGGTACGCAGAGGTATATTTCTTGAGATGTTAAGCAGGTGGGGTCAGCTTCTGGATCCGGTGAAAGTTTTATTACTGTCGAAGGTTCGAGAGTTTGCTTGTCAAGCAAGAACATTTAGTCCTAAGGATGATTGGCTGAAATTGATTTTGTTCGTTAAAAAGAAATACACAAGTGTATCGTTAAGTGTGTTTTTCAAAATGCTGATAATAAATTCTTGAATCTTTAACATTAAACCAGTTAAGGAAACCAAAAGAAAAAGGTCTTTGCCCTATTAAAGGCTAGAAAAACAAATCGTAGGTGTAAAAATACGGCAAAATTCCTTCACGATTAGCCAATCTAGCGGTACAGAACAGGCCAAGTTCAGTAGTGGGTGTTTGAAGGTCCTATTATGACTTACGTGACCCTACTTGTCGGCTTATCTATCTTATCATGTCACATCGCTACATGGTCGACAACCCTAATCGCTGGACGAAATACAGGCCTAATTGACAAACGTATATATATTTGGAGCGGAATAGTAAGAAATGAGCTAAATAATAATCTAAATTATGTAGTTACAGAGTAATAAGAGACCCCATATAAGATGATATAACATTTAAGATCTCAATGAGATGATGTGGACGCAAAAACATATTTATGACGAATCTGGAAAATGAGAGATTGTGGCATCGATATCTTTAAATAACTTTGTTAATAACCATAGCTATGTTCTCAATTTGCGCATGCTTTCTATTAAGCTTTTTCGCGACCACAGTCACAGGTAAAAGCTAGTATTTGCCATACATCGAGTTCAAAGTGAGTCTACCAAAAATAAAATTAGAGATAACTCGTTTTATTCTTACTAACAGATGTGAAATATGATGAATGAAAAATATTTAAATTAATTTATGGATAATTAATTGTTTGAATAATTAACACGACAAAACCAATTAATTTGTATTTTAATCGCACTTTTTCACTCACTTTATTATTTTTTCGTTGATCAAGATAACTTTACAAGAATCTTAAACATTTAAATATTATTGGTATTGCTCTCTAAACATATTATCAGAATTTATTTAACTTATAAAAAAAGTTTGGAATGTACCTTGTTTGAATAAACAATACAATTATTACTTAATATTTTCATTCTTACATTTCAACTAAATGTCCGACTGTCAACATTCGAGCATAGATTAATGACACAATTGTAGAATGCAAGAAAACTTACTTCTTGTTTTTATACAACTTTTTAAAAGAAAATCTCGCATATTTCAACACGATTTTTCAGCCAATGCCAAAAATTTTACATGAAATAATGACCCTCATTTCCTGACCAGACAATGGACAGTTAGAACCCCGAATAGACAGATGCCAAATTCAAAATAAGAATCTGTTGAATGTTTGAAGGTAATACTTAATGCTACATTGCACAGTGTTCTCGTAAAACAAAAACAAAACAAAAAACGTTCCAAAAACTCAAATTGCGAACGTCAGCTTCTTAATAAATCTCCGGACAAGTTCGTCATTCGGCCTCTAATGGAAAATGTTAGTTAATATTTAATTAGAGGTGGCAAGTGAAAAAAAAAAACGTTTACCATTGGTTGCAAACATTATCTTAAAAGTTTTTTATGGCAATTTAACACACCGTTTCTAAGTGACTAATTAAAAAGTAAATATGGCTGTTAAATTAAGACGTTTCTTGACGCATTAAAAATTAAGCTTTCGTCAGCCATAACTATTAAAAATGTTTAATGTCATAGAGAATGTAGAGGCTAGAGGCACGTTGCAAATCTTTCGACGCGTTCCTCTAATCAAGATACGTCTCTTAATTTAACTGTCACTATGTAGGTGGCTGAATGCTATCTCATTAAAATTATCTAAGTATAATAAATGCTGTCATAAAAACTGCCTACATATTTCGTTGCGTCGTTTTTAGTATCGCATTGTCGTAATTAGAATTACTTTTATTGGCCATATTAGCATAATACATTAATCTAGCTTTCTCAAAGAAACTGACAAAAACATCAACCTAAAAATTGTTGTGCCTTAATAAAGACATAATATAGTAATATTTGAAAAATACTATAATGATCCAAGACGGGTGTTGAACAAGCATATTGGCTATCTGCATATTTAGCAAAATACTAGTGAAAGTAAACATGAAATTCTGGACAGAATTTTATTCAGTTGGCAAATGTAATCAACCTTAATACAGATTTAAACCACAAATTCCATCGTCAGACGTCTAAATCAGTATTTTCCCACGACATTTCTTTCCCGATTCTCCCGACCAGCCAGACTCAATAGTTATCTATGCGTATGCATGTTTACAGCAAACAAAAATAGTAATCAGACGTTTGTGCCACGGCTAATTGCCAACGACTGAGTAACGGACCTGACGTAACACTGTGGACATAGCCGAGACACTAAGCGTTACCATTCTAACCTAGACAATGTCACTTTCACCCATCAATGCTGAGCGATATCAGAATGTTCTGCTAGAGCTATCTGGGGTCGTACTATCAAGTGCCAATGACACCATGATTACGTTCTTTTTACAAGCTTTACCATGCTATCGTATGTGTGTCCGGAAATTATTAATCCATTTTTCAAGCTCTTCCTAGCATGTGATTAAGCTGAAACTTGCCGTACTTATGTAACTTTGGAAACATTGAAATAATATAGTACAATGGACCTGGTCTCATGATGCAGCCGGGCGGTGTCCATAACAACTCTTCAACAAAAGAAGATAGCACCATCGTGTTTGGTCTCATTGTACTCGTATCTATCTAATCTAATACCTTTAAACGAGCAATTCTTGTATATATGCACATATATATATAATCTGAATCTCGGAAACGGCTCCAACGATTTTCATGAAATTAAGTATACAGGGGGTTTCGGGGTCGATAAATCGATCTAGCTAGGTTTCATTTTTAGATAACGTCGTTTACTCTATTTTCACCGGTCGCCCAGGTACTTCATAATAATAAGCGATATTACATTTAGTTTAAACAGTTTTGGAGCACAGAGGACATGACACCATTGTGAAAAAAGTACAGCGGCATGTATGGCTACGTCTCTCATGCTCACCGGAATCATGATGGTTTTAAGACGTCATAGTAGTAGATGCCCCTGAATTAATTATGAATCAACAATTTTGGTAAGGCGTTTTGCAGGTGTGATAGGTTATGCGATTTACTGGGTTATAGTGAGTCAGTTTTTAAATCCAGTTGAACAACGAAATACAAGTAGCACATGAAAGCAAATATAGTGATGTATGGAAGAAGAATAAGAAGAGAAGAGGTTACTAACATAGCCTGAAGAATTAGGAAACCCAAGTGGCAGTGGGCCGGCCACATTGCTCGCAGTACGGATGGCCGATGGGGCCAAAAAGTTCTAGAATGGCGACCGAAAACCGGAAAACGATGCTTTGGGTGGCCTCCCACTTGGTTGACCGATGACTTGGTTAAGGTTGCGGGAATCCACTGGATGCTAGATGCACGAGATCAGTCAATGTGGCGACGCCTGGGCGAGGCCTATGGTCAGCAGTGTACGTCTTTTGGCTGAAATGATGATGATGATGATGATGGAAGAAAAAGATATATTGCACCGACCCCAAATTGAATTAAATTTAAATAAGAGCAGGAGAAAATAGTAAAGTGATATATTCACAGATGATAGAAGATGTTTGCTTACCTACAGCAAAAAAATACATGTTAAGCAAACCAATGCAAAGTCAAATTATTACTATTAGCTGACATTAACATTGGGCATAAAGAGGTAAGGTTAAAATGGGCACATAAAGAAAATGCTGCCCAATGCTTTCGTTACTATTCAAGACTTTTATGGCTAACAAACTGTTCAAGGACAACGATATGAGGAGGATAAAGTTTACAAAAAGGCGCAAATTGACATAGCCAATAAAACAAAGTTCAATGTAGGCAATAGTCGAAAATCACATCGAAACAGCTAAGTTATGCCTAAAGACGCGGACACGCGACTGTTGATTTACCAAACAGGTTTTCAATACACGTCATGTTTTTTTGCAGCACACAAATGTCATCTCGATTTAAAACAGCAATGTATATGGCATATGCAAATATTCACGTGCTATTGGAGCGAGCAGACATACGGTAGACGAGGTGAGAGTAACGGTCGAAGTATATGATTTATTGATAGAACCGGTTTCATATTTTAGGCTTTGCGAAGTTGATTAAGAGAAATCTGTTGCTAAGGACAGGAAATGTTTAAAATTACAAATGGGCTCGAAAAAAATAATTCATTAACATTTTACGAGTGACCATCATTCTTTAAACATTTAGGTACCCAAGAAAAAATCTTTGTAATACTTTTGTTTATTAAATCAAAATGTATTTATATATTAATTAAAACACAGTTGAACATGCCTATAGGTACCACTGGCCGAAAATACTACAATAGTCATCAAGCATAATATGTTCTGCTAATAGCAGTACTCTTGATTTAGCTAAGTCTAAGACATCTTAGAGTTTCACAACACTTTTGACTTTGATTTATCATCATTTATGATATTAGGCTTTTCGTTTTAATCTGGTACCCTGGTCTAAAGCTTAAGCTTTTGGGTTTGATATTGGAATGCTAAGTCCAAATAGTACCAGGCTTTCAGAAAGCCTAGGAATTAAGAAATAGGTTTATGATTTAACGGATCTCACGTCAAACTTAATAGCTGTTTGAGAGAGCTTCGCAAGGTATCATTGTTTGAGTATCTTGTTGTCACATCAATAAATATTTAACAACATAAAACATTTTGTATGTCGCATTTGAATTGCTCATGAATATAAATTGCCAAAAAATTAAGAATGGACCCTAATAATTGTTTTTAAACTAAAAATAAAATAGATATACTGTATATTTTATTAAATACAAACTAATTTTAAAGATAATGAAATTGCATTTTAAATGGAGTGGGTATACTAGTATAGACTCCAGGCAACAATCACGTTAAAAATTAACAAATGAAATAGTTACTGCTATTCTATCTTCGTTATTTCAACAAAGTGACATTTATTGCTGAACGTTTTTCTCGCAAGCCTTCAAAAGGTTTCCAATTATCGTTTATTAAGGAAACGATAATTTTAATCATTTTAATAGTTCGTCCATATTGTCTTCTATATGATGAACATTTTTATGTTCTTCTTTGTCTTGTTTGGTTTGTTCGAATAGTTCTTGTTCATAAATCTATTCAAATTCAAATCAATATGCCATGGAATGTCTAGAATGTTGAAGAGCGCAATTATAACAACCATTTCAAGGTGTTTCTAGTTGGTTATCAGTGCAGCCTAGAATCAGTTGTTCAAAACTAACTTCAACAAAAGCTCGTTAATCTTCTGACCTATTTGCCTGGTTTCTAACTGATTCTTTAGTTAGAACTAATTTATTAGAAAGCGTTTCAATATCAATTACAAATGCTATTATTATTTAATTATCAATATATAGACCGGAAAACATTCTTTGCTAACACGCTAAACGGTTGTGCTTTTATTTTTTTGTGCTTAAAATTTTAATTATATTGTTGCTCTATTGCTGGTAGCAATACCATAAATGGTTAGTGGTCGTAGTAGATCATCATCATTTTAGCATCAACATTTTTAATTATTGACTTACAATGATTTTCTTAGCTACTGGTCCTCTTTAGCTGATTTAATTCATTTATACACACTTGTTGTACTTGATACCAATAATGTATAATTGTGGAACAAATTCTTCGTCTGAACATTCTGATACTTGCCTTGTCATAGTGTACTTATTTAAAAATATGTGAAATTTTCTACTTCTGTTATAAGCTAAAGAGTAGTCGCATAGTAGAGTGGTAGTAGTAGTAGTATGCCCATTTAAACTCTTCCTATTTATTCAGCCAGAACAACAGGCAGGTTAATAATTTAAGTTTAATCGACCATAATTATTTTAAGACACATCCACAACTACTGATAAAAATCTATGTATGTCTCATAGATTTCTAAGATAGCTAAGTTCAGGATAAGTATTACGAAATTGTTCGAGACCCCCGTCGCTAATTGAAACGTTTATTTTTTTCATTACTGGTTAATTGATTCTTTTATAGACTCGATTGGAGATACATTCAATTAACATGATGTTCAATAGTAAATTGTGTAAAAATTTAATGTTGTCGATATACAGCAGTCAGTTGATTTCTTAATTGAACAAGGTACGCGTTTGAGTTTTATGAGTGTTGATGAAGATAGAGATTTAGGAATGGACTCAGTTGATATTGAAAATGTGGCTAATTATAAGGGCCCAAATAAAACCTCTTATTTATCTTGGTTTATAATTTAGCTGGCAACTCCTCGTTGGCTGGCCTTACTACTTACTGTATTAACTTGACATTGTAATCTTATCTTGAGGCATGTATGGATAAATTTGAAACTACATAATTATTGTATGGAACATACTTTAAATTAATGTGACTTTAATTTTCTAATAATTTAATTCATCTTCAAGTGTATTTTTTTTTGGAATTTTAATCATGTAACGTTCGATACAATGTAAATTGTTGGAGAATAAATAAATAAAATTTGTAATTTCTAATAAATAAATAGTTTATAAAAAAAAATATAAAAAAAAAACCATTTGCGGTGGTCTTTGGAAATTACGTAAAGATAATAAACAATCGATGAAAGAAATCGTAATCGTAGTACAAGCTAACAAACAAAATATAATCAAGAAGACTAATTTCTGCGGTTCCCATAGCGATTAAAAAAGTTATAGTAGATGAATATTTTGATGTATATTTCATTTCGTAATAAAGATGCATTACGGCAGATTCCGTTTTACAACTGTACAGTTAGAAATGTCATAATATTTAGTAATTATGTTTAATAAAATAACTTCACTGCATGTTGTAAAACAAAATTCCGTCACGTACTTATGTAAGTTTAAACTTAACTTACGTGCAGGTCCATATTTTAGTTATAATTGAATGTGAACTAGTTATAACGACTTTGGATCTTAAATCAGTATAACTCAACCACGATTATAGTTTCATCGGAAGAGTTGAGATTGGAAAAATAAGACTACTCTGAAATAGTGGCGAAATCTAAGAAAACAAATAAGCAGCGCTGGCTGTAATAAAAGATAAAAAAAAAACAACAAAGGGACATCCATGAACAAACCAAATTAAAGCTATAAATATCTAACAGTACCCTACAAGGCACTTTGTATGCATAGTAGTATACCACACGAGGTGTCAAGTACATCAATCAATAAGAAAATTAGCTGATAGTAGAATGCAGTAATAAAACAATTACGTTAGGGTCTAAGACACGTCGGCCATTCCAATTAGTTGTCAGACACGATATATGGATGATAACGCACTTGATATGTGGGAAAAGGGATGCTATTGTACTTTTGAATAATATGTCTACAGTACATACATATTAATTAATATATCTTGGCAGTAAATGACACTGACGTGGCCACGGTCCTTATCGATTCGAATTGAAATGAAGAATTAATTCTCGTTGACTATTTTTTGCTTAGCTGTAAATAAAAAATGAATAAATTGTAAGAGCCTTTATGGAAAAGATTCGATGGGATGAGATGAATGAGATCTCAAAATGAAAAATAGCAATAAAATGTTCGCAAAAAATTAAGTTATATAAGTATGATGTAAGGTTTGTATGCTATTAGATAGAAAACTTTAAAGAATTTAAATTTACCGATCTAATATTCCATAACATCCTCATTTGCTTCGTAATAAATAAAGGCATAGTTAGATAATTACAAATTTACACACAATTGCAAATGTTTAAAGTTGCACTTCGGAGATTTATTTAAATAAAATAACCACTTAGCATTCGTATTTAATTGACATCAAGTAGATTTATTGTGCTAAGATTTAATCAATATAATATACAAGGTGTACAAGCGAGTTTTAGAACACCATATTATATTCAGCAAAGACAACGGCGATTTAATTACATATCTCAAAGTACAAGCTCGATTTCTGTAATGATGTCAACAAATTTTTAAGTAGATGGTTTAAATAAAGAGAGAAACGAGAAACGACGACGAAGATGGATCGATTGTAAAGAAACAAATACTTATGGCTAGAAAACAATTTGACAGTTGATGACGGGAAAATATATAGACCTATGGAAGAAGAAAACATGCTGCGCCGATCTTAAATACATTGGTATAAGGGTGATGTTGGTTTGAATAAACCCAGTGGTTTAAATTCTCAAAAGACTTGCCTTAATTAAAGTATTCCTATAAAATTATATGAAATGACAGTATACTGGAAGCAGTTTTGGGCTTAATGGAAACCTGAAAGCATATTATAAATATCATCCATAAGTACCTATACCAAAAATACAGTACTTACAATAAACGCTGCTCAGTATAGTAATTGACACAAAATTAATTCAAAAAGCGTTCATCACCATTTTTATTGTCTTCAGTGTCTCACACAGTAAACTATTCGTTTATAGTTACAATGTCACTCGTGAATCGTAAAACTGAATCTGATGTTAATGGTCGCTTAGCTAAGTGAAGATGCGTTTCATCGCTCACCTAGGGCTGGTACGGCAGTAAAAATTTAACATTTTATTAGCGCTTTAATGTAGGAAGCAGTGAAAAGTAATGAATTTTGATTTATTGCGAAACAATTGATTTAAGGTGGGTTTTAAGAAGAAATTGGGTTTCTTAAACGTTGTTTTAAAGATAAAAATACAATTACAAAAGAACAGTAAAAACATAGTTGAAAGCGTTTTAAGGATTTTGATAATAAAAAAGGCTGTCATGGAGTCTGCCGACAAAAGTGAAAACTGAAATCGTCACATTAGCATGGCGGTGACACGACGTGAACCCATAAGTTTTGACCCCTACCAAAAGTCACTCAACACGGCTAAAGAAATTTTCACAAAAAAAACTGTGATGGTTATCGTACTCTTATATTATCCTGAACTCTATCCCCCTGTAAATGGTTTCAGATTAACCAAACAATTTTAAGGTTTTGGTTTGGTAGTCGTCCGCGTCAAACTCGTAAGACTAAAATTAAACATGGTTTTTAACTTTTGCGTGGAACCGTTAAAAAATTAGTCCAGCCGCTTCGCTGGAACAAGCAGACAGACAGAAAAACAAAAAAAAACTTATATTAATAAGTGACATATTCTTATATACGCATTCATAAAAAAGCTATTATTTTGATATTAAATGACATACAGACAATTCAATATTATTAATTTTTGTAGGTGGGGTAGGGGTTCTGTATCTAGAGCAGACATTTAAAGGGAATATACATCATTATGTACATTGTACTCAGTATTAGTCATACGATAATACATGTCGTATTGCACGCTGATTCCTAGGATAAAGAATGATAATTTCTTTGAACAACAAAAGATAGATATCGTTGTTATCAGTCGGTAATATTTAATGTAGGTTTATTGTCTGTCCCAAAATCACCGGCGCATACGCATGATCAACGATAACAAACACTGTATGCGTAAAGATAAGAATATTTTTGCATATTGCGCCATGTTGTAAATTCTAACATATTACCGTCAAGAGTCTGCTGACTTTGATCTTATAACTCCAGCGGGTAAACGTAAATGTTGACTTTTAAACACTCAAATAGTAAAAATAGCATCTGTTTTACTTAAATTTTGATTAGGCATTTTTTGTGAAGTAGATTTTTTTTTCAATATTTCAAAAGTTGTTCTTCTAGTGAAAGTTGATCATTCTTGAGTGCTTTCATTTTCATCCAATATAAAAAAATGCTTTTTTAATAAAGTTAGATGGTATTCAGAGGAAAGACATCGTCACCGTAGCCGGCCCAGAAAGCGGTGGCGAGATAACCTGAGGCTCTAGAAAAAGTGTCTAACATTCTATCAACGAAATGTAATTCCATTGTTGAAATGCCAAATAACATATATATATATATAACATATATATATATATAACATATATATATATAACATATATATAAAAACATATGACATCCATCACCCCGCACCGCATTCGCGTGGTGGATTAAGGCCCATTAACTCTCTCACAGAGAGATTGCCTGTGTCCCAGCAGTAGAAACATATTATAAGGCTAATGATAAAGGGATTAATCACGTATTTCGATAGCGCTAGCATGCCCATACTTTTTTGACATTTTACCAATCACTTTCGTTGATAAAACGTCATATGCTTAGAGCCACTGGACGAGCACCTCGAAAGCTGAACATAATGTCTGGAAAGTTATGAGGGAGGTATTGCCCAGCATTGGGACATTATAGGCTAACACTATAAATAATAGTGGCAGCCCTATTCGACCGGCATCCGAAAACTCCCAAGCATCTATTAGCAGAATAAACTGCTCTCGTGTAACTTGCATTAGGGATGGCAGGATAAATACAAACTGGTAAATACGAGATGACTTTATTTGTATAGTTTTATGATACTGTTAGTTAAATGAAACAAGCTCAGGCATTCCTTGGTAAACAAAGTAAGTATATCATTATATTAAATAAGATTGATCTGAAACCCTGTAGTTTTTGAGACTACTATGAGCACAGTTTAAAGTGTGCTTTGCAAGTCCATAAAAAGCCGTGCACCGAATTTCTTCAAAACATTTTGTTCTCATTTGTTTTTAGCCCACAAATGCTGACAAACTTACTTGAGCAAAGGATAACTATAATTTTCATACAAAAGACGGCAATGTTCGTAGCAAGTCATCAAAATAGTTATTCCGAACTATCCAATTATATTATCAGTGTGAAATAATATTTGTATATCAATAAAACACTAACGCACAAAATAAATAAAATACCAAAAGCATTTCAATAAAAACTCGTTATATATCAGCTTATTTGAATAATACTTAAACCGACGGCGAATTTCTTTCACTAAGATGAATTACAATTTATATATGAACGTATTTCATTAGGCGTTTGAGTGCATAGCAAAGTTCGACATCGTTAGTTTTCTTCCGCAAGATTTATTATGATATCTAAATAATGCAAGCTTTTCTGAAGACATTTACAATCCAATTTATCTTTTCCCAAGCGACCAAATAAAGAATGCTATAAACTGCCCGCAGACGACAGTTTCTGGCAGTGACATTTCAAACGCGGTTAATAGTAATTTTAATTTGAGAGCTGTGAATAAGACAGATTTAGAAGCCAGTAAAGATCAAGATGCTAATTTAAGTCGGTTATTTGTTTATGATACCATCATTGATAACATTGGTATTATAAATGACACACTGCAATCACTAACCTGTAGTAACAATGATTACAAATAAATAAATAGGTTTTAATCACGACACGAAACATAATTATCAAGGTATTAATTGTTGATCCAATAACTACTGATGACTTTAAATATATACTTTATCACGAAACTGTTGCTATATAAGCATGAATCGGTTGAAATAAATTCTTTAATGTAAAGGGAAACTAAATACATACTACTATTTAATATTCATGACACCTATTTCAGTGATTTGAATGAACGACGAAAATGTGATTTCATTGACCTTTACAACTATATGTTATTTTTGTACATTTTAAACGTCAGTATTATTAAATTCAATCCCAGATCGTGAAAAGTAAGGAAAAGAAAATACAAGTATAAATCTTAGGTCGACTATTTTTGTGGGAATCTTATGAATCCGGAAGACTTTAACAATATCAAAGATAGAATCTTTTTGAATCTGTTATAAGGGGCACAAACACACTGTTTAAAAAACAAACCTTACTTTTAACCTATGTTATGTGTAGATGAAGACAAATAATTATGAAAGAGTGACTGGATACTAAGAAAACTAGAAAAAACGCAAATTTTTAATCTTGAACAGAATCGTTTAATTTTAATGAAAAGACAATTTAAATTGTCTGTTAAACTATTTCAGACTCGACAATGAACCACATTTCTAGAAGACTAAATAATGACTGAAAGGTGACACCAATATGCTAAGAGGAAGCTTGTTCCCGTGGGATTCAATAGCTTCAAGTTTCATTGAATCAACTCGTAAACTATACAACAGACTGGAAACACATCTGTACAACATTCAGGCCATATATAACGATACTAGACTAAAGTGGCAAACGTAAAATTAATAAAGTTTTTAGTAAGGCATTTGTTACACTTGGTCACACTATAAATTAAAGAAAATTAGAACTATTATTTATAATTGTGGTCTAGAACTTATAAACTACAATTGGATTTATTTAAAAAAGTGACAAGTTCTCTAGAATTTTATTGAAACAATTGATACTACTGTTTTTCCGAGTATTAGAACCGCGTGCTACAATTTAGTATTATGCTTTGCTCTAAGTAACCATGATAGACAGAAAGTAGACATAGTTCATAGTTTACTATTATAATTTGTAACGATGCTATTTACCCGACTGCCGAAGGAGGGTAATGTGTTTATCAGTCTATGTATGTATGTATGTATGTATGTATGTATGTATGTATGTATGTATGTATGTATGTATGTATGTATGTATGTATGTATGTATGTATGTATGTATGTATGTATGTATGTATGTATGTTTGTTCCTATGTGGCGTTCCAGAGACCAAACGCGTTGGCAGATTTTGATGGTTCATACGTCAATCGATGCGTCTTAACCCTGCGAGTGTCATAGGCAACATTAAAATTGGATAATAGAAAAATGGCGGATTTTGGGTGCCATATTGTGGTGGGCCAAATTATTTTTTTCTTCCAAACCCATCGTGTGGGGTATCAAAATAAAGGGTTTTAAGAGGTGATTTCAAAAATATATAACACTTATATGTTTAAATGTATGTAATTCGAAAAAAACTAACTAAAAAGTTATAAATAAAAAAACTTAATTCAAAAAATCAAAAAACCCGACTGCTTCAAAAGCGAACTAAAAAGTCGTAAACAAGGAGAAAATCATGCTGTGCAGGCGGAGGATACACCAGATTTTGGTCTGCCAGCCCGCGAATATGTATCCTCCGCCTGCACAGCATGATTTTCTCCTTGTTTACGACTTTTTAGTTCGCTTTTGAAGCAGTCGGGTTTTTTGATTTTTTGAATTAAGTTTTTTTTTTTTAACTATTATTGTTCTCCTGCTACTCTAATCTTATTTCTGAGTTTTATAGGAATATAGCTCTGTTGTTCAGAATATATTGCCATTAGAATGATGTGATCCTGCTCATTAATATAGAATTATGTTGCCCAATTTATTTGCGGTCATTAACATGTCATTAACTTCCATAATTCTCTAAAATTTGCCATCTCAGTTCTTTTTATTGAATGTGAGTATCCAATGTTAACCGATTCTCTTCTAAATAGTATTATTTGAATATATTAGGGAACCGTCTGGTAACATGATGTTTTTAGTTTTAAGTTTATTTTTACTAGCGATGGTGTTTGTTTGGAGTTCCTTTACGGTTTGTTTTAGTCTACACCTGCTTGGATCATGGCCGTCCAAGTACGAAATTCTTCATCGGTTAGGTTTTCCTCTTACTATAAATATGATTAAGAGTACGAACAAAAGCTGGCTTTACAAATATCTCATATTTTCTGTAGTCGCCTTTGAATACTTAGTTAATATAAAGCTCAAGACGTATGTTTCAATTCACTTAGCCTATTGTTATTCTTAATTCATTCCTAACATGTTATTTGCCAGAATTACTTTTCTATTTTACTTTTGTTTTAATTTAGTTCATCATTACAGAAAAAAAAAAATTGGGTTTTTTGAGCGCGGCTTTTGACATCACAATTTATTTTAACTTCAATTTATATCTGACGCAAAGCACGTTTTCTCTGATAGCTATGTTAGAACCGGATTTACTATTAAAAAGCAAAACTGCATTACTCATCTATTCCAACTGTATTTAGCTCGTAGTATTTACTACCATATCTTCAATGATAAAGCAAAATAAACTGAGTATGTCAACAGGGTCTATAACCTCGTAAATATCAGGGCAAAAAATCTAGGTCCGTTCTAACCAGCTAGCCTGAGTGTATTGTTTAGCATTCTAGATGTGTATGAAATATTATTTAAGATTCTATTACATATTTATAAGAGGCCATTTTATTTTAATTATCACTTTGGAAGATATATTTGCAAATAAATTGATCGTTGTTATATATTTTTGACAAAAAACATTATAATAAGTGCACTAAATCTCGATTTCTACGAAACATTATCGCTAAGATTATAAGAATGCCAGACTATTTCACTGATTGCTATAGCAGATTAAATGGCATAAAGATTTTTTATATAATATTTGTTAAGTAGGTAATACAAATTCACAACGATTAGCTGTAATTGCCTCTACAATAACACCTTAGCAGTGTAAAATAAAATAAAAAGGTAGGTGTAAAAATTTTGATTACATGTATAAATTAATTCCTTATCTCATAGAGTGTGGGAAACAGGTTATCTGATGAAGATGATAGATGCACCTATCCGGGTTGTTTGCAGTTGTAATCTGCACCTAATGTGTTACGTTGCTAGAAATGTGGTAGATAACACACCTTAGGTCGATGTATTTGAGTTCTATTTTTGTTAAAGAAGATATAATTTATTTATTGGGAGTGACGCTATTAATAGAGGACGTAGACGAAAATTATCTTCTAAGATCATTCATTTACTGATAGATAAAGACCAGCCTAAATTAACGAATTAAGCAGTAGACTTCTAACTAACCCTAACGTACATATATGAAAGTTTGTATAATAATGAAATAAAGTGACGTCTGGACAACGATCTGATTTAATATAATTTAAACCTTGGTTTCATCTCTTAGAACGTAAGTATTTATAAAGGGGCTTCAAAACTTTCGAGATCTAAAATTTCAGCATCACATTAAATTCATTTAATTGATGCGTATTGAGTATGTAGATTTCGATACTCTACAAATGTAGATGCCAATTATTTTAAGCTTGGGCAATTCAGTCTAGTAATTATATCTGTATACCAGTTTTACTTTCTGGGTAGTTTATCTATTTATTTGAAGAATGTGTCAAGACCAGATCACCGCCCACGATGAGAGCAGCGTTTTTGTTGTTAGTGTAGTAATATAAGCTCTCAACTATTGTAAAGAATTATGAGAGCAAAAATTTAATTACCTGCTTTATACAACCCAAGAAGTGATAATCAGCTTGATAAAAAATATAAATGGCGTATCATTATACCAATAACAGTGAAGCTTTTGGTATAACTAAAGTAACAGATAAAACATAGGCACTAAGAAGCAACCAAGAACCATCTGAGTAAATCTAATACACTCGCAGACGTTATTCAAGGACGTCTACGAGTGCGTCTATCGTAAAATATACACAACTTAACAAAAAAACAAACCAGATGCATTAAAAGCATAAATTTGATAGTTAACTAAAACAAACGTACAAACAACTAGCTCACATAAAAACTAGTGAAAAAACTTTAAAAGATCATCATAAAAACTTGGTCGATCTTAATAAGTTTGTAAGTGCTTCTGTTCGGTACTATGCAGGCGCTAAAAGTTACGTAACAAAATGTTTTACTCAATGAACCGAGTCGGGAGAGGGTGAACTCATGATCTACTCTAGAATAGTTCCGATCACAGAATAGGAAATATCAGTAGCCCCATCAAAGTATAACACCATCAAAGAAGAAATACTAGCGAACGGTGGTTTAGCATTGCACGATTTGCGGCGGGAGAACTCAGATTTTTCTATACTTTGTCCGCGGCGTGTTTCAGAGTTAGATTTTCCTTGTTGTTTAGAGTGAGTTTTCTGTTCTTCGAGTGTGTGTGGTCCCGATGCTGCGCGCTCGCAAAATATCGATGCTAATTCTGTACACAGACCGAAGTTATGCATTGTCCGTTGTCGCTACCACTTCTGGTTTTCGGTCTAACGTTCGCCGGCTATTTTGATTCGCAACCTGTTTTTGAGCATCTTTAAGTGTTATTGTAGGTATTTAGTTTTATTAGTAGGATTTGGAATTGGGCCTTGTGACTTGGATACGGGTCAATTATGCTATTTTTTCTAAATGCAATATGAGCTAGAAACTCTATGAAATACGATGGGTAGATTCAACACGTTTTTTTTTAGTGTTTTTTTTATAAAGGAACCTCAAGGGGCAACTGCTGAACCCACTTTTTTAACATTACAGGAATATGTACCAACCACTGTACTAGGTCAGGCCAATGCCACGGTCAGCAGTATGGGCTGAATGATATATTCTTTTGAAAATCAAAAATTTTAAACATTGTATAATTTATTCAACTTCATATATTTGGGGGAGGCCTATGTCCAGCAGTGGACGTCTTTCGGCTGAAATGATGATGATGATGATGATGATATATTTTTTATACTTGATTGTTCGGTCTTTTTATATCACATTTTTTTATCTTTTTCTTCAGTGAAACATACAATGCCGAAAGGCACAACTTCACCCAGCTTCTCAGAAAGCACATTTTCTAATTTTCCAAGAAACATGAAACCTTTTCTCAATACTTAAGATAACGCGAGTTCACTGACCCTGTGACGTCTTAGCCAGAAATAAGCGAAGGGAAGCTAAACTTCGGCAATTAGAAGTGTACTATTTGTGTCCCTCATTTTTTAGCAAAAGATTTGGCAGCTGCACGGTGCCCGATATAGATGGTCGACTAGCTTTGATCTAATGACAACATGGTCCGACATTTCTGTTGTTCCGTGATTCTTGTGATTTGAGGAAATGTATTGTTCTTGTGGCCTTTAGTTAGTAGGTATAGTTTAAGAATTAACTTTTCTTTTTAATTTATTTATTTGACAGTTTATGTATACACATTCAATAAATAGACAAGAATAAGGCACAGAAAACGGGTTATTCTTTTCTAACTACTTTGCATCTAGCAGATTTTGGATTACGGTATGATCACCAAAAATTAAATTTGTAGCTTTCACTCTATTCTTAAGGCCCTTTGGTGCAAATTTTGGAAGGTGTCTGATCTTTCGGAATTCACACCAGGTCTAAGTTACGACAAACGAATAGTCGAACACATTTACACCGTCACCGAAGCGTAAGGCAGTAAAACCACACGCGTGCTCTTAAACGTCGCCAACTTACAAATGGTCACAAATCGGCCTTTGCGATAAATTTTACGACCTGCCTTCACGTTTCGGTTGAATAATTTTATTTTGGTACTTACATAGCTACTAGTGGTACTGAAAATAGTTCGTCATCCTGATATTGGTTAGTCTGGTGCAGTACTTTGTTTGTCTCTTCAAAAAGGCGTCATGTCAGTCTGCAAACCCTTTTCGTCTACGCTAGAAACATATATTTTGTGTTTTTTTGTTTTTCTTATGTGATAATGATAGATTCATCATTCTCTATTCGGTGCAACATGTCTTCTTCATTCGTACTACTCTAGGAGTCACCATCACGGTGGTCACCCCCATTTTTAGACATACGTGGGACACTCAGAAAGTTTTGCGAAACTAAAAAAAATTGTTCTATACGTACATATATTTTTATTAAATCTTTTCAAAGTACTTTCCACCAGCCTCTATACAAAGATTCATGCGCCTAAACCAGTTTTCAAAACACTTTTTCCAGTCCGCCGCAGACACCTCGTTTACAGCCTGCTCGAACGCAGCCAGCGCATCTTCCGGCGACGAAAATTGTATCCCTTTGAGCTGATTTTTTATTTTTGGGAATAAAAAGAAGTCACACGGTGCTAGATCAGGGCTGTAAGGAGGGTGACCCAGGAGTTTGACTGGCGTGCTGTCCAGGAAGTCCCTCGTTTTGAGTGCGGTGTGCGCAGGTGCATTGTCGTGGTGGAGCAGTAGCCCGCGGAGCCCTGTGTTTGGTCGCTTGTTGCTTATAACAGAGAAAACTTCTGGCAAACATTTGGTAGTATACCATTCGGCATTAATGCTTCTTTGATCCCGTAAGGGAATTGATACCAAGTGGCCAGTCAAATTAAAAAAGCTAGCGATCAAAATCTTACCCCCGCTTCTAGATCGCTTCACTTTGGTAGGCGTTGGCTCATTTTGAAACACCCAAACAGTCGACTGGCGCTTGGTTTCTGGGTCGTATTGATAAATCCAGGACTCATCACCTGTAACGATGTCGTAAACACGCCGAGACGAGCCTGCTTCAAATTTGTTAAGCATATCACGGCACCATTCCACCCGGGCCTGCTTCTGAGCATCGGTGAGGTTGTGCGGCACCCAGCGTGATACTATCCTCCTCACGCGAAGATGGCTGTGTAGAATCTCGTGAACGCTTCCCGATCCAATCTTCAATATGTGTTGAATCTCCTGATATGTAATTCGCCTATTGTCTTGGATTAAATTTTTCACTGCTAGCACGTTTTCTTCGGTAACAGCCGTCAAAGGGCGACCGCTTCTTTCGTCATCCCCCAAAGTTGGTCGACCGCGCTTGAATTCGTTATACCAACGATACACGGTTGCCTTGGAAGGGCCTTCATCCATGAATGCCATTTGAAGTCTATCGTACGATTCATCCGGTTTCAGGCGACACTTGAAATCGTATAAAATCATAGCTCTAAAATGTTCCCGGCGCAGATCCATATTTCAGTGAGACACAATACTTTGAATTAACTCGCAAAAAATGTGGAGGGAAATTTTGAAATTGGAACTTACTTATTTTTACTTATAAATAATCATATTTTCGAAAAACATTATAACTGGCCAGTCTCCCATATATAAAAACTTTTTTTCGCAATACTTTCTGAGGGGCCTGGTATAGTAACCTCTACATCTATCTTCTATACAAACATATATAAATGAGAATGTTGTCCCCTTTGCGTTCCTAAATCATTGATCCGATTTGGCACAAAAATCATATAGACACATTTTTTGTACTTTACGTGACATTTCAACGTATGTATGTAGGTAGTTAAAGCTAGTTTTGAATAAAATATGCCCTTCTTTTTACCGTTGGCATTAATATTGTAAGACCTTAAATAGTTCAAACGTATAGCGATCTTCATTCAGCCGTAACTCCTTAGCCAATACTGGTCTGTCAATTTAATGGCCTAATAGCAAATAGACGAACTGTTAAAGACATGAAGGCTACCTGCCAATCATGCCAAACGCGTCGCATGATTCAACGGTGGCAAATTGGTTTGTTATTATCTGTATACGGTCATCACAAATCTTTTTAGGATTTTCATTTCTTGGGAATGGGAATTCTGGGATGTCGAACTGTCTCGTTGGTCTAGTGGCCACAAGCACTACGCTGAGCATGAGATACTGAGTAAGATGCCCGGGCCGGGCAAAGTATTTTTGGGTTTTTCAATCTGGAATTTGTCAGTATCAGTATAAAGTTTGTATTTGCTGGAACTTAAACATAACTGGCCGAATGTGGGTGTATGTTTTGTGAACTAAAATGTCATCTACTGACACAGATTTATAAATCCTTCAATTTCTGAATAGAAAGAATTTGAAGTAAAACCTAAAAACCTGTCAAAATTTGGCTTTACTGGAGGGTTTGGTACGTTACTCCATTTAGAGACCACCTCTAAGTGATTTTTGCTGATTCAGCTTTCTGGTTAGTTTATTTATTTCTGAATGCATTGATGCATTCCGACTAGGTATTTTTAAACTGTAGGTATCTAGGTCACGAGCATTAATTTTGAGACTCAAAGAATCTTATTGTCAGGCGAGAAGATGTTGTTATTTTCTCGGATTTACATCACCTATGGGCGAGAATATAAGTACGCTCAGTATATATGGCGATATAATCAGATGATGATTGGATTAATGAACTAGTGCCTTTGATGATGTTGAGTATTCAACTAGAATGCGCGATATGTGACGTATACAGGAGATGATCTATTTATCACCAAGCATCCATATTTGACAGTAGGTACAATATTCTAATAAGCCACATTATGCACCTTTTGTGCCGTGAAACTCCAATGACCCAGTTTAACTGGCTCGTGAGCGCCGTAGTAACACATGTTAACAAGAAAGTAATACTGGCTCAGCTCATTGTTGACTTTTCAACAAATAAAATTAGTATTTAATGTATGTGCGATGATCTGCAGCTTCATGTGTGGGTACGATGGCAGGTTACGGTATTTCCAAATTGTGACTTCCTCTTCTCGAGTCGATGGCAAACTCTTTGATCATTTTGGCCGATTGCGGCGTCAGTGGCAAGCATAAGGTATTTCAAAGTGCAGGTGTATTGGCACTTGGGGCACTCCAGCATGTGATTTAGTTTCTACCATTTACGTTTTCCGGAATAGCCGATATTTTACGAAAAAGTCCGAAGTCTGTCTCAACTGTTTTGTCTGCAACCACGCCATATGGCTAGTTCATCGCCATCTCGACGGAAAACTTATACGAATCGTATTTCAAATTGTAAGCTAGTTAAACGCAATATGAAACAATACGCTACGTTGACATTGCCCATTCAATGTCCCTTTCAATGCCCTTTTCAATGTTCCCAAAATATGATAACTCGTTGGGGAATACAGGCTGTGTTTTTAATATAGTTTTATAGGACTGTGAATCTTCGTAATTTTATGAAACGGTAGAATTGTTCTACTAAAACAGGTACTCCAGTCTCCATGTCACACCGAGAAAGAGAGAATTTTAATACTAACTTTACATATATTTAGAATTTAGTTTACAAAACTTGACACATTTAATTTGAAATACCTGGAAACGTGTACTCCAAAAATTCAAACAGGAAAAAGAGGCGTTAAACACAGCGTAAACATATTCGTTTAATTTTATAAGCTTTTTATAGACGATTACTGCTTCAATATATTGTTATTGGTATTTAGGGCCTTTTCGGTTTATGGGAAACGTATTAATGTGCAGTATGTCAGAAGCATTTACTTGTATGAAATTAGATTTTGATAAAGAAACTACGTGTCTAATTTTATTTGGTATTCTCACTTACGTACTAAATAGAATTATCATTATTTTTACCATCATTCTACCCTATAGCAGTTGAATCAAAAGAAAGTTTTTTTAATCGCACTGTATTCGCAACCGAGTAGGGCGCGTGTCAATTATTCAATAATGTCATAGTTTATCTGTCGCCTGTCATTGTCAACTGACACCTCTTCGAAGATAATGCCGCGCTTATTGAATTCATTCTTATTATTTTATCGTTTAAGTTCTTGCTATATTATATTTTTTCTTCCATTCATACTCCCCTTTTATCAATGTCAACGTAACGTGTTATAAACATCTTATTAGTTCGTGTGTTGTGAATAACATCTGTTATAGAAGTTTCTTTCTCTTTTGTTATTTTTATTACCCGACTACGACGAAGCCAAAACGAAGGGTTATGATTTTAGCTGTCTATGTATGTATGTATGTATGTAGATATGTATGTATGTTTGTGTTTACGTATGTTCCTCCGTAGCACCTAAACTGTTCATTCGATTTTGTTGAATATGGCGTCAATCGATTCGTTATTATAGCCCAGGTAACACAGACTAAAAAAAATAAAATTAATACCGTAGTCGCGATACAGTTTTATTATACTTTTAGCTAATCGATTTCGAAATAAATAAATAATTACTAGAAAAAAACTCAGATGTGGTGCAAGTTACTATTTTCATTTTCTATGTTAGCAGATTAATAGAATCGCCAATATACACTAGGTAAATATATTAAAAGCATTCGTTGGTCGTTTTCACTTTATTACTCTTGAACCTAAGACATTAAGACGATTACATGGGTATCGTGTCTAAAAACACTTCATACGTTTTATGTGTGCCCATCAAATCATTGCGATTGATTAACTGTATTCAAAGACGCATTCGCACCTAACTGCGACCACCCAAAACCAGAAAATTGATTTGACACTTCCCTGATTCTTATCGATAAAGAAACATCGAATAATTCAGAATTAAAACTATTTAATTCTCGATAATGAATCGTTATGACCTTAAATATTTCATTTGTATGCATTTCAAGGTCATTGAAATAATATTAAATCAGCCATATGGAACCAGTCGGTGCTTTTGACATTATTAACCGTATGCTAATGCTCTTTCTAAGATTATTCGTATGCGTATTCGATTGAAATGTAAGATTAATTCATCGAATAAGAAATTATGTTGAATCAGTTCATTGAACTTTTGTATGTGTAAAATATTTCGAGACGTCTTTCTTTTAGCCTTTATTGTGTTACGTAGTCCTGTTTATCTGTTCTTCTTGACTACATCATGATATTGTCCAGCTCAGGGAGCTTTCCTATTTAAATGGATGTTGTATTGCCAAGGCCAGCAGTCTATGCTTCGTGTCAAATTCTGGTATATAGCTGAACTGTTTAAATTAGGTGCTGACCACAGAATTGAAAATAATCAAAAATTATTGGTAGTCGATGATGAGAAATAGCCACTTTACAAGCTAGTTGATCTTACAATCGCAATTTTTAAATCAAGTAGAATTCTGCGGGTTGATGTTTTACGAAGAACCATCACCAACCTTTTAAATGAAGCTATCATTTCTTACTAATTACCAATATGTGTCCAAGCAGTACAGACTCTGGCATTAAGCTAGCGAAGACCCAAGAAGGATACATAGGTAGATAATAATTTATTCCGCCAATACTGAAACGCCAACGAATTAAATACTTACGAAATTTAATCGAAAATGTTTATAGACATTGAGCCTTGAAGATAAAGAAACAGAATCAGCTCACTAATTAGCAAATGCTTCTACAGCGGAAACTCAAACGAAATGTGTTGTAATATTGACTCCGGAGTTAAAATCAAACAATTATAATGCCGATCAATAGATTACATAGCAATAAAGATAGATTGCTCTGCTGGACCGCACTCTATCTCAAGATAAGAACGGGGATACGGGTGAAGGTGTGTAGAAAAGCTTTAATGGTTCCGTACATCGATTTATGCCGATGGAATTTACCGGTGCAAGTAGTTAGGTCGTAGAGGTCAGACGGGAGTCGATACGTGTAAAGTACTGGTATTCTGCTATAACTTGTGAGATTGGAACCCCGCCCAGACATAATTTGGAAAAGCTAGCTACTGAGTCTTGACCTGTAAGATTAAGGGTGACTGTAAAACCATCAGATACATTGGCCAAGATATTATTATATGGCAATCACATTTTTTTCTTTAAAGATACCAAAGGTATAATATTCTTCCTATCTACTTATATACGTTTCTGTTCCAAAATTCTCCAGCCCCTCTTCAGTGTCTGTTGTTGTGTTTTTAGCTGTTCTTTCGATGTGTGCTAAACATATTACAAGTTTGAGGAACTCTAAAAATCTACAATTCAGATGCATAGAAAGCTTATTGTAATTGAATGTATCGCATGAATCTTTTCTAATCTTAACGCGTTTGTTGACGCAATAGCGACTGGAATATGTTAAGATAATAGGAGAGTGATTTTTTGAAACGAGTACCTATTAAGCGTAGACGAACGTGTCAATGAAGTTAAGATTGAAATCGTAGTGAAAACACTAAAGCTTTGCTACACCAACATAGGCATTAGCAGGTCTCAGTTGGAAGCATAACATTCTCTTATTTGAAAAAAAAAAGTATTATATAAGTATTCAAAGTCATAAAACTCAGTAAGTGTCGAAATGTTTCGGGTATTTACTCAATAACTTTATAAACAGCATCTAAAATAAATAAATCATGCTAATATAATTCTGATTTTAGATGAAAATACTAGCAGACAGTCACGATTTTTACAGCTTCGTATAACCCGAAACTAAATAACTATTTAGAAAGATCTACTATTGAAAAGCGTGATGCAGAAAAAATGCATTTTATTGAAACTCAACCTGTAACTAACTGTAGAGATAAAATTAGGTTTTCCTGTTAGATGCTAGAGAACCTGGTTTACCAGGCATTTAAGCCAGTAGAATAAAATCTAGGGGCCTTTAAGTCAAGAGTGAATAGGTTAGTTCTAGGCAAGCGTGTTTTACCGTGGGCCACATCATCGCTTACCATCCAAGGTGAGATAGTGGTCATGCGCGAGCCTAGAGTATAAAAAAAGTCTTATAGTTAAAACATTGACGTACCAATTGTGATATGGAATGAAGATTTGAATTTGAAAAATAAATTGAAACCACAAAAAGATAGTGCGTCGAACCACTCTTACAATTTTTAACCATAATTAGCGAAGATAATGAAAAAGCGTCAAACAATATCAATCTATCTTGTTCACATACCTGTGTTAACGTCATCATAACTGAAGCGTGATATGATGATAAAAGATGATTGACAGCAACAGAAGTAGAAAATGATGATCATAATCTGATATTCATAGATGATACAGTAATAAATGACAAAAACTATGATGATTAACTACTTAAATCGACTGATCTTATATTGATATGAGAGAAGTGCGTTTGAAAATACATTAAAGTATTGCAAAAGTTCTTTGAAGATACAGTCGTTAATCTTTTGATGGGATTCGAATAGTTTGTTGTCAAGTGATGAGCATAGTAGATTTAATAATTACCTCACGTTCTGTATATATTTCATCTATTAAACATTACTAGTTCAGTAGTTAAAGAGTATAGTCATACTGAGGACCATTTTCATACTGTTAGAAACTTAACCGTTCCTCTAAAGTATTTTTATCGTAGAGAAGTACACAATCCTAGAACAACATTTCACTTATCAGAACACAATCTAAAATTGTTTAGCTAAGAGTTCTATGCAACCAATTAGAGTAAGTTGATAAAATAAGGAATAGAATTTGCAACATTTGCAATCTCAATCCATTGTCGGCGAGTTTCTCGCTCCATTCAATTACATGGAACAGGTTGACAAATTGAGACCAGATTGTGTTACTGGATTGCCTGATACTATTACTCGAAGAGAAAGCTATTATAGTTAAGAAGACTTTATTTGAGTAATTGAAGAAAACGGGCAAATGGTATCAGGAATCAGAGATAGATAATAGCTATTTTGAACGAATTTTGACGCTACATTTAGGTATAATTTTCAACGATATATGATAATATGGTTTAAGAACTTTATTATTCCTCATTAAGAATTAATAATAATTCACTTACTGAGAAACTAAATTTAACATAGTATGTTTAATGTTTATGAGCGCACAAAAACGACGTTACAAGTAATTATATAATGATAAATAAGAGGGTAGTGATACAAAAAAATAAGTAAATATCAACCACCAACCGAGCAAACACGGATCCAAAGTAAAAGTGGATGTAATACTAGATGTGGCATACATGGCGTACTGACTAATAGTGATCTTTTTTATGTTTTATTTTATTTTTGTTATTAACTCATTATATATGATTTAAGTTTTTTTTTAAAAGAAGGCATACTTTTCGCTTCCTTTATTTCCGTGGGTATTTTATTGTACATGTTAACACCTTCAAATTCAATATTTCTTTTTCCGTAATTAACTGTTCTGGGAGGACGTGTTACTAAATAATTGGAGTTGCGTAGTTTAATTTTTTGGACTTGATGTTTTTTTGTGAAACTTAGTGTTGTGTGAATATCTCTATGTAATATTTTGCGTATTAATATACATGTATAGTACATATATGTATAATACAATGAGTATTAACTTATATGCAATGAGAATAAGATGAACTTTTAAGACTAAGATTTGTCATAATAAGAAGTAGTAGTAGCATCTAGAAACAATGATTTATATTCTAAATCAATTGATTTTCTCAATAATGTTGCCATTTTACCAGTACTAAAATGTCGTAGACAAAACAGTGACCCGGTCTACTTAGATACATTGGAATCATGGACATTAACAATCATATTCAATCATTACTCTTCACGATTCGATCACGTCGAAAACACAAGTGGTATGAATCAATAAAATCATCAAATAATTGAGTATGTGGAACAGAAACATCGTAAAGTTTTAAATGACAACAATGTAACGGACGAAAAAGCTTTAAACAGTCATTTAATAGCAAGAGTCAAAATGATAATTGATTTTAAATGTTCAAGGTACAGGTAGACCAAATTTGGTGAACTAAAACACCTGCTCAAATAAAAATCGTTACTGTACGTAAAAGTCAACAAGTTGGCAGTAAAAGCCAATCTGAAAGGTTATCAGCCAGTGAGAACTATGATTTGGCGCTTTCTTTGAAAAAGAACGAGTGACAAGAAGCGGATAAAGAATTTTCGAAATCATTTAAAGAAACAGATCAATTTCACTGGGATATCATGGTTGAATCTTAAGAGTAAGATGTAATCAAAGAAAGTATAGCTGTACCGTTGCAGATGTTTTCTTCGGTACGAAGTAAGTTCGAAAGTGAACAAGTCTGAGTCCAATACTAAACCAAAGATAGCTTCGTTAGGAGTTAGAACCAGAGTTGGTCTACAAATAAAGACAGTTACTGGCTCCTTATCTTTGAGTGGTAGACTGCCTCAACGGCCGGTACGGCGATCCGATCGCATGTAAATGTTGAAATTCGGACAGATTGTCGTCCTACAATTTTACCGATCGGTAGCTATACGTTATCAACTTGCCTTGGCATCCATCGCCGAATAAATTGTATTTTAAAGTTTATTTTTTTATTTTCGTCCAACCTCAAAATGTTTGTTTTTGAATGTTGTCACCGGCCTGTTATAAATATCTAACAATATGCGTTTGTTTCTGCAATATTTCTTGTTCTAATGTTTTAATGTCACAATACACTGGGTATTTTCTTAAATGACACTGCGCACCCTAGGAGATTTTTTTTATAAAACAGAGCCACTGAATTTATCAGTATCGACCGGATCAGTAATGTTTCTCAGGTCTCGGAAGATGATTTCATTATATTCGGGGTACCTTTTGCTATAGAGAGGTTTTGCAGAGTGTTTTCATTATTATCAACAAAATGGTTTGAGTTCTATTAAGACTAATTAATAGTGTCGATCATCAGCTAACTCATTGTCTTCTCTCAAACGTTTTAGCCTTTGTTTGAACACATTTTATTTATACAATAGCTGTTTGAATTTCGCACGTCGCGTCGTTGCAAGAGACATCGTTTCGTCCGCTGTATCGCCAACAGACATAATGACAGTCGTCATTTACATTCAACTTGTCTCAGCAAAGCTTATTTTTGCTTTTATTCTTAAAATAAATATATTTCCCAGGTGAAAAGTGATGAAACTTATCGCGGTTAGATTCACTGAAACCCCGTTTACTTAAATTATTTACCGCGAGACGTCTAGACATTGTTAACTCGTGTATATTTGCTATGCCTGTATTAAACAATTGTTCTCGTGACGACGAACTGTATCAGTTACCAATTTGTCCACCACACTCTATTATTAAACACAAAATTATTTTGTTTCAGATCGTGTGAACAACCCGGCTTGCGGCACTTGTAAACCGAGAAGCTGTCAATAATATGGTGCAATAAAAGTAATATGAGGGTGTTGGGTATGATGCGTGTGAGAGTCAACCGAACTGAGTTATAAGTAAAGAAGGCGAATCATTCAAACTGGGTGGTGGTTGAGTGGTGGGTTGAGCGAGGTATGAGAAGCGGTGTTGTGCAGTGACGGCGTCCGGGCGGCTGCCATGGGCGCGGCGCGCCATGCGCTCGCGCACGCGCCCTCTGCGGCTGCTGTTGGCGGCGCTCGCGCTCGCGTCCTGCGCCGCGGCCCCCGCGCCCGAGCCGCGCGCTCAACGCTCCGCCAACCTGAGCCACATAACTGGCACCTCCCGCACCATACAGATGTTCCTCAAGAATCGCTATCTGCAGCTGCTGCCGGATGGCACAGTCAACGGCACCACAGATTACAACAGCGTTTACAGTGAGTACTCTTTCTTACCTTGAAAACCCTTAACTATATTAGCGTTTTAGGGAGCAGCTATATCTGTTGCTGCACCTATCAAAACACGTATTTTCTAAGCAAATGCCTTGTAACCTCGCAGCTTCGTTAGCTAGGAACCCCGTTTTGTGTTGACAGGTTTTGACGCCCGTTTTACCTGTTTTGACCTCTGAAACAAACTTTATATTAGGATGAAACCACACAATCTAAAGTCGAAAGTAAGGTCTACTTACATGAATAATTTAAGCACTTGACTCAGCTTCTCCTACAGTTACATTAGACTATTTCACAACACCTGAAGCTTGTGCCTCTTAGTTTTTTGTTCCGCCACCGATCGGCACGTACTATCAAGATCACAGCGGTACATTGACAGTGCTCCCAATTACATCAATTGTTTTTTTTATTCCTTTTGATTCACTGAAGTCTTTTATGTCTATTTGCTCTGCGAATTTGCACGTGCCTACAACATTATCGCCTCGTGGTATTTCCGCAAAAAAATCAATTGTTACGTGGTAATTAGTAATATGTAAGTTCGATTTGTGTGTTAGCCTCAGCAGTAATGGCTGTAGCAGAGATGAGGAGAATACGTTTGCCAATGGACTAACGGTATACCCTGATTTGATTTCCGATATTCGTATTTTGCGTGTCATTGCTCCATTTGCTCACTTCACAGTGATGTGCTCAAATATGAGCGCCTACCACCGGCCATGTATGTTGTTGCTAAGTTGTTAAGTAACAAACACTTTCTCATATTGTAAACGATTCTACTTTCATGCAGCGTTTATGAAAATGTTCGCCTTTTCTTATTTTTCACAGTTTTTATAACAGTGATCAAGTAACTACGCAATTCTTTAAACAAATAAAGATTTTTGTTTAGAAGTTATAAAACATTCTTTTGTAGTGAGTAGCCACGCCTTGTATGCAAAATATTTCGCATATGTTGACGCCAAGAAAAAAGGTTTCGTTTTACGCCTTTAGTCAATATTTAAACTCCGATAATAAAACTGCTAGGGGCACTGTACTTGGAGTTACGCAATCGTAGTAGCCTTGACATAAAGTCTTTGTATTTTAAATATCAATAAGAATTGCCTTTGTTCAGTAGTGTTTCAAAGAAGTTAAATAGGTGCTCTTGTAGCCATATTTAATTAATTATCATAGTAATAGGCACAAGTATCTTGGAAGAAATACTTGTAGATCAAAAATTCTAATTTGGGTTTTTCAATTTCGTGACTGTACAGGGTCATATAAAATATATAAGTTAGCAAAACTCAAACTTAAAGAAAAATATTTTGTTTCGTTACTTTTTTTGTTAGTAAATTTTCGACGATAATATACGTTTTATACATAGGTTTAGCTAGCCAGTTTAATTTGACCTTGTTCAGTCAAGCTATTTTCTCTCCATATGACCCGAATATCCACTATACGAAATTCAAAAAACAGTTTAGGAAAAAAAATATTATCTTTAAATTAAAAATAAATTTCTAGACAAATCAAATAGCATTAAATCCTTTGATGTTATATCTGGTTATTTGAATGCTAACGCCTATACTGCAACTCTTCCTTATACGTAAAAGAGCATGAAAATAAATACCAACAAAACGTGACGTTTTACAAGTATGTCGCAAGAGTTGTAACAGCGTAATATACGTAGTAGTAACAATATATCGTTAAAATAAACGGGAAATAAATTGTGCAGTGTCTGCAGTTTCCGATTGTATCTCTCGGAGTTTCGTAATCCGTTAATATCTAATCAATCGCGTGGCTTTACTGTTAAGTTTTACTTTAATAGGGTTAAAGGTTTAATATAGTAGTTCATATGTATAATATTTTTGAGTTTATAAAAAAAGTGTGGTCATTGACAATTTCAATGAGCATTTTTATCTTGATCTTCCAAACCGACCATATAAAATAACGTTTAAAAAAATATATCAGCTTTTCATTCCGTTTTCATTCACAGAATTCGACACAATGTAGGGAACAGCTTACTTTTTAACTTTTTTAGGACTTGTTTTTGCATAAATTGTCTTTGGTTGATACATACCTATTGTGGTATTTATTCAAGATTTACTTACGTTTCATAACACTCCACAATCCATCTTCACATCTTTTGATATCGCATCAATTTGTGTAACTCATTTTTATATATATTTTTTGTATTATTACATCTGGAAAGCATATTTAGTTATCTCTGACTGTTTTAAATATCTAAACTTAAATTATATTCGTAATTTATAATTCTTCTTGTAATATTTTTCTACTGTGACGTTTTATCTGACATGACATCTGTCTGTCTATTTTATTTTCTTAATACCATAGACATACCATAGGTACCATGGACTATAATACCTAGACCTTTCCTTAAGCTAGTTGTACATTATTGTAAGGTTTGAGCATACTGACCCGCCTTTGTAAAGCCGTTTTTATTCCTTCTGGTCTTATTGAGATTTGAATTTGAAATTTAGAAGAAATGGAGATCGAATGAAAAACGGGCTTCAGATTTTTCAGTCTTAGGTCTGGCCTGAACGCCAATAGTCTGTTATACCAATACAATGTCTTTTTCTATTCTGAAACTCTTAAAACGGTGAATTATCAGCTTATGTAAGACTATTATTATTTGAAGTGCTCCAATTAAATATATATATTGTGTGGTTCCCGAAAGCATTATTTCCTGGATACTTACCCTCAACGGCCATCTCGTGGCATCAAAGGCCTCGCTGTTTGGCGTATTGAGCCATAGCCGGCCTCCATACCACTCAGAGCCTACGTATGCTTACCCGTTTGCCTGATTATCCGTCCTGCTATCTACTCTACTGCCTACCTGCCTGATTTCCTGCCTTGACCACCTACCCGTGGTGTCTGCTGACCTGCCTACGTGCCCGACCTGCTCCTGGTTAGCTGCCCACGACGTCTGAAGCCGGCCTTATACTTAATACCCTTTTATTTTTATAGCTTTAATTTATTTTTTTATCTTTTTATCTTGATTTTAATAACGTGGCTTACGTATAGCTCTCCGGCGCTATACGTAACGCTACACTATTTATGTTTCAAAAAAGCTTTTATTAAAAAACAAGCTTTTATATAAAAAAATTGCATTGTCACGAGAAACAAACGTGTGGCATTATTAACTCTAATTCATAAATCGTCAAGCAATTACGCAGTTTCTAGTCAAATCTTCATACAATTTTCACCCCTGACTTTACCTATATGGTTCTGAGAATTACGAAAATTATAAGCAACATTGAAAGTCCCAAAGAATGATTGAAATTCAATAGAATAATATAATTATTGTAAACTACAAGCAAAAAGCTTGTTTATTTCATTCAAATAACATTTCTAAGGCTGCAGGCACACTGGTAAAATAAAGGGAAGTAAATATATTATTATAGTAGTACTGTGTCAAATCAAAATCAAATAGTTTATTTCAAATAAACCTTATAGGTACTTTAGAATTGTCAAAAAAAAAGGGGAATCTAGTTGCACATTGCAAGCGTCAGTAGGTCTCTATGGAGAAGAATGTGCAAGAAACTCAACAGGCACTCTTTTCCATCAATAAGTTTCAATTACAAGTATTTGGTTACATCATTCTAGTTGGAAAATTACAAATATGTGAGAACGTTGTAAAAAGACATGCACGTAAAAGTAAAGTAAAGCGTCAAGAGTAAAACCGAGTTATACCGACTGCGTAATGTAAAACCGACTTAGAAGTTATTATGTAGGACCTGTTATTCTTCTTGTCCAATGTGACTGTGGCGTAAGCAAAATATGTCAGTGCCTAGTAAATATAGGCTCGATTTGCGTAGAATGACAAGCAATAAATGAGATTCGTTTTTTCTTGGATACTAAATTAGTATCTTGGAACGAAAATTTTTTCCTAAGTTTTTGCTCTCACGATCTTACTCATTATAATTCAGCAAACCAGACGACCACTAGACGTGGGTTATATAACTCGAACCAGTTTGTAACGAATGGCATAAATCTCGACTGCCCTATTTTTTTTACAACGGAATATAATAAAGACAGTTTAATTACATGTCCTCAAAGAGATTGGAACAGTTCCCTAATAACACCTTATATTTTAATATCATTCTTATCTAGATCGTAATTACATATTTGGTATTCACAATCAGTTACACGGAATTGTGATAATGGCTCAATAGGAAGACTTCGAATGCCCCGAGCGTTAACTGTGGTGGTCTTGTAAGATTGAGATCGTAAAAGTCTAATAACAACTTTATAGACTTCGAATGGAGATTTCGTACTTCGATAGCGGACAGTTTCTATCGAGTAGTTCGGTATGCGATGCTTTTTTGTTTGTTTTTATCGATAAGTGTGTCGATTTCGTAATATAATGCGTGGGTAAGTGAGCCGAAATTAATGATCTGTGAAATTAATGTAAAGATTGGATGTTGACGTGTTCGTCAGGTTTCGAGATTAAAGCCGCTAGCTCTGAAGGCTGATTGTAAAATATTATACGCGTTTCATTCCGTTTATTGCGTGAATACATTTGATTAACCGAAAATTAATAATTTTATGGTAATCTAACGGATACTACCTTAGTTTTCCGTTACTTGTGGTGGCCAGCTTAACTCCAAATTCTTCAAAACTGTATAAATTAAAACTGAACTTAAAAATATCTCAAGCAAAAAGATAACCACACGGTCGTTTAACTTTGATCCAAAATCGAAACCAAATAAAGATCCAGACAAACAAGAAATATCAAAGGAATTTCGCCCAACGCATTATCTCCATCGCGACACGTAATACGGACCATGCTCGGACGCAATCAAATTTTTTCATGCAAAAACTGAACTTCGTCAAATACTACAATAAAATGTCTTAAACATACGAATTAAGTTATTTATAATTTAAAAAAAATATTATCTTTCTTGATTACGTTCCACTTCATAAATAGTTTTTGGAAGTCATTAAGTATGATAAATATCGTATTTAACTAAGCAACTTATTTAGTAAATAGGAACTTGAAATAAACGAAGAAGATAGGTACAGTTGCGTTTAAAAATCTTTTCTATTAAAAAACAATATAATCTTCTACAACAGAAGGGCTATTTCAAAATCTTTGTATAAAACTTCGTTGAAACAGCCAATCAGGCTCTCTTACTCGGGATATACCTTAACCACCGTTACTCTACTAATTAAAACATGAATTTTCACGCCGACCTATTAAAAAAATATTTAAAACACGGCATTCTGTTATAAATTCGAAACCGTTTCAAATGGTTAGTTATTCAATAGCTTAATTGTTCATAGGCCAATAAACCTGCTGATTGTTATAGAAAAAGAATTAATAATAAAATATTAAAAAAGTACAGTCAGCAACAAAATAGTGATACGGTTGTAGAATATGTTGTACAATCAAGATTTTTGACTCCACAACCCAGTACCTGGGTAATACGGTACTCCTTGGCAAGACTGGTGTTAGATTTTCTGGCTTTTGACTACCGTGACGACAGTCAAAGATCTTCAAATGACAGCCACACAACAACAGGTCAGATAGGCAGTCGCTCCATGTAAAACACTGGTACTCAGCTGAATCCGGTAAGACTGGAAGCCAACCCCAATATAGTTGGGCAAAGGCTAGGCAGATTGATTGAGCTCCTCTATTACTCAACTATATTATACAATATTTTAAGTCAGTCAAAATTTTTTTAAGAAGAAATATTTCTAATATTTCTTGACTAGTGTAATTTAGTAACTAAATAATTCACTATAGCAGAGTCTTAGTCAAGCTCAATATTTTATAATTACTTTATGAATAGCGTCTTCCGCTCCGTTCATCCGGGCGCGTGTGTGATGAATGCCTTATATTCGCTCTAAAGAAATGATGTGTGCCACTCTTTATATTGTGTGAGAAAGAATTATTGATACACCTTTTATGGACTTGGAGTGTTTCCAGTGGTTTATTATTGGGACTTGCTTTTTTATAATTTTACTAGCGGACGCCTCGCGGTTTCACCCGCGTAGTTTACGTTCCCGTGGGAATACAGGGATAAAAAGTGTTTGTCACCAGGGGATAGTGTAGCTTCCCAACGGTGTAAGAATTTTCGAAATCGGTCCAGTAGTTTTTAAGTTTATTCGTTACATACAAAAATACAAATCTTTCCTTTTTATAATATTATCCAAATCCAAAAATACAAATCTTTCCTCTTTGTAATATTATACTAAACAAGTGCCAATGAATTGCGTTTTATTGTACTAAAATTGTTTCAATTATATTAAATTTTTTACACCAAAGCCATCTTCTTTTTCTTTTCGAAGACACTAAATTAAAAACAAACTTAAAAAAAAACAATTACTTAAAACTTGAAATTCTTCCAAATCTTCAAAACAGAGTATTAAGTAAAGTTAATAGAGATCAAAACACCATTAAAATATTTTTATTACCACAAAAAAATGTAACCTACCTTTCTCGACTTCCCGGTAGCAATTTCCCCAGATTGCAACATTTAAGTCCACACCCGCTATACATGGTCTCAAAACCAATTTACATTTACTGCTACGAAACTCCCAATCAATCTAAAATAAACTCTATTTCCTCCACCAAAGTGGGAGATGAACTGAATCTGTGAAAAAATGTGTGAATTTGTAAAATGGTGGTGGTAAGGCCTTGTCGTGTAATCTACTGCTCTGATTATATCAATTACTTCTTTATTGAAGGTGATTTGGCAGCGATTGTACCACAGATTGCGATTGCATTGTATCGAAGATCTGAATTCTATTATTTTGTAGATACAGAACAAATAGAAATAATTCTTTAACTTCTAAAGCACCGGCACCAAGGTTACGAGTTGCGACATCCGAAATTGAAGTTTTGTACGAAGAGATTGTAATAAATACGAAAAGATTGATCTTTTAATTATGTTTTCGGTCTTACTTAATTTTACGAGTTTGGTAATAATTGATGCTTAATCTTTTTTAAGCTTGCTCATAAAGAGCTTTTATATTTAATGCGGCATTTCATTGTAGGCAACGAATGTTTAGGTACAGTCAAGAGCATAAACTACTAACAATAGATACAAAAGTTATATTTTTTAAACAAAATGATTAATGAGGTCCGGAAACTTCAGCATAAACTGTTTCAATTACAAGTACCTAGAATAATTTTGAGCAAATTAGCTATTTTGTCAATGAACCCAAAATTCGCACACGTGCATTGCAAGACCTAGAAAAAACAGAATTATGCCCAAAAAAATATTAGACAAGTTTATTTTATGGTATTATGTAATAATACAGACAATATTATAATGCTGGCTGGCTTGCATGTGTTTTCAATTGTTTTTTTATGTCCTGTCTAGATAAGTGATGACAGCTTTATTAACGTTTTACAAAAGAGTTCAAGGTTTTATTCTCATGGTAGGCACGCCTAAGGTTCAGCTCACATTGAGACGCAACGCTGCACGCACTTTTCAAAGGATTTATTCAATATAGAACTTTACATACTACACAAAAAGGAAACTTAAATTCAGTGAAAAAATCGAATAAAACCCGCCAAATTTAAAATTCGAATTCTCTCACTGTGTTGTTTATATCTTTGTGTACTAAATTAAGTTCTTTAATGTGAGACGCGTTGCGTCTTTGTGTGTGGTGACCCTAAAGACGAAAAATAAGATGTGTTTGATTATAATTTCAAGGATTAATGTACTAAAGGCGTGAACAACTAGAAACATCGAGCATTTGAGCAATCCCATTAGCAGCCTATATGTCTGTCAAGCACAGTGATTTTGGCAATATGGCGGACATATGAGGCAATGTTACAAACAATTTAACCACAGATCCTAGAATGAATATAACTTTAGACCAATTCTGCATACTCGCCAAATCTGGATCTCCAATAAAAAACGCAAGTGTTTATACTAATTTCGTACATTGAATATCCTAATCCAGACTCTTTTTATTCAATCGTATGTCAACAATGATTTGATAGCGTGGTCAAGTCACGGTAAAGATATCTAAGCGACATCGACCGGTCCTGTGCTCCTCGCATTTTTCAATAAAACGCAAAAAAAAAAAATGCGACTCTAAACTGGGCTATCTGACAGAAGCAAGTTCTATCTCAAAATTCGAATCACCCGGCGCCATCTTTAACGTATAAATCAGTCATCAGATGCGCATGCGATTGGTATTATATGAGTATAATCAGCCATCTTGGGTGTGGGCAGAACAATACATGGTCAATGGTGTCAGTTTCGCCGTTTAGCTTATTTTCTTTGTTTTAGGGAGCTAAGAATGTTTTACGAGGTGGATGCGAGAATTTTTGATGTCATGTGTGATTTTGAACAGCTTTGTGTTTATGGAATAAATAGAAAGTGATGGTGATCTTGGATTCATATGTTATTCTCGTGAAATTCTTTGGTCTCTACAAAAAACTATACACACGAACGTACAATCTTACACTGAACAAGATTGTCAAAAGTCTTAAATGTTTGGGATTGACCACGGGACATATCGGTATCAATTCAATACATTTCAACTGCTTGACAAACACTATATTATCGATGTTAGCAATTGTCAATTTGTCTTGAGCCCTTGAACCCAACATTATAACATTTTATTTAAACAAGCGACCTTGACCGAAGCAAAGCTGATGGAACGGTTAAATTTAGAGTTCAGTTGTTCATACTGCAAGATCATAAGTGGCTCCTATTCAAGTTCAACTCATGAACAGAGCGTCTTAACTGGATGAGTGCTCTAGATTTTGTCAATCAAGACTTGTTGAAGTATTGTTACGATTTTGACGGACTGTTTCATCGTCTCCGAATAACCTTCGGTTAATATATCTAATAGGTTTGTTAATTCATATTCTGTTCTATTGTTTATATTACCTGATGGATTTTGCTATCTAGTGACCGTAAAACGAGCCTTAATATATAACCTGGCGTAGCACACACGTAATTCATTTTGAGTTTGACAATTAAGAATAATAAAGTACACTGCGATAGTAACTATTCGTGATATATAAATATTCAAACATCTTTTGAATTGTTATTATATCGGGTGCGAGATTTCCTTTTTCAAATTCTGTTCTCGGCTTTTCTTCAAGCTCCAATCAGATTCGAGCTTCTGAAAAAATCCCAACAAGCTTTCTAAACCGGACTTCTTTATCCTCCCAATCAGCTCTGTACACTCCAAAGACACTACACTTCTTACACAAGTTTAAGCAAGCGAACCATTTTTCATTTTAATATTGATATTAATTAACGACTTACGTCATGTTAGGTTAACTAAACCGTTAATTTAAACCCGTTTCGGTTCCCACACGGGTCGAGAAAAGTTAATAATGTGGTCAACAAGAAAAATCTATTAATAGTCTTGTGTTTTGGTGGCTTCGGGTCGGATTAGCGCATTAAGAGGTGATTGAGGGCGGCGATCCGTTTAATGTGTGTGATTTAAATGTTGTAGTTTCTTGAAGTTACATGGGACAAAAATATGAACAGTATTCCAACTTGTTTACACAACTTTGGAATTTACTGGTCGCAAATCAATGTCCTAAGAAGCTCTGCGTCTTCGATCTTTCATTTGTAGCTTCTTCTTCTTCGTTTCGATAGTTGCAAGTTCTATGCTTAATTCATATGTTGTGCTTCGTCAAGGACTTAGCCAAATCGACAGCCCTAGCGCAGATCTCGCAAAGGTATCTCAAATGCAGTATTGTGCAGGTGTTTGAGCACAAGGAGCAGGACAAGAGATTAGTCATCGTTTGTAACTACATTTCTATCATTATCGTAGTAGCAAATCACGTATGAATATAAAAAATGGTCATCTATAGTATAATACCATATAATATTATAAAGAGGAAAGATTTGTATTTAATGAATAAACTTAAAAACTACTATTGGGCAGCTACACTATCCCAGGGTGACATAAGCTACTTTTTATCCCAGTATTCGCAAGGGAACGGGAACTACGCGGGTGAAGCTACGATGCTCCCGCTTGTAATTTTATAAAGAGGTAAAGTTTATGAGGTTGTAGGGGGTAATCTCTGGATCTAGAGAACCGATTTAGATGAAATATGTAATATAAAATGGCATGGAGATAGTTTGGAACCCTGGGAAGGACATAGGATACTTAATATTCCCTTGGGATGATAAAACAATTGATACGCAAATTTTCTCATACAAGTGACCGAACACTATTCGAAAGCAAATTCATCCACACTTCGACACCTTTCGACTTTCAAAGTGATATTTACAGAATGGGACTTCTCTTTTCGTTGTTATGTGACAATATCAGGTAACTAGCAGATATTAAATGGTAGGTAATAAATATATCGTTCATATCGTTACCCTGTTTCTCTCATGAGAAGAAGGTGTGTGGATATCGTTAAGAGCCGTGGCTAATAACGAGTAACGTTTAGAATTATAACAAATCATAGTAGTTAATGTCATCGTTTACCATAACGTTGTAACTTGTTCTACTCGGGTGGGTTTTACAGTGTGCACAAAATATTTATTGGTTCTCACAATGTTTTAGTTGAATCTTCAGAATAATTTTCCAATGAGAAAACTATTTTTTATTATTGACTAGCTGTTCCGCGACTTCAGTCGCGTGGAAATTAAAAATAGTTGCCTTTTTGCAATTTCAGACTATAATCTATATCTATGCCAAATCTTTCTGGCGTGATTGAGTGACAAACATCAATCCATCCAAACTTCCGCTTGCCTTGAAGTAAAAGTCACCTATTCACTCTTGATTAAAACAAAACGCGTCTAGCGACATTAGAGTTTATAATTAAAGTACTGATTATTCGCGTTTTAAAAACAGAGTTACTCTCCTAAACAGAGTCCTATTCAAATCAAATCAAATCATTCTTTATTTGCTCAAACATGAGTACAGTACACACAACAAATTATCAATATGCAAGAGATGTTAAAAAAGTAAAATACAGAGCCTCATGTTTGCCTTAGTTTATAATGGCATGCAAATATTAATAACAGAATATAAATCAAAATAATACAATTCAAATCAAAATAATAAAATCCAAAACAAAACAATAAAAATCAAATCAAAATCATAATTCCAAATTGTCATGTAAATCAATGATTTAAAAAATTACAAATGTCAATATTATCTTTCCAGAATGTCATATAAATTATTAAATTATTATTATGCAATAATGTCAAAATTTATAAAAAAATAATGTTATTGTCAGAAAGAAGAAAAACCATTCAATCAATAAAAACTTATTCAGCAAAAAATTCGGAGACACTATAATAAGCTTTTTTCGAAAGAAACATTTTTAATTGACGCTTGAATGTCCCACCATTCAGCTCCTTCCAACGTTTAGGCAATATGTTAAATATAGTAGGCGCCATGCATACGATATTTCTGCGCATGAGTGCAGTTTTTGCTGAAAAGCCTTTAAGAACTGTCATATCCCGTCTGTTATGCGGTACAACGTCCTGTAGAGGTGGAAACAGATTGGGGTTTGTTTTAACAAACATTGCGGTTTCGAGGATATATAGACAAGGTTTTAAGGTTCACTGTTGATTTAAAAAAAACGCCTCAAGCGACATTAGAGTTCAATTGAAGGAAATATTATTCGGGTTTCTTTATGCAAAGAACTGGCGTTGATCATTTGCATTTTAGATACCTATCTTATTCCAAAATAATCCTAAACCTCATTTGTTATTCCACAATTTAGCGTCATCCGAATTCCTAAATTAAACCAAACTACAAAATGTCACCTCTTTTTTCTAAAATCCTTTTCGCATCAAAGAGATCCGGCCCGAAAAAAGGTCTCAAAATTGCCATACAAGCCTTGTACAAGCTGACAGCGGTATCATTACGCTACTAACATACAGGGGTTGTCAGAAAACCGCGATTCACGTTATTAATGTTGAAACTTGTCGCGTCGGTGACAGAAGGCACAAAGTAACAAACTGGCCGCTTGTTGGTATTAGTTCGGAGGTTTGTTCCACTTGCGACTTAAAATGGAAAAAAAATGTTTATAGCTATTCGTTAATAGTTATTCGCAATCCCAATTACTACTTGTGGTTATAAATAACCCACCCAAGTGTCCAAATGATAAATTGGGTCATTTATTATCCTATCAACACTCAGCACAATCAATATATGACTAGATACAACATTACACCAACAATGCAATTAATAAAATAAAATAAAAACTATGACAGTGAATTATTGACTACCATTACTACCAATGAGTCATTTCTATTTATAAATGTGCAGAAGTAAAAAAAACTGCTGTTAATATTAATATCTTCTAACGCCTACTTATGGCTATTAATACCTTTATGATATTCAAAACCCGTTGTGATAAAAGGAACTGATCAAATAATAAAACTATGGTGGGTAATGTGGCTATTGTTATTATTTTTTTCCATAGTGACTGCCAGTAGTATATTCTAACAATCATAAATATCATGAATTTTGTTATGTGATTTCATATCATACGTTGTGATACTGGGATAGTGGTCAAACGAGAATCTAACGCGAGTACCAAAAAAATATAGTAATTTATTTCTAGTCTTAAAAAATTGAGAAAAATAATGTAAGAAAAAAAATAAAGACACATTCTCAGGACGAAAACGGCAAAGCTTTTCGCGGCTAAACGACGCATCCATATGCATGGGACGTGCGCCCGCGCCGGTGAAGACAGCAAGATTGATCGCGCTCTTTTAATATAGCAATTTACACCTGTTACGCTTATACAGCTTCCTTATACAACATCTTCATCATCCAAACGATTATTTGCGGTGTGAGAAAAAATCCAATTTGTGATTTGAATTTTAAATTATTTGCTGGTTACTTTATTCTTCCATGTATGTACGAGGTTGTTGTAAATCTTCCAGATAAGCGTATTTGCTTGAAATGCCAACAGGCCTTTGATGTCGTTTGATTTATCTTTCAAACCTGCATTCATATTCTAATTTATTTCAAAATTGCTTGTTGATTTTATGTGGCGATACGCAAAGGTGATAATGGCCAGTAATTATTCAATGTCTGTGTTTACAATCGTGTGTTAAGCATTTACTTTCTTCAAACCTGGACTTTGGTGGGTTGGTGACTGATACTCGTAGGATAAAGCCACATTATTGTCACTTAGTCTTCTCTTACTATCATCATCTTCTTGCCCTTGTCGCATGTTGCTTGGGGTCGCCGCACCAAGTTTTCTTATATAATTCTTTTCCTCTGAATTGTTATGCTATAGCAAGATTGTCATTGACTTCTTTTTCTTTCCTATCTTTCCAAACACATGGGTTGTGTGGGTTGTGGCCTCTCTTTCTCCATCCACATTTATGTTCATACTTAACATTTTTAGCCCCATGCATTATAACACTTTCTATTAAATGCCCATACCACGACTCATTCTCTTTTATTCACAAGTTCATACAGCCACATCATCAACATCAGCCTATAACAATCCACTGCTGGACATAGGCCTTTCCAATTGCTCGCCATTTGTTTCAAGATTCGGCAACGGTTAACTGGGGGGCTGAATGACTGGCTTGATGAGAATCAAGCCAGTCATTCAACCCTAAAATCTTTGAAAAATAAGCGACAATTTGGAGGTCAAGTAACGAACGAATATAACTACCTAACAGCATTCCACGAATTTTTACTCGAAATCGAAACTTAATCGAATAATCGTTGCATTTCAATTGGTTTGGTTAATGGGCAACTGCCTCCGTCTATTGGACATCTTTATTTCGGTTCAGTACCGAGTTCAATCGATATAGTAATCGATTCTGACGTTTAAATGGTGAACATTACTTTAAGTGACGAAATTGGGTTTAAATATAATGAGTTGATAGGTAAAGAAGATTTTGTAGGGAGTGAAGAGATTTGGGGTCTGGGATTGGAATTGCTTGTCTAAGAGATCTGATAAGAGAATTAGGTGGCATGGTGTTGTGCGGCAATAAATAGATGATTATCAAAGCTTTTCTACTTACAGCTACTCCTGTAGTGGAAATCACTTAGTAGATATAGGTATTAACGTTACAAACAGCAATTTCTCAACTCTGCTTCGAGCAAAGACAGAGTACAAAGAATTAGCCAGAAAGGTGCCTAAGATATACGACCTCATAATAGATCAGCTTTTCTACGTAGCATGTTTTATTCATATAATAGCCCTTTAATGTAAAACTATAGCCATAACCCAAATAGCTAAGTAAGCGACGCGTGCTTCCCCACAAAATCTAATGGTTTAATATCATTGGTAAGACCCATCAAGACACCGTTATTTTTTACACTGATATCACGTTTCACGAAAACGCCATCGTTTTCGGTCTCATTAGCTGCTTATGAAGGCCATGTTACTATTTATTTTAATTAGTTATTGGCCGCCATGACATTGATAATGACAAGTATCGAATTGCTATAAAATTTTGTCATAGAGTAGGTGGGACAGATGGTCTGTTGTCAAATAAAAGTTATTGATTTGATGATGTAGAAATTGAAGCAGATTCAAATGATTTTGTAAAGTATAAAGAAGTTCTTAAAATTACCTAAATTTATTGTAGAAAAAGTAAAAGCAAGTTTTTAATCCTAAAATCTTTGAACTAATACATGCTACCGATGCCTCACATGTTGAAACAATAAGGAAACATGAAACTGAGATAACAAAGTTCAGTAAACTTAGCGCCACACAGAATTTCACAAGCGACACGGTTCAGGAGACGGCAAATATTAATATGCACCATTGTAGCCCCAACTTAAGACATATTAAACTGGAGGCAGAACTGAATAGGGAAGCCAGATTGCTAGGCTGGGCAAGTATTGTAGCAGGCGAACCAACAATACACCCCGCGTGAGATAACTACAGTAACTTTCTAAAGCAAACACGATTAGAACTCGTATATTAGATGGTGTCAACCTGAACAAATTTTGAGCAGAACTGTGTACAGGTTTGAATAATTGGTTCTGTGTGGTCTATAGCTAATTGTGTGCCACACTTGTTTCAGTTGTTTAAGGTGCATTTAGTAATAATCCAGATGAGGGAACTATAGAACTTGCAGGTAAAAGGAAATTGTAATTGCATAGTTCATTCATATCGTTATTAAGAGGGATTAACATTTTTTGTTATTGTGTTAACATCAAATCCTACCCAATGACGATCATGTCAAGAATCTTGAGTGGTCTTCAACTGATTTGTAAATAAATCATACCTAGGTTTTATTACTTAAAGTTATTTTTTTATGTATCAATAAATTAAGCCGGCAGCCGAAAATTTTGGAGGCTTAAATATATTACCAATGTCTTATAAGTCTACGTCATTGACTCCAAACATTGTAGACGATGCTATTTATTATCTGTGACGATGCTTACATCAATGTAGGACAATTTTTATCAGCTATCTGCAGATTTTAGTCACGACGCAATTATTTGTCTAAGTGCACTATCGAATGTTTAATAGCTCTGCCACATTTATCTTGTCCTCTAAATACGCCAGAATTAGAACAGTGTTCTGCGTTAATTTTAGACAAAATCAGTGTCAGTCAGTTTTACTCCACGGGTTACTAGATGTATGCTATTCTTTTATTTTGACGCAAAAAATTTTTTGAATTGATAAATATTAATATATACTTAGACGATACAGTTTTATTATTTGATTTTTTTTTTTGAAATTGCAAAAAATGTGAATGTGAATGTGTTCATGACCAATATGGTCTAAAGCTATTGCCGCAAAGAACTAAAGAGACAGAGTTCCTTAAGACTTCCGGTACGCGTCGAAAGACGCAGCTGGCAGTGATTCCGTACTAACATCATTATTGATATTTTGCTAGCCCATTTCTAAATGGTTTTCACAGAAGTCGACTAAGACACGGTTTTAAATGCCTGTCTAAATGTGTAACATTACTGCCGACGTGTGTAGTTACTGTCAGTCATATTTTAGATTACATATCGAATTCCGAACACATTTAGATTATGAAATGTCGTAAGTAAATTTTTTTCGAACGCCTCTCGCTGTATGGCTGTATGATAAATTGTTACTATTTATTGTTTTATATAGTAAATTTATTTGACATGCTTATTGTGTGGCGTTCTTTTAGATCTGAAGAAAAAATCTATTCGATCGTCTTCTATGTAGATTGGAATAAGCTTTTTAAATTCTGGCTGTAGCTTTAATTCAGATAGTTCTACAAGGTTAGCTCCTACATTCCACATTTTAATTCGTTCCATTAGCGAATTGGAATGACATTAAATACTGTTCTACAACAGATTGCTAATTGACTAAATTAGTGAAGTGATGTGATTTTGGATATTCACTGCAATGCAAACTATATTAATCGTGGGAAAGCAAAAAAAAAGTCCGTACGATGTGGCACTTTTTGGCTTGTCACGATAAAGATTGCCGGCAAAATTTTGCTGCTAAGATTTGTCTTCAACATTACATACAACTGACATAATATTATAAACTAAACACGTATCAGGAAAGTGAGAGTATTCCAACTTTATCGCAAATAAATTTCCAGATACACAAATAAATTAGTGCCACAATTGATACGATTTGCTTGTAATTGAATATAACGTATATTTTTGCGGTAGGTTATCGCCAATCGCATTTAATTATCTATATAGAAATACATTGTATGTGAGTTGAACGAATCTGCTTGAATGGCGTAACTGTGACATATTGTTGCTAACGACTTTTAGTTGCACGCGTGTTGGTAATTTTAGAATTTATATTTTATCATTGAGATTGAGGTCTATTTTGGTTCTCATTGAGATATATTTTTGTCTAAAGAGTTATTTTTAAGTGACGTGATTCTTATTTCTTGGGATTCTCGAAAGGTTAATGGAAAATACTTTGATTTGTTTATTTTTCTTCTTATTTTTATGAGTAAGCTTTCTCAGTACCTAGAAGGTGTGCAGCTGAAGTTGCAAAAAATAAAATAACAATTTTTTTTTCGAAAATTTTATTCCAAAAACCTATTTAAGTGCAGTGCATCTATGTTAAGCACGACATCATCATTTTCCCTTTTCCTCTTTCTCTTGTCCCATATTACTTGGGGTCGGTGCAACAAGTTTTCTTCTTCCATACTGTCCTGACGTTTGACGTCACGCTGTCACTGACTCTATTACCTTTTATATCACCCAAACAAAGGATGGAGTATATTCTATTCTATTCTACCCTTATTAAATTATTTTTTCTGTACCTTTATCTACTGGCCAAAACCTTTTATTAGTTACCTACTACTGAATCAATATTATCTTATTTCGGTCTCGACACAACATACGCTAGACTCGAAATTCCAAACGTTTACCAAGTGCCTAAGTACAATCTCCTACTTATTAACACAGGTGTACTGCGGCCAATCTTACTACGTATTAGACCTGTTAGGTGCTTATTTAATTTTCATAGTTTCAAGCTTATTGGCTTGTAGGCAGAAAGCTAAAATTGTATTGTTAAGTCTGGTAAAATATTACAAAACGCAACAACAGAATTTTCGCTACTTCATAAGGAAACAAGAGTTTTCTTTTTATTTGATGAAATTATCTTAAAACAGCTCGTATTCGAAATTTCAAATAATAATAATGATTTTGGTTTATTTCATTATTTAGGTAGTACAGAGAATGACCTTTTTGTATAGAGTTCGACGGTTTCCGCACTAAATAAAATATTAAATGCACTGAAAAACAACACACAGCTTCAATATCAATATCTCAAAATTTGCTTTTCTGCCCAAGTGTTATATTTGAAATACACTTATATGATACTAGCTGTTCCCCGCGGCTTCGCTCCCGTGGACCACCCCACAGGACCCGTTTTCGGGATTAAAAAAAAGCCTATGTCACTCAGGAATAATGTAGCTTTATAATGGTGAAATAATTTTTTAAATCGGTCCAGTAGATTCGGAGCCTATTCGGTACAAACAAACAAAAAAATCTTTCCTCTTAATAATATTGCTATAGATAACAAAGCTACCAAAGGCACCAAGAAAAGATTTTAGAAAATTCATCTACCTTAGATTTTTATGGAAGTTGGCCATTTTTGCTGATGAGATAAAAATTATAGAAACCATAACATACTAACTTTAAACTTTCTATGCTTTAAAGTCATTCTGCAATGGAGTGCATTAACTTTTTAGCCTTTCAATATTTAGTTACTCGTGCATAATGATATTATAAGGAAGTCGCGTGCTCGAACTCATAAATAATAGGCAGAAAGAGAAAGCTTGGCACGTGTCGGGTCTATACTTGATAATCTATGGAACTTATTAGCATAGGTGCATAGTTCTGGAAGTGAATGAGCACAATATTTTATCAAAATCATGTGCTTTGATAAGGAACCGGCAAGAATGTGGGTTTTTCTATGATAAGGATCAGTAACATTAAAAGTAGGATTCATACATTTCTGAAGTGCTGTAGAACACTGGTGAAGCAGTATCTAGTGTTTCACCGAGATCTAACTTCTATAAATGAAGTAATAGCCGCATTCGTCATTTAATAGGAATTTGTTCTTATGAAATTATTTAAATTCACATTAGAATAAAAAAAAATGTGTTTAGATCTCTATAATGCCCAAGGAAGCTGCATGCTCTACATTATTTTTCTCTTCTCTTGCTAATTGTTTTTACTGTTGAGAATTATGCATACCTTTCCACGGTCTTTCTCCATCTGTAACGACCATCAGCCTGGTGGAGTGCTGATTGATAACTCGAGATGCTCTATTATTTCGTCCGACCACCACCGTTTGGGCTTCGGCCTCTAGGTCTTCTACAATATCTACCTGCTGTCTAATTCTAATTTATGTGGCTGAAAGCAGATACGAATATACCCGTCTTTTAGTGGTAGTACTCAGAGATGGTAAAACATTGCACTACATTTTAATAGATCTGGCACGTGTCGTCCAGATTCCAAAGGTGTAATTTCAACGACACTAGCAAAGGTTATTCATGCTTACACATTCTAGTACAGCTAATTCGAGAAGTAGGTATTAAATGAAAGTGAAAATCAGTCAAATACAATATTCAAGATTAAAACGATCGTAAATGAAGAAGGTCACAAGTGAAACACCGACACTAAACAAATGAAAACTCAACCTTGAAAATACAATGACGCATTTGCATGATCATTTAAAGAAACTTGACCTTCAAAATACAATGTCATATCTGTTTCTTTTAAATAATCTATGCCAGTTATTGGTACAGGTGCATCGAATCGCGCAAACTGGTCCGTTACTACTCCAGTTACTAAAAGTGATGTAACGCTAAATTGTGCAGAGAAAAACATCTTGGTCAACCACAGATTTTGGTTTTTGTAACCTTTTGGGAAGTTTGAAGGGGTTTCTTCTTTTATTTATTTATTTAGAAATCATGCACAAAAAGGTATAAAGGCGGACTTAATGCTTTTAGTAGTTGTAAATGCTTAAAATAAAGGTTGATATGACTACACACAGAAGGAAACGAAAAAGTCTTATTTAATATTTCAAATATTTTATGTTTATTATATTTTAAGTAATCTCTCTTCTGACTCTGTTAAGAAAGTTATTTTACTTATAAAAATTAACATTATGTCGTGACAAAACTTAGTCTGACACTCAACTATAACGTAGCTATTTACATTATAGTTGAGTGTCAAAGGTTATTGTATCGTGGAAAATACACGGTTACTGCTGGATATGCCATAGGAGCCAAACCACGGCAAAAGCTAAGCTAATCCATTAAGATTTGGACCATTAAGTGAATATTTTTAAGGTGATGTATTTCTTTAATTCGAAATAGGCAAATCTTAGAATTCGGCTAAGAAAGACAAACTAAAAATTATATTGATACATGCAGGAATTGGAACCGGTTCCTCAAAGCCTCAGGGTTATTAGTCTAGACTCTTAATGCCTCTTGGCTATCAGTTCATAAACCAATGCAAATATCTGTCGCAGAGGAAACCACCCGATCACCACAATTATAGAAAGACAAATGAGTTCTAGTTAATAAAACATATCTAACTAACATAGCGATTACAAACATTGCGAAGGTTATTGCCGCATCATCTGTACAAGTCTGAGAAGATTTCTTAACTAACTATGCTAATTAAAATGGATGCTCCAACAAATTGTATCGTTAAGAGAAATTAATAGTTGTAAGGCTGACCATCCAGGGTCTTGGCCAGTTTTGAGATAGTTCATAGGTTTTGAAAAGGGTCTAGATGGAATTTGAACTTTTAGATTTCATACTCGATGAATTGACAAACTTTAGTGGCAGTCGACAGGGCGCATTGCTCGCAGAAATGATGGTCGGTCAATGGGGCTGAAAGATTCTGGAGAGGCGACTGCGTACCGAAAGATGCAGCGCTGGAAGGCCTCCCACAAGGTGGACTGATGACCTGGTGACGGCAGCGGGAATCTGCTAGATGCGACACACATATGACCGTTCGATGTGGTGACGCATACGGAAACCTTCGTCTAGTAGTAGACGTATTTCGGTTGAAATGATGATGACGATGATGATGAAGATGCCTCAAAAATAGGAATGGTACATTCTCTGCCATCCAAGTTGTATGTAAACTTGACCATGAGAAAAAAATCTAAGATTTTCAATAGCATCCCTGATAATACAGATGATGTTGCGTAACTGACTATCAAAGAACATCAATTTAAATTAAAAGATAGCCATCATTCACCTGCTGATTACAAGGTTGATTCGCGATATTTATCTTGGTTGAAAAATTATAAGCTTCATAAGAAATTAACTTGTAAAACATGGATCTATTAGGGAGATATATTATTACTTGACTTGCTATAATGACTTCCTTATCCATGCTATGGAGAATTTATAGCTTTATGTGAAGCTGCTGTTTGACCTTAAGAAAATTCATGGAACTATAGAATGCAGTTGTTTATCTCTCAGGCTTACTTCCTTTTAAAATACGTATTTGTACTTATTCTCCTTTTCGGGTCGATGGTGATCCCCACGGTCAGGTCGGTCGGTCGGTGGTCGGTAGTGGTGGTGGTGGTTTCCCTTAGACAGTTTGGACCCAGTTATAGGCGGCCACGTTTATAGTAGCATCAGTGGCAACGTTTATAGCGGCATCAGTAGCGCTCATCAAGTCCTCAAATGCCTCAATGGGAGTGCGGTGCCCTTGTCCAGAGCATGACCCACTTGTTTGAGTGCTACAAGTACACATACGCCTGTGATTGTATTGAAAAGTAGTTGTCTCTTTATACTGGATCTATCATAGTATGAACTGCCGCATCAACATCATTCTCTTGTCCTTAACCTAATTAACTTAGAGTGGGCGCATCATGTCTTCTTCTTCCATGTTTCTCCATTAGTCCTCATATCAGTAGTCACGCTCTTTCTAGAAAATATAATCTTTGTTCTTCTTTTATCATTATCTTTCTTTTTTATTTATTTCTTTTTGTTTTTGGTGTACAATAAAGATCAGAATGGAATCGAATATACTTTATTGTACACCAAAAAAGTTGCACATCTATTTTACAAAAAACTATTAGCTACATTCTATTCTATTTAAAATCTTCTTATTTAACTTTATCAGAACAGAGTAAGAAGGTAAGTCTGATACTTTGTAATTTTTACTTTAATTTGGCATTATAATTTCCAATTATTTTTCTACAAAACAAAAATATTAGTTGTCATTGTCAAGTTCATTACATGCAATTTTTTTTTCTTCTCTCCGACCTTGAGAATTGAATAAGTCAAACCTCGTACAGAGATTCGACATGAATTATTAATGAGATCAAAGTATGTATGTGCATAATTAGCGTTTTTAATTAGAGGTATCGATTTGGAAATTATAATGCGATCTGATTATATACTTTGTGTTCCATTTTGTTATGTCATTTTGAGTCCATTTTTTTGTTGTTTTATTACAATCTGATTCTGTGTTTCCGTCTGGGCGTACTTTTTACAAAGAATAATGTTTCACTGATACAAAGTAACCCTTATAATCTAAGGCATTTCCTCCACACCACTCAACCTTGACTCATTTAAATTGACTGTTATAGCTTGTTATTTACTATTCTTTTCATCTTTGTCAACTGAGCCAACTAATCGACATTTTCTGTCCGGTGTCTTAGCGACTGATCCGAGTGGAGGTCCTTTCAAACTGACTTGAAACATGGGCCTTAGTAGCCTTAGTAGTATTTTGCTTGCCTTTATTGTTGTTTATTTCAGTGTTGTTTAATTGTTATGAAATGTAATATTTTAAGTTAGATATGCTCGTTTGACCACTATCTCCCCTGATGGTAAGCGATGGTCTTAGTAAAGCAAGCCTACCTAGAAGTAATCTATTCAGACTTTTCTTGAAGTTCCCCATGTTATACTTCTATATTACTCTATATTTACCACTCTCACTCATAACTCAATCATCCTTAAATCCCTCACCATTGTTGCTTCAACCATCTCTTTACAACCCCTGAAATCCACAAACCCAATTGTTATTTACAATCCATACCGCTACCTCTGGCTACACTGTTACCAGAACATTTGCACTAACAACTTGTTATATTATGATCGTTATGTAAAGTACATAAACTACATAAAGTACTTCAGCTCCCGGTAGCCAGCTAACGAACGACAGGGGTCGGGATGTCTCGGAGGCAGTCGGAAACGTTCGGCTCTGGTGATACTGTGGTAGGTGTAAAGGTACTGATAGACTAGCGATTAGATCGCCTTTGATAATTCTCGTCACGGCATTCAGTTTCAGCTTTGAAATGTTAAGGCGTTGGTTGGGTAAAGTAGTGTTTATTTATTGTAGATTAGATTTTGGTAGCGGCGTTGTCCGCGTGTAAATCGGCAATTAGCCCAAGGCACGAGGACAACATTAATTTTATTAACATTATCCTGTCCTAATCCAAGTTATGGTCAATCTGTTTTCATCTAATTCCGTTCACTAGTCATCACTTTCTAGATTGATTTGAAAGAAAGAAAAGAAAGAAAGAAAAAGTGTTTATTCGGCACAAAAACGACATATAAAATTTAACAAACACAGAGTTGAGGAGCTCGGACATAAGGAAGTTGACAATGTATATTATATGGGTAACTTTTATGGAGAAACATGCTTATTTTTTTCATGATTTGCAATATTGTTTTATTTGTTTGCATTTAAGTACTTTTTCACTATTTTAACGAAATTTCTCTCTTTCCGTCCCAGGGTGGGAAAATGCATAATAATATATTTAAAAGGTCTATGCACTTTTTCCAGAAAAAATTTTAATGTGTATTCTTTTCACCATAATACTTCAGTTTCATTGTTTCGTTCTTACACAATATGACCGCTTTCTGTGTCATTATTTGAATACAATGTGAAATAAATAATAAATTTACTCCAGTACCAATATAATGAATTGCCGAAACGTTTTTTTATCGTTTTGTGTATTCTATTTTGTATTAGAAATTTTAAAAAAATTGCTTCATTACTGCTGTATACCGATTATCGATAAAATGAACTCGTTCGTTTCAATCTCTAGCGGATATCGATATACCTATAGATTTAGATCAATCGATAGATTGTCCGAATGCTACTGAAAAACAAGTTTATCAGTATCTTTAAAGATAATATACATTTAATAAGCACATATGACACAAATTGTCATACTATTTTTGTTTGTAAACAAATGAGTAATATCTGCATATTTCTGTGAACATTATCCTGTCGGTTTATAAAATACTTTGAAGAACTTCTATACGTTCATCTTTACAATCAACTTATTCAAGTCATTTAAAGAAAAGCTAACTTTCGCATTTAAAGTTATAGCAGTGATTTACAAATGGACAAACCTGCCAAACCATTCTCTAACATTTTAAAAGACAGAATCAACTGTCGCGATCATCTGAAAAGCGCCAGATCAATAAAGTTCGACGAGTTCCGGCAAAACGAATTAACTGTCTTGGATCCCGTTATGAAATCAATCAGAAAATAACTTTTTCCTTCTCATTTTAAAAAGATCCTGGCAGATGATAAGTTCAGGGAAGAAGAACTAAGAAGTCTTAAAACCATCATGATTACGGCGTAAAAGAGAAACGGAGTTATATCTACAAGACGAATACCTAGTACACTTTCCCTTTTTACCCGACTGCCGAAGGAGGGTAATGTGTTTATCAGTCTATGTATGTATGTTTGTTTCTATGTGGCGTTCTAGAAACCAAACGCGTTGGCCGATTTTGATGATTCTTATGTCAATCGATTCGTCTTAACCTTGCGAGTGTCACTGGCTACATTAAAAATAAATATAGAAAAATGGCGGCTTTTGGACTCCATATTGTGGAGGACCAAATTTAAATGTACCTTATTCTAAAAAAAAATACTCTGAAGTTATAAATAAAAAAAAGTTAATTCAAAAAATTAAAAAAACAGACTGATCGCGCAGAACTCTTTCTTTCTTTGGAACATAAACTCAGCCGTAAATCAGATCTTGCGGCAGCCGGTGATATCTGTAAAGTCAGCACCCAGCCTTATCTAACCCTATAAGTTAAACCAGTCTATCTACCTAGAATCTAGCTGCATCTCTTTGTCGGTCTGTCAGTGCCTCTATAAAGCATAGTTTAAGTGTATTAGAAATATATTTAGCCGATTTGCACGCTCCGGGGTATAATGTGTTTGACATAACGACTTGGACGTACAATGATGATTTATGTTGTACCCGTAATTGTGGTCTTGTTTTCTGTGCTTGAAGTGTAATATTGGTTTCGATTTATGTCTGGGGAGAGTACTGTGGTTCAGTTTTGATAAAACTTAGGTTTAGGCTGTTGGCATACTGCTGCAGTTGATCAACGATAGAAGAAACTGAATGTCAAGAAACTGTGTATGTGGGTTTAAATCTAATCTATCTTTCTAGGTATTAGTCCTTTAAACGGGCAATTCTTGTATTTATGTTTTATATAATCTGAATCTCGGAAACGGCTGCAACGATTTTCATCGATCTAGCTAACTTTAATTTTTAGAAAACGTCGTTTTCTCTATTTACACCCGAGCACAGCTCGGTCGCCCAGGTACTGTTTATAAACGCACCCACGATGCAGAAAGAAATTCCTAGTGTGGGCCAACATTTTTAAAAAAGGAAAAAAAAAACTTCGTAGTGGCAAAAAAGCGAATATTGATGCGTAGATACCTACAATGTAGACATTACGGATATTTTGGTTAAAAAAAACTTGTGGTTCCGATTTGAAACCTACGCGTACAAAACATTGAAGAAGAAATACTGTACTCACATAAATTATTGTAACAGACGAGTTACAAAATGTGAGAAAACAATGAAAAAGTCGTATTTATCTAAAACATAAACATACCACATAAAAACGACATTTTCAATTTAACTTTGTCCTATCCACGTTCTAAAGCAAAATAAGTAATATTCAGCTAAATTAAACAGCAAATTGGCAAGAAAACACATGTTTTTATCTTGTAAAATAATAATTTACATTATAATATAACCATCATGTAAAGTTAAATTTATAGTGATCGTTATAAGAATAATTGAATAAAATTACGTATTACAGATAAGATCTCGCTTATCAATCTTCGTAGCGTTGTCCTTAATTTGTCAAAGGATATTATTACTAATTAGTCTGTAGTAGGTCTCAGGTCTCATGAGAACCTGTATATGGATGCAAACAAAGTTGATGAATCTTTCAATAATCGTCTGTCAAATTAAATTTTATAAAATCCTAATTTAAAAAAAACATGCATCAAGTTATACTAAGGTTAGTTATATTTATTCAAATTTTATAAAATCCTAATTTAAAAAAAACATGCATCAAGTTATACTAAGGTTATTTATATTTATTCAGAGATGAATATTTTTTTTTAAATAATTATTTAACTAGCTAAACAGAAACCTTCGCAAATAATTGAAAAATAATAAAAAAAAATCAGATACTTTAGGTACATACAAGAAGTTCAATTCACCAAAATTGCATGAACTGATTCCTCCTAGCCCGTTCCATCATCGGACTACAAGACGTACGGCGATGCGTCATCGGTACATTGTGGACATCCCACCATACTCACCAAACGATTTGGGAATACTTTTATTATGCGCACAGCAAAAGAGTGGAATGCCCTGCCGGAGTCTGTATTTCCTGATAGCTACCAACTGGGAGTCTTTAAGTCAAGAGTGAATAGGTTTCTTCTAGGAAAGCGTGCTTCATCGTCGACCACATCATCGCTTACCATCAGGTGAGATAGTGGTCAAGCGCAAGCCTACTCGTATCATTACCTAGTAAAAAAAAACTAATATTACAATTAAAAAGTACCCTAACAAAAAAAAGTGACAAGCCATCAAACGATTAGTCAAGTAATAAATACCTCAATACACACTTCCTTCAATTAAAAATAAGTTAATACACTTACGACTTTTTACAGTGGCAACACATGCCACTCACTCACTCCCGTCACGACATGTCATTCGGACCAACTACACATTACGATCAAGACGCATAATTACGCCACTGACAGGATAACTAGTTAGAAGATAATTTAGTTATGTTATCTAGAGGATAATTAAAACGGACGACATTTCTTGATAATTTAATTGGTTTCGATTTTATTGATTTATCGGGTTTGTAGACTATCGTATCGAACGGTACATTTCTAGTGGTGAATAAGGGTGAAATTTCTTGCTATTACCCTCGAACTCACATCGTAATGTTCCAAATATTAATTCAAACAATATTGTATAAACACGTACTTTATACTCGTGGAAATGTAAAATTAGTTGCCGTTGCATAAACTACTATGCATATAATTAGGAATTAAAACACTCGCGTGTTATTATTATCACATTCGCCTTCGCCTCATGTGATAAACTCACGCTCGTGTTTTAATAACCCCTATTATATGACCATTGCATAAACTATTATTATCCACGCACACACCGCTCTTAGAAAGGATATTGGTGATTGACATAGGTATATATTTTATCTTCATCATTTTCCTACCCAAAAGACGTCCACTTGTAGATGGATATAGGCCACCGGCAAGCATTGCCACATCGACCGGTCCAGTCTTCTTTCTTCCACCATATTTCTGCAGACTTCACCAGGTCATCGGTCAACATTGTGGGAGGTCTTCAAACGTTGTGAGGTCACTACTCCAGAACATACATTGCAATCCTCGGTTATCCGTTCTGCTAGCAAAGTGCCTTCGGACTACGTCGGTTACCCTGAATCTTCCGTCCACCTCTTCTTTAAGTCAAAGTCAAAGTCAAGTCAAAGTCAAATGTGTTTATTTCAAGTAGGCCATTATGTGGCACTTTTGAACGTTAAAATTTACATTTAATAAAAATTGATTCTACCGTGCATTCGGAAATGTCAAAATGAAAGGTTGTTATGGAGAAGAACGCACAAGAAACTCCATACTTACTCTTTTAAAAAAAAAGTTTTATACAATATTTATATAGGTACATACATTAATAAATTCGTATACGTGAGGACAATGTACCCAGCACTACTATACTACATATAGGTATGAGAGAATTACAAGCAGTAACAGGTAAATTCCTTTACTTGATAAATAGGAACATGGTCCTCACGTACTCACAAATAGTGCAAATATAGGTACATTACCTAATTAAACAACAACAGAACAGTGTGCGAGTAATTTTTTTTTAAACAAAAAAAGAAGAAAAAATAAAAATAAAGCGTTACTTTAATTATGAATACAATACAAATTAACCATTTTGATTTTGTCCACACCAAAGATAGGCCTATGGAGCAGGACCAGCATGTTTCCAAGCATTCTTATCTTGAATATAATCATCTAATTTGTATTATGCTTGTTTACAAAGTGTGCTTTTAACTATTGTTTTAAATTTTCTTTCATTTAACTTTAATATCTCACAAGGTATTTTGTTATAGAATTTAACACAGTACCCCATGAAAGATGTGTGTACTTTAGCTAATCTATATGATGGTTGATCTAACTTATCTTTATTTCTGGTATTACAATTGTGTCTATCACTAACTTTACTAAAGAGATTAATCAACATAACAACTTTAATCTGTCCAGTCTTTGCCATAAGGATTAATTACACCAGTTTAAACATCGTGGGTTGTATCGGCGCTTCAGATAAGCATAAATCAAGCTATTGGTAACGCATCGATGCACTTATCAAAATTCGATTGTCATTTAACAAATGAACTATCCATTCATGAGCAGCATTATCGACGAGAACAAAAATATTCAAAGAATGTCTTTCATCATTAGATAAATAAAAATTGTATAATCTGAGACTGGATTATAACTCAGGGTTCCGTACAATAGAGTTATTTTACTGTACCTAGAGGCTGTGTAAGTAATGATGTTATCATTTTTATAACCCATCTTCAAGCACATTTGCGTCTAAAGGACAGGGAATCAGCAAGCGGCATCAAGACAAATGCATAATGCATAGAAATGACCGGGAGTGATCAAATCATACGAATAGATTATATGCATTCACCTTGCTGCAGTTATTTTGTCGTGGATCTTATACCAATGAGTGCTTAACTTGTTTTAAGACGTATATTCTGTTTTAATGATGATACTTGGGTTAACCGTGGCCTACTTGTAATGAAACAATATCCATATTGTTTATGAGGTCCAAAAAAATGCTTAGGAACATAAAATTTCCAAACATTCATACCACACGGTATTGACAAGCTTGACTCTTAATAGACTAATTAGACCAAATCAGGGTCCTTACCATTCACTCATAGCAGTAAAATTTTAGACGAAAACGTGTCATGTAATTTATACTTACCATCTGTTAACTGTCATTCGCACCATTCTTGAAATAATTATTGGAATGAAGGGAAGCAAATGCAGACATACGGAACCCCAAAAAAATTAAACAATGCTCATCGATTTAAATCTATTTATATCGTTTTCTGTTATCATATTAATGAATTATTCAAGTGCAGTGTGCCACTGCTCAAATCGAAGGCACTTTCTCCCGGACAATGGATCGGCAGGTACAATGAATGTATGTAATGCAATGCACTGCATTACAGATGCATACATGTGCATGTATTATCTTACACGTGTCACAGTTGCTTATATGGGCTTAATTTTTAGGGTTGTGTGTTGATGAAATTATGATTTGATTGTCGGTTTTTTTATCGGTTACATTTCGGCGAGTGTGCTATAGAATTGTGGACATCCCAGCCATACGCACTAAACGATTTGGGAACACTTTTATTGTGCGTACAGCTAAGGAGTGGACTCCCTGCCGGAGTCTGTGTTTCCCGACAGCTACAATCTAGGGGTCTTTAAGTCAAGAGTGAATAGGTTTTTTTTAGGCAAGCATGATTTACCGTCGACCATATCATCGCTTACCATCAGGTGAGATAGTGGTCAAGCGCGAGCCTAAAGTGTATAAAAAATAAAATATAGCATTATTTCTGATGAGTCGACGCAATTTTTTGCACACTGATAAGCGATTTTAACTAAGCGGAATTGCAAGTACACATGAACGCAATGCGATGCGATGCAATTTGACCGATAATTATCGATATTAGTATTTGGCATTTTCTATAAAAAATACGTGAGCGATATCACCGATCGACGCAATTTAAATTGCAACGCGTCATCAGGGAGGTGCCTTAGTGTGCTAAATTACTCTACATAAATATTCTGAAGAAAGAAGGTCTAAAAAACAGGAGTAAGTAACTTTCTGCGTGAATTTTACAGGCCTTCCTTTTCACCCTTTAGTAGCACATTGTATTGAAAAATTTCCACAAAGCTCGTAGACGTTTTCAAAACTGAAAAAAATATTAGTATTTTATTATTACTATAAATATTATTATTAAATGAGAATGGTTTAATTCTCATTTTCATCTAATAAAACAAAAGTAAACTTGAAAATAACTTAATGTTACCGGCCATTAAATTAAAAAAAGCATAACGATTTTTATTTTTTTCCAGCCCTACAAAATAATTCATTTCCCTATAGAAATGTGACATTATTTTAAATTAACATAGTAATGTCTCAATTTATGTAAATAGCCAGTAGCATTGTACAATTATTTGTTTAGAGACAAAACAATACGATGTTCGTTATAGGCTTCTCGTGTTATTGTTGATGATACCTCTAAAATTAATTCAAATAGCCACTGTTCTCAGATCTCCATCTTGTGTAACATTTTCATTCATTGTTACTCGATACTTTTTGGGTTTATAAATGTTTATGAGGTGTATTTTCTGTTGGTATGGTTCTTTAAGATATTTAAGCTATGCTTCAGTAGTCAGCTATCTTTTAGTTATACTCGATTTTGGCACAGTTTTAATTTAGTGCGAGGTTTGTATGTAAATAACGTATTTTCATCGATGTAGTTTTTATTATTATGGCATACACCCGTTCTATAATTTGACGACAAGGTTGGCGCAGTGGTTGCGTGATCGGCTGCTGCGCTGGCGTCGCAGTTTCCATTCTCGCACGGAACGCATATTTGTATAGCCTACATATAGTTGTTCCAGATTTGGGTGCTTATGTGTGTGATTATTAATGTTTGTAAACTGACCCACGATAAAAGAGAAATTTCAAGTGTCGGATACAGCTTTTTATTATAAGTTTAAAAAAATTGCACTTGATAGGCTGGTTGGCAATTGAAGAAAGGTGTCAGTTGCTTCAAACGCTGCTTCAAATTCTGCGAGAGGCACCGGTTAACGTGGCGAAAATTGGGAGAATCCTATATTCAACAGTGAACGTCTTTCGGCTCAAATGAAGATGATGATGATGCCAAGTCGACTTTACCAGTTCGTGAGTGACCACCTTAACAGTAATTTAATTATCACATTCAGATTCCTCACATAATTGGAACACACAATAAATTAACCTACAAACGTAATCTTTTTTATCTTTTATCATTCCATCTTTGATGACGATCGTAATAAAAATGGTAGTCCAATTTAGGCTCAGTTTTAATAGTCCAGTTTATGCACCCAATAAATATTTATGTAATAAGGTTTTACATTTATTGTGCCAGTTATTGGAGCACAATATGTAACATAATTAACGTATTTTACTGTTACTGTCCGAAATAATTTATTTAAAAGAATTTTTTGTTTCGTATTGTTTTGTTGTGTAACTATTTGAATCAAAGTACAAATGTATTTGTTGATAACTGATTGTTTTTATCGAACACCTCGTGTTACTCTTTGATATGTTTATAATTTTGTAGATTAACTAGGTAATATTGGTAATATGTATAATCAAAAATCAAATGGTTTATATCAAATAAACCTTAGAGGTACTTTTGAATTATCAAACAAAAAAATATGAAGCTAGTTGCAAATTCGCAAGCGTCAGTAGGTGAAACCTACATGGAGAAGAATTTGCAAGAAACTACACGGACGAATTTAGTTTTAATTACAATTATTTGGTTACATCATTCTCGTTGAAAAATACAATTATGTAAGAACGATGTAAAAAAACGTCCACATAAAAGCGTCTAGAGTAAAACAAACATTAAAAAATAAAATAAGTACGTAATTACTGATGGCGCCCGTTCAAGAACATGACGCATGGATCGGCACCTCTCAGCTCAACCATCATGAAGGGAATCGAATGATCCAACAGTTATAACCTTAAGGTTGAATACCAATGGCAAGTCGTAAAACAACAATATCCTCTAGTTGATAAGACAGTGATCTTAGGTGCCTTCCTGACTGAGTCGTTTCACAGGCACTTACACATACATCACATCTGCACAGATTGGGTACAGAAACGAAAATTATAACGAATTTTTACTTAGTTAAATTTCAGTTTTACTGCGAATTTTTGTTATCACCTAAGTTAACCTTTAAATTCAAAACACATTCTAGAAGGAATACAGTCTTACGGAAGTTTCGATTTGATCCCAACCCACAATGAAGTGTCAGAACAACTGTTATTTCCAAAAAATTACACGTCTTACAAGATATTAAACATGACGTAGGCATCAAACATGTCTTCCCAGTAATCTGTATTGGATTATCAAAGTATCAATGACATTCAAATAACGTCTTCTGCATCAGTTCCAAATAGGAAGTCAGAACCGGGTTACAAAATAATTTATACATGAACCTGTAGGTGATCAGGTTTTAAAATCAATAAGGTACAGTGAACAAGCGCCTCCACATTTGCTCTGTAACAGATCTTAGAGCATAAATTCAATGATATGCTTCTCGTAGATTATGAATTTGGAATGTTTGATAAAATATCTGATACCTTTTTGGGTTTGAGTTCGGATAACCACGTAGCTCAAAGTAGAATAGTGTTATAGAATATTTACTACTGATTCGAAATACATAACTTGTTTGGTTAATCGACTAACATTAAGGCTGGATCTCTAGAGTTTGCTCATAATAACATCCTAGTCCATTATCGGATTGTAAATTATCGACAATTTAGCTTGTCTCCATTTAGTAATGGAGACAAGGTAAATTGGAGAAATAAAACTGACATTAAACTCTTAAAGAATTTCCTGATGACGAGACGCAATTATCGCGTACATATTTTCTAAGAAAATTTCGGGCAAGTACCAATGTGACTTTTTCAAATTCATATGTACTTTCTAAGTTTATCTTGGACATCACAGGCAATGGTGAAGGAAAACATCGTGAGGAAACCTGGACTTATATAGTTAATGTAAGTTTGAAATAGCCAGGTCAGAGGCCTGTGGGGTTTCCCAGAGGCAGCTTAATTAACTCTGACACCAGATATAGCCACGCCTCACTCGAAAAGAAGAAGAAGAAAATTTCAAGTGCAAATCGGTCGAATTGTATTGCATTGAGTCCATGTGAACGTACCTGCAATTTCGCTTAGTAAAAATTGTGTGTAAGTAATATAAATCGAATCGCACCGAGCCAGCAGTAAGATCACTTGATCAAGCGTGATCTCTGCGACAACTGTCAGTATCAATACCGTAACATTAACGTATACGTCAGTTTGACATATGTCACAAAGATCAAGCAATCTTTTATGAAGTATAAGTACCTACTCAATTCACAAACCAAATATTTCACTTTCAACTACCTAATGAGACATTACATCTCATTTATATTCATTATTTTTACTACACACGGAAAACACCATAAAACACAACATTAACCGTGAATTATTACAGAAATCGTACTAATTGACGTTTGCTATCCGACTAAATTATTATTCGATTATGACGGTGATAAAAACGTTTCTATTCGATTAATCTTTTTAATAAGCAGCGGAAAGGTACTAAATGAGACTTTAACTGCAAAAGAATTTCGGTTTTTAGAAGGGAATCGACTAATTTTGTCTATGCATCGGTAAATTCGACTATAAATACGTCAATAGAGGTGTGACACTTGTAAAAACTAATTAGTAAGATTTTGTTTGATTTATATCGATTCTACAGGCATTAATGTTATTTTAATGAGCATACATTTTCCTTGTTAACAAGCTTTTAAATATGTCGTTAGTATTTTTATGTCGGTTGCCTTAAATTTACTGCGGATATGATCGACAGTTTTTTGGTTGGTAATTATTATTTTTAGGTGATTAGGGTTTAAATTAATTATTATTATCGTGTTTAAGATTAAGCAATTTATTCCAAATCTACTAAAACAAAAAGTAATTTCTTACTTTACAAAAAAGTTATGTTTATTTGTTTTAATTTTTCCTTTTAGTTCATGCTGAAACAATACATTTTCTTTATTTTTGAGTAAACTTCTTCTTGGTAGACAAAACTGCTTAGGTGCGTATGAAATGAAGGTACTATTCCTATTGAAAAACCTAACTTTCCTTATTACAATTTAAATGCCATAAAAGCCACGTAACTCGACCAGATTGATTCAATCACTCATAACAAGACACATGGCCCAAATGAACCGACTTAAAATAAGTGGGTAATGAGTTAACATTGTCTCCTTGACACCGGCCGGGTTAGTGCGCACATTATCTATCAGGTAATCTGCATAAACTCCGCAAAGGTATTATGAACGGTTATAAATAGATTGTTGGACAATGTCTAGCCTTCAGTGATTGGATAAGCACTAAAAACTCTAAAATTGTATCTGGGTTTAGTGTTTGTTGATAATGACCGGTGGTTATCTGGTTTAGGGATAGGCAATTAACCCTGTTACCTACTGGGTAAGCTGTCTAGGTCATCTATACTGCCTGATTTTTTCAGGCACCATCCCGTTTTTTCAGGCATTAAGTATTAATGGAAGACACGATTTAGGCAAAGATCAATTAATAAAAAGAAAAAATGCTGTTTTAATTTAATTTTCTTTATAGTAATTATGTCAGTTAAAATTTTTGTAAACGCAAACGAAATTACTAGAGTGGAGAAATTTTTCTCCTAAAAAAATCCATCTCTAGTTCGATTTTTGCAGGGACATTATTTCCATAAGCTATGTCTAACAGTATAGAATGAACAGGCCTTTATTGTCACTCGTTCCACTAGAATCCCCTATTTTAGTACCCCAAGATGTGGCCTTATAACAATAAAAACAAATACAAACTTTACTAGAAATTTAGCGCAAAAAAGCTTCCAATCTGTAAGAAAATTTACAAAAAAAAAGAAAAAAGAAGTCACCTGGAAATTACTTGCTCACACAAACTGATGGTTTAATAACACGGTACTAAACTTATTAGGTTTTAATGTACATAATATAGCTGGCTGCTAGAGCCTAGTCTATATTTAATTAAAATATGAAGATTCAACGTTCTGTTGTAGCTTGTCTTGTTGACAGAATATTTTTCGGTGTGTTTTTTACGTGTTACTTTTTATAAGTACTCAGAATAAATCTAGTATGCTATTTTAATTATCTCTTGAGTTTCCTTGCACACATGCACTCTGCAGGGTAGTCCCCCACAGTGGTTATGGGCCCAGGAACGAGATATTAAAATTTCGTGCTTATTTATTGAATATCAGCAAATATTTAAGGTACGTTTGATTAAGTACGAACAGCTGATGAAATAAACAAGGTTGACGTAAAAGAGTCAACGATATGAGTACTGTTAAAATAGAACCACTTACTCAAGAAAATTACGAAACTTGGAGGATTCAGGCTGAAGCGGTTCTTATAAAGAACGACGCTTGGAGCTATGTAGACGGAAGCGTAAGCAAGCCTACAGAGCCGGAAGAAGCCAAGAAATGGGAAATCGGAGACGCAAAAGCTAAGTCTGATCTAATCCTAGCTATTAGTCCAAGTGAACTGAGACACATTCGCGGATGTAAAACGTCACGAAATGTTTGGCAAAAACTTGAGAGCATACACGCATCTAAGGGACCTGCCAAGAAGGCAACGCTGCTGAAGGAGTTGTTGCTACACAAGTTGGAGGAAGGTGGTGACGTTCGTGAACATGTCATGCATTTCTTCGAAGTAAAAAGTAAACTAGCTGATATGGATATTCAGATGCATGATGATTTAGTATCCATAATGCTTCTTTATAGCTTACCATCAAGCTTCGAGAATTTTCGATGCGCGATCGAATCCAGAGACACGTTACCAGACCCTGAGACTTTGAAGGTTAAAATAATCGAAGAGGTATGTTCGAGACGTCAGAAAGGAAGCGAAGAAAAAGCTCTCCTTGCAAAGTCCAAAATTAAGAAACCTTTCAAATCAAAGAGTGATGCTAACAAGACGAATTTTAAATACAAGTGTTTTAAATGTCACAAACATGGCCACAAAGCTTCTGAATGTGATATGAAGAAAGACAAGGATCAGTGTCGTGATAGTGCAAAGTATGTTTTGGAATGTGATTTGCAAAAAGATAATTTCAGCCTTGTAACCTTTAATTGTATTGCAGGTGATAATGCTGCTTGCAACGGGAATGGAGGCTGGGTCATTGACAGCGGTTGTACATCACATTTATGCAACGATCCTAGTAAATTTGGCAATTCATTGATACCTTTGTCGGGTAAGCTAAATCTAGCGATAAACTCGAGCACAGATGTTAAAGGTAAGGGTACCGTTAGATTAATTACATGTAAAAATAATTCCAAAACAATCGTGGAGTTGCCAGATACCTTATTTGTTCCAAACTTGCGATGTAATCTGATTTCGGTCGCAAGAATTACGAATAAAGGGTATAGTGTTAAATTCGATAAGAATATAGCTTGTGTTAGGGACAGCTATGGTAACACTATGCTTGTAGCAAATCGTAGGGGTAATCTATATTACGTTGAGGAACAAATGGGAACAGTTTCCATTATTTCAGAAGCAGTTGATAAGGTAAGACTGTGGCATGAACGATTGGGTCATCTGAATGGAAGAGATCTTGTCAAACTCTTGAACAAATCCGGAATGAATATAAAGATGACGGATGTGAGTACATTGCATAATTGTGGTATCTGTGCTAGTGGGAAAATGAATGCATCATCATTTTCGAGGACGGATGGGCCATGTGATGAAAAATTACGGATTATTTATTCCGATATCGTAGGCCCGATGCGGCATGAAGCCATAGGTGGAGCGAAGTACTTTATTACGTTTATAGATGACTCATCGAGGTGGTGTGAAGTATATCTGCTATCCAAGAAAAGTGAAGCCCTTAAATATTTCAAGATATACAAAAGTTATGTTGAAAATATGACTGGCAAACGAATAAAATATATGCAGACGGATAATGGAGGAGAATTTTGTAATAAAGATTTTGATGAATATTTACAGACTGAAGGAATAGGGAGAAGATTAACTATTCCTAACACTCCTCAACAGAACGGGGTCGCAGAAAGGATGAACAGAACTCTTGTAGAGATGGCAAGGTGTATGATAATTTCATCCAACCTTTCACCTGGTTTTTGGGGTGACGCCGTTATGACGGCATGTCACGTTCGAAATCGATGTCCAACAAGTAGTCTTGAAGGTGGAACGCCGTATGAAAAATGGTACGAGCGGCCTGTGAACATAAACTATATGCATGTTTTTGGAAACAAGATACATGTTTTGGATAAGGAGGAAGGAAAAGATAAATTTGCACCTCGCAGTAAAGAAGGAATCTTTGTAGGCTATCCAAGAGACCGAAAAGGCTACAAGATTTGGTTGCCACAAGAACGAAAGTATGTCGTATCGCGAGATGTAAAATTTCACATAAACGAGACTCGATGCGATGAGAATAATTCTTCTATAACTGATCCACTGGAATTTGGGAATGAAGAGCTACAAGCTGATATCTGCCAAAGACCAGAACCAAATTATGTAGAGATAGATTTCCATGCAGGAAGGGCAGTTGACAACACAAGAGAGGTAGTGACGAGTTCACGTAGATTTGTTCCTGAACCTGAGAGGAATGTACAAAATGTCCAGGATAATATGGAGTCAGAAGCTGGTTCACCTCGTCATGTTAGCTCAGATGAAGTCCAACAAAATAATGAAGAAAAGACCTTAAAACGAGCCCCAGGAAGACCACGACTAGACAGAGGACATGTGGGACGCCCAAAGAAAATTTATCGTATGGTTGAAGTGGAACCTGAACTACAAGAAGAGTTCTCAGATTGCCAAGACTTTGTGGGTAATGCAGAGGTATCATTGAGGCAAGCTTTATCTGGTTCAGAAAAAGATGAATGGGAGGCAGCCATTCTCTCGGAGATACGAAGCATGATTAAAAATGATACCTGGGATATAGCGAAGAGACCCATGGGACGCGCTGTCGTTGGTTGTCGTTACATCTTAACAACGAAGCTAAATGTTGATAAAACCGTAAAGAAAAAGGCTAGACTTGTTGCCAAAGGATATAGCCAACGGTACGGGATTGATTATCACCAGACATTCAGCCCTGTTGTCAGACTAGACACCATCAGATTGCTGACTGCACTTGCGGTTGAACTTGGTATGGAAATTCATCAGTTAGACATTAATACCGCTTATTTGAACGGTACATTAAATGAAGAAATTTACATGGAAATCCCCGACATATTAAGAGAATGTCTGCAGAAGCTACTTCAGGTGGAACAAAAAGGTTCTAATATATATGAACGAGCTAAGAAAATGCTAGCAGACATGCAGGCAGGTGGTGATGCATGTAGACTTAAGAGATCACTTTACGGCTTGAAGCAAGCTGGACGCCAGTGGAATGCAAGGCTCGATACACAACTGCAAAAAATGGGGATGCGATCATCATTAAATGAGCCATGTCTATACTTCCGAGACATAGGTGATGGTACAAAACTTTTTGTTGCAGTCTATGTCGACGATATTTTAGTGGCATCGCAGAAAAGAGTATGCATTGAAAATTTTAAAAAGGAACTGGCCAGTGAATTCGACCTTAAGGATTATGGCATCGCGAAATATATGTTAGGAATTGACATTGAGCGAGTTGACAGTGATAAAATCAAACTGTCACAACAAAAATACATTGAAGATTTATTATTTAAATATGGTCTGAATATGTGTAAAGAAACGGTTTCAACCCCAATGGAGGTAAATTTAAAGCTTAAATTACCTGAGCCCCATACAAAACTCGAAGAAGAGCGATACCCGTATCGCGAACTAATTGGGAGTTTGATGTATTTATCCGTGGGGACGAGACCAGATATCTCGAATAGTGTTTCGAAATTGGCGCAGGTAGTTAACTGTCCTAGCAAAGAGTCCTGGATCGCTGCGAAACGAATATTACGTTATCTGAAGCGAACAAAAGAGTACGGACTAGTGTTCAGTAAAACAGGTAAAGCAGTTCGAGGCTATTCTGATTCGGATTGGGGTGGTTGTTTGCTAGATAGGCGTTCATATTCGGGATATGCCTTTGTATTAGGTGGTGCATGTATGTCATGGAAGTCCCAGAAGCAGAAGTGTGTCAGTACCTCGACGTGTGAATCCGAGTACGTCAGTTTATCATCAGCGATGAAGGAAGCTTTATACCTGAACAGCTTGTTGACTGAAATCGGATTACGTAAGTTTGCATCAATTACCTTACATGTAGATAATACTGGGGCAATTAAATTAGCAAACGACTCGGTATTCCATTCCCGGAGCAAACACATAGATATAAGACACCATTTTATACGGAGTGTCTTGAAGGAGAACAATAACATTCAGTTGGTATACTTGTCGACCAACCTTATGTTAGCTGACGTATTAACCAAGGCCTTGCCGAAAGCCAAGCACTATATGTGCATGACTGGATTAGGTTTATGTTTATAGTTAGCGTATATTGTTTGTAAATACTTTGTTTTGCGTCTCTCTTGTAATACATATGCACATTAAGGGGGCGTATTAGGTTTTAATGTACATAATATAGCTGGCTGCTAGAGCCTAGTCTATATTTAATTAAAATATGAAGATTCAACGTTCTGTTGTAGCTTGTCTTGTTGACAGAATATTTTTCGGTGTGTTTTTTACGTGTTACTTTTTATAAGTACTCAGAATAAATCTAGTATGCTATTTTAATTATCTCTTGAGTTTCCTTGCACACATGCACTCTGCAGGGTAGTCCCCCACAAAACTGCCTTATCAATCTTGATCTGCCCACCCCTTAGACGGCGAACCTTGATGATGATGATATTGTAATTAAACGATTACTGCAGACCACCAAGCAAATCTATTTACTTTTAAATTGCATGCCCTAAGCTAAATAGGCTTCATTGTGACAAAGTGTGTTTTTTTGTGACAAAACTACTCGAGAAACGCAGAATTACAAAATCAATGGAGTGGTAACATAAGTTTATTTTCATAGATTAGGAAGAACTAAGCTTCAAAATGTAACTTATAACGTTTCTCCCAATTTACAATATTTTCCTCGAAAAATAGCTATAATAAGCAACTTAAGTAGATTTCTATCAAGTTTATCATTATTCAAGAACCGCTGAAAATCTGTAATAAAACAAATATGTTTTTATGAAATTGTTAGGTTGTATGATGATTACAGTATCTGACGCCCAGAAAATAATGAATTGGTAACCCTTTCGGTACATATACTACTATTCTTCTCTTTTTACTCTGTGTTTGTTGATGTTGTGTCCGAGTTGAATATTTTTTTTAATATTCTTTTCTAAGTAACAGTATCTACTTATTTGCTGATCCTACTATATCATTAATGACATTGATCCTGATGGATACCTACCTTGCTCACCATAAAATCATAAATGATTTAATTCTTAGATAAAATAGCACCTTTTAATATAAAAAAACTTGATAACCATACCATAAACGGAACACTAACAAATTAATTAAGGAAATTTGAATAGTAGGCTGATTAATATTCCTTTGATTTTGTTTAATCGCTTTTGCAACCTATAATTTATTAAAAATTCTACAATGAAGACGTGCGAAGGTTTCTATCTAAGAGATTATTGAGGGCAACGACCGCTATAGGAAACTGTGGTCTATGGCTTTATAACAGAAGTAGTTAATGCTTCTTTAAAAAGTTCTAAGGCCTATATGTACTCTCAAAGTCTTTTAAAGGATAGTTCCTCAATTACAATTGACTACAGCCCGACCAACTTAATTGTGAATTATGAGTGGCGCTGTTCGTCACCATTTCACCAAAAAATAAACAAAAACCGATCTTATGTCCCATTCAAAATGTAAGTTCCAAAAACGTCCGCTTCACAGATAAGTTGGTCGGGCTGTAAGTCGTTATGACAAGTTGTCAATCGAAGCTTTTTTTGGCGTTTTTTGACAACGGGAAACACTTTGATTAATGTCAATAAATAACAAGTTACTCGTGTAACCTGTGCCTGTCCTAATAACTATAAATTATTTTGAGTCGAATGGGGGAAATTGCGTAGAATATAGGGCGTAAGAAATTGTAATCTAACTCATCATCAGATGATGATTGGCCTACGTTACTTGGGGTTGGCGCAACACGTTTTTTCTTCCATTCCATCCATTGTAATCTATATAAAAAGATATTTATGGAAGTTAAACAAAATGTCTTTTGAAATCCGATAAAAAATCATGTCAGAATTTCAACATTTACTTATAAAACGTCAATATTTGCCCGCCATATTTTGCCACCTCCATATTTGGATGCGTTCAAAGTTAAGCTTCTCTGTCTGTTTAGGGCGCGTCCGAATTTAGCAGATGGACGGCCGTAAATAAAATTAATTATTATTCAACATGTATGGAAGTTATGTTGTGTGTTGGAAGTCGGAACTAGTTTATGATAGTGGTTTTATATTAAATTTTACATGTAATCAGAAGTAGTTACAAGATTATAGACATGTTATATACTTTATGTCACTAGTCTAATTAACATAATTAAAGAAAAGCTGTAGCCTAATAAATCGTTGTAATATCTTAATTCTTTTTAACACTAGCAATGTTTTGCCTAATAAATTAATCGTTCATGATTATAAGCCGTATTTAGTATTGTCTGTCATGTTTAGGCAATACAAATAGAATACACATAACTATGATTAGGGTCACGGCATTTTTCTTTTTATTTTTGTTGATTAGGTCAATAGATAATTACGTTTCAGTTTTTGAATAGAGGATTTGAAGTTACTGTAATGCTATAGAGTTGAACAAGTTACAATTCTCAATACAGAAACCGGGGGAAAATCTCATCATAATATAAAAATAGTCATATATTAACGAAATACATACTTATATAACTTTTGTGAACTTAGTGGCATCATTATTTATTATAAATACATTTACAAGTTTAATTACCCCGGATATTCACGCGCGAAATGCGATTTCGATACGAATCACTGCAGCAAAATTTAAACTTTACCTGCGCGTCTTAAAGTATAAAATAGAGTGTAAAGTCTGACCACCCAGGCGATTCTTAGGCTATCGCATAGTACCTAATTGATAACATTGTCGACTTACTGATAAGACGTATCTTGCTAACACAATTTCGGTTTGATTTTGCATAGACCACGTGGTTGGCTGGTGTCAATTGAATCAAGTGATAAGATTCGGGATCAATGAAACCATATCGGCGAAAAATTACATCACACGAGTAAGAGTAAAAAATGTGATAGGAGTGGGTTTTTAGTCCAAGAGTGCAATAAGTACAGATGGGTCTTATAACATAGTTTATACGTGCCACCCGTAGCGGATAGCTATTCGTCTATTGCAACTTTTTTTTTACTTAGGTCTTGAAATAGCATAACATCTCATCTATTCCTCAAACGGTTAGACGTAGGTGACCTAAATATCGTTATACCTAATTTATTAAATAATAAAATTCTAATTACAAATGAAAATAAAAAAAAACATACCCAGATTAAAGACCCATGTAAGCATGTAACATGGGGTGAGTCTATTGCTCTTGACAAGGCAAAAATTCAGGTTCCAGGCTGCAACTAAGAAATTCCAGACAAAAATCGCAATAACACTAAACGACCCGAGAATCGAACCCAAGACCTCTAGGACAAGGGCGCTAAAGTTATTGAGAAAACTAATCTACTTCAATATAAGTTTACTTAACTTATATTGAAGTAGATTAGTTTTCTAAGTAATAAATAAAATTGGTATGCGGATGTCAGAACGTATAGGTAGTGTTAAAAATACTATCACGATTGGAAGTAGACCGTTCTGAAATCAGCTAAGCTTTCACTACAGTCAGCTGTGAAACATAATGTAGGTCCTACGTCCTTATCTCGAATATCATGAAGTGTCATCATAATCATCATTTCAGCCGAAAGAGGTCCACTGCTGGACATAGGCCTCCCCCAGGCGTCGCCACATTTATTTATTTATTTATTTATTTACACTTTATTGTACACCAAGAAATCCAGCGCCTTCCCGCAACCTTAAACCTCCCTCCTGAAGTGTGCTTGCAGTTAATTTTCATACTAACTCTGTTTATTATAAATACAAATTATTTCTTATATATATTATTTAATATGTATATAGTTAATGCAATTCTGGTATTCAGTTGCCTCCGATTTGAATGGAAGAAAACAAAAATTGTACAAAACAGTAACACGCACACGCGCACGGTTGGCGCAGTGGTTGAGTGATTGACTGCTGCGCTGCGTGTTGCGGGTTCGATTCCCGCACGGAACAAATATTTGTATGACCTACAGATAGTTGTTCCGGCTCTGGGTGTTGTGTAGTGTGAGTTTATATGTTTGTAAACGCACCCACGATACAGGAAGAAATTCCTAGTGCGGGGCAACGTTTTTAAAAAAAAAAAGAAAGAAAGAAATTATACACTAAGCATCGGCACAAAAGGTGGTCAGAATCAGATTGAACAGCTTGTTCCTGAACTAAGTAAAAATATACTTGTATCTCAGGAGCCGAGCCCGACATGCATAATTGGGCTCAGCGCGGCGTTTGTCTTCGAAAGTCAAACGCTTTCGGAATGTTTTCCAAGCACCAAGATTATACAATAGCAGGACAGCTCATCTCTTCCCGTTGAACAACGACCGTACAGCGCAAAACACCTGTAAACCTGAACTTCCTTGTCCACTGATAACATTATCCTGTGAAGATCGCATAGGGCTGCCATTTAGACTACAGAAGTTATTGTGTGTTGTTGCGTAAATATTTTTTTTCTTTCGTTGTGACAGGTGAATTTATTTGTATGTGAATTTCAATTCACATAGATAAAGGAAAATTCTATGGGAGAGAAAAAATTGTTTAGTTTGAAAAACATACAATTTGAGATACTGTCCTTGGCTTGTTTTAGTAAAAAAACAATAAAATCGATTTAATAAAAATATATCGAGTTATTTATTATTGTTAATACATAATTATAAGAAAAGTTCGGAATATTAAAACCTTTCGTCCAAGACACATAATCTTATTATGTTATTGTAAATTCTTGATAGATTGATCACTTCGTCTTCAAAATAGGTCAACGTTCCTTCGAAGCGTTCCATCATCTCGCCGTGACTTCAAGAGGTAGGCAGATGTTACGTCGTGCCGCAGAAGCAAATAGGTGCAGTATTTACCTCAAAATGAGAGGTCTTAATAGGGCTGCCACTAAGATCCTGAGAGAGAGACCTGTGACAAAATATTTTTATTAGAAAGCTTAGGTTAGGTTAGGTTAGGTTAAAACGGGCTGGTTTCCGCAACTCCACGACCAAGCGCGTATTTTGCGTACGGTATACATTAATATTGAAAATTGTCAACGAGTGAATTACTGATGTGAAGTGTCAGTATTAAAAGAAAACGATATAATGAATGTTCGATAAAGAAATGCCGGTGAAAGTGAGTAAATTCTTAAAAATAATGACCACATTAATCCCAGCAACATTAAATCTTAAATGCAGTGTAAACCTGTCCCACATTTATTACAAGAAACTTTGCACCTTTCATTCCTTGTCACCACATAAGCAAGGCTTTCAATTACACAGACAGACTGCGAGACAAATCGTGACACAAGTGTCCCAGACATCACAATTTATGTCCCAACTTAAACATAGTCGGGTACTTTCTACAAATATGATTTCCGAAACTGTTACACCATTTTGAATTTACACCGGAATTGGTCTTGTACTTTCCTGGTCTTAAATATAATCTCTGAATGCGTTACAAAATATATTTATGAGTTACATTTATCGAGACACTTGTGTCCCGGGGAAAGCTGTTAGGTGGCAACCCTGTGTCGGTTGTAAATCGCGACCGTGCCGACGGATTATCTTTCGCCAAACAGGAGATAAGGTGATGGATGTCTTACATTGTGGGCCGAGTCGGGATACAGTTTGAGGGCTAAGAACATAGGAAGTTTAGGTTCGTGGATATTTTTAGAATTTTATTAGTCGTGTAGGTCAAAAGTTTTAATTTGGCTAAGTTAGGTTAAATTAGTTTAGCTAAGTATTGGTAGGTTTGTTACTTGCTGCAAATTATTGTTTAAATCCTTTTTTAGAAAGAAAAATAAGACTCTAAGCATCGTATTTTTTCAATTTCAGGAGTAAATATATTTTTATAAATTATAAAGGCATCGTGCCACTATAGTGCTGCGGAAATTTTCTCTTTTTATTTTCTCACATTAAATTTTTGTAAAAATTACAATCATTTTTCTCACATCTATCTAAAATGGTAATTTTAATTACCTACTTAGTTCTGTTAATTTTATTGGTGGACAAATCGCTGACATGTTTCGTTAATTTACAGTTGCCAGCTATGCGCGACCGGTGATATGTGATTATCGTTTCCGAACAAATTGATTTGCCCGAATGTATTGAAATTATCTTATAATTATGTATAAGATAATTTCAATATATTCGGGCAAGTAAAAGTAAAAGTTTAGAATTTTAAAGCTGAACAGAATATCGTAACAAGATTACAAGACAAGTTCTAAAAAGTCCCGCAGAGATTACACTTGGTATAATTTTCTTTTTAAATCATATTGCACAATTGTACATTTTATTATACCAAAAATTAGCTATAAAATTTGATTTTTAATAATAAAACCAAGTTTGTTGTATATTAAGGTCCGCATTCTTAGGAACAAAGTTATCGAGTTTTTATTGTATTTGACATTTAAATATTTTAAATTTTTTATAAGGAAGACGTAAAAAAATAAAAATCGCGTTGATAAATGGTTTTTGTTCAAAAATTTTTATAAATTGTTATATTAGTCAATAACGGTCAAATGAAATTTAATTTATTAATTCAATTTGAGTCTTCTACCTTTTATTAGGTACTTTTGATAGTGACAGCCGTTTGAGTCCTACGCACTGATTGTTATTTATTACGAAACGTTCTTCTGTGTCGGCCTATTGTCGCCGTTCGCAAATTTATGTGTTTCAACGACGAAACTTGATTTTTCTTCTTCAATGGAATTAGTTAGATAATCCATAAGGTGTGTTCAACATGTTGGGTATAGTTATGTGGAATGTACAGGATTTTTTTTGACGTCGGTGGAGATTAGTGACTGACAAGAATATATATTAAAATCTTCACATTTTAATTATTCTCTTTAAGAAGTGATAATTCTCAGTATGAAAATGGATCTTAAGCTAATCTATTTGCGTTTCCTGAAGCATTCATAAGGTCCTCACGACTCGAGTCAACAAGACAAATGACGGGATAATAGTATCGCCAGATGCAATAGCTTTATAATCACTTAAAGAAAATATTAATATTTTTTTGTTTTTGCCAAATTTGTTTTCGCCAAATTCATTTTCGCCGACAAGTCAGTGGAGTACGACCTTTACCCAAGGGCCTTTATTACTGTGACATCTTCTTAACAAAACATTTTATTGCTGTCTTCTTCGGTGGGCCTAATACCACTGTCCCATTATTGTCACGTTAGACAAATTCAGAACACATATAAAGATTATGCTAATGGTTGTTATAATAAAATACATCTGTTCCACTGTTTCTGTGATATATGCAAACTGTTTGACGAAGGTTGGTGATTAACACCCACGAAATTGACGGTACTGTAGTGGGTTTGATGGGATCTAGTTAACTGGGACCACAATAGTATTTTATTTCTCTTTATAGTTCTGTAAAATGTTCTATCAATTCTTATCATTATAACATTATTGTAGATACTGAAAGCTAAGAGGAAGTGCCAGTCTATTAGCAATAACGATTGTCAAAACAAAAGGTCTGGAATATCACATACAATTGTTAGGCAATTTGGACTTTGAATCTTAAAATAATATTTGCAGTTTGCACCTTTGTTGAATACCTAGACAAGTAGTTTCAATCAATCTGCCTTGCCGTGGCAACTATGACGAGTTCGGCTTCCAGTCTAACAAGCTGAGTACCAGTATTTTACATGGAGCGACTGACTATCTGACCTCCATAGCTCAGTAACTTGGTGACACGGTACCCCTGTGTGAGTATCAGTAAAGACTGTCAAAGATCCAGAAGACCGATACTCGACATTTATCTCACTTTCGTTTTAGATCGTTAGTGCGAGTTTTGTCTCACGTAAACGACAATTTGTATCGAAACTGGATAAGCGCCGTCTGGTGACAGTAATTCGAAACCTCTCCTTTTATATAGAATTTGACATAAATGATCGTTTACGTTAACGCGAGTGAGCACGAGTAAAAACTTGAAATAGCCCACTGAAATAATCCCGCAAAACCAATGTCCCTGATATGGAACTGGGGGGTGACCACAAGCTCTTAGAGTAAGGTTATTTTGAGATCGAGTAAGTGACAGATGTATACAAGTCAGATACATCTGTCCCTTACTCGATCTCAAAATAACCTTACTCTAAGAGCTTGTGGTCACCCCCCAGCGCTGATATATCGTAAGGTACTTCAAATAAATGACACAATTAATCTCTTTTAAGATTAGGCTTGAAATTGTGACTTCTTGGTAATTGCTGTGAGGTGTTAGTAATTAATTATTTTAATTAAATTAACTTGTTCTAATTTTTTGTTGTTTTTTGTTGCAGGTAAGTACGGATTTTAACGTGTTTTGGAGTTTTGTAAGTAGCGTGTAAGTTTTTTACTTTAGCATCGTTATTTCAACGTCCAATACAGTTTTTCCTTATTATTTAAAAAAGTCAGACTCGTTTTTGACTGTTTTTGAAAACTATGAGAAGCAGTGGTGGCCCAATGGGAACGGACGCGACTTACAAGTTGTAGGTCGTGGGTTATATATATTGAAAACGGTTATCTCAAAACGGTGAAAAAAATACATCGTGAGGAAACCGGCATGTCCTAGAACCAAAAATTCGATGTGACATCCACCAACCCGCACTGGGCCCGCGTGATGGATTACGGCCCATTCCCGCTCACAGATAGGAGGCCTGTGTCCTAGCAGTGGAAACATTAAAAGGCTGATGATGATGATCAAACAAACTTTTAAAGAATTGCAAAAGAAAATACTTATAACTTCTGTTTTGGCATCATTTGGCTACCTATCTTCATAATAATCCTTAATTACAAGCACCAAACTAAATATATCTAAAAAAATATCTTGCAAAATTCCTTCATCACATTCGCAAGAGCCTAACAAAATTACTCCGTACACATTCGTCTTTAAACCTGACAAGACGAACTCAAATGGTAAAGACGGCAATAATATCGGATATCGCAACCCGATCCGGCAAGTCTGCCGTCTGTCTGGTGCCGTGACAGTTGAGCCAACAATGTGACATTACAGGCACACCGTTATACCGCCACGACACCTCCGTTTGAAAATTGAGCTGCTGATTGCGATTATGTACTGAATTCTGAGTAAGGATTTGGCTACACGCTCAATCTTGCATGCGCAAGTTTGTGCAAAAATTGCATCTAAATCAAATTACATCTAACCTAAATTTGCGCGGTATACCGCTTTGCCATCTTTTCACACATGTTAGCTTGTACAAAGAATAATTTTCCGTCGTTGCCTCTATTACCGTTAACAGTTCCATGATGGAACTATTGTTTTAATCACTTTTGCAAATAGGATTGAGCGTGTAGCCTAAGTTTGCAAGTACCGCGTTTGAGTGTACAGGGAAACAAGTGGTAGTGGAACTCACATTGTTGTTTTTATGACGTAAGTCAATAGTAGATTGGGAGTCCGTATAAGAATCACTCTCGATGTTACCCAAAGGTTCACCCAAGGTCCCGTTTTGTCAAGTGCAAGGTTAAAATTCTATATATAGATTTTCGGTGCTGACAAACCCTCCTCAAGGGCACACAATTTATGTGAGGTATATAATAACATAAGATGATCGGCCTAAATATGAACTACTGAGATATCTACTAATAGAGAAATATATAAGAAGGAAACTTGCGCTGACCCCAAATATGTAATTTGCGAGGGCTAGAGAGTGATCATGATGACAAAACCAAAATAATTATATAGATCTATAACAATTAGAGTCTAAGAGAAGAGGATATTATAACTACACATAGTAATAAATTAAGCTAATCCGCTTCTAATAACTCAGACTTCCAATAAACCATCAAATCAATCGGCAACCGCAAAAGGAAGTTCAAAACTCTAGCCCCAGGAGTTTACTCACCTTGTACCATCTAATAGGCTGATGACACCACTATTTCCGTTGCAAAATTCAGCGGTGTTCACATCTATGCCGACGATAGGATGCGTGTTACCCTGAATAGGAAGTGCACTGCAGATAAATCTTAGAAGCTAATTTAGTAATCTGTTCACGTATCTCCCTTACATATATCAATGTTGGCGGACGTTGATTCAATTATAGAGGTGCAGTGTAAAAAGGAGGAGGTTAGCGGTTTGAGGATTTGCAAAAAATATTATTTGTACGCACAAAAATTTACCAAATATAATTTTGATAACACTCACAGTATACAGAGATAAATCCTTGCAGTGATTTCCTACGTTATACCATTAAAAATTTCAACCGTTATTAGAATAACCTGAAAAAATAATAGGAACTTTAAAAACTATTTTCAGTTAAGAATTGCCTGTATGCCGAAAATAATTCTCTTTAGTCAATTTTTCGAAAACTTTATTATTATGTTAGCTCATATGCACGATTTTTAGCATAATGAATACCTCGGGCTAAGCATCACCTTGATGACGATCTTCAAAACATTGTGGCCATTTACTTCGTTTAAACTGTAGAAGTCCATCCATACTACCAATATTAATAATCCAACTATACTTATTCCATTCCAAATTCAAATCTCCAAACCGCCATCCTCTTCCAACATAGCGCCTTTCCTCGTATCTTGCGTGGGCGCAGCTTCCTGCGCTCTGACAGTTGACAGCGCACTGAGGCACCCGCCACCGGTACGGGCGCTGCTAATACAGTGGTCCCTACTGCTATAATAGGGATGTTCGAACAAGAGGAACTGGAGTTATTTTGCGTATGATATAAATCGACATTGTAATTGATGATAGGGAAGAAAGAAGTGATATAGATGTTAAAGATAGGCGTATGAATACAAATATAATAACTGAAGGAATTATATGAACAGAAACTGTAAGAGATGGATCGAAAGAGGATACCAGACACTTAGACAAATGTAACTCAATGTCAGCAATGGCGATAGACGAAATGCCAAAATGTAAGGCATTTGTCACGTGACATTTATGGGTTATAAATGTCACGTGACAAATGACAATACTATGCATTTTTGTAATTTTTCCAATAATGCTCATCGCTTTCTTTGATAGAATGTCACTTGTCTAGAGTATCTTGTAACAATATTACCGCTCTGGGTTTATCCATTCCTCCTTCTTTGTCCAGGCGATTTCCCTTTGGAATGCGCTCCCTAGAACATCAGGATGGCAACCAGTCGGTTGTCTTTCAAATTGAAGGCACGCGAGCACATTCGCAAGAAGTTTGCAGAATCAACACAGAGTTAATTTGTTGGATTCGGTCTCCCATTAACATAATTTTTATGTATGTATGTATCTAAGTATATATATATATATATATTAAATTGTTTTATTTATATTTCTTTTCTCTATTTGTTTTTTCATTAAGTTGCACCTGCCATATTTTATCTCTGCACCACCCTAAGGTCGACTGGTAGAAAATGCCCAAGGCATTAAGTCCGCCTTTGTACTTGTGCATAAAGTTTTATAAATAAGTTTTATAAATAAATATTACTATGCCATATTTAAGACGGTACCCTGACCAAAAAATCGGCATGAGATATGAGCATTCCTATTGGTCTAGCGGCACTGGTGGCGCATGAATTACAGTAGTGAATACGCCCAGATTTTAGAATAAAATCTTTATAAAATCGAATTTTGGTCTTTTGAAAAATATAAATCTACAAAAATGTTCGTTATTAAATTGTCTATCCATTAGTGTTAGTACAAAAAATAAATAATGAATACTTTACGAGGAGATGCATAATATTGATAATTTCTCATTTTTATGTTTTTTTGGAAGGAGATTAGTGAAATATATACAACATTTAAAAAAAACTAAATCTACCATTTTAGAATCAATATTATGTAGAAATTTAATGTATTTTTATTAATTGATATTTCTTTTTAAATAACGAGTAGATAGCTTGCACAGCACAAAAAACTGCTTGCATGGCGTTTTGCTCGGGGTACCGCCTTAATATGACTCTATATTTTGCTGGTGTACAGAGGTGATGATAACCAAACCATTCCGAGATAACAAATGAATATTAGGAGTTCTTGTTCAACTGGACCCTCTCGCTTATGAACCCGCGAGTCCACTTAAACACATAATTTATTTTCTGTATTTTTATTGATTAACTGGACCCACATTCAAACGTAAAAATAACATCTATTATTCAAATCTAACCGTGGAAACAGTCGAGGTCAAAATTGGTTAGTCAAAATATGCTGGATGTTTTTTTTATTATTTAAGTTACTTTGAACAAAAAAGCTTTAAACATACCTAAAAAAGACAGGTAACAAAATAAGTCTATCGCCTGCAAAACTAAATAAGGATATCTTAAAAGTATGTACAGTAGATAATCTACCGCCTATTATCCCTTATACGAATTTATTTAGTTTAGAAATATGGCAAAAAGTAATTTACCTCTAGATATGAAAATCAATAATAGCATTTACATTTTTGGGCACTCGGTATTCTGTAGGCGGTTAAGTTATTACAAACAAAATATTTTTTTAAGTATAGCCTTATAGATATAATGTTCCTAATCGCCTTGTCCGACAAGGTAGCATAAGTCCTAGCTACTTTTAGATGTGTCTGCTTATTCGACAAAAATTACACTCACACGCATTAGGATTCATCGTAGGTTACTACCGCCTATGGAATCGATAACTAAAGGATGACCTATCATTTTTTTTTCTATAAATCAGTGATCTGATTTATGAAAGAGGTGCATTTCAGTTTCTGAGATGTCTCTGGTTTTATTATTACCTAATTATCGTCATAATCGTTTCTTTGACCTTATCTCAATTTATTTGGGTTCAGTAAAATGTGTCGTCTTCCATGTCTCTATTCGTTGCCGCCTCGGTACTCATAACACCTTTCTAGTAATTTCATATACCGGCCGGTAACTACTCACCAATACCCTTGAAACGCAATATTGCATTCAGGATCAACAGATTTTGCCACACTAACGCTAACACCACAGCAAACTTAATAATTCATTTTGCAGCCGAGTTTGTCACTATTATCTTCATTTACCAAATCAATGATCATCTATCAAACACTATTTATATCAGTTTTAAGAGCACAGCTATCTCAAAACAGCCCCCAGACAAGTCTGATTGAGCCATAGATAGCGACTCTTTGTGTGGGCGATTTTTGCACCAGCCCAGTCTATCCTGTACTTAATTGTTCCAGTCTTGTTATGAAGATATTACGGAACGGTAAGGGCTGCCCACGTTTGGTTACCTGTTCTATTTGATTCTTGATTGTAATTGTAACTAGACAATGATTAATATTATTTGTGTTCGTTAAATCTTGTTTAATGTGTAACGGGTTTTATAATAAAGCTTAGATTAAGTGTCTGCAACGTTTCAATGTTCTATGTCAACACAATAGGTTATATTCCAGTATGTCCAAAACGGGGTGTCTTAACGTTAGCCAATATTGTTCCTATTGAGAGCTGAATTCAGCTTCGCTTCATTTATCAAGCTTGAATTTTTTTAAATAATTTTATACCATTAAATGTGTTTAGTTTAACTTCGAGACTTGACAATAATTATCAATCATATAAAGAGCTCATCCATCTGCTGACCCAATTTTACTTTGATATGTACATTTTCTCATATTTTTTTCTGAGTTTATATAATTTTTATTTATGCCTACACTGTCCCACTGCAGGGCAAAGGTGTCCTTCAAATCATTTCAGATATTATTAGCCTGCGCCACTTCGATATTTTGTCTTTATTCTCTATTATCTTTAATTTAAGATCGCGTGCTGCTGAAGATAACACAATTGCGAAGCAACCAAATCACAGTTTACCGTCAGTTTCCAATGATTTACAACTATACACTAGTTTCAAACGACCCACATATTTTGCAATATTTGCTCACAAACCACATAGTACCTGTATTGTTATTATAAGTTATTGTAGTAAAAGTAAATACTGAGTTATTTCTGAATTCATTGAATCATTGCTTTTAAATAACTTCTTTCGGCGAAAAGCTAAGGTATTTCCAGATCATGTAAATATAGTTAGTGTCAATTTGAGCCAGGATAAAATTCAAAGTATAATTAATAATTAATATATGTGGCTACTGGGTATTACCTACAGTTAAGCAAACAAAAAGGCTTGTTTCAGTCGGGCATTCGTTGTTCGACAATCAGTTCTTCTGGAAAACAACCATAGGGGCAAACGTTTTCGGTCAAGTTTGTAAAGTAAGTATTGTAAATATGATTGTTGTAATATCGGAAAACATATTAGGTACCTTCAATGTATCCTATATATTTCGTTCATATATACTCTAGCCGAGGTCATAGTATATTAAATCCTGTTATTTTAATTAGCAACTCATTTTTCTACAAACATTTCATCAGTTTTGCACTTAACCTATTCGCTTTGGTGACATTACTAAACACACTTTTGTGTTTTGTGTGTACAACTGTGTGCGTGTACACAGTACACCGTGGGTATTGTAATGCGCGTACGCACGATCACGGCTGTTTGTCCACACGTTTCCTGTTCACAGATGTCGGTTTGGTAATATTTTGCCATTAGATATTCGTGTTAACCGGTTTTCTTTGCGGCATTCCGTAGAGATAGCATATTTTAAAGATAAAGAAAAGACAACTTGTTATTTAGGTACTTTGATTTTATTTCATCATTTTGGTTCTGGGCCAAGAGTAGGTGGACCCACCTGTTGGCTGGTGTCGAAAAAGGTAACTTAACAGGATATTAAAGGTTGTTTACAAAATATGGATTGAGTCAATGGGCAGTAGAATTATGCAGGTTATAAGTAACAGACTTAACCAATGCAACCGAAGGCGAAACTACAACAGTATCATGGAAACATTCGATTTCATAAACACAAACAATTACATCATATCAAATGCATCATAACATGCATAACTGAAGCACTATTACAATCCCACAATCTTTCATAAATCATCGCCGCGAAATTGTAGACTGACTTTAATTCATCACAAGTTCCATCAGCCATATCTTCTACATCTAAATTCTCTCTGCCAATACAAACTAGGAACAGATCTCATACAAGCATTTGACAGCGTCAGTTATCTCATGTATGATGATTATAACGGTGTCCAAGGCCACAGTTATAGCCTTGACACACAGACAGTCAAGGGAGAAAATGTTGAGGCAGTACTGGGTATGATGTCGATAAAATGAGGCTACGAAATACGCGACTTGCGATTTGAAGTGGGTCAGAATAAAGGTGATACAGCGTTGACGATTTTGGCAATGATGTGTGATTGAAATAAATGGATAGGTTTGATCACATGAATATGGAATTATAGGTTTTTTGAGATAATTATGTGGAAACCATTTGAATAGCTACGAACGACCTTAGTTAAACGGTTAGGATAAAGAGTCTATAAGCAGAATTCTTATGCTCTGTAGTATCTTTAAATCAGGTGCATTGATTGAATAATTTACGATCCAAGAAGAAATAGTCGTATCCTATCTAACCGGGCCAAACATAAGTAATAGATATACTCCTATCGTATCGAGACTTGATACAGTTACAATGTTTAACAGAAACATGAAAAATACAAACAACCCATTTCCAAAAATCGCCGTCTTCAAAGCCATACAAACTAACAAAGTAATAAAGAATCATATAACTTAAGATTCCTTGAAACCTTCACTGACAAGCGTTATGTCAACGAACAAAAGTGACATGTGTTTAATTATCTACGGTACCCGGTGACTTTGATATGGTAATGTTGGTACCGTTGATGATAATGTTGGTATCGTGGACGATAATGTTGGTGGCCGTGTTGGAATAGGTAACTTGATCACTTAATGTTTTAATAACCTTACCGTAAGATTGTTGGATACTACGAATCGGATTTCGTATCTCGATTTTGTGTTGAATGTAGTAAAGTAAGTTATATTGTCCTTTTGGAGCTCGGTTCTTGAATCTGAATTTGAGTTTTAATTTTTCTATATGTTTTTGGATTGTGTGAGGCATGACATAGTATTATGGAATTTACAGGACAGAATGGAACCTTGTCCCATATTTAGTGACATCGCCCCAAACATGGGACAAGGGCAGGAAGATGAGTGTTTTTTCTATTTTATATTCTAAAGCACAGATAATATATTTAAATTTTGGTAAGGCTGCACAAATGTAGAACAGGATTTAGACACGTTATTATTTTATTGCCAGACTGTAAGTAAATACAACCATGACATTTTTCTCCAGTTTCCTTTTTTCTAATTCCTTCAATCTTGTCAATAAAAGTGTGCATTTATAATAACCCAGTTTTCAAGAGATACGACTTAACTACATATTTGTTAATATTCTTTGCTTTTTTACTTGTCTGCATTGTAAAGTCCTAATGAAGGGAGTTTTATGTTCAGTAGCAAATATTTGTATGCGACTGTTTGCATTGTCTCATACGTCACGGCTTAGTTGAGCAAATAGTCTTCATTGTTGGGTAAAGCCTTGAATGACATTCTTGTGAGTCATCTGGTAATCATTTTGGGTTCTGAGATGAATAAAGAGGTTATGAGGTCAGCTTTTTTAGGAATATTAAATACTTGGTCATAGAATGACAGTGTTCGCATGTTTAGAACGTAATCTGAGAGGTATTTTATTAGCTTAAATCTTCTACGTGTCGCTGGCACGACAGGTTTTTAAAACTTTTCCGACCCAAAACTTAGTCACTTCCACGGCATCGTCGGTGGTAACGCGTAAGTCGCTTGGCTGTATGTTTTGAGGCACAAAAGACAGGATAGGAGGTGGAGCATTTGCTTAAATAAAAACTAAGTAATAAACGTTAAGAATCTCTAGCTGGACCACCTTCTTCAATCAAAAAATACAAATAGAGAAAAAGTTATCTATGCTCAAAATAACAAATATACATTTAATTTTGACACAGTCAAAACAATGCTAAAACTAGACGTCACCGTATTATCTACAACCATTTCTTCACTTCCTGTCAATCAACACATAATTTCCAAAATCCTGTACTGTTACCATATACTTTGTCGTAATGTCTCATGTCTCGGCTGAAGACAATGAAAACGAGATCTTTTGCAAAGTTTGTAATGTCCACCATTTCTTGTAATGTCAGGTTGTCAGTGCCCTGCTGTCTTAAGTAAGTCCTCTGTTTAATATAAGTACTGTTTGTGTTACTTGTGGGGACTGTGCAAGGAGTGGGAGATTAGCGAGTAGTCTGTGATTGAGTGTACAGATTTTTTAATAATAATAAACCCTATTCAATAATCCAACATATACCAGTTTTAGTTTATCAAATCAAAATCAAATGTATTTATTTAAACTGGGCCACCAAGTGGCACTTTTGAACGTTAACAATTATTTACCAATAATAAAAATTGATTCTACCTTGCATTCGGAAAAGTAGCTTGTTATGAAGAAGAACGCACAAGAAACTTCAAACTGACTCTTTAAAAAAAATAAGCTATATAAAAATATTTACATAATTACAAACATTACTTAATTCATATACGTGAGAACGATGCACCCAGAACTACTATACCTACCACATGGTATAAAGTATTACAAGCACTAAAAGGTAAATGCCTTCACTTGATAAATAGGAACATGGTTCTCACATAATTCTCACTATGTTGCTACTTTCAGGCATTTCAAAGGTTAATGAAAGCTGAATAGACTTCGGTAAGCTTAATATACAATTATAATATCTTGCGTAAAAGTGGATTGCAGACATATATGTGCCTAATTCGGTAAGACATTACAAAATAACAAGCAATAAGGTATTAAAAAATAGTTTCATTCAATGCGCAGTATGATCTGCACTCTAATTAATTATAGCCTGACAGCAATATCTACACATAATCCAATACTATTTCACAGTAGATCGAAAGCACTTTTGCGCGCCTTGACTGCGCTTTTCTCTCTACTCAACTCTCCCACACCTCCTTCTTATCTCATACCTCACTTTCAATACCTATGTTCTTCACACGCTAGGAATCTGCGTTCATCTAACAATCTTCTCTTGCTCTGTCCTTCTCATACTTCTGATTTTGTTCATTCTTCCTTTAATATTCAATCCATTCTTCTCTGGAATGCGCTTCCTCTCGATATCAAGACGGCCACCAGTCAGTATGCATTTAACCGGAGGTTGCGGCATTATTTTCTGAACGAATAGCAGAGTCGTCTCAATATGCGCCTTTCTATTAATTAATTTATATATATATATATATATTATTTTATATATAGGTAGTATTTATTATAGTACATATTTAAGTATGTTTTTTCCAACTATATATTTTTGTACTAAATTTGCGTTCATAATATTTTTATTTCATTTTTTTTATGCACCTGCCATGCTATCTCTTCACCGCCCTTGGTTGACTGGTAGAGAATGCCTCAGGCATTAAGTCCGCCTATGTACTTTTATGTTGCATGAAGTTTTAATAAATAAATAAAGCACAGACATTAATTTGGGTCACCATACAATCTAGTTAACTGCCTTTAGAATATGAACAGTAGTAGCCTACTACATCGCATTTCAGTAGTATAAAACGGTTTGTTCTTTACACTTGCACCATGCACGAAGTCGTCTATTTTGTATGTATTGTCCAATAGTCAATGGAGACTTGCGTCAGGGTTTTGTAAAAGCTTGCTTTATGCTCTTTATTCACATTGCATCCTTGATAAAGACTTTCAATCTTTTAATTTCTGTGCCGATCTCGTAAACTATTTAATTGATAGATGGCTTGCACCATCACTAAATGCCATAGACTATTTTTAATATGGGAAAAATACGAGGTGTCTTTGGGATAGACTTCGTGAGCGCAGCCGCGGGAAATCTAGTTATTCATATATCGTTACCACTAAGTGCAGTAAAAACATTTTCTTAATGTCCCTCGGCAAACTTTGTGTTTCGTCAGTCGTCGGATATCTATCAGTTGCCCTTTGCACTTGGTGCAGACGGGTCGCTCTCAATCAACTTAGATGTATATAGAGTTGTTAATACTCTATTAAAATAATGTAATTTATTTTAATAATGGGAGAAAAGCTGCTATTTTACAGCTCTATATATTTCACACGGAGATAAAAAAAACATCAATAAAGTACTTAGTTCTGAATTCAAATTATTAAACACGATAAATCTAATAGTTGATGGACATGAAAATTAGCAATCGTTTGTATTCGGAAATGCAACTTAAAAGCTATAAAAAGGAATAAAAAGTCACTCAGTAGCAGTACTACCAACGAAACCATAAATTAAACTACCGTTTACCTTTTAAGCATTAGCAAGTTACGCAACACAACAATTAAAAGAAGGTTCAATTAAATTGAACTCATACGCTTAATTACAAGTAACCTTAACCAATTAAAATTCACTAATTACTATAGTAATTTATACTAACGGATTATAATCGTAGCGATACTTTGATCTGCGAGAGATCATTTAAACCGACAAAAAAAAAGGAGGAGGTTCTGAAGTGGACGTGTACTATTTTTTTTTTGTTTGTTGTCATAGTTCAAGAAGATTATATGGTGTATTGGTATGTTAATTATCATTATTAGATGGTAAACTGTTCTTTGTAAGCGAAATAGATACCTTTGTTTAAGACAGGAAGAAATCGTAATTGGCTTTAATAATGTAGCCAATCTGCGCACGATTGTCTTGGAAATTTGAGGAGGCGGATTGAGCAGTAAATATTTAAAAAGTACAGTTACTTTAATTGGCCGAATTGTTGTTAGAATACTGTTCAAGTTTAGTTAATAAAATCAATCACATGTATTAGGCTTATCCTCCTATTAATAAATAATAATACTAGTCTAATACTGTCCGACTGCAGCAATATGCCTCTTCTCAAACAGAGAAGGCATGAGCATGAATCTAAACGCTTGCTCAAAGCGTGTTGACGATTTCAAACTTTTTATTAACGATATTATTTCAGGTTTTCTCACGATGTTTTCCTTTACCAATGTCAGTGATGTAAATAAGGAATAAAAATGTGAATATGTAAATCTGATTTGTTCCGGTCGGATCCCCTCGATCTGATCCCCTGAGGGAACAGTTTATTTTATAATAGTTTCTATTCCGGTCTGATCCACCGTGCAGGGTATCACAAATTAATTTAAATATTTTATTCCGGTCGGATCCCCTAGTTATCTATTAACAGATTTTTGGACAGTCAGCCACAAAATATAGTTTATTGAAACACATAATTATGTACCTACGTGAATTGATAAAGTCACATTATTATCCCCCTATTACATAAGACACAAACATAACTGGAATAAAAAAAAACCCGTCTGCTTAAGAAGCGAACTAAAAAAACGTTATTAAGAAGAAATTCTTGCTTTGCAGTCGCAGAAAACATCTCTCTATTTTGGTCAGCCAGCTCGCTAATATTTATCCTCTGACTGCAACTTATGTGTTATATTTTTTTTAAAACACCTCTTAAAACACTTTATTTTGAAACCCGACACGGCGGGTTCGGCAGAAAACAAAAAATTGAGCCCCCACAATTTGGCACCCAAAATCTGCCATTTTTCTATTTTCCATTTTTTTTTTGTAGCCATTGACACTCGCAAGCTTAAGACGAGTCGATTGACGTAAGAATCTTCAAAATCGGCCAACGCGTTTGGTCTCTAGAACGCCACATAGGATTAAACATACATACATAGACTGATAAACACATTACCCTCCTTCAGCAGTAAAAATGTGGGTGTACTAACTACTACAGCTCTGCCTAACCCGTTGGGATATACAGGCGTGATGTTATGCTAATTAAATTAACTTCATCATTACCAATAAATTAAGTTTCAGTCCCATTATACTTGAATTAGCGTTAGAAATGACAACAGAATGACCGCCATCTTGATTTATGATATCACAAAATGGCTGCCATAAAATCACACAAAGTCATTCCTAGCAATGCAATCAAACCACGGATGAAACAACTTTTCAACGTAAATCAGGACTCAATATAAAAGATTAAAGAGTGTGGTTTAAGAGCCAGTGAACTTATCCCTAACGATATCGCCCCATTAGTTGAAAAAACGCAGCCGGGGCGGGGCTCTCAGACTAATGAATGATGATAAATGGTATAAATAAGATGTCAGGTCTTATCGCAGACGCGATCTTCAGATATCTACTGAACTCATCTCGTGTGTTCCTCGTTTGTTAAAATTTTGTTGGGTACAAAAAACTTTTGGAACAAGATTTTTATAGATCGATAGTTTTGGGCTTTAAAAACGATTTATGTACCTAAGTAAGTGAATCATCACTAAAAATTTACAAGGTTTTTGTTCTGCTGGTAATTTACATAGTGGGTATGTAGCGTTACGTATAGCGCCGGAGAGCTATACGTAAGCCACGTTAATAAAAATTAAGTTAAAAAGATAAAAAAATTAAATAAAAGGATATAGCAGTATAAACTTTAGGCCGGCTTCAGACGTCGTGGGCAGCTAACCGTAGGTCGGGCAGGAAGTCGTGGAATGCCCGAGGTAGGCTGGTGAGCAGGCACCACGACGGACTTGCAGGCAATCGGGCAGGTAGGCAGGTCAGCAGACACCACGGGTAGGTGGTCAAGCCAGGAAATCAGTCAGGTAGGCAGTAGAGTAGATAGCAGGACGGATAATCAGGCAAACGGGTAAATACGTAGGCTCCGAGGTGTGTGGAGGCCGGCTATGGCTCAATACGCCAAACAGCGAGGCCTTTGATGTCACGAGATGGCCGTTGAGGGTAAGTCTCAGGAAATAATGCTCTCGGGAACCACACAAAATATATATATATTAACTGGTGCACTTCAAACAATAATAGTTTTTACATAAGCGGATAATTCACCGTTTTTAAGAGTTCAAGAGTAGAAAAATACACTTCGTATTCTAGTACACAGTATCCACCACTGTCCGCGTTCAGACCAGTTCCAAGACTGAAAAAAGCTGAAGCCCGTTTTTCATTCGATCTGCCATCTCTTCTCAATTTCAAATTCAAATCTCCATCAGAACAGAGCGAATGAAAACGGCTTTACAAAGGCGGGTCAGTCTGCTCTGACCTTACAATAATGTACAACTAGCTTAAGGAAAGGTCTAGGTATTATAGTCCATGGTACCTATGGTATGTCTATGGCTTTAAGAAAATAAAATAGACAGACATATGCCATGTTAGATAAAACGTCACAGTAGAAAAATATTACAAGAAGAATTATAAATTACGAATATAATTTAAGTTTAGATATTTAAAACAGTCAGAGATAACTAAATATGCTTTCCAGATGTAATAATACAAAGAATATATATAAAAATGAGTTACACAAATTGATACGATATCAAAAGATGTGAAGATGGATTGTATAGTGTTATGAAACGTAAGTAGATCTTGAATAAATACCACAGGTATGAATATGATACGAGTATTTATCATAGCTTTAGATTAAATTTGTTTTGGCTTGTAATAACCATATTAAAGCTATTTTTATTTATTTTTTGATCACGCAGCCTGGTCACTCTAAAATTATTTTTACTTGTGATTTCTTCTGAGTAGTAGTATAGCTTTAGCTAGCTAGCTAGTAGTAGCTATCGATTTTAAATATTTATATAATTCTTGTAACGTGATACATCCTTATTTAGAAGAACGAAAGACAAATATTATGGGAAAAATTGATTTTATTTTTAAATTTGAATTAAGGGCTACTTATCTATATCTATACCATTATTATAAAGAGGAAAGATTTTTTTGTTTGTATGTTTGTACCGAATAGGCTCCGAAACAGCTGGACCAATTTTAAAAATTCACCAATAGTAAGCTACATTATGCCTAAGTGACATAGGCTATTTTTTAATCCCGAAAACGGGTCCTGTGGGGTGGCCCACGGGAGCGAAGCCGCGGGGAACAGCTAGTTTGATATAAATGAAGAAAAGTATAAATCTTCTACAAACGTCACTTAATTCAACTAAAGTAGGACATAAAAGTTTTGCATAAATTGGGAACAAACCTCATACACGCCGAGATTGCGGCAGCAGCTCACACGCGGGCGGGAAGCGGGAGGAACAAAAGGATATATTTTATTAAGATTACAAGACAGGCTCCGATGCCATCGTTAATCGTATGTTATTAGCAGACAAATATTATTCGATTATCTCCATCACTTATAAAGGTCGATTTTATATTTTTTAAGATGTTCAATAAGGTACTTAATGAATGGTCCAATCTTTATGATAACGTATATCAGACAGATTGATACAGAATAAAGATCTTACAGGTGGATTGTCCAAGCCATCATTCCTGCATCCTATTGCCCTCAGCCAGATTTATTTGGGGTCGGTTCACCATGTCCCCTTCTTTGATAGATCTCTATTATCCATAAACATCACCTAAGACCCAATTAAAAACCTGTTAATTACAGTTACAGTCATGCTTCTCAAGATTGATTTAATGACTATAATATTCACCTTAACAATGTTATACCTAAAATTCGATTTAATCAAAGCACGGAGTAACTTCCCTGTAACTTGACCAAAAAACAATCATACAAAAATAACTCATTCAAATTCAGTATCGAGCGATAAACCGCCGACTAAAAATACTTTACGGCCGTAAAGCAAACTGCAGGTAAGTACGAAAGGCAAATATTTGAGAATTAGCGACGTTCTACAAACTAACAAACGGTGGGTTCAGTGTGCTCGTTGCATAAGCAATGTGCGTCAAAAGTCGATCAAGGTGATACGTCATGCTGGTGCCATATGCATGAGATGAACTGGATATGGCTGTTGAAATGCTAAAGAATCTGGCTGAAGAAGTGATGGGAATAAAATAATTTTATTGCCTATCGAGCCTTTACTCCCGTAGCGAAACCCACAGTAACGGTGCATTTTTCTCAGCGCATTTATTCTTATTTAGATCGGTTCTTCTTTATGTTTCTAGATATTATATCCTACAAACAAACAATAAAATATCACTTTACAGTATTAACTAAGATGTCACTTGATCATATGTTTCGAATGAGATAACTCTAAAATAATTTTGACTGACATGAAGAGAAATTTCTTTAAGAACTCTTTCTGTCGGGTCCTTTTTAGAAAAGGTTTCAAAAATCTAAGATCATCTTAGATTTTAAAGTAATACGATTTTAACGACTTTATTTAGCAGAAATAACAACATTTTAATTAAATCCATTATTTTTATATTCATTACACAGTTATCTTGTGTAAAAAGGTGCACTTAAATATCATTATTACTTTTCCAGCCAGCCCTTGACTTTTTATGCAACTATTACACAATACTTAACACTTTACACTCTTTACATTTTTTTAAATTATATAACAACCTTTTAAAAGTATTACAAATTAGTAACCGATCGCGTGCTGCGCATTCGTAAACTAAACTGGCATAACTCAAAATATGTATTTAATGCACTTACACGAAAAAAAACTTTAATTATCCTAATACCCATACGTTTCAGCTCATTAGATAGCAAAAGCCGTAAAAAATCGAACATCGTCCCTTTTCTAAGGGATTAAACAAATATATTACTCTAATGCATCGGAACGAAGGTACGTACGTATTAATCAAAATTCTTATTGATTTATTGGTTTTCCGTTTAATAACCTTTTATCACGCGATGGGGCGAACAATATTGAATGAATTTTGATAAATTGGTAGCTTTTGTTATTTTTTTACGGTTTTTTATTAATTTTTTGAGCCTTCTGTTCCGTTTTGTGTTTTTAATAAAGTCTTAGGACGGTTTAATTTTATAATTTATTCTGTCCTTCATAACGCAGTGGGGTGTATAAAAATTAAGTTAGTGCTTTGATATTATTATGTTTCAAGTATCAGCGTGTCCTAATTTAGGATCAAAATATGGTGAACAGTTGTTAATAAAGCACCTTCGTGCAGTAAAATAAAATCTAAAATATTTTTGTATATAAATACAGGTGATTATGACACGCAAAAAATGTGCCTATATAATAACTAATTCAAAAATATAATGTTGAAAATAATAATCAACATGTATTAATATTAACAAATTAACTTCTGTAAAAAATGAATGCCTCTCATCAATGTCTATTCGCATTTATGCAGAGTTAGCACTTTCTGATGTTACAAAGCAAAAACTTTTCATAAACTTTTTGCTACTGGCTATTAAAGGTTTTTTGTACAAATTACGCACACTGATGATTTACACAACGTAATTTTTCCTTTTATTTCATTAACTTTACTTGTTGAAGGCCTGAATTTAAAAGATGGTGCTGTCACGGCTAACTGTTTTTATTATTTGCAAAATATATAGGTTTTGGTGAACAGTAATCAATAAAATGCAACTTCTTCTTCTTTTGTTGTTTATGTTAGTCTTGATTTTAAATGTTAACACGAGTATTATTATACTTTGTAATTTTATATTTTGTTCATAGAATCTTCTAAGTTAAGTCCAATAATTTCGCGTTGACGTTTCGGTTCACTGGAAGCTACGAAACCTTTAAGCTTAGCGCTCCCTTTTTCCTGAAAATAATAATACAGTAAAGATCTGTCCTAAAATTACTCAACTTGCTTCGTTTGCCAACTCTAAGGCCCTAACATTCAATAATACTGATTGGATCATTTCGTTCACGAGATAGACGTATTTCATGATAATACGAGCATGTTGAATGGGCGATACCATTTCCCCAAACATTATTACTTTTATGGTGATTACGTATAAAAATATAGCATATAAAGTTTCAATAAATGGTCGCGATGACAAGATATGGGCGACATTTGTAATTCGATCGACGATTTATCGACAAATCGTGGCACATCACTACAGAAGTTGTGACTTTAAGTGTCAATATTTCTGTGTTTATTAAAATATTTTTAATTGATTTCTATATCAGTCTGCTGTTGAATGAAAATGGAGGAGTTAACGAGGACAATCAACGACTAGAAGCGGGTTAATGGTTCTTTGTGAAATAAAGATGTTATGTTTATTGTAAGCTATTGAAAGTGAAATCAGAGAGTGTCCAGATGCATAAAATAAGTTATCGAATCGATACGGCACTTTAATATGAGAGAGATATCAAGAACATAGAAACTTCATTAATTTTGATAAGATATTTCAAAATGTTTAAATTTGTACTTATACAATTTTCCTTGTGAGGCCCTAAGTACCAAGTTCAAAGTAACCTCAAAAATTTACAGCTTCATCATAAATACAATAAACGATCAGTTATTCCAACCCCAGTAGACCACAAACAGTTCACTAAATCTTCCGCGACAGGTTCCGCATGCATCCTCATATATTAATAATGCAGTTTTGTTCTGCGCATACGCCTGAAGATTGATGAATGCACCCACGACGCGAAAACGACGCCTTTTATGTGTATACTCACCGATTTCCTGGACGGAACTGTAGCCCCTATTTGCGGTGACAGCATTTTTAGGCATAGACTATATTGTGTTAAAGAAAAGATAGGCCTAATAGGCTAGACAAAATACCAAACATTTTGGACTTTTGCACAATATTTTGATGTCGTTGGCAAACTGTCATTTTATCTAGAGCCCATGGGTTTTTTAAATAGTGTGTGGTAAAGAAATAGACGATCAGAAAAATATTTTTATTTGACGACACGCTTAATGTAAACATATCCTTAACTAAAGTGTTTTTACTTTGATGTTGAACAAACATATCGTAAACACGGTACTCTAAAGAATTGGCTTTTTTAAAAGCTTTATGATTATTCATTTACCCGTAGACTTAACTGAAGTTAGTTTGGTAGTAATAATTATGATTAACGTAAATAGGTTAGTCTTGGAAAAATCTTGTCCTCGTTTCTATGTCAGAAACCTTTGAAAACTATTTACGAACGTTCGAAAATAGATCGCTCATTTTTTAGTTCCAAAAAAAGAACATTAAATGTTTGTATGTCAATGTAAGCGGAAGCCAATACACGTAACCAATATCCATTCACACGGAGCTGCCATATCCCGAACTTCAGACAAACGAAAGGAAAACAAACGGTTTCGGAATTCTATGCGCAATCGCAGCGTCTAAGGATCAGCTTACACTGAGTCGCGACGATAGACGACGATGTTGGAAGTGACCAGCGTTTCTAGACAACGTTACATTCTACAGAAATTGTACACCCCATACAAATTTTGATCAGTTCACGACAACATTGTATGAAAAACCTTTTTTTTGTGAATTGCCTTACTTAGTGAAAATTGTTCATGTACCATGCAGCAGCAGTTTTTAATCTATAAAGATTGTCAAAAAGTCAACAAAAATATGCCTATGGGATTAACATGAGCTGCCGAAATTTTTTGAGAATACTTTCATTGTTCGCACAGCTAAGGAGTGGAATTCCCTGGCGGAGTCTTTGTTTACTGATAGCTACAACCTTGGGGTCTTTAAGTCAAGAGTGAATAGGTTACTTCTAGGTAAGCGTGCTTCACCGTCGACCACATCATCGCTTACCATCAGTCGAGATAGTGTTCAAGCGCGAGCCTATAGACAAATAAAAAATAAAAAAATCTCACATGGTCGTATTCGATGCCGCAGGGTGTGTTTTCATTTGTTTTAGCTGTCGTAGTCACAGAAACGTGTACCTTTTGTGCAGTAAATAAAGCTCATATTGTATAGCTATCTTTAAAAGTCTCGGTGTGAGCTGACCCTAAGCGTAACTATACTTGTCAGCACTACAATATTTGCATTTTATTTTTCCATATTTATTTTATATGCATCATCTACCACCTGCTTTACCGAATGATTAACCACTCGGTTTCCTAGAGAAATTGTGTGTTTACAGTATGTCAACAGGCTGTAAATATTGTGTCTAACTGCGTTCCGTTTGTTTTTGCTATACCGAGATTGATTGGAGTCAACGAACCTTTATTTTCAGTTGAACCAATTTAGATGTTGGGTCATAATTACGTGATTTGCGTACGTTAAGTAATGGTTTTAGTTTTAGTGTAGCAATTCAGTTAGAACTATTTTTTTTTGTTCACTGTCAATTTGGCTCCAATTGTTTGGATTGGTTTAAAGCTTTATAGCTATATCAAAGTTTTAGTGTTTACACGATACTCAATACCTTTAAAGGACTGCTATACGATTGTTAATTTCGTCGGGTTGATACGTCAAGCAATAAAAAAATCTTCCAGAGTGGCTGGTTCTATTGTTTCTTTTTTATGCCTCATTAAAAGATTATAGGTTTAAAGGAACTTGCCGTTGCCTTGTTGCTAGGCCGCAAAAATAGACCGAAAGGGCATTTTATCAAACTTTTCCCCTCATCAAACGGTTTATAGTCACTTATCGCTTTTCTCATAGCAATAAAATAGACATGAGGAACAACTCGATAAACACAACATTAAAATTGTCGACCAACATCCTTTATTTCGGCTCTCGTAAACATTTTTTAATACCCTTAAAGCTGGCTGTGGAAGAAGCGACTTATAAACGCGCGTTGAATTTTGGTACAATTGCATTTAACATTGAAAATTAATATCAGAGCTTTAGGATTGATATTTTGGCTTAATTGTTTTAGTTGAAAAAAAGTTTTGTAAGGCTATTTTTATTATTATAATCATAGTGCGTGTTACGTGTCGTTTGAGAAAACTTTCTGTTAAAAGCTTTTTTGTGAGCTTTTGCAGAGCTTGCTAAAATACTAAAAATAAAAAAGTAAGTAATTTTTTTACACAATATAAACTGTAAAGTATACAGGGATTTCCGCACTTGCGTTAAAAAATAGAAACTTACTCAAAAAAAGATTTTATAGACACCTGCCCATCAAAATCTTGTTGAAATGATAACGCCAAGCGAATTTTTTTGGCATTCAACAGAAAAAAATCTTTACTAACAAGAAATGATTTTTTTGGCATTTAATCTACGTATTATAAGCCAATCAAGACCTTAATTATATATTTATTACCGCCTTTTGCTACCTTTGATTATATATTATCTTTTTGCTGTTTGTGACTTGCGTAGGAAGGTATATAAAAAAACATGTTGAAACCTTTTTTGCAGAAATCGCAGAATTTTACGATTAGGCTAACTGGTTTTCTATTTATTTGATTCTTTCATGATTCGACTTAGCACGTGCTAGGTTTTTTAACATGATTATGTTGATCTAACTCAGGTATGTATGTATCTGTGCCTATTTACACAAAAGTATCAAATTATGGATGCGTATTTTGGAGTTATATTATGCAGAGGCCTTTTGAAAACCAAATGTGTTACAATTATATACTTTTAGCAAGCTTTTAGGCTGTTAGCGGCTGTGAGGAATGATTGTTTTATTCAACTCTTCCGTCGTATAAAACTGAAATATTCAAACTAAAGATCTATTTGTGTAAATACGAATATATAAAAGAACTAACAAAAGCGATTATTATTTTTAACAGCTCCATAAAATACAAAAATATGTCGGATTACTTAAACAGTCGTTAATCGCGTGATGAACAGCCAGCTTTATACCACCCCGTGATCAAAGCGAATTCAGGCAAAAATTTAGATTAGGCTGTAGTAAAAATTTTAATGTATCTTCTTTTGATTGCCCAAACCCGCCGAAGGATGAGATAAATTGAGTAGTAAAACCTTATCATTTCTGTCTGTCGGTATTTTTTAATATCCTGTATTTGTTGATATTGTTTTAATAGTACATTAATTGGTTTTTTATGTGTTCTGTAATATAGTGTTTAATGGGGTCGCAAAAAGGATGTTCGGAGATACTGGCCGCGGTATGAACCAAATACAAAGCTTATCGGGAGATATGGGACTGTCCCGATATCTTTGTTTTTTTTTAACTTTTCAGCTTCTACCTGAAAGAGTGAGTTACAAACGTGGCCTACCCTACAATATGGATGATTCCCGAGTAAAAAATTAAAAAATATATCAGGGCCAACTTGCGCCAAAAACTTAACTCAAATAGTTTCTAGCACGAGGTTAAATTAAAATATGTCATAAATAATGGGGGGAATACTACGGGGTTAGCAACTAACTCAGCGATAGTAAGATTTTCCAGGGTATCGCAAGCAGGCCTTAGTCCATCATTGTCAGTAAGATAATTATGTAAAAAAAAAATGACTTGTTGGTAATCTGACTGACGGACTCAATAGATTTGCGACAGTATGAACACCTTCGGCTCCATACAAGTTAGTTGATCGATATTTTTCGTTATTATATTAGTATTTTCGTGTTTATTATATAAAATCTTTTAGACTATCTTAGTATCTAACTACTGACTCAAATACACCGCGATGATTGTTTTTTATTTTAAATGTTTTAGCAGCAGTATCGTCACGGCTACTTAACTTTAAAGACCAGGCAGCACTCCAAATGGCATTAATTTCTTTGGCACCATGCGTAGACACGCGAACCATAAAACAGTTGATGATTATAACACTAAGTACCACTTAATCTTGAATAATAAATTCGTAAGTTCACAATAAATGGGATAAAGTACAAACCCTTGTGTTTACAAGAGCTATTAAAGTTTTACGACTTGTCATTGTGGTCTATTTTCACACCGTCAATGTATTTTATGCTGCTTAGTCATCTGGATATCTGCTTCTGCATTACTGAAGAGGTAAATATTTATCAGTGCATTATAAGTGTATCCCGTAGTGATGATGGGTACTTAAAAACCTTGTTGACTAGGTTATCTTTTTGGCATAAGTTGTTCTTGTTCGTGATGAAACGAAACAATTCAGGTCAGCAAGATTGTGTCAAAGTCAAATCATTTATTACAAAATTTTAAATAAGTCTTACATTTACCTGAGTTCTTAAATTTAATACCATAGTGGACTCAAGGAATAGGTTTAATAGCATCTTATGAGGCATTAATGATCGTGATTTTTTTCTACCGACGGCGAAAATTAATTTTATTTTTCTTTAAATAATCTTATCGGTAAACAGTAAGCTTCATTACATCATCGGACTACAAGACGTACGGCGATGCGCCATCGCTACATGGTAGACATACCACCCATACGCACTAAACGTTTTGGAAATACTTTTATTATGCGTACAGCTAAGGAGTGGAATTCCCTGCCGGAGTCTGTGTTTCCCGATAGCTACAATCTAGGAGTCTTTAAGTCAAGAGTGAATAGGTTACTTCTAGGCAAGCGTGCTTCACCGTCGACCACATCATCGCTTACCATCAGGTGAGATAGTGGTCAAGCGCGAGGCTATAATATATTAAAAAAAAAAAAAAAAAAAAACATACTGCGATATCAATGCGCATCCCGGGTAACAGAAGTCGAAAAATTGGTCCCATGGTGAAGTTTTATCTCCCAAGCCCGAAACTGTCGAAATCTTCGCAAATTATCATAAAAATGCAGAGCTAATCCAAACCAAATCGTTTGTAATAAAAATCGAATCAAACAAGCAATTTAAATTAAAGTTCTTAAAAATTCTGTACCCGCCTATCACTTATCGCAGTTCGTTTGTGATTAGGAACCCATCTCAGGAAAGTGAGTCCCAAAATATTTAATTACACGAGGCGGCTTACGATGCTCTGGAAAACGAGCGACAAAACTTTAGGTTTCGCGTGACACTTTTTTATTAGGGTTGGCACTGCGACTATGGACCTTAATTATAAAAACTGCGCCAAAAACTTAGCTCTGAGTTATTTATTTATTTAGACTTCATGCACAAAAAGGTACAAAGGCGGACTTAATGCCTTAGGCATTCTCTACCAGTCAACCAAGGGTGATGAAGAGATAACAAGGCAGGTGCATTGTTTAAACAATAAAAAAAAGTTGTTATTGACATACTAAAATAGATAAAATACACGTACATATACATTGAATATAATATATACTTATATAATATATATATATTTAGTTGCCAAAACGAGGTTAAATTAAAATATGTTGTACATAAATATCATACATAACACGGATTAGCTACTAAATCAGAGTTAGAATGATAACACAGAGTTGCGCAAGCGGGCCTGAGATGTATAGCAACTAATTAGCAAATTCTTTATTCAAATTCTCTATAAATAATTTGAATATAGAATGTGCTAGCAATCACTAAACAGTGTCGAGATTTTTTTATAAATAAAGTCGAAAATTGTTATGGCGAAGGGCGAAAAGTAATTAATCGGACAGAAAAGGTTGGTTAATTTTGTTGTGTTGTCTTATATGTATATTTAATAAGTCATCATCGTTATCATTTCATCCGAAAGACGTCCACTGCTGAACATAGGCATATACCGAGTACAATTATACACTATAGACACTACCAGAGTATTTCACATCAGCACATAACAGGAAGTAACAAGTCAATAAAAAATATTCTAGTAACGTAAAAAACTTTCAATTTACATTAGAACGTCTGATAAGCTGATATTGAATTCGTGCAAATCATCGTGACCATGATCACAAATCTGTGTGAATTTCATGCCTACCGCAAATACTTTTGCCGCAATATAATAGCTTTTTATCGTGACCTTTGTCAATCTATTCACTACCGTGACCTTTCTCACATAAAGCATAGTATGAAAATCTGCATTTTTTGGATAAAGTATAGCCCAACACTCAGTGATAGTATAACTTTATCATTATCATCAGCCTTTTAATGTTCCCACTGCTGGGACACGCTGTATAACTTTATATCGATGAAAAAAAAACCTCTTCCAGAGATAAATTTTTACAAAAAAATAATAGTAATATATAAATCTAGAAATAGAATTTGGTTCTAAATTATGTTGCACTAGCTTCTGCCAGCGGCTACCGAAAGTGGAAAATTATCTCGAGGGAACATGTTTCCGCAATAAAAAGTATCAAATGTGCTATTCCTAACTATAATCTATCTTTGTGCAACATTTGAATATGAAGAAGTAAGAAACATCACTCACAAACTTTCGCCTTTATAATATTAAGAAATATTTAGTACAAAAAAACAAACACCAAAATGTCACTTACAAACTCTTTGATTACACATCACACCCTCATATTGCCTGACTATAATTTTTAAGGAGTATGTAAGGATCATAGCAGGTGGCGTTCTTTAGTTTCTGCCTAACCTCCATGAGAAAAATGTGTGAGTGTATGTTATGTTTGTATTATTTTTTTCATCTTCCAAAAAAGGCGGCAACACCTCAACAACCACTTCCGAAAAAAGTTCTCAAAAGTGGCACCCCTGAGTATAAACTAAGGACGGCTACAGACGGAGGTCTGTTGTTATCAGCTGCTACAACTTGAGGCTGTAAACCACTCACACTCCGCTTGGCAAACAAATTTCGTAATAATATATTGTGTTGGGATGCTGTGGATGTGACTTAGGGATCCACTCTTGCGCATAGAAAGTAAAGAGGAAGAATTTGTATGTTTTTAGGAGGCAAACTCTTGAAGAGCTGATCTGATGTCGAAAATTATTTCACCAACAGGATGGGTCACTATCCCAGAGTGCCATAGGCTCCTATTTATATTGTAATATAGAGGAGTATTATAGAATAAGCTACGGTACCAAATCCGAGAGGAAAAGCTAGTGTTAAATAACTTTGAAGAGTAGCATTGGTTCAAATATCACTAGGAATTTAATCGTCTTTAATTTCCAGTTTCCACTTGCAGTTTTCTTAAGACCTCATTTATTTGTATTAAATCTATAAAATCTACATGATATTCTACGAAAGAAATCCCTATATTAAACAACATTAACGTTTCAATACACAGGCAATAAAAAGTAATAATTTTGATCATAAAAACATAAGTACACTTCCAAACGGAAGTTTTAAAAGAAATCAAATACATAAGCTACCAATTACTAACACTTAAGCGAATTTAATGTTCGCAACTGTACTTAAGTACCAACGAAATTACTATTCAAGTAACCTATTATGGACCTACTATTTGCCCAGATGAATTAAGTTAGTAGTAGAGTTAGTTTTTATACTGGCATTAAATTCTAATGTAAAATCAAACCATTTATTTTAAAGAAACTAATAAATGCTCTTATATATTTTTGAACTGCTAGGGAATCGTTCGTTCTAAAGCGTAGATTCTTATAGAAAACCACAGGCAAGAAACTCCATGGTTCTTTTTCTTCTTCCTCTTCTAGTCCTATAGTACCAAGTTATTTAGGTTCAGCCTTTTATATTTTTCTCTTGCCGTATCCTCTGATATCTGTAACGTACCACTCACGCCTTTTTCCTTTATAACATTATCTCGCACACAATCTACTCTCTCCCCTTAATCAATCAATATTTATACATTCATATTTCTCAGTGACATCCTTTTCATTCCATCACATCACAAGTAACTAGTAGTTACTATATGTCCGATTACTTCTATGGCATGTCCATTCATTGCTCCGGGGTCTCCATTAACAAATCTGTTATCTTCCTTCTCCCCTCTCTTCCCGTAGCTGCGCAAACGTACCGCATTCATTAGGTACACATGTTACAGGTAGAAACACTGAATTATAAATCTTTGTTATTGATAACAATCGGTTTTGTTCTTTTATTGTCCTTGCCTAATTTTAGGTTAGGTTTGTTCCTGGGATTTGAAAAGATCGTTTCTCTCTGTACTTATATAGCTACAGAGTAAAATCCCTTTAGGTTTTAATAGATGTATCATCATCATTCTTCAATACTTTTGGAGTCGTCAAAACATGTCTTTTCTTCTTATACACTTATCTAAATAGTGGTCATCCCAGTAGTCACTTTCTTTCAAGATATATCATCTTTCATACAGTTCAAATTCTTTGGTCTTCCAATACTCTTATAGCCATATAGGTCTTCTTTAGGTATTTGTGCAAATTATTCCATCATCAATGCTATCAAAACGGCAACGGAAAGCATCGTGAGGAAACCAACATTTCCTAGAACCATTAATTCGAAAACCTGCGACATCCACCAACACGTACTGGGCCCGCGTGGTGGGTTACGGCCCGTTTCCTCTCACAGAGTGGAGGCCTGCATGCGCAATGGACCAAATGGGAGTCTAAGTGCGGAAAAGGGGTCCACCTATCCTATCCTATCCTATAGGTCTAAATATAATTCACAGCTTATTTCTGCTATCCAAATTGATGAATGTTATTTGGTTTAAATTTTGTAAGACTTGGAACAAACATGGCAATATTTTCTCAATGGATTAAGTGTAACGTGTTACGTGTGCCATACATTGTAATTTGTAGAATGTTTGTTTAGCAACACAAACGGTCCGTTGTCGGATTTGTTTTAAAACTTTTATTTATTGGAACCAGACAGAATTATTAGTTCTAAATCCCAACACTTGTCGTAACTCTTATTTCCATAATTTAACTTTGAAGGCTCATGTCACTAATACTAAAATGTGCTACAAATTAAGTCATGTTTAGACATTATGGAGTTGATTTTTTAAAGTAAAACCGATCATAAATTTATTCACAATTTAATCTGTAGTAGCATCTCTCTACCATGTCCTTAGGACCTATACCAGGCTATAAATACGTTAATAGTCAATATAATGCCGTAAGAATCAGTAGAACCAGTCAGAAAGCCCACGTCTCAATAGCAATACCAGTAGCTCTTATTTCACTTCTACATGACTCCTAAGTCCTGATATTGAATGGTCATATCCTTTATTTATTACTTTTACAATAAGAACAGTCGCAATATCCTTCCATACTTTAACCATATACTACAGCTTCAAAAGACAGCTTCTCAAAGATACCATTCACGAAATACTTATAACAATTAAAATATCCTTCCCTCCTTCACCCACGTCTTTGAAGGAACCACCTTTCTCTAAGACACCAATGACGTATCCTTTGAAGGTACCCTCCTCATGTTAAAAGTTACCATTCTTGGAGGTACGTACCGGGTGGCCCCTGCTAAACAGTAATACGACATTAACCCGAGTTTACGACGGACTCATAACTCACCCCAGATTGTGATGCTACTAATAAATACAAATATTTTCTTGTTATGTGATTTAATAGGGTGATTTCTGTAAGAAAGAATGGTGTGGATACGATTCTGTGCACATATGTGAGGATGCTTTTCGTGGTGACATATATTTTTAAAATTTGGGAGACATGTGTGTGGTCGATGTTTATAGCAGATATAATTTAGGAAAAGATTTGGTAATGTAATCCAAAATGTTAATGATACTTAAATTCATACTTAAAAACATAAGTGGCTCAAAGTTTTTGTTAAAAAAGGCGTTAAAAACGAACATTTTTTTTTATTAATTGGTAGATTATTTAATTTTTTAATCGCAGGGCAAGACTTTAATGTTGACATCGGAATCTAAACAAACATTTTTATTACGATATTCGAATACAATTATGCTAATATATTATTTTGTTCACATAAAAATTACGACCAATTAAGAGCTTTTTGCCAAATGGTTAGGCATTTTATTTATAGTAGTTTGAATATATGTTTAAAATCATTAATGTGTAATTAAAATATGTCGTTAAATTTCTTATAAACGCCATATGATAAAATAGGTTGTTAATTAGTCATGCTTGTTGCTTAACCTTTGAATAACTTTAGTAACAATTCTTATCCTTTGATTCGATAACATCATGTGCAAACATACTTAAAAGAAGATAGGCCAAAGTAATAAAAATAGCATTAAAATCATACAATTGCTTTCGAAATCGTGATTGCTTCATCCACGTTGCTAATGAAAAGGAAAACCTTAGTGGATAGCAGCTCTTTTCGAAAGCAATTATGTTTTTTTTATTATTCATATTCATATTCTTTATTGTACACAAAATAAACATTTAAAAATACAAAAGGAAAACTTATGTACAAAGGCGAGCTTAACCCATAATTGGGTTCTCTGACAGCAAACCTCAGTGCTAAAGAGAAATTTACAAAATTAGGACAGTTATTACACTGTTAAAGCATATTAAAAAGTAAAACAAGTTCATAATAAAATAGGCAGTTATGGTGACTGCTGAACTAAGTGAATACTTAAAACTTTGGCATAACTTGCCGCTAATAATTAACTTTGGTCACATTAGCATGTCGGTGACGCGCCTATACATACACATTTTACCCCTTCCAAAAAGCAGTTTTCACTTCAAATAACTATAGCCCTTTTTTTTAAACATAACCCTCTATTTGGGGAAGTTAGCAAAAAATAAATAGATTATCAAACTGGGGTTAATTTTAACTTATGGCAATTATCAACAAATTACTACACTCCAGTTAAACCAAATTTAACATTAACATTTTAATGTGCCACTGCTGCGATATATCCTCTCTGTGGAATGGTCCTGGTGGATGTCACATGTCTTCGAAATTTTAGTTCTAGAACATGCCAGGTCCAAATCAAACCTATTATTATTATTTTATTTTCAGCCTGAATTTTCCCACTGCTGGACAAATTCCTCCACTACTTTCCATTAAACAACATACATATTAAATCAGTATGTCTAAACACGGAAGCACATCCCCTTTATTCCAACCTAGAGCTTCATAAGTAGAAAATTAAAATCAGTTTAAGTTTGTTTATGAATAGCCGCTGCACCGTTAGGGCGGGTGCACACAAATAACTACTAATCGATATTGGAATCAATGCGTGGCACGCCTGCATGCGATGCTTAGGGTGTTCTGAGATCCTAGTATTTATAGCTAGCTTTCACATGTGGGTTTGCTTGCGAGGGATGTTAAATTTTAGGTAGAGACGCTACAAAATATTACCATTGTAATTTATCACATACATACATAAACTCACGCCTTGAGGATAGGCAGAAACTACAAAACGGAAACTGCTACAATCCTTACATATCTCTACTCCTTCTGCTGCATTTATGTTCATAAATCTAGTATAATTTTTCACGTTCCTGCTTAATCTAATGAATTTGACGGAGTTAGAAAAACATTTAAACGCAGTCGACTCTAAAAAATCCTGGCAGTATGTTGTTGGATTTTGTGGGTTAGACTTAAAGTATACATCGTAATAATATGACGTAAATTTTAACAGTAGGTCCTTGTTCACGGTAAAGATATGAAAGTGAAACTGACTCTTACTTGCGCTTGCGCATATGATTAGTGCTTACATATCTACTTAGTTGTATGATGTTCTCGTAATATTCCGTATCCACACAGTCCTAAACTTGACTTTAATAGAATATACTAGGTAGCTAAAAATCACTTTCTCTCTCTCCCTCCACCCTAACTTTCTTGCTGATAGACAAACCGCCAAAAAAAAAAACAGCATATGGCAACGAAATTTGAAAAAAGGTGCATTTCCTAATTTATTCAGCCATACAAAGCTTAAAATGTAGTCGTTTATTTTAAATATAAAAAGAAACAGTTAAAAAGTAATTTTTTAAATCATACTGTATGTAATTCAAACGTCTTTTATGTGATCAACAAAACAAACAGCCTGTAACTAAAACAAATAGTTAACGTACGTAAAGTTTATTGTTATTGGACCACGAGCGCCCAGGTTCGACGCCTGCGCAGGTGAAATAATTCAAATGTTTGATAACTAACTAACTACGGTCGTAACTTTGTTTTTGTTTAACATCAAAAGGTTTTTTTCCCTTTGGAGTGTTTGGGACTTCCGATAGGTATATTTTTTTGTTTATTTGGAAGTGAAATAAAATGATGGCGGTAAATTGACTGTCCTTTGTTTAGCTAAGGTCTACTGAATGAGGAACTCATGGTAACAACTTGATTCCTATACATAACTTTCTAAAAGTTATTTGTCTTAAATCAAGATTTATCCATTTAACTTAGTAAAGGTACGAGACATTTTTATAATTTATTAAATCTTTTTAGATCTCCTCTTTTTTATAAGAAAAGTGATATGAATATTTCAAAATGTAGCTTGCCTGAACCGGGAATCGAACCAACCCAAATGCGAAAAAATCTTTATTTTATGAATTCTGTCTTTTGAGCACCCTATTCAGCTTGTCATCCTATAAATGACATGAGACAATTTTCATTGGACAACATTTAACAAATCAGATAACAAAATTTAATTTACAGTAAGGCCCACTTGCGCCACCATGTCTTATATAATATTTTACAAATGCCGAGTTAGTAGCTAACTTGACCTATAATTTATGACATATTTTTTATTTAACCTCATGTTAGCAACTAACTCTGAGTTAAATCTATGGCGCAATTGAGGCTAACCAGTTAAACAAACTATACGAAGATTTATAATACAGGTTTAGATAATTACAAATCTAAATCGAACTAAGTCTGACCCAGAAAGGTAAATCTTACTCGCGAAGATTCTGTACTTTATCTAAATACAAAGTTATAATATTTGCTAGCCAATATTGTACGTATTAATTACAGAACCTTAGACAAATATTATTATAACTAATATACGGGGCATAGAAGATAGATACAAACACACACACACACGGGGATACATATAGATACGGGGGATAGATCGAGGCAAACAAGGTGCATACCCTACCTAAACTTCATATATATGCAAATAGAAAATTTATGTACGATTGTGTATGGAAATTCTATTGTTGTGTGTCTTATTAAGGTTTTATGTCCTCCTTACATCAGTATATTTGATTCTTCAGTCATTAAGGCCTCTATTGTTGTAAGTCTTTTTGAAGAAAACCTCCACTCCAATCGAATCAGTAGTCATGACAATATATATAACTGTCAATCATATTGAGTTGAGTGGAGGAAATGGCTTAGAATATAAGGGTAAGTACCTTGCACAAGAAAAGACGATCGAATAACTAAGGAAACTAAACCCAATAATCAAAGATGACGTCACACATAACAAGCAACTAATAAATCTCTTATGACATGATAATAATTCCGTACATAATGTTCTTAAACACACGAACATGCAACCAACATGTCCGACAGATGACTTAATAAGGCCTAATAAAATTATACCCGACGCACGAAAAGCAAACACTGGCGAGAGCGAAAGTCAAAAACCCCACAATTTTCTGTATCAAAATTTGATAACTTCATCACACTTAATAATAGTGCTGAGAAAATTACGACCACCAATCACGTGCGTGAGTTTAAACCGCCCGCGTTTGAATTTTGAACGCTACGCTCAAACGACGACTGACCTCCAACGTAGACAGACGTATGTTTAGTCAGTAATTTGATGATAATTTGCAAATTGAGAACGTGTGCGGTTTGTGTGAGGATTTTTTAGCTGAATTTTCATATTAAAATGTCGCTGAACCTTGGGGTGAAAGTACTTGATCTGGTAATTGAATATTTATTCAGGGAGGGTAATAGGCTCGTTGAGAGTTCATGAATATATAAGCGGTGTTCCCGGGGTATCCGGCTTAGTATCCTTGATTTTCATTGCGGTTGAAAACTGCCTGTTGGTCGTTCAACTTTCGCTTTTACAGCGTTCTCTCATTTTATAGCTTTTGTGGGTAGAGCAAATTTTAATATTATTTTTGTTTTTATTGCCATTCAAATTTTATCTGAAACATGGTCTTTAAACTTAGAATTTTTCGTGTTTTATTGCGGAAGGTTTGTTTTATTGTTTCAGATTAATTATAGTGACATATTTTTGTTTGGAATTCCATTGAAGTAAATTCTTTCGGTGTTTTACGGTGCACTAATTAGTTGGGGACAATTTATAGGGATATTAATTAAATGTAGTCAGCGCGAGTCTGTTTATGCGAATTTTATAGATGTCACCGATGTTACTGAGTTGACAATTAATTTAAATGATAATGAAATATTGTGTACAGTCAATAAAAGGCATTCGAAAGCTTTTATCAGAGGGAATTTCTTAGTAGCAGGTCGGCGTCTGAATTGATGCCTGGTCGATTGACTCTTTACCTGTTTTATGAAACTCACGTAAAAGTCAATAATTTTACTATACATGGCTTTGGTGTATCCCCTATAGAAATTCAAAAATAAGTAATGAAATATTAGAAAACAACTGGTATTGAAAATTCACGACTTTCTACACCACGAGCTCAATGTTGCCCCTTTTGCACAAGTTTAAAAAAGTAATAGAATTACCAATACATTCACTCGTCTCCGGTTGATTTACGTGCTCTTCTGGCCAAAACTGAAGGTTGAATGAAATTATTACGGCAGATTGCCACCAACGTCATTTCGTAAGGTAATGGATGGTAATAAAAAAACTTTTTTGTAAAAAAATACTACCGAGTACCGACTTCCAAATGAAAAACTACAAAGTGAAAAATAACTTTATTTTGGAAAGTCGGTGTCTTTCGTAGATACCATACCAATTATTTGCGATATGGACACCGACTACCAAAAATAAAGTTATTTTTCACTTTGTAGTTTTTCATTTGGAAGTCGGTAGTATTTTTTTACAAAAAAGTTTTTTATTTTTCCCTTTTTAGTTTTACCTACCTAATAGGCAAGTTGTTTAGTAAGTACCTATTACGCCAGAACAGATTACCCGAAAAACATGAAACTTGAACATAACCGGTGAAATTAGAGTTCTGCGTACCCCTTTCAGTATACTGGCGTGATGTTATGTTATGAAATGGTATAAACAATAAACAGACATGCGATTGAAGCAATCCCGAATGATTTGCCGTTATTTATTGAAGAGTTATGTTGTATAACTCCGAAGTTCTTCATCAGATCTTTAACAAATTAAAATGGGACCAATTTCGGAACATGTTCTTTCAAACAAAAAAATAATTCTCACAATCGGTCCACAATTGGCGGAGATATCGGTGAACATACATAAAAAAAAAAAAACATACAAGAAGTCGAACATAGAACCTCCTCCTTTTTGGTAAGTCGGTTAAAAAGAATAGGATTAAGCAACTTTATTTCATTTGGAACTATATGGGTCGGTCACAGTCACACCTTCTTCCCTTGGGGGACTTGGAATAAAACTTTCATTACGTACTCCATTTACAGATACTGCAATTAATTACATACTTTATTTTGGTTTCAGCAAACCTAGCACAACCTCATAGAAAAGATATACGAGAGAAAAAGAAAAAAATAAAAGAACCGTGCGATACCAAAAATACTCTACTTGAATAAATCTACAAATCCACCTAAGAGCACAGACTTTCTCAACATTTCTCTACGTGCCAAAACACACGTACGCAAATTTATAATAAAAACTAAAAAGCAGAAGTAATTGTATAAATTATCTCATCTATATTAAATAGGTTATTTTAATACTTATATAAACACCAAAATCTGGCTTCCAACGGAACACACTTCATTTCGCAAGATACCAATACACCAAATGGAGAGATCGAACAGCAAATAATGACGTACAATGCTTTTCGGTAGTTCATGCCTGACCTATCTTATCGAATAAAGCCGGTAATGTAACACTTAGTCGAAGATTTATCGATATATATCAAGTGCAGTGTGGTAAGGTTGGGTTAATTGATGTCAGAGGGCAAGTAATAATTCTGAGTGTAATAAACAAAGATGATGGCTGGCGTTTTGATTCGATATACACCTCTGTTTCTTTATGTTTACTTGGAGATGGCGCCGTCTATTAAGTCATTGCTTCTTCGGTCTAACATGATTCAATTTAAAGGTTTTTCTATCACGATTAAGGACAGCAGCGGGTGTCTAATTTGCTTCTTAATATAGATTAAATAGATTGTGTCAAATTCTCTTCCAAATATTTCTGCCTGTTCTTCTTCCGAATTTGTTACCAACAAGAAAGGCTTTAGTTTATATTGTTTCATTGTGCGTTTATATTGTTCGTACTAATCTATTGTTGAATGCCATAGATTTACCGAATGGGCTTTTTATTAAGATTATCAGTATCAACTTCTCTGCCATTTTTCTGAAATTGTCTTCATTAAGAAACGCTTTATAATCTAAAAACGCGTTTATATTGTTGAATTCGAAATTACTTAAAAATATTTCGTCATTATGCCATTTTTACCCAATCATAGTTTTTAAAATAGGCATATCAAAAAAAGACCCTATAAAAATAACGCATAGGTACCTGGTAAAACATGGTGGTTTAGAAAATGCATCTTCTTAGCTTCATCTAGTGTTAAGTTACTTGCCGTAGCCTGTGATACAGGCACAAAGCGTTAGCGATTTTCGATTTCTGTCTCTTTTAATATTGCCACGTTAAAATATCTTCTATACAAAAATTAAGATCTATGTGCCTTTCCAACTTTTTTTCATTGTATCAAGCACTTTTACGTGTTCTTCGTGTCTAAACATAAAAGGAACACGAAATAGAACTGTCGTTTCAAAATGGTCACTGGCTAATGCCAAGGTAAGGTATCTCAGTTGGATAATAACATTATAACTAATCAAAGATATTTCGTATTATCCAACTATCAACTATTTTTGATTAGTTATAATGTTTATGGCACAACGCACTCGCTCTATATTGGAACCAACATTTATCAAACGATAATATGAATATTAGTCATCTAAATGGAAACAATACTTCGGTGCCCAGCTTCAAAGATAATATTATCTTACTAATATTACAAAATATGTGAAAGTTTGGATGGATGTGTGTGTGGATGTATGTTTATTACTCAATTGGATGAAATTTGGCACAGAGATAGATTATAGTCTGTAATAGAACTTAGGGTACTTTTCATCCCGCTATAATGTTACCATGAAAAATAAAACACTTTTCACTCGAGTAAAATCGCTGGCAGAAGTTAGTAATGTTATGAAGCATGAAATGTTCCGGTTTAAAGAGATTTGGGTGCTTGTTAGAGGCATAGACTTTGGGATAGCAATGCGCTTCCTCTCCTTCTTGAAGATGTTCATGGATTATGTAGACCAGTGTTTTTCAACCTGTGGGTCGCGACCCCCTGGGGGGTCGCGAAGCTTCTGTAGGGGGGTCGCCAGAGGTCGAGAGAACAACTTCAGTTATAAAACAATAAAGATTATTGAGGTTGATTTATTAAGTGTGAGAATTTTAACAAAAGGATATACTCATAAACATTTGTATGTTAATACAAACAAATTACCAAAATATAAATTCCTAAGACTCATGTTGATGCGAAGATTGTGCTTGTTTTTGATTAATCAATTTCTCCCATCGTGGATCTGTATTTGCTACACATAGAATTAAATCGTTTTCCAAATTCAAGCGATTTCTTTGCTTATTTATTATTTGGGCCATTGATGAAAATGTCAAATAGCACAAGTACGAGGTTGCAAATGGAATCAAACACTTCAAAGCCTCAGTTGTCAATTCCGGGTATTCTGTTTTTCTCCTTAAGCAAAAGGTATCTAAATTAGCAGACTTGAATTCAAAGTGTAACATCCCATCGGTAGATAATTCATGCAGATTCTCTTTGAACTTAGTTGGCAAATTAACCTCATTTATAGCTGCATTTAAAAACGGATTTAAGATCTACCTCTGCCCAGTGTTCTCCGATGTCTCTTGCACTGAGAAATAATGGCACAATTCTTCTTTCATTGTGGAGACGCATAAAAACGTCGTATGGAATGAATATTTGTAACACTGTAACATACCCATACATACATGATAAAAAAGCGAAGGGTCGGGGGGTCGCGAAATATTTTTTCTTACCAGGGGGGTCGCATCATGAAAAAGGTTGAAAAACACTGATGTAGACCATATCATCACGTAGGTTGCCTTCTTCATCATCACCATTTTTTTTTTTTTTTAAAGATCTACGCCCGTACTGGTCACCAGTTTATACGACATGACTATTCAAAAGGATGACTATTCTGGTTCCGTTGCCACCTAACACCCGTATTCAATGATCGTTTTACCTCAGCATACAATCATAGCTGGCGATAACCTCTCACTCAGTAACCCTGTAACTATTTACGTACTGTTAAGAGTATAAATTGAATTCTAACTACGTATACTTTATGTTACACTTGTCAATTACTATCTATGTTGCTATATATATCACTTTCACTTTATTGACTTGCAACTGATCCTAGAATGAAGTCATCTTTTACATAGAGACACCGACATCTAACAGATAATTTATTTGCTGAACGGCTTCCGAAATGCTTCCGAAGTACGTTTTGATATGCTACCGGATATAGTCATATTGAAAAGCAAGATAAGGTCTGACGATAATATCTGTAGTGATAAGGCTTAGATACGGTTGCCTATAGACACTCTTGAGATTGTGACGTACCTAATCTTATAGTCGCAATTTTAAAACCCATAAGACGGAACGGGAAAGAGAGTAGAACAGAACTACATGAATTTAAAAGAAAGTATATATTAGCGAGAATAAGATTCCATCATTGTTTATCATAAAAATTACTTGCACATTGAGCCCGCTTATCTTATTACTAAGCCCCGTCCTAGACACATCATTGTAAAATAATACTCTCATGTACGTAAACGCACGCAATCTTTGACACGATGCACGTGCATACTTGGACTTTACGACAACATTGCACTCGCAAATATAAGCTTTAAAACATACAAAATGATATATTTTCTAAAGTCAACCGCTATGCTTTGATTTCGAGAATACTTCATAAAAAAGTCCTTAATTTCTTTATTTTCGTTCTTTGAACTTTGTCAAAAAACGGCTTAACCTGAAAACCTTAGTGTGTGAGACTGATCAATCTCACACAATAACACTGTCCACTATTGGACAAAGGTCTTAGTTCATCGCCTTTGGCTCCCAGTCTATCCCTGCCACCTTTTTAACAGCTTCGACCGCCTAATTGGTTCGGCACCTTTTCTAGCATATCGTCCAGAGCTATACAAGAAATATGCAACAAGAATGATAGTATATTAGGTACCATTCACAGACATTACCTACCCTGCCTGCCTTGTCTTATGATTGTCTAAATGTACTAATGAGAAGTGATTATATAACTGAAGTGTATATATTTATGTTCTATACTCATATGTTTTGGGTATCAAATGAGCGTGACTTCGTACACTTCATACGACGGCCTACATTCGCAATCAATGTTATTGCTTAAATTCGGCTAATATCGCAACTGTTTAGTTTTAAAAGGTACCGAATAATTTGTATGTAGTTAATTTATTTCAAATTCTTGTAATATCTGCTTAGAAGCATCATCATCATCAGCCTTTTAATGTTCCCACTGCTGGGACATAGGCCTCCTCTCTATGAGATAGGATACGACACGTAAGTTGACGCTGTTACCACTGGACCATCCCTGCTCTTGCTTAGAAGCTTACATGAATGTACTATTAACGAATTCAATGGCAAAGCTATTACTGATCGTGAAAAAGAAGAATAATCGACGAGTTACGATAGCTTCTTTAGAATTTAGATCACTTATGATCTGACTTAATATTATCGTAACGAAAACACTGCCGAGTGTTAATTATTTTGTATGCAACGTCAATATTGATAACCTAATCACCTAGTTATCCAAGAGACACAAACAAACAAAATTTTGCCACTAAATTCGCACAAGATTCGAGAATTTCCAGTAATTCTCTCCAACATAGGCCTACTGGCCTTGAGAGAGACGAACGCAAAGCGAAATCAAATAACATTATCGCTATGTACGTAGCAAATAGACATATCTCGGAATCGTGATTACGTATTATCGGACCAGATTCGCGGAGTCAATGAACTCTTATCAAAGGAAGACATGCGTTGCGTCTTCTGACAAAAAATACAGTAAGTGTTTATGAAGACGTCTCCTTTCTCACCGGATGTGTGATACCAGGATAATTGTTTATTGTGGGATTAAAATTCAACACTTTGAAGTATTCTTTGAGGATGGTGACTTTCACAAGTTCAGTGGCTTTTTGTGTAGGGAAATTGTATTGTTAGAAAGATGATGAGTTAGTTTTCCTTAAATCTGATTTGGTGATGATCTATTGAAGTTGTCTGATTCGATGATCAATACTGAGTTGTGAAAAATAGGAAAGAAGTGTTTCCCTTTTTAGCAATAAGATTAGCTAATGCTGAAGCGAAATAGCCTATTTTAAATTCAACCTTATCACCAACAGAATAATATACTTATTTGATCATTCTGAATGATTATAGAAATCTACAATCGATTTGGAAATCAAATGAGGATTCAACGATCTAGATTCTACAGAGAATAATTTCTTACAAAGCGTCCTCTATACAATTCAATTTAAACTGCCTAGCCTTTGCCCAACTACATTGGGGTCGGCTTCCAGTCTTACCGGATTCAGCTGAGTACCAGTGTTTAACATGGAGAGACTACCTATCTGACCTCCACAACCCAGTAACTGGGTAACACGGTACCCCTTGGCAAGACTGGTGTCAGATCTCAGGCTTCTAACTACCCGTAACGACTGTCAAAGATCTTCAAATGACAGCCGGGAGCAACGGCTTAACGTGCTTTCCGAGGCACGGAGGAAACTCGGTATGTTGAAATGGTCACCCATCCACGAATCGAACTCGTCAAGCGTTGCTTAACCTTGATGATCGGCCAGTGCGGCTGTTATTATTTTGCCACGAGCTCCACATATAAATGCGTCCCCTATACAAATCTAATAATTTGAGAAACTTCGTCAACCTTATCTAGGATCCTAATAGTATTCTGGCATCCTGCCAGGATCTACTTCGGCTAAAGGAACTAGGCATGCGTTCATTGACAAGTGCATGGACAGTGCTATCCACACCACGCCTACTTACGACCTAATTTTGATAAGAATTTTCTACTCTCCAGTACTAGAATGTATAACGGCAAATGATTGTAGCGTTATTCATACAGCCAATCAGTCCACTGCTGGACAAACGCCAATCTCACGATCTTTAGCTAAACCATCGGCTGCTTTTACCCAGCTTCTAGCAACCAACTTGTGTTTGCCAATTCGTTTTTACCTTACATGTCACTGTCATGAATACTTTCATCAAAGGTGATTTTGCCAATAATGTCCCTGAGAAATGCATAACTATTCATAAGACACTCCCAATGATCAGCTACAAGTTTTTTAGAGATTGATACGCAAATGATTCTTCACATTACAAATCGATTTAAAACGCGCACTACCCCACATCTGTATTTAAAAATGCGGTGACAAATTGGTATAATGCCAATTTTTTTTTATAATGGATTCGGTCAAGCACCTCGCACGTAGACATAGAGTCTGCAATATATGCATGGAATTTATTCTACGCTCTATTCATATCTACGGAAAGAGCTCCGAAATCGGAGCATCTATTAAAACAATAATGGCTTTACGCAAACATCTTATTTCTTTTTTTTCTCTCTTGAAAATGTTGCGACGTAGTTTGTGAGTGAGAAAATAGCGTTCAATAAGTACTCCACAGTGCCAAAACGATAGAATTGTTTAATATTGTTTCAGTACGTTTTCAATTATTGTTTTCTGTTTTCTCTTTTGCTTCAAGTTTCAATGTTATATAAAGTATTACAAAGTGCTGATGTTTAGTATGACCCAAGTCAGGTGTATACCTTTATTAGTTATTTAATGGAGCTGCGGGTAATTTAAATATTTCCTCTAGCTTTTTCAATTTTCTTCTCATAACCTGACAATGTATGTTATGTAACACATTCTCGACCAGATTCTCATGCCAGTTTGTTTCAAAAGCAACATCCTACACTACATCTGATAATAGTTCATGCGTGAGTACTTATTTTTGTATTATGACAGCCATCGCGTCATAACCAGACATAAACTTCATCTAGTCAATATGCCAATATTGTCTGGAGCTAGTAATGAATAACAATGGTTCCAATGAGCCAATTTACGAGGAGTATGTTTAATATATAAGGTAATATTTGTAATGGCTATTTTATTATATATAATAAAACAATTACAAATCATTCTCTATTAGATACGATTATAAAAGATGAAGATATTGCACGTGTCTCAAAATCATTCGGTGTCCCGAGACGTTTAGCCTAGAGGAAACGCTTTTACCTGTGATGCGTCAGAAAAATATTTGGGATTGCATCCGGTCTAGGTCTTGTGGTTTCAAAAATAAAACAGTCACACAATGCTAGTTAACATCATCATCTGTCTAGCCTGTTTCAAATATTTTTGGGTCAATTTCCGGTCTATCAGGATCCAGCTAAATGCCAGTATTTACCAGTGTTCGCAATACCAGTCAACAATAATAGCGAAAATATTAGTTATTTTCGCTACTATTGTTGACTGGTATTGCATCAATGAAAATTGACAAAATATAGTCAAGAATTAACTTGACAAGTAACCTTTCGAAGACATCGATACAACGAATGCAGAATGTTGCAAAGCACACTATACAACAATTTGGAGAGCCAGAACCTCCCAAAGTTTCGCCTGATGAAACTACTTACGAACCGCTAATTATGTACTGACAGGCGATTTCTTCATTTGCCGATCGGCAGCCATATGGAAGTTTAAGGAGGTTAATCATCCCATTTGAATCAGCTGCCAAATATAATAAGGATGATTGATGTATCGATTGACAGCTCCGAAAAGTGGTCGTAAAACCGCGGCTGAATCTACCTTGAAAATAATAAATCTTGTTTTATGGCTAGGTTCAGCTTGGACCTTTATGTCAAAATGTGGTATTGTTCTGATTTCTTCAGTCTATTATTATGTGGGATCCCTCATCCCAGAAGGCATAATGGCTGTGGTCGAGAAATAGTCACAGGTTTAGTGTTAGATAGTATTTTGTTGCGCCTCATATTTAAAATACCCGTAGGTAGAATTTTTATATTTTATTGAACTGTTGAAATAAAAACTACTGCAGTTTTGAGTGTGTTTGGTAATTTAGGTTATTATGGAACGTAGATTCTTTGGAATTCTCAACAACATGTTATGGAAGTCTGACGCATATATTTCAAAATGTTTATGATACAGATTTTTCTCTCGCCATCTTCTAAACCTCTCTCAATTTCCATAACTCTTGTTATTGTTAGAATTATTTTTATTCTAAAAGTTTGTTGGTGGGGTATTCACCTTTTTGGCAAGGCCGTCTGTCAAGAGAGACGGCGTTAGTAGAGCCTTATTGAGTTCGAGCGAGATGGGTTTGCTGCTGAAAGATATTGCCGGCATGATTTATTCTCAATAGCATCTCTTCAACAGGTGCGTAACCCGTTGTGTTACGTTATTCCGATTCCATGCCAAATTGTGTATTTATAGAAATTGTGTGTCGCGAAAATATATCATTATCAGTGAACCGTTTTATCTCTTTCTTTGAAGTCGCGATTGTGTGCTTAGATAATGGTCGCTCTTGCGGTATCTTTTATCTTTGCCATTATATTTCTGTTAGCATCTTTAACTTGTAACTGTATGTTTATTGTCTTGCTTCATTCAGTAGTTATTCTTATCTGTTACGTGCCGCTCCTAATATGTAGACATGTTTACGAATTATAACTGCTACAAAGACCTTGCTGCTTTCATTTTTTTAAAGGTCATGTTTTGTTTGACCACATTGTCTTCTGCTACACGTGGATCTTTCAATGGCAATTACAATCCATTGCCACAATATTTGGTTGACTATTTGATAATCGCAGTATTTTAAATAACTCGGCCTGTTTTTAATTAATTATTGTATTCTGTGGTTGTTTGTTTTACTCTAGACGCATTTACGTGGACGTCTTTTTATATCGTTCTCACATATATGTAATTTTCCAACAAGAATGATGTAACCAAATACTTGTAATTACAATTTATTGATGATAGAGACCTACTGAAGCTTACGAATGTGCATCTAGCTTCATTTTAGTTATTTTTTGTTGAGATTTCAAAAGTACCTATAAATGGTTTAGTTGAAATAAAAATATTTTGATATTTTATTTGATTTTGATGAATGATTTTTAATAATATGTATTACGGTATTGGTTAAAATTTTGTGTATACATTTAACCAACCATATTCTCTATCTACGTCTACCTAGCTATTTAAGAACCAATTTTTTTTTCAGGTAAGTTCGTAAGCAGTTCAGTTCTTTATGAGAAACCCTTCAGTAAGTGAATTATTCAGAAATAAAAATAATCACCTACGATAAATGCTTGTTCTAACATTTGATCTGCTCTGTCACATATATTTTAGTTTTACAACGTTAAAAAAATTTGTAAACGCGCGTAGTACCAGAATAAAATGTTCCTATTTAATTTATATTTTGGTATAGCTAGTATATTAATTCAAATGATGAGATGGGCTTTGTGGTTGAACAGTTTTTATTATATTTATTCTTGTGGAGTTTTGCTGGATCATTATCAAAATAACATTCGTTATATTAGGATCTTCAATAGGATTATTATTTTTTACTCTTTTGCTGTTATTTTATTGCTTCGGGAACCAAAATTGTTGTGTTGTTTTTCTGGAACTCTTTGAGCTTTATTGTCTCGGGGTTGTCTGGATCGCTGTTGCTGATTCTGGTTTTGTAATGTTACAGTGGTTGAGCATAGAGTGTTATCTTGTCCTACAGTTTCTTATAGTATGGTAGTGGTATTTTATGATAAATCGATATACATCTAGTCACAAGTTAACAAGTTTTCTTATAGCAAGACTGTATTTTTTTAATCACGAAGATGTTCACTGTTGAAACGCTAAATATTCCAAACGGTACGTAAATATCTAAAGTGGCAGATTTGTATACTTTTGAAGTATGTATGTACACTTTTTTTAGAATATTGAGTTTCATTTACCTTGAAAGCAATATGTTTATCTACATCTGTCTTAATTTTAAAACACATCAAGTGTCAGAGTGTATATCTAGGGGCTAAGAAATAAATATACATCTCAGTTCAGCTAACCTATTTAGCTATGTACCTATACTAAAACATAGGATACTTGCTAACTGTCTTTCAACTGTAAGGTACTGTTTCTAATGTTTGTTTGTGTTTGATGAGGCGTAGGCAATTCATTCAGGTATCTTAACTTTGCCTCTGCCTACTCACCGTCACCTTTATCATCATCGGCCTACTGTCATCGGGATCATCGTCTGTCTGCCCTTGTCCATTTTACTTGATGTCGGCGTTTTCTACTTCCATTCCCTCCTGTAAATCGTCAATTCGTCACTCTATCCCTGACTCCCTTATCATTTCCTCATACAACCCATCTATATTTTCTTAGTTTCCCTCTCTGTCTCCATATATCTTAAATCCAATTTAAATAGTAACTGTTTTAGTCACATCACACATGCGTACTATAAAATTTCATAATGTCAAATGCATTTCGGGCTAAACAATGATTTTTCAAATTTACGCCATATTGTTCAAGTGTATACACAAAAATGACGAAACAGAGTTAATAAGAAGAACAAACTACGCATTTCATTAGTACCTACCATTTAAGACAGAGTGAGAAGTAACGGTCAATCGTTTAAAATATTATACGTTTTTAGCGTCAATTTATTTTGTCACGTGGCTGACTAGATTCTTCAATAGTGAGACCACCTATTTGCTTAAGGAATATACGATAATTTTGTGCACTAAATTTAGACTGCGCGCAATTTTTTTTTGCTGCTTTTTTTTGTTCGAGTGTTTGCTTCGAACCGGATGTTGATAGATAAGTGATAATTTATTTGTGAATTCAAACTAAGACTATTTAGATTTTCAGCGTACGTTACGTGATTAGCATTTATTTTACCAGATTGTTGTATTTACATTATCTTTGTGTTATTTAAAAGCAGACTCATAATACATTTATTTACTGAAGTTCCTGAGATTACTTTTTGATAAATTCATTACACATACATATGTGTAATGAATTTATTACAAAAAGTTATTTTAAGTAAAAACAAGGTGAAATATATGTAAAAGTTTATTTAGTCATGGAAATCTAAATACCTAATTGAATCAGAGCTCGTACAGAAAAATCGACTCGATTATATATTTGTCTATAGTCAAGATTTATGTGATACCTTTGATCATCACAACAGGTCTACATGATCTTTGTAACACAAACATTCATATTTGATACTTCCCCTTAACTGTCAGCCGAAAACTTTGGCATTTCGCCAAGACACAGACAGACTAATAAACTAAAAAAAAGTTGTAAAAAATGTAATACCGTTGTCTGGTCTGACTGTCATTAGGGGGATACATGACGATTGATGGGAGAAGAATTTAGGAAGTATCATGGACTTGTTGAATGTGGGTAGTCTACGGGGCAGCATCGAAGGAGGGAATACGGTGTGGTTACAGTTTTAATTTGATTTGAATAAGAGACTATAGAAGAGTGGTTCTTTTTATTTGAAGTAATGGCGCGACGCAATTTAAATTGCATGACATTGCGTCCTTGTGATCCTACTTTAAAATTCGGCTAGTAGCCAGTAGGAAGGTCGCTCAGAATTGAAAATATCTTTGACGATAATATTTGACTCGATATATCTAAGAAGGAAAGTGAACGATACTCGCTCAGCAATGCTCGCTTCACGGTCAGATCTCACGTACACATAGTGCGTATAGATTTGCGCAGAACTAGCCGCCCCGAGCGAGTGGTGCGTGTAATCGCCCGTCACACAAGAACACTCGCTTATACCGGAGCGACAAAACTATCAGAACTACACACTTTCTTCTCGCTGCTCGCCAACTCGTCTCTAGTTTCTAGCTCTACTCGCTTCTCGCTGATCGTCGGCGGTGGGACAAGTGCCAATGTGGATGACTATAACAGTAGGGGAACACCGATGACACTTGATGGATTGTGTGAAAAAGGATATGTTCAGAAAATGGTGAGCTGAGATGACGACTAACAGAGAACTATGGATACAAGTTATGTTGCGCCAATCACAAATAAATATGGAATAGGGCAAGAGATTAATATAAATGTGGATGGATGGAAAGGGAGAGGAAGGCCACAGAAAAGATGGATGGACTGTGTGAGGAGTGATATGAAAGAAAAGGGAGTCAGCGATAGGGGGACAGGACGGTATGGAAGAAGAAAACGTGATGCGCAGAACCCAAGTAACATTGGATAAGGGCAGGAAGATGATGAAGGGCAAGAGATTTAAGATGATGATGACGATAAATCTCAAAGACACTCAGTCAGCCTACGTCTCCTTTTTAGGACTTTTATCCGTCTAGCAGATTTTATACAATATTTTAATGTTGTAGGATATTGTAAGCTAATGTTGATTAAACTACATGTATAGGTTATGTATGCTGCTGGTATTTAATTAAATGAATAAACAGACGTTGCACTTGCAAGCCTTGTGAAATATTGCAAAATAATTATAATATACAAAATCGAGTTGTCAAATCAAACGTCTATTACTGACTTAATTGAGCAAAACATAGGCAAGCTCTCAATAAAGATAACGAATGTAGGAATGTATAAATTGACAATAATTACCTAACAATTTATACAATTATAATTATATCTCGCTGTAAAGTTGGTGCAGAAGGACAGACAATTATATCATACACAGGAGTTGCCAAAAACCAGACATGAAATTACAATTAAAAAAATATAACGAGCAACAAACAGGTAACCGAAGTTCGTATCTATAGATCTTGTTAAAGTCTGCTAAAGGACGCAAAAGCAAATGCATGTATCTAAAAGATGACAGTTAATTTACTTTATACTGCAAGAGTGAAAACTTGATATTATTTATAAAGAACTTATTTATTTGCTTTGTGTAAACGCAGTAAAGAAGATTCGTCAAGAAAATACTCATAATTTACAAAGGATGAAATGTATAGAGAATTAATAACAACTTAAAATACACGTATAATATAAAGAAGCTTTAGATTATTCAACAAGTTCCAGGACCTGATGCTTCTGATATAGTTATCTAGTGATGTTAGCGGTTGATAAGTCGCGGGCCCGGCGCCTGCGCACCGCAGTGCAATTGTGTCACCTAATTGTCCGCTTGTCGCTTGCGCTGAAAGCAATGGAGTCGCCTTGTATGTCGAAGAATTTCAGTTGAAGAAGAGAAGGAGTTCATTGAAGACTTTATAATTTAATAAACTATAAAATCAAAGATTATTACAAATGTCAGCAAACTAATATTTTAAAGCTCTGCTTTAACTTTTATAATGACACCTTTATCAAAGTAGCAACTGAGTTTTTATCTGAATAATATGTTCGCCTGTAACACAAACAACAGTATGGTATTGGAAATGGTCAACTTAACCTACCTATGTGTAGGTAAAACCATTATCTTTTTAAATAAAAATATTCTTGCCAAAAAATAACAACTTATGGCTATTCCATTCCAATTATCGAATGGTTAGTACGATCGGTGTACGATTCGAGTAGACCGCATGTTTGCGGCCGATCGCTCTAATAACGATATGCGATTGGCGAGACGCCGCTATTAACAGGTTTTGGCGGTCCTTAGCAAATCAAAGTTTTTGAGGTAAAGTAAATGTTCTGAAAAGGAGCATGCTCAATATCAGGAAAAGCGACAGAATAAGAAATAAAACAAAAAGAAAGCGCACGAAAGTAGACGATGTCCTAACCAGGATTATGACAAAAAAAATGGAGTAAATCCTTCGTTTTGTATCCCAGCAACGCAAAACGGAAACTTGGAAGAGAGTTTCGAAGATGGGACGATGACATAGCAGCAATAGCAGGGAAAGCGTGGATGGTGATGGCATTGGATACAAATTGCCAAATATGGGCAAACAGATCAAGTTGTCGATCTCGACGTCGACTCACCAGAGTCATAATTTAAGTAGGTAAAACATTGTGTCAAAATATAAATGTGTCTGAATAAAGGCTTATATTATTATTATTTTTAAATGTTCTGAAAGGTCTACACAAACAAAAACAAAAGATTATGATCAACCATAATTATAGCAAATGGCTGGCCCATTAAAACACTTTTAGAACTTAATAAATTACCATACAGCCACCAAAAGTCTCCTGCTCTGCCAACTCACACCATTTATTCCAAACTTGGGTCTTCTACATACAACTCTGCCCTGCTATCGTAACCAATTTATTTGGCCAGGTGGGACGCAAACGTAACTTTAATATGATGTAAGGGTTGTATGAAATTACTCTCCAACTCATGAAACAATCTACTGAAGCATTCTAGAAAAGTGAACAACACATTCCAATACGAGTTTTGTGAAATGTATACCATCAATTGAAGTACTGGAAACGATGCAAATTGCATCCAAGGTTACGAAGACGTCCATTTTAATTAATAAACACAATTATTATTGCAATCAGTGCATGTATCTCGAAATCTAGACCATAACCGTTCATCATTGTAAAGTAAAATAAACGAATGATCGTTTAAGAATGTTTTATCACTTTTTAAATGAGATTACATAACTCTTATCAATCGAAGAGCCTAGCCTTTATCCAACTACGTCACTTTCAGTCTTACCAGATGCAGTGGATCTACTAGGATTTTAAATGGAGCGAGTGCCTTTCTGACCTTTATATATTCCGTCTAAGAGATTTTCTAGGTTACGTAATTCTATTAATTGTTTTCATTAATATGCAAGGAATGTCATAAAGTTAAAGATGGCCTCTGCTGCACCTATGAGGTATCTATTTGTCTATTTAAGTGTCGTATATTGGACCAATTTAAAAGATATTCCATAAAGTGAAAAAGTAAGATATATACTGTGCCCCTATGTTACTCTTTTTGATGATAAATCATCTTTAAAAGCACTACAACCTTCAAAATATGCTCAAAATTACGCTGCCAACAGAGGCTTAGTGAACAAATTTGACAACTATAAATGGAAATATAAATAGATGTCTGCGACCGCATTTCCTCTTAACTGGATACCAAACTCTTTCTTTCTCTCCCTCTACTGTTTTAGTTTTCTACTCAAGACATCTAATTTAAAACATCTGTCCATAAAAAGTAATCTCTGGACGAACAAATCGGATAACTTAAATTAATTGCACTATAAGAAAACCCTTTGCCGAATTACACGTCCTAAGTTTTAAGTCAAAACGTAGACGAAGTCGCTGGCAAAAGCTAATTGTTCTATATTAAGCATTCACTCTACAAAAGCGCATACCAATCTTATCACGCAGAAAATGCCACCTAAACCTACTAAATTGAAATCAATACCAATGATAATTCTCATATTTTCTTGACATCTCGTCAGGCTACTATTAAGGTATCGCTTGTCCAGCTAATATCTTACCCCACCTCGTTGAGTACTTAATTAACGACTTAGGAACCATTTTGACGCCACAAAGTAATTTGTACCGATTTGTAAGCAAATTGACAACAAATTGACCTGTTTCGCTAAAAGTTGGTTAATAAGTGCTTGTTGTTACCTTGTAGAGTTGGGGTACTTAGTTAATTTCTCTTTTGAGGTGAGACGGGCAGGAATTTTAAATAAATTGTTTTATAATGTAGATCACAATGTTGCAGAAAAAATAACCGCTATGGGCATTTCTACTATTGTCTTTACTGTAATCAAAATAAAATACGGATAGGAAAAGTTAAAAAATCCCGAATTATCTCTACCAAAAATATTTTTGCGCAGTATTCTGTGTAAAAAGAGTTGTCAGGATAAGAAACGCCACGCTGCCCTCTAGAAAGCGGATCATAGAAGTAGGAGTAAGGCTAAGGTTAGTCTGAAATGGGATTAGGCTGTTCGCGTCAGCCGCATGAAGAGAGACCGCTGGGCAATAGTCACCACAAATTGGGTTCCTAAGGATGGACGGCGCCGCCGAGGCCGGCCCAGAAAGAGGTGGTGAGACAATCTAGATCGCCTCTATAGAGGCTGGTCCGAGGTGGCTCAGCAAAAGAATATTTGAAAGGATTTGGGGGAGGCCTTTGCCCAACAGTGGGATAGTATAACAAATATAAAAAATAAAAATAAACTCATAACTGGTGTGCATGTATGGGTGTAAATGAAGCAAAAGGAGTAAGTAAGCCTGAGCTGAACTGAAACATAAACAGTAGGTAACTTACTAAAGCTAAATTGTCACTTGCAAAGTTGAGGTTAAACGGCCTAGAGGCAGAATCCTTTACGCTGGTCAGACCAAATCCGAACCTCGTTGAACCGAAGCCTCAGAAGCTGTGCGTGCTGAGAATAGGAGCAGGTGAAGAAACATCATCAAAGAGAAAGTTCTGAAACCATGATGTAGTCAAAACCCCCAGCATTGACGCCGACACGACGCAAGAAGGAGGAAGCCAGTGCTGAACTCTAACATAAGCAGCAGGTAGTCTCTTTTCCCTAATGTAAGAAGAACATACCTCTCTAACTTCAAGAACCTCAAAGTCCACTTCTAACAATAGACATCTCCTCATCGCCATAACACCCTAGTAAAGATCTGCCTTTATGATCTAGTTTTTGGGAAAACAGATCTAACCCTAAGAAAGGAATAACACACTTATGTCTACATTTAAGAAACATAGGCAAAGAGATCAATTAACAATTAAATTAACATTTTGTATCTTTCAATGTATCCTAAGTAATGCAACTTGACGCCAGTGGTTTTTAGTTTGGCCAGAAGCAGGTCAGTGCGGTTGCTTATTTGGTGCAGTGTAAAGTGTAAGCTGTAGCAATGAAAATTATATAACTGTAGGTAATCGTTACAAAGTCAATTTTAATAAGCAGTAGAGCTTTTTTTTTCCGTGTTGCTAGGCAACTGGGCTTATCCCAGTTGTAAACGACTCTTTGTGCCCATTGGCTTTTTGGTTCTGTCGCCTGCTTGATATGGAGGAAACTGGCAATTTGTACTTTTTCCTACTCGTCCGTTATTCTTTTCTGATTAATTTCGTTGCGGCATCCAAGACAGTTAATTCATTCGCGGGGTATTCGTCGAGCTTTATTGCATCGGCGCTTTTCTGGTGGTCGCCACTGTTGATTCTGGATTTCAGGAGTTGCAGTGGTTTGGGAATATTGTGGCGAGCAAGCCACAAAAAAAGCTGTTGAGTTGCTGTTGAGTTGACTTGCGTTAAATAAATTTCTCACCTAATGCACCCCTCTGCCAGAGTATTCCAGATACTGTAAGATACTAGACAGCAAAGCCCTTGCCACGAATCTGGTGTTACAACTCTCCAAAAGCGGTGATGACCATTTTGATCGACAGGCAACAGCTAACAAGCCGAAAATTTTGTAACTTACTTCAGAAAATGTAGGAACCATTTTCTGCAATATTTTTGTAAACCCGCTCAAACGCCTAACTTAAGCCCACAACTTGCATCCGCTCTAAACATTACAAGTATGCGGTTATGTATAATATAAATAAAATTTAAATGTACAATATATTTGAGCAATAATATCAATTTGCACGCCACGGTAATGACAACTGTGTTTTACGATCTGTTTGCTTGCTGCTAGAATAATTAATTGTGGTCATCCTTGTGGGTGATAAGTGGACAATAATATGCAATGATTATGGAAGTTATACCTATTGATATGCTAAACTTGGTAACTTTGCCTCTATTATCCTCCCGCCCACACTCGTTGGTAATTTACTCACAAAAGTCAAGTCTACCGAGTTACTGAGTTGTGAAGCTAAGAAAGGCTGTCGTTCATACTTACTGATTATTACTGGTCATCCGATTAGACTTCGGAAAAGGCTAGGCAAATGCCGATGAGTCTAGAAACTGTTCTAGTTAAGGTATTGGAAAGTAGTAAATGTTATATCTTTTGTAATAGCTTTTCTCGTTGCAAAAGAGCCAATTTGTAATCTGATTGAAATAAACTATATTAGATTGTCATGTTGATTTGGAGTACCACGGCTTAAACACGTTTAGATCGGGGGTTGCGCTACCTTAATAAAATATATATACTTATTATTACAATTTTCAACGTCAGTCAATGAACTGTACATAACCATTGAACATACACCTACCCTGCCTATGGCTTGGGTCAATATTACAGTTTTTCGGTTGAAATAGTGATAATGTGTGGACCGATGACCTGGTGAAGGTTGCAGGGATGGGAGTGGTGACGCTTGAGGGAGGCCTATGTGCAGCAGTGGATGTCTTTCGGCTGATATGATGATGATGATGAGTGATAATGCTGCGCATCCCAAGAATACGTGCCGTATCTATCTCATTCTCATTATACGATCTATGGTATCAATGGCTACGATATACCTACAGACCGCAGGTGTTAATAAAACAATAATAATTATTATATTATTATAATAATATGCGGAGACAATAGGATATTGTTATTGCACATAGGTATTAATTAATATGGTTATAGCTATATATTTATATAGTTCTCATGTTTGTAGTTGTGATATTCTTTTGTGTATCGTGTTGGGTATAATAATATGAGGTTTCCGGTGTGAATATAAAATAGGTGATAAAGCCAAAAAAGTATGCATGTTACCTAGTGATGTGACAAAATCTATCGACTACATTTTACTTCTTGTCAAACATTGGTTCAGGCAACCAACAGTTAAGGGGGCGTCCACAAATTACGTGAGATATTTAAGGGGGGGGGGGGGTCGAGTCAAATCTCATATAATCTTACGTTGGAGAGAGGGGGGGTCTCGGCAAATATCACGCAATTTTTCACGCAAAACAAAAAAAAAAACTATTTTGGTCCATTTAATCCAGATTGTACAAGCTGAAGATTTAATCTTAAGCGTAATCGTAATACGATTAAGATCATTCACTAATTCGTTCGAAAGAAAATAATTTCATTCATACTTCGACGTTATACGTCTACTGATTATCAAACCACCATATACAGCAATTTTTTTTTCATTTTACAATAACAATCCAACGCGTTTACGTAAGAAACCCAAATTTTGAACAATCTCACGTGAGATTGGGGGTTGGGGGAGGGGGTTGAATAAAATCTCACGACATCTCACCAGGGGGAGAGGGACGGACAGAAAATTTAAAAAAACACCTCACGTAATTTATGGACGCCCCCTAAGCTATTCTCTGGGAAAATACTAGTTAATTAGTATAAGAGCTTATTAGCGAAAAAATCAGAAAGGTTTGAGCAAGGCTTGCTCAAGCAGCCTAATCTGATTTAAGGTCGATATAAGCAAGCATTGCAAGAAAATATCTATGAAAAACACAATTTTCCGAAAGCGTTACGAGTGATTAAGTCTATCTATGTTAACTTTTTAATTCTTTTTATGTTCTGTAATAATATATAATCTTTTTTTTGTTTTTCTTACGACTTATTGTCGGGCCTACGTTGTCCTCCCATATCTAAGTATTATTGCTGTAACATGGAAATATTGTAAAACGATATTTTTTTAAAGAGAAACCATGGTGTTTCCTGCCGGTTCTTCTCCATAGGAAACGACCAACCGAACCGTACACCTTTTATCGACGTTTTATAAGTGTCCATGTGCCCTATATAAAATAAAAAAAAAATGATATTTTGATTTTGATTTCGATCGCAATTTTCTTCAGAGAAAAACCACTACTTCTGAAAAAAACTAAGTAGGTTAATTATGTTTCAATATTTTTAGCATAAGTGTGTTGAAAAATATTCTGCACATAATATGCATAATTATTCTGTTTCCACAAAAATAAAACAACAAACAAGGACAGCTGACGCTAAAGCGAGACGTTGACGAGGGCGGCGCGTCGCGAATTGCTTAATACATTGCATTGTGTATGATGAGATACACAATACGTATAGGCAAACTTAGTATAGTTTATAGCCATGTGGTAGAGGGTTACAAGTTTATTCAAATTTGACCTATACCTTCAAACAGTAAGCAAATCGCTTTTTCTCATTCACTTCTTCTCTGGCAATTGAGTGTGTCATGCTCTCTCAAATGTCCAACTGATTCGGTTCCCTTCATGATGGTTGAGCTGGGTGGTGCCGATTCATGCGTCATGTTCGTGAACGGGCGCCGTGAGTTGGGATTGGTCATAACTTAACTGCTTCGGATGTTAATGTTTTAACTACTTTTAATACTTTATACCTGTACGTAGTATTCTGTATTCTGGGTGCATTGTCCTCACATAAATGAATTTATCAATGTATGTACTTATGTACCTAAATAATGTAAAAGAACAATTTTATTTTTAAAAGAGTAAGTATGGAGTTTCTTGTGCATTCTTCTCCATAACGAGCTAGTTGCCGAATGCACGGTAGAATCAATTTTTATTCCTTGTATATTATAATTTTAATGTAACGTTCAAAAGTTCCGCTTGATGGCCTAGTTGAAATAATAAATATCTTTGTCTTTGACTTATGTCAGTCTGACTTTTAAATTGTTAACTGCTTAATATTAATCTAGTTGTAATAATTATAGTTCTATTGGAAAGTGGTTTGGTTACTGAAAAAAAAATACACAAGAGGTAACAGGACCAAGGAATTGCGTTGTTTCTGAAGCTTTGCAGAAAGGGCTCTAAAGAAGCACAGTGTGTTGGTCACTGTAACAATCTTGAAAATTATAGATACGGATAGCTACCTACCTACGAGTTGCACTGTTTGCAACCGCGATAATAAATTCTTGTTTTTTTTATAACATGCCAGCAAAACCCATTTTTATCTAACATTCTAACTTTATTCTCTTCTAGTACATCCTACATTAATTTTACGTAGTACATTAGTACATTCTACAGCATTTTGAAACTCGGGTATACTTGACTGTTATAAATTTTTACGCTTATGCTTGTAATTCTCTCATACCTATATGTAGTATAGTAGTGCTGGGTACATCGTCCTCACGTATACGAATTTATTAATGTATGTACCTATATAAATATTGTGTAAAACTTTTTTTTTAAAGAGTAAGTATGGAGTTTCTTGTGCGTTCTTCTCCATAACAACCTACATTTCCGAATGCACGGTAGAATCAATTTTTATTAAATGTAAATTTTAACGTTCAAAAGTGCCACATAATGGCCTACTTGAAATAAACACATTGGACTTTGACTTTGACTTTGACTTTACGTAAACAGGTAAGAATTGTTCTTGTAAAGAGTAAACAATTGTCAACAGTCGAGTATACCCGTCACGGATGATTACAGCCACCTCCTCCGTCCTCTAACTCGATATTTATTTATAGGCAGCCCACAGCAGCATAATGACGTCTGTTTTATTTTGCTACCTCTCGCCCACATCAATTTATTGTCAACGTAACTGACTGGAGTTAATGCGAATTGACACTGAGTTAAAGATGGTGAATCTATGGTGTAAGGCTAATTTTGTAAGTTGGCTTTAGTCATTGGTCTATTTTGTGCTTATTTAAAACTAACTGTCCCATGCGGCTTCGCTCCCGTCTACTGGCTACCTACCTACCCATCTACACTACCAACCCTACCCTAGATACTTGATTGTTGTGTAACTTAAACCGTTTACGCAGCGCACGCAACGGAAGCTCCCAAAAAGGAATAATTTTACCCGTTTTTGCAACATTTGTCATTTATGCTCCGTTTCTATTGGTCGTAACGTGTTGTTGTATAGCCTATAACCTTCTCGATAAATTGGCTATCCAAGACAAAAATATTTTTTCAATGCCAACCAGTAGTTCCTGAGATTAGCGCGTTCAAACAAACAAACAAACAAACTTTTCAGCTTTATAATATTAGTCTAGATAATATCTAATCTGGTCGTCGGTTGAGATATTAATGGTTGAAAGTTCCACTTGGCTCTAAATGTGACCTCTTTATTTATATGCTTTTAAATCGCCGTTCTTAAACAATTTCATTGTTCTTTTTACTTCTGAAAACTCTATTCTTCATCTTTGGCCCTGAAACTTTTACTTAGCTTATGCTGATATTGGCAGCAAATGACCATGAACCATTAAAATCATAATAAATCGAATACCTCAAGTTTTTAATATCTTCATTAACTCTTCCACCCACTGAAGCTATCAACTTGATTTCTTTTCAAAAATTGGTATACCTATAAGACTGAATTAAAATCTCCATCGACAATGAATACTATGATTGAATAATAAAACTTAACTACAAATGAATACACTTTTTTGACTGCAGATGAGTCTGCCTTTAAAAGGAAATCAATATGAAATAATTAAATGGGTTCTACTTACAAGGCGCGTATATATAATTTTTGAATAAGACTCCTTGAATCATAAACTTGTCTGATTACGCCCTATTTGTAATATATCTTGGTACTATAGTAGATTGCTTAATACTATATTCGTTAGCAACTCTTCATACTGTAAAATGATTCTGAAGAAAACATGGTAAGTTCATATGAAGATGTTACTTTCAAAATTAGTCTTCACTTTTAGATAAAAAAAAAACGACTGAATTAATTACACTTCCAACCTTATATGAGTTTATTTTAAATACCTAACACAGATTAACATTCATCGATGCATAACAATTTACACACTTAAGGCGGTACCCCGAGCAAAACGTCGCGCAAGCCGTTTTTTGTGCTGTTTTTAGGAGCTATCTACTCGTTATTTAAAAAGAAATATCAATTAATAAAAATACATTAAATTTCTACATAATATTGATTATGGTAGATTTAGTTTTTTTTTAAATGTTGTATATATTTCACTAATCTACTTACAAAAAAACATGAAAATGAGAAATAATTATTGATATTATGCATCTCCTCGTAAAGTGTTCATTGATTATTTTTTATACTAACACTAATGGATAGACAATTTAATAACGAACATTTTTGTAGAATATTTTTTTTCAAAAGACCAAAATTCGATTTTATAATGATTTTATTCTAAAATCTGGGCGTATTCACTACTGTAATTCATGCGCCACCAGTGCCGCTAGACCAATAGGAACGCTCATATCTCATGCCGATGTTTTGGTCAGGGTACCGTCTTAAATAATAAAAAAAGGTTGATATATAGCCCAAAGCAAAATAGTAGAACTCGAATGCAAACAGAAACAGAATAAAAAAATACATTATAATCCCACAGCCAAACAAACAAATCAAAACTAGATCACTACCAAATACAGACACAAATTAGGGCGAAACAGACGGACAGACAAGCAATCCATCTTCAGCTAAATCACCGTGAAAAAACCAAATTAAAATATATATCTTCTTAGTAATGGCAGATGGAGTGTGTTTCCAAATGTAAGCCGGGGTAATCCGGGCTGTAATATCTGTGTGAAGACGAAGAATCGGCAAAAACGTTATGTCAACATGTGGGGATGGTTAGAAGGATCAGTAAGTTTTGTCCGCGAAATGTGCGGGATAATCTGTAAATCCTGATTGATTGTCTGCTGTAATTGGTTAAATTTGAAGACCTTTAAAAATCTCTGGCTATGATATTGACGATAATTTACAACAACAAGTTTATAGAAAAGCCGATTTTTTAAAGCTGTCATTCTATAAAATAAGACACACAAAGGAACATATACTTACATTTTGAAAATTAAAATCATTTAAAGTTCCACAGCTAAAGTTTTTATTTAGGAAAATCTTTATTTAGTACGACATTCGAATATTTTCATGTTGTTTACCCTAAACGAATTCAGCAATTTTGTTAACAACATACTTTTTTTCATTGTAAGTTCAACAGTTAATTTTTCATTTAGAAAAATCTTTTGCTTGTACGAGATACAAATATTTTCATATTGGTTTGACTGAAATATGTCATCAATGATCAACAACAATTTTTGAACAAGTCGATTAGAACTTCAACACCATACAAGCACTTAGCGAGAAATTACAGTAGTTTCAAACTACATTATCACTGACAAGTGACACCATAACAACCGATTGAGTAGCGATATTGTGACCACTAATCCTCTAACCAATAACTATTTAAACCCTCAGTTAACCTACTGCGGCTAACTGTCAGTTGTCGTTAATCTCAGATTGAAACGTTAGCGGTAACGCTTTGATTGTTGCGCCCGCGCCGCCAGATCTCTGTCAGATGTTATGATTGGTAGCGGTTTTTTGCTCGCCCTTGCAATGGTGGACAAGGCACGAGAGAATTGCTGATGTAAAATGTACGTGTAAAAGTGACCTTAAAATTAATCTTAAGGTCTTTTGCATGGGTGTAAGTTAAAATGCTAGACGTGACTCCAAGCTTTTTTCTACGGCCTCGTTCCCACTGTATATCCTGCGGAATAGTGCATTATAAAAGAGCCTATTACACTAAGAGATAGGTATGGTAATTTCAATCAGTAACAGAATTATTGAAATGGTGGATTCCAAATTTATAGCATTTATTTTGAATCGTAAAGGCCGGTTAACAACAACCGACTTCCAAATCAAAAGCCGGTGTTCATGTTTTCATTTCTTCGTTTTTTGACACCGACAGCCGAAATTGAAGTTATTTTTCACTTTGTGGTGTTTTTATTTGGAAGTCGGTTGTATTTATTTGCAAAAGATTTTCTTTATTTTTCACTTTTTTGTTGTGGTACATATTGTACCAGTGTAATGTTATGTTATGAAATGGTGTAACCAGTAAACAGACATGCGATATCAGCTATCCCGAGTGATTTTCCGTCATTTATTGAAGAGTTCTGATGTAAATCTCCGAAGTTCTTCATCAGATCTTAATTAAATTTCAATGACCCCACACGACAAGCACCATCATTAAAAATCTCATTCTTCGCCATAACAGTCTACTTTCCGCATGCACGGTAGAATCTTTTTTTTTTTTTATTACTTGTTAATTTTAATTTTAACAAAAGTGCCGTTTATTGGCCTAATTGAATAAATATATTTGACTTTGACTTTGAATAATCATCAAAATCTGTTCACCTAATAAAAAGTTCTGAGGTAACAAACATAAAAAAAAAAATACAGTCGTATTGATAACCTTCTCCATTTTGGGCAGTCGGTTAAAAAGATGAAGCTAGGTGCCTCTTGTTTCATAGAACCTATTGGAATCTGTAATCTAATAAAACCCTTGGCTTCACTCAGAAATATTCTACGATGTAATCCACAATCTCTATCTCCCGCTATCAGCTTCCAACTTAACTCCTCCACAATTCAAGCCGCATTTTAATATCCCGACTGGTTATTGGTTATACGCTAATATGGCTCGCCATTTCAAGGTGCTAATTACTTGTCGTAAGTAAAAAACATTGCTACATATATTATTAGTAGTAATACAAGTGAAGCAGGAACTTTTAACTAATTTTACGTGCGTAAGAACGATTTGTGATGAGTTGGTTGATGATTTTGTTATGTCAATGCTTGGCATTAAGTGTTATCATAATTGGGTGGTTTGTTTATTAATTGGAGCATATGTTAAGCTTAATTTAATGTGTATGGTTATTACAAGATACTTATTAGTAGTAGGATAAAGTGCGAAACCACAATGTCTTATTGTCCTATGTCTCCAAGATGGCGCAGAGGGCGCCCAATCTTTCGTGATTGGTCTTGAGCTTCACGCTTCACCTTGCTCCACGTCATTCCGATGCTCGCTGCTTCTGCCACAATTTGACAACGCTTTTACGTATTTTTTTTAAAATCCTAATCGTTATTGAAATATCGCATCGCGTCTGTGGATCAATTTCAATGAAAAAACTATGTCGCACTGTCACAAAAATATTTGTTTGTTCCGGGAGCTTTTTACTAAAGAGATACAATTATTTATCTTATGTTTGAGACTACCGCATATTAAAGGACAATCACATCCAACTCGAGTATTTATTGTCTGGTACTTCCAACTCAATTATCTCAAATATTATTTAAATTTACATAAACCTCATTTCCTAATAAGTATCTTGTAACAGACACAAACAAGAAGTTGCAAATAAGTTTGAAGTAATCCTTTTAAAGAGCCTTGCCGAGAGGTACTTAGGTACGTACGTAAGTCAACCGCGGTAATAACATTGCCGTCAAGCTAATCTTTACACGATGACATGAGCTAATCTCATAAAGCTGGTGCCGACACGAAGAAAAACCGAGCCAAGCACAAATCGGACTCGCAAACTAAAGGTTCTATGTTATGGGGGTTTGGTTTCCGCACTTAGTCCTTTAGCTGGACCATTGTGCGTGGGCCATGGCGGCCGTTGGGTGGATTATTCCAGCCAGCCCACCTCCCTCCAGAAGCTGATTAGGGCTCCTGGTTTTCCTAGAACGTCCGTGTAAGTTCTGGGCGACCCGAGGGTTTGTGTTCTTATATTGGTGACCCCTGTGCATTCGAAGAGAACGTGCGTGACGGTTTCCTCAGTCTCCATGCATGCCCTGCACAGAGGACTGTCCGTTATGCCTATTGTGTGGAAGTGTTTGTTAAGTGAGCAGTGTCCTGTGATGGACCCCGTCATCAGGCGCAGGCTATTCCTGTCCAGGCGTAGTAAACGTCTGGTAAGTCTACTATCCAAAGAGGGCAGAGCTTCTTTGGACTGCCTACAGCCTGGTGCCGAGGTCCACCAGTTCTCTGCCTGTGTCTGGGTGAATTCCTGTAGCCACCTGCGTATTTGGTTGAAGGGGATGGGTACAACAGGCTCGGGTCCATAGACCGCCGTGCTGGATCCGCGTCTCGCAAGCTCGTCAGCCGCGTCATTACCCAGCGATCCACTGTGTCCCTTTATCCATTGCAGTGTTATCGTGTTACGACTAGATACAGTTATTTGTTCTAGTGCGTTGTGGCATTCTAGTATTAGTTTTGATGTAATATATTTTTTCCGTAAAGATTGGAGGACTGAAGCGCTGTCGGAGAGTATGCGTATGCGAGTGTCCGTAACCCTCCTGGCTTCTAAGGCATGGACCGCTAGTATAATGCCCACACACTCCGCCTGATAGACGGTGTTGAACCCTCCTAGCGGTCTGGATATGTTTATATTTAGGTCGTGTGAGAAGACTCCGACTCCGGTACCGGAGTTCGTCTTCGATCCGTCGGTGTATACTCTCATCTCTTTCGAGCCTGAGTAGTCACATCGTTCTTCTGTAAGTATTATGTTGTAGTGCCTATGAAAGTGGTGTGTTTTTGGGGCTTTGTCGCATGGTGACGCTGAGAGGGAGATGTCAATGTAACCATATAAACTTGTGTTCTTTTATAATAAAGGGCAGTATAGCAACAGCATTCGTTGTATCACTTACTCCTAATATCACTCATCCGTACATGGCGACCGTGACAGCGTAAACGCTAGCAGCGTATGTTTACATTTCTTTGACCAAAACGGGTGTCGCAATGTATTGTAACGAGACCAATCTCGTACTGGGACTTAGCGTGGTCACTATTCTATTTTGTGAATATTTACCACGACAATCACAAAATGGGTACAACTAATACGAAGGAAGAAGTTATAGTTCCACAAAACGCAGCAGGTGGAAGTAACAGCGCTGACATCACGCAGCTGACGATACATGCCAGCACAACAAACATCATTTTAATCGTGTTACTTCTTATAGCATCGTTGGCGTTTTTGTATGGTATCTTCAGAATCTACAAGAATTGCCATCAGAAATGGATGGGTAATGAGATCAGGAAGGACAGATTACGATGTTCTATATGGAGACGTAGAGCTGACGCAGAGGAAATGCGGACGAATGCCAGAGGCTACAAGAAGGACACTGAGGACGTCATCTGAAGAGTTAAAAACCCAGGGTTTACGAAGAAAAGTGCGCGAAAGTTGTATTCGTTACGTGTCAGTGCGTGGTTATATATAAGGTGTTGTCTATTCTCTATTAGTAGTAAACGTGTAATAGCATAAAATATACATGACATTATTTTAGTGGACTAAAATAAGTGACAAATGAAAAAAAAAAATGAACGCTGGAGTGTATGCAGTATAAAATAATGGTATGTAATTCAGTACCTACTAAGAAAATAGAAATAAGTATTTATGTTAAATGGCAGAAAACTTAAAAACATTGTACGACAAGTTAATTGAAATCAGAAAATATTTGATAAAGATAGGTCCAGATAGAAGAAAAGGTAACATTATAGTCGTAAAATTAGCAGAGGCAGACAACTTACTAAAAGAGTACAACTTATTTTTAGAATATTATTCAAAATCGAAAAGCACCGTATGTGAGAGTGAATGTTCGCATATTCACGAGCTTTGCGCAAATTTTGATCATTTATATGAACAAATATTAGAATTGTGCTCACAGAAACCTAGTACGGCAGATAAAATGGCAACTACTTGTAAATTTGATTTAAAAGTTGCTTTAAGTTTATTACCAGTTTGTACAGACGATGAGGCTAGCGTAAAGCAACTTATAGATGGCATAGAGTATTACAAAACAGAGTTAGACGAAAATTCACAAGGAAAACTGTTAAATTTCGTATTAAAAAATAGACTCTCACAGACCGCAAAATTGAAATTAGCGACTTCATATGTCAATATTGACGACTTTATAGCTGACTTGAAGATTCAGTTATTGCCTAAAAAATCGGCTACAGCAATTCAACGAAAGCTGCAAAGTCTTAGGCAAAACGATTTATCAATCGATGATTTCGGCAAAAAAATTACGGAATTGTTTGTTGATTTGACGATCTCTCAATCGGGGGCCAACGAGGCCAGTTTGAAAGTTTTAAAGCCAATTAATGAGAAGCAAGCTATCAAATGTTTCTCAGATGGATTGAGAAATCGACGACTTAGTACAATAATTTCAGCCAGAAATTTTACATCATTGAAAGATGCAGTACAGGCGGCCATCGATGAAGATATAACAAGTCCATCAACATCTTCCGATATTTTAACGATGAATTATAGAGGGAGATCGTCTTATAACTGGTCACAGCGGAGAGGCCGCTTCTCATACGCAGGTAGAGGACGCGCACGTGGCAATCAACAGGTTATCCAAAACCAAGACGAACAGCAGGATCAGGTTCGGAGAGGATCGCAGGCAAGCTGGCGCCGGTCCACCCGACCATTTCATGGAAACAGAGGTAGGTCCAATTATAGCACCTCCAGGGATCAACACATACATACATTGGATGACTCAGAAACGCAGGAAAATACAGAAACAGAACAGCGGAATGAGGACCAGTTTTTTCGGGACTAAAAATATAATTTTATCATGCAATAACGTAGGCTACGTAAATATAAAATCGCATAACCATTATTCATACCAATTATTAGTAGACACCGGTGCATCCATATCTGTCATAAAGTATAAACAAATTCTCGACCAAAACATTCCAATCCATATCGAGAAGACACTTGTAAACGGCATCGGGGGCAAAGTACAGGCTATAGGATATGCTTATTTGCGCCTAGTTATTGGAAATCAGACCCTACAACATAAGTTCTATGTTTTTAAAACATTGCCTTGTAAAGGTAGTGGCATACTGGGACAAGACTTTTTAAGCAAGTATAAATCAGTATTAAATTACGGTAACCAAACTTTGTTACTATGGAATAACAACTCAAAGGTATCATTACCATTAATAATGACAAACAATCATTTTAATATACCGGCAAGATCAGAGTCTATTCACTTTATTCGAACATGTGAGATAGAAGAATGTGTAGTTAATGGAACAGAACTGCGAAAGGGGATCTTTGTTGCAAATACTTTAGTTAAGCCCACGAATGGGAAAATACCAATTAGGATTTTAAACACCACGGAGACAGATTTAGTCTTGACAACAATTAGTCCAACACTTTACAAAGCAAGCGAGTATGATGTATGTTCATTTCAAGAAACCAATAATAATGCTGATCGTGTCAGAAAGGTATTCGCTTCGCTATCACTGAAACATTTAAATAAAGAGGAGCAATTGTCCATAGAGTCCATTTGCGCAAAATATGCAGATATTTTCTTCCTACCGGGTGATAAATTAGGAACAACTAAATTATATGAACACTCAATAACATTGAAACCAAACGTGGCACCAGTGTACGTTAAGCCCTACAGAATGCCGCATTCACAGAAAGCCGAATTAAAAAAACAAGTGGACAACTTATTGGAACAAGAAATTATTGAACCTTGTTCCAGTGAGTGGTCCAGCCCAGTACTCCTAGTGCCTAAAAAATCAGACGCAAACGGGGAAAAAAAATGGCGGTTAGTTATAGATTACCGTAAGCTCAACACTTGTATTCAGGATGATAAGTTTCCACTGCCAAACATCACGGATATACTAGATTCCTTGTGTGGATGTATTTATTTCACACATTTAGATTTAAACCAAGGATTTTTTAACGTAGCGTTAAACAAACACAGTAGGAAATATACTTCATTTAGTGCAGACGGTGGTCAGTATCAAATGACAAGAATGCCTATGGGACTCAAAACTAGTCCCAGCTCATTTTCGCGTATGATGACCATGGCAATGACCGGGCTATCCTACGACAAGTGCTTAGTGTACCTAGACGATCTTATTTGTATGGGACGGAACTTAACTGACCATAACAAAAATTTAATAGAAGTATTCGAAAAGTTGCGCAGTGCCAACTTAAAATTAAATCCCACTAAATGCGATTTCCTTAAGAAAGAGATGCTTTATTTAGGCCACGTGGTGACAGGCAATGGTATATTGCCGGACCCAGATAAGATTAAAATAATTAAAGAGTATCCAGTTCCTAAAAGTACGGACGAAGTGAAACGCTTCGTTGCTTTTGCAAACTACTATAGAAAATTTATAGACCACTTTGCCGACAAAGCCTATCATTTAAACCTTTTAAGTAAGAAAAACACTAAATTCAACTGGGATAGCAACTGTCAAACGTCATTTGAAACTCTAAAACAAAGTATGATGTCACCGCCAATCCTACAGTACCCAGATTTCTCAGAACTAAATCAATTCATAGTACAAACCGATGCATCTGGGTACGCAATTGGGGCAGTACTATCAAATTCAAATGGCAGACCAATAGCTTACGCTAGTAGGAGCCTTAACAAAGCGGAAAAGAACTATCCCACCATAGAGAAAGAACTCTTAGCTGTAGTTTGGGCTGTCAAATATTTCAGACCCTATTTATACGGTCGTACATTTAAAATACTAACCGACCACAAACCCCTTGTATACTTATTTAATTTAAAAGACCCATCTAGCAGGCTCTTTAAATTTAGACTAGCTCTAGAAGAATACAATTACGAAATAGAATACGTAAAAGGGAGTGAGAACTGCGTTGCAGACGCATTATCTAGAATAAAAATTACGTCAAAAGAACTTAAAGAAATGAATGAGTGTCTGTGTGCAGTAATGACTCGCGCTCAAAAACGAAAATTAGATGCTGTCGCCCCGGCAGATGAGTTGCCCACCGACAACTTGCCAGTTCAACCACATGTAGTGGAAACTCATATCAAACCAAGAGGCGCAGTAGAGTTAAGATTTGCACCCAGTAGCAGTCTTAAGAAGTTAAAGAGCGATAGCTCAGTAGTGTTACAAACACACATAATATTATTGTATAATGCCCAAATGAAAACTATATTCATAAACTCGGCATCTCAATCACAAACTACGCGAGCCGAGTTTGCGAGAGAGCTGAGTGATCTATGTAACAAGCTAAATATAGAAGAAGTATACTTCATTAAAAATTCGAATAATAAAATTTTTGTAGAGAAATTAACTAGTGAGATAAGAAAACAAAGCAACTGGAAAGGGCCCAGATTATGTATATTAAAAGATGTCGAAAGAATAGAGGACAAAGATGATAGGAAAGTGATACTCAACGACTTTCATCTTTTGCCCACTAGTGGGCACGCGGGCATGAGAAGAATGCTGACTAATATAAAAAAATACTATTTTTGGCCAGGCTTAGAAAGTGATGTCAAAAATTATGTCAAAAAATGTGTTCAATGTCAGAAGCATAAGTATACAGTTCAGGTGAAAGAGCCAATGGCAATCACCACAACTGCTCATTCGGCTTTCGATAAAATCTTCTTAGACTTGGTAGGACCATTAGACAAAGACAGCAACAATTTTTCTTATATATTGACATTGCAATGCGAGCTGTCCAAGTATGTATGTGCGTATCCCCTCGTCACTAAAACCTCTACAGAAGTAGCACGCACCTTCGTGGATAACTTCATACTTCAACATGGCATCCCGAGGGACATAGCTACCGACAGAGGCACAGAGTTCATGTCCGAGACCGTGACACAGGTTTGTGAATTACTACATATTAAAAAGTTAAACTCAACTGCGTATCATCACCAAAGCATCGGAGCGCTAGAGAACTCGCATAAAAATCTAGGTGCATTTTTGCGAATCCAAGCAGAAGGAAAACCCGAATTATGGAGTACTTGGTTACCATTCTGGTGCTTTGCTTATAATACGACAGTTCACTCGTCAACAAAATTTACACCATTCGAACTCGTATACGGTAGAAAGTGTAACTTGCCCAATAATTTGGAAAAGTGTGTAGAGCCTCTATATAATTACGACAGTTACCCGCTTGAACTTAAGTACCGCCTACAGGTTTCTCAAACCGAAGCGCGGGAAAATTTGATAGCCAATAAAATAGGCAGAAAAAGTAGATACGACCAGCATGTAAATCCAATACGCTACAAGCCAAACGATCAAGTTTTAATTAAAAATGAAACTGGCAATAAACTTCAACAATTATATTCTGGACCTTACAAGGTGATTAGAGATTTGTCACCAAATGTTGAGGTCAATTATAAGGGAAAACCCGACATTATTCACAAAAACAGAACGAAACCGTATCATGTTTAAGATAAAAACAATAAGACAATTAATTACCAATGCTATAAGCACTTAACAATAGCTATTATACAGGTCAGCAGAAAACGGAGACGAATAATAAGCGCCAGCTGTGCGCTCATAGGTACTCAGGGATTGATTGTTATTATAAGTATGTAACTACTTATTATTGTATAACTTTGTATACCAAACATAACGAACATATGTACTACGATTATGTTATAACTATATTTTATACGTGTTAGCCTAAGAGTATCAATGTTTAATTTGTGCTTATATTGTATCCATGCAATAAAATAAAAGTAAACTTTTATTTTATTTTAGTTTTAGGGAGGAGATGAGAGGGAGATGTCAATGTAACCATATAAACTTGTGTTCTTTTATAATAAAGGGCAGTATAGCAACAGCATTCGTTGTATCACTTACTCCTAATATCACTCATCCGTACAACGCTAACATAGGTTTTCGCTTGATCGCGTCCTCCTTAATGCGTGTGTGCTTAAATCTGGAGTCTTTATTTAGGGTACCTGATAGATGGAGTCTAAAAGCAGCCAGGGCTGCCTCCTCCCGCACGATAAGATGCAGAGGTGGCAATCCCAGCATTGCCTGTAGGGCGGCCGTGGGCGTAGTTCTCATACTGCTAGTTATTGCAATGCAAGCAAACCGCTGCAGTTTTTCTAGATCTTTTTGTGCTGTACTGAGGTCTGTCCTGGGCCACCAGACCAACGAGCCGTATGTAATGATTGGTCGGATGACTGTGGTGTATAGCCAGTGGGTGACCATGGGGCTGATCCCCCAATTCCTGCCCAGCAGTCTCTTACACTGCCACAGGGATATGCTGGCTTTTGTGGTGATATAGTTCATGTGTTTCGCCCAGTTCAATTGTTTGTCCAAATAGATTCCCAGGTACTTGGTTTCAGTTGAAAGGCTTAGGGTTGTTCCAAAGAATTTTGGTAGTTGCATTGTCATTGGTTTCCTCTTTTTTGTGAAGAGGATTAGTTCCGTTTTTGTGGGGTTCACTGAGAGTTGGTGCTCACTGCACCATTTCTCTACCAGTTTTAGGGCTTGACGCATGAGATTGCATAGGGTGTTTTCCTGGGTTCCATTTATTATTATTGTTATATCATCCGCGTAGCCGACAGTGAAATAACCTTTGTCGTTGAGTGTTTTGATGAGGCTGTCCGCTACCAGGTTCCACAGGAGTGGCGAAAGGACGCCCCCCTGGGGAAAGCCCTTCGCGACGACGGCCCTTGTGGTGTTGTTAACCGTGACTTGGACCGCTCGCAGTTTGAGCATGTTGGTGATCCAGCCTCCTAGGGTCGGGTCTATGCTATGTCTGTCGAGGGCCGTGTTTATGCTGTTGAACGTGGTCTTATCGAAAGCGCCCTCAATATCAATGAAGGCAGCCAGTGCTGAGCATTTATGGTCCACTGCACATTCAATTTTGGAGACCACGTTGTGCAACGCGGATTCTGTTGATTTGCCTGTGGAGTACGCATGCTGTTGTTTGTGAAGTGGTTTTACCCGGAGAGGCCCATCGCGAATGTGCCTATCACAAAGTCTTTCGAGGGTTTTCAGTAAGAAGGATGTGAGGCTTATAGGTCTATATGCCTTGGGTTGTGTGTAATCAGTTTTTCCAGGTTTGGGTATGAAGGTGACTTTTACCTCTCGCCATGCAAGAGGTATGTACCTAAGTGCTATGCTGGCCCGATAAATCTCCAACAGCCATGGTGTTAGATGATCTATCCCCCACTGCAGCAGGGCTGGGAAGATGCCATCCAGCCCTGCCGACTTGAAAGGTTGAAATGTGTTGATAGCCCATTTTATCCGGTCTACTGTTACTATATTTTGGGCTCTTGACCAATCTTGGTCCGTTGGAGTCCATTCGGTGTCAGTTTCCCACATCCTGTCCTCCAGGATTTGGCAGTCCGGGAAATGAGTTTCGAGGAGGACCTTGCTGGTCTCGTGATCATTTTGTGTGTATGAGTTGTCGGGTTTTTTCAGCGTGCCGAGGGTTCGGTCCTGATCGGTTGATAGTATCTTCCGTACCCTGGCGGCTTCATTATTAGTCTCAATGGATTCACAGAATTTCTGCCATGCCATCCTCCTGGCGGTTCTTATCTGTTTTTTGTATGCATATTGGGTGTCTTTGTATAACTCCCAGTCTTCCGGGAGTCTCGTGTTTTTTGCTCTGTTAAATTGCTTACGTAGCGTTTCTCTGAGTTTACCAAGTTCAGCGTTCCACCAGGGGTTCCTTTCGTTCCTGCTCTGTGGCGCTCTTGATTTACAGCATGCGTGGTAAGCATCAATTAGGTATTTGGATAGTTGTGTTACGGTGTATTCTAATTGTGCTTGGTCCCTAATGGTTACCAGTGCTAGGTGTCCGGCTAAAAGCGAGGCCAGAAGGTTTTTATACCCGGGCACATTGGTGCGCCTCGGGTTTCGCCTCGGTGCGGGTTTTTTGGTGTTTGTAGTTAGTGTAAAGCGGATCCTTCTGTGGTCTGAGCAAGAAGGCTCGTCCGATACGTGCCAGTTTGTGATGAGGCTTGTCGCGTTTTCTGTAGCGAGTGTTAGGTCTATGATTGTTTGTCCACGGACCGTGACCCAGGTGGGTTCTGAGCCGCGATTAACAATGTTAAGATTAGTGGAGAATAAAAAGGTGGATAGTACCTCTCCTCTGGAGTTCGGTGTGTCGCTGCCCCAGAGCGGGTGATGAGCGTTAGAGTCAGTGCAGATGATCAGGTCCAAACCGGCGCGCTCACAGTGCTGCACCAGGTCGGCCAACTCCTTTGGCGGGCAGTCTGTGTCCTCGCCTGGCATGTATGCCGAGGCTAGTACAACATCCGGAACGCTACCTTCAGTTTGGAGCCTGACAGCTGTCAGGTCTCTGGAACAAAATTGGGTCAGTGGCGTAAAGGGAATTTCTTTGGGTATGTAGATGCAGGTTCTTGGCTTATCTAAGCCCTGTGTGTCGAGAATTATCTTACCTCCGATGTTACCGAGGCCACATATTCTGTTGTTCCTGATCCACGGCTCTTGAATCAGTGCGATAGTTCGGTGCTTTACCTCCAGTGCCCTGCGTAAGCTAGCCGTGGCAGTCTGGCTATGCTGGAGGTTTGTTTGGATGATGTTGAGGGGTGTTGATGGAGGTGGAGTGGATTTAGTCGTGGACGGATCCATCGGATAAGCCTTCCATCTCCACCTCCCGGTAATGCTCATCGTCGTGTGTGTCCCCCGGCGACGATGCAAGAAGCTGCTCGTTCCAGCCGGGTGATGCGGGTAGTGTTGGTTCGGCGACATCGGCCATTGCCGCTCGGGCCATCTCCTCCTCGAGTTGGACAATGTCCGTGTCGCTCGTCTGTGTCGTCGTCGGCTCTGTCGCCTTTGTGTCAGTGCTGTCGGTCTGGGTGTCGGGGGGGCGGGTCGTGGGCCAGAAGCGCACGTATATCGACCCTAGTAGGTACGATATCCGTCGCTCCCGCCCCAGGACCCTTTCGGCTTCCTCCGGTGGCAGCCCCAGGGTCAAGTATGTCCCGTATCGGTCGCCACCGATGGCAGTCGCCCTATATAGTGACCACCTCGCGATGTTGTACCAGGTATTCTGACGCATCAGAATACCGTGGAGTCTGCCCACATCACCTCTGTAGTGAGGGACGAAGAGAGAGGCTCGGACACGGGTGGGCACGTCAGTCTGTCTCAGTACCGTCAGCGTCTGGTCGTTATCGGGGAGTTTTATTTGGGGCACGTTTTGGGTCAGCCAGGTCAGGGCGTTCTCGTCTTCGCACCATATCTGCACCGTGCCATCCGCTATCCGTGGATATCCGCGGAAGGCCGGGAGTGGTGTCGACGGGTCCGCGTCCATGAGTCTGTCTTCTAGGGCGGTCTTAATGTGTTCGGCCTCCTCCCTAGTTAGCTCTCTACTGGGGTGGGGAAGGCAGATTGCTACCGCCAGCCGCGCAGGAATGTCCTTTGTGGCCCGCGCATAGGTTCTCTGCCCCCCCTGTGCGGAGTGTGTTCTTACGCGCTTGGCGTTCCCCTGGAGCGTACTGGGTGAGGCCGTGTCGTCGGGGCGCGTCCTCTTCTCCGTCTTCCCCGTCCCGCTTGGTGCAGGATTCGGGTTTGCGGTGCCTGCCTCGGCGTTGGATGCTAGCAACGCCCGGCGTGAGGCATGGGAGCGCTTGCCCCTGCGTTTAGGTCTGGTGTGCGTTCTGTCGGTGTCTTGGGGTCGGGCGGCGGCCCCGGCAGGTGTTTTCGCTTGCGGCGGCTCTTCGCGCTGGGTTGCCCCTTCGCGTATCTGCCCCCGCTCGCTTGGGTCCGCGTCCGGCCGCTTTCCGCGCTGGGTTTCCCCTGCACGTACTTGCAGCTGGTCGCGTGGCCCCGCGTCCGGCCGTTTGTCGCGCTGGGTTTCCCCTTCGCGTGCTTGCGGCCGGTCGCGTGGCCCCGCGTTCGGCCCCTTTCCGCGCTGGGTTGCCCCTGCGCGTACTCGTGGCTGAACGCGTACCCACCCTTCAGCGTCCGATTGCGCTTCACGCTGGCTATTGCCTTCGCGAGAACTACGCTCTCGGTCGCCTACTTCTTTTACTCGGGCTGGGATTTTTCCGCGCTTTTCCAGGCGTACTTCATCGTCTACAGCCGTGAGAGTACTGCCAGGTCTGTCGTCCTTCCTCGTGTCAGTCTTATCGTGTTGGTCAGTGTCTGCGTGGGTGGAGCCGCTCCGCGTAATGCTCTGTTGCCAGAGGTTCGCGGTGGGCATACACCGTGTCGTGGGTACTGGCGCGTTGGTCGCAGCCGGGTTTAAGGGCGCGTTAGTCGCTGCCAGGGTCGGGTTTGTGGGCGCGTTATTCGCTGCCTGTGGATTGGGCGCTAAATCAGCTGCCATCCGCGCATTGAAGCGCGGCATTAATGTATTGCAGTTTGATGCTCCCCCCATAATACGATGGGAGCTAACCGCCGAAGCGGTGTGGGATTCCCCGGCTTGGCCGGGACCCACCTGGGTAGATTTGTTGTCATTCTGCATTTTTCCATTTATTGGGGGGTGGGCTTTTTTGGAACCGAGGTTACCCTTCCTCTGGGAGCGACGGGATTGAGGGATAGGAGGGAAGGAATTTTATGGATATGGGTGTGGGTTCTTTGGGGGGTCACCCTAGGCCTGGGAGTTGACCTAGGGATTTAAGGATCGACGGGATCTGTGTGGATAAAGGAGGGATGGCTTTTGTTGGATGATGAGCACATAGGATGATGGTATCTGGGTTACCCTGAGCCTGGGATTTTGGCCTTCGGGAACTTCTCTTGTCCGGGATCTCTTTGGGAGATGCCCCGACCGCAAACTAAAGGTTTCGTACCACCAAAACTAGGCACGGCTAACCTGTAGGAATTTCAATTGGCTGTCTCAGGTATTATAAAGAACAAAATGAAATATCACTTGCCAATACATAACCAAAGAGCCCAAACACGATGGTTTTTATCTTGTTCAGTTGAGGTATTCCTATTGTTACCTTCCGGCTGCATCGGTATCGGTGATCTCCGGCGTGGCCTTTGGCAACTACTGAACCCTGAAACTAAAATTCAGATACTACAGACCAGTGGTTAATGTGGTTATCCATCATCATCATCATTCCCACTGCTGGGACACAGCTCTCCTCTCTTTGAGAGGAAAAGGGCCTTAATCCACCACGCGGGCCCAGTGCGGGTTGGTGGATGTCACATGTCTTAGAATTTTTAGTTCTGAGACATGCCGGTTTCCTCACGATGTTTTCCTTCACCGTTTTTGATCATGAAATAATTTACACAAAGTAATGTGCCTGTCTGGGTTCGAACCCACGTCCTACGAAACGTAAGTCGGTGCGGTGCCGAGACTGCTGGGCCACCACTGCTCCTAATGTGGTTATGGTGGTGCCATAACATAACATAACATAACATAACAGCTCCACTCCTTATTTAGGCAGACACTGTCATAAGCGCGCCGTTAACAAGCGGACCAATTACCTGCTTATTAGCACGTCTCGTTGATTGACGCCTATATATTCTACCCAACAAGCCTGGTTGGATAACTGATGGATATTTAGCCGTTTACTAGATTATACGCATAGGTTACCTTGTAGAGATTTGTTGAAGGTGATACTCGTAATTATAATCATTCATTTTTAATATTGCGTAAATATAATTTATTGTATTCATTTCGAGTATGATATGAGTTTAGTAGACGTGAAGCTAACTGAAACATTACAAGGAAACCGGCATGTCCTAGAATCAAAAAAATCGAAGATATGTGACATAGACCTATCCGCACTGGGCCCGCGTGGTTGATTAAAGCCCATACCCTCTTTCAGAGAGAGGAAGGCGGTGTCTCAGCAGTGCGAACGTTAAACGGCTGATGTTGATAAAAGTTCCATCATCTCCATTTGCCATCATACCTTTCTAGACAAATCACACAGTCAATCTATCGTTTCACTGGTCCACCTCTACCCTTATATTCATCTATATACATATTCTAAATTTCCTCAACACATGGTGACCATTCCTCCGCATCATTACCATACATTGACACCCGATTTCAACACAATTTTAGGCCTTTGATGCAGCTTTCAAACTTCCTTGAGCTGACTGCATTCACTGAGGCATTCACCAGGAGCCTTGACTTCTCAACCCTTCACTACCCTCAAATTCTTCGCCAGTCCCCGGATATTTGCGACAAACTCTAAGCCAGCGATAACAGACACTCGTATCTCAATGCGTTTGTAACGACTGTCTAAGATCTTCGAATTACAGTCGGGATCAAATTGCTTAACGTGCTTTCCGAGGAATTGGATTGGCCTCGGTATATAGGGTATAGATGGTCACACATTCACGATCCAACCTCGGGAGATGATGCTAGACCGAAGAGCCTAGAAAAAGTGAAATTCTACCAGCAATAAAGATTGTCAAAATGTTCAAAATGTTTGCGATTTGGGCAGATCTTATTATGCAGCTAAGTGCCCCAAACCCCTCGTATACCCCCAAACTCTGTCACCAATCCCCGAAAATTCGCCACAAACAGCCAGCCAGCGATACGCGACACTTCTATCGATGATTGCACAACGGACCTGAAATAGCCCGGGCGCAATAGCACGGCCCACTTAATAGCAGTTTGTTTAAATTCCGAAGCTAATTCATACATGTTATTCGTTAATTTGTTATACAGTGTTCGATTACAGGCTGGTTATTATTATTGGGCTTTCTGTTTCCTGGTTTTGTATTGTTTTGGCGCGAAAGTTTGAGTGTTGGCGCCATTTTGGGTATTGGGTACGCCATTTTAGGTTTATATCAGACTATAAGGCTCACTTGCGCCAAAAACTTAACTCAGAGTTGGTTGTTAACAAATTATGTCATATATAATTGGCCGTATCAGCTCTGACTTAGTAAGGCAGCCCAGGGTGGTGCAAACGGGCCCAAGAGAGTGTCATGGGATACTCTGACAAAGTAACCTAAGTATAAGTAACAATTGTAGTAAATATTTTACCACAACTTTCTTCATTCGTCAATAACCCTTTTTTATTAATGTTCCCATAGCTGGGACACAGGTCTCCTCTCTATGAGAGAGGGCATTGGCCGTAATCCACCACGCGGGCCTAGTGCAGGTTCAGCCTTGTAATATAGCAATTTGAATATTACTTGCTAAATCTTGTAATGACTAGCACAAAAAAATCGTTGGAAGGCCCATCACAAGGTGGACCGATGGCCTGGGGATAGTCGCGGGCGTCCACTGAATGCGTGCGGACCGTTCAATTTTGCGACTCTTGGGCAAGCATAGGCTTGCCCAAGAGTCGCATCCAGCAATGATGTTTTATCAGAAATTATGATAATACAATATTATTATATTTGTTGAGAGTGGTTAAATGCAAAGATGTAAAATGTAAAGTATCTGTTTCACCTGCACTATATCATTCAACCCAAATCTGATATAAATATAATGAAACCGGTAGAAATTTCCAAATAGATTAAAAAAACCTTGTGGTACTATCGGCAAAACTAGTTACAATTTATCATTGATTTTACAAAATCAACAAAACTACAGTTACGTCTCTTGCAATAACTAATGTAATTACTTATTCCCTCACACTAAGTTTAGCACAAACTTCTTGTCTATAATGACTGAAGATGTGTCGTAATGTCCACAAAAAGGGCGGGAATATCCTCGTTTATCAGGATGGTTCAGTGCCAATCAATCGAGGCAATTAAGAGAGATGTCCCGTTCGACTCCCGACTCATTTCCTTATGCGAATACTGGACACGCGATGTAAGATTCTTTTTTGTTTTATTTTTAAAGATGTTTCTCAATTGAAACATGTTTTATGCTCGTTAGCTGTTCTTTTTTTGAAATTGTTTTTTTTCTTTTGATTCATTGGAGGGTTTCGTGATTGATATGTAATAGTGTTGGCTGAAAATCGACTAATTTCTTATGGAATCTACTTTTTTTTATGCAGTATAATAAGGTTGCCTAACTTCTGATTTCATGTTCATATGTGGAACTCATAGCGCCGTTTGAAAACTTATAATCAACTATCTATGTGCCAATTTCACCAATGACCACAGCCAATGAACTGCCTTGCAACTGAGCCCGCAGTAAACAACCGTTCCGTGTGCAATACGTCTGCACTTTTGTTTTACGAGGCGCCCTTAGACCAATCATGTAAATGTTCTATATACATAATACCTCGATGATAATCAACATATTATTAGCCTAATGAATCAACAAGGCGTGTTTCCTACACGTGCTATATACTTTACATAGTCGGCGCCAACTAACAGCAGTTTAAGGAAATTATTATGTTATTAGTTATGCCCGTGGTTTGACTCACCCGCCCACGCTATTTCTAATTTTTGCTCGGGTTCTTAGGGTCGTAGCGTGATGTAAAATAGCTGATAACCTTTCTCAAGAATCAGGCTATCAGATCCAAAAAGAATAGTTCAAATCCGACTGGTAATTCCAGAGATAACCGCGGTCATACAAACTCTTCAGCTTCTGTATATTAGTATGGATGTTATGTTCTAGGCAAATTACTATGGTAGTTGGTAATTACCCTCATCTATCATATCGACTGGTGTCAGTGATATCTAATTGTTATGCTGCACAGGCTTCCGTATGTAAAGTGATTGAAGTGGGTGGAACATGATCTAGAATTATGATTAGGTTTGTCACCGCAGATCATAATATTATCTAGTAAACCTTTATCTACTTGATATGGTAAATAGTGATAAATCCTATCCGCTGTTCTGCTTTAATTAATTTTGCTGCAGGCCGGGTTTCTAGACATTTGAATCATTTTTCAAAGGCTCGTCGTTCTTCATTGCCTCGTCGCTTTTCTGGTAAACCTTAGATTTGCAAATCTTTGGGTTTACGACATAGTTTGACAATTCGAATATAAAAAACGACTACAACAAAATCGCGCTCTGAAAAGAATTAAACTAAAAATATTCAGAAGATATCAATGGTCGAATAACAACTTGTCATAAAAATTGCTTACTATCTACGATTATAATGTATTATTGTGTTAACAACCCGCAGGTGGTAAATAGGACTATTTTACATTCAATAAATCTCTATGAAAATTTCCTTGTTCAGGCCTTTTTGTGACTTAAAATTCTGAAAAGGAGTGAAAGGATGAGCTTCTTCTTACAATATTAAAATATTCTGATATTTGTTTGTAGATATTAAATACGGTTACTGAAGATCATACGGAGAATCATAATGTTTGATATGTATGCCACGTCATAAAGATACTATGTAGCCTTCAGTGCATCATAGACCCCAGCCCTTGTCACATATTTCAAACAAACCACAATAAATCGACGGCAATGCTTTTAAATTGTCATAAAGAACTAGAAATGTTCGAATATGCATTGCGAATGAATCGATATCCGATAGCTTTGCAATAAGTCTTACATTGTTTGTACCAAGAACAATCGACTTATATTATCGATAAAGATTTATCGATGTTTTCAAAGATTGTGATTATTAAAACTATTCGATACATAAGATTAGAATAATGAAGTTATTAATTTTAGAATTTATGGAAGCTGGAACTGTGTTTTTTAATAAATTATCTCGATTGAACATGCATATCGTTGACTACGCGTTATATTTAGTGTTCTGGTCAACCTAACTTTTATAAAACGGTAGTGGTGACCATTTCTAATAACATAAATTGTAAAAATCCATTTACTAACACATATTGTAGCCGGTCCTACTACACAACCTTTTTGTAGAAAAGAATGCCCAGCTTTTCTTTCCAATTGTCTCTATTTTCGTTGATTTAGATCTTGATCTTGCATATAGATGTGAGAATTCCAGAAAATAATTCACGGTATTAAGTTGGCATAGACTAAAGAGGCCAAACAACTTATTCAGAGAGAGATCAATAAACTCTTACTTTAAAAAAACAAAAACAATCCGTACATAATCAAATCTCAACAAAACATCTAGAAAACAAACTAGATTCCTTTCATCATCTCATTATCTCCTAGACAAATAGATATAAAATCCAGGTCGGCAGCTTGTTTTTCTATACCAGGATCCCATAGCCACACGTAGGCTATACATCATTCACGACACATCTAGTTTGCTGACAGACAGACAGACACATGGTTGATATGCGCTCCACTTATTGATATAGATAAAGTAGCTAGATATGGTGTTGTATGCAAAGTGATTTTTCGTCAATTCAATTTCAAATCTTGACCAAGATCCATAAATGTAAGTAACTCAAATTATAGATATCAGTCGTATAATTTAATAATTTCAAAATAAAAATACTTAATCCATTAAAATAATCAATAATTTCATCGTCATTGTTTTGCTTTCATACCAATTTATTTCTTCTTCCGCACTCAACTTCGGTACTCTGGTCGTCATCACAGTATTTACTTTCTTGTATGCCAATATCATCTTTCACAGTACGTTTCTTTAGTATAATTATAGATACGTAGTTCATAAACAGGTGCGAATGACCATGCTATAACCGTTATTCTCGGGAAATTTTACTGTGATAAACTTCGATACTACTCAATATTATCATTTAAAAATAAGCAACGAATAAAACGAGGTTTTAATACATTATCTTCATGGTGAGATTTTTTATTTTAGCAACATTCGCTATGATGGGGTCGACGGGAAAGCCTAGAAGTAATAACCTATTCACTCTTGACTTAAAGACAGACTCCGCCAGGAAATTCCTTAGCTGTATTTCATCTATCATGTGTTTAAATTAATATTTAATTTCTTATTGTTTTGTTACAGGTAAGTATGGAACCTAAAGGCCGTATGTTTTGAGCTAAGTAAGTAAGTACCTAAGATTTGTCGGCGGGTCAGCTATGACCACATCAAGGTGAGAAGTATTAGCGATTTCTGTTACTTTATTTGTTGACCCAGAAATAACAATAACCAGCTGATGCCTATACTGTCTAGTTAAGCGAACGCATGTAAATGTACTGAGTAACAGATTCTTATTTTTTTCATATTTTAGTGTTCATTCTCCTGTTAATATTTATACTCATGAGAACTTTCTAATACTTAAATATTGTCAATGAATTAAAAGTAATGCTTTCGTATGTAGTTTCCCATTTATTTTCTTTTTACGTTCAATAATTAAACTCTTTAAGTTTTAATTTACGCCTTTGTTCGTCTGTAAGTACCAAAATAAAGCTAATTATAAAAGTTTGGTTGGTATCTGATTTGCCACTGAATTAACCTTTTCGATATTTCCAAAAGTCAACCATCCTTTTATGGTTGAAACTGACAAAATACAGCTCATTTAATGACACCGGAATCGGATATATCAACTTTAATGATACTTTCGTGAATGCCGTCTGCAGTGATAATTGAATTAAGTATTTTCGTAGGCTACTTACATTTTATTATGACACGTTTATCTACTTATAAACTTTTTGGTACATCTGCAGATAGTAAAATATTCAGATTTTACAACAGTTTACAGCTGTGCTTGCTTTGTTTGCACCTTTATCTAATAATAATGCTGAGAGCCTAGACAATGTTATCAGCGATAACGATAGTCGTAAGTCCAAAATGTTTCGGATTGACCACGTAACATTGAGGATGACCGAAGGAGGAGGACAAATGAGGATATCCGCAGGAGAATCAAAGTTACCGACATAGCTCGAAGAATTGCGAAACTGGCAGTGGCAGTGTTCAGAGCACATTGCTCGCGTAACGGATGGCCGATGGGGCAGAAAGGTTCTGGAGTGGCGACCGCGAACCGGAAGACGATGCGTTCGAAGGTTGCCCACTAAGTGGACCGATTTAATTGGATGCGAGACGCACGGTATCGGTCAATGTGGTAACGCCTGGGGGAGGTCTTTCGGCTGAAATGATGATGATGACGTAACTTGCCGCTGTGTGCTCGAATGTCACATTGTCTTTAGCCTTTAGTTCTTCTTTGTGTCACTGGCACGAAAGTAATTAATTTTTTGTTGGCCTAAAGCTTCGCCACTTCCACAGCGAGTGAGAGTGCAGTAGTTGCCCAAATTTCCACCAACTCCACAAAAGGTTACCGAACCGCATCAAACAATATCAAAACCCGAAACTACTCGTAAACCGACACAATATTACAAAAAGCCGTTAAAAACCTTAATATCCTCATCATCAGTGCTTATGGCTTCATCATCGTCTGTCATCACTAACCGTTTGTCTGAACTTTATGCCCAAACAAGTGTATTTAATGCGTCTCTCAGTTAACCAGACGTTGATACAAAGGTACCGCGTCAATATTAACTCTTTACGACTACCAAAATGGTATCGGTCTCAATCGAGCGGTAAGTGTGTGGCGCCGAAATGAGCGGGTCATTAAATATGTAAATGTGTGTTGTTTTAATACAACTATGAAAATATACGTCGATAATTTGTTGTTGAATTCATTTATATGAATAATACAAAGAGACAGACTTGCATTCTTGGGGTGTGTATAATACAAAGTGACATATATCAATGAAAACGACGGTCGAAACGCCAACAGATGGACCTCGTGACAGGAACTGTCACGAGCATAAACATACATTTTGATATCTTTGACAATCATTACCGCTCTTAAAATTTCACTCCGTCAGAGCCTTTTCTATGATTTTAAACAACTGTAGCGTAAAAATTGCACTCACAGTGATAATTTGAACGTCCTTGCTTTTCTTGTAATTTTTTCAAAACCTCATACACGTATCTTTTAACTGACTAGCCTACACGTATCTTTTAAGCCAAAATGTCGCTCATCTTTTGAAACAAAACTGCTTTCATATTTCATTATAATTTGGCCATCAACTTATCATTATTGCCATTATTATAATCTCTCGCTTCCACATTAAAATCATTTTCACGATATAAAAGACAAACAGCAGTGTTGCCATCTGTCGGGATAAATGGCGTCCTACATCATTAAATAATTTGTCATTATTTGGACGCGTTCCAAATTGAAACTCAAAGGATATCTGCTCGATTAAAGTAACATTTCGTCATACGCTTTTCACAAATTAACTGCAAACAAATTAGGTTTGTGGGCTTGTGACATATTTTTCTGATAAAAACTGGAGTGTGCTAACAAGGTGACAGCCTTGTTAGCACACTCCAGTTACAGTCTGTCCTGTCCTCCTGTCACATGTTTTGCAAGAAAACTGTTGATTTCAATCATGTTGTATCCATCTCATTTAGATATAATTTCAATCATTTATAAAATTGGGAAACATATAAAACTGTCATTATTTGTTTCCAAACAGTAGCGTCGGCTATTTGACAGCAATATCCGACAACTATTAATTGCAGAAAATATTTTTTTAAACTTCATTACCTATTAAATACTTGCGGATACGAAAACCTTGTTTTATCAGATCACAAACACAATAAACATTATTGTTGGCTAAATAAATTATAATGCGTCACACAAAACGTCTATTGTAGCAAGGTAACTCGAATACAAACATAGAAGCCACAAATCCCGACTTTCCCTAGAGAAACAACCTCCACGATAAGACAAAGCTGTGCCAAATCGCAATTAAATTAATTTAGCATTACCACTTGGGAATAATTTAATTAATCCGCCGGTTTAATGGCCGATCGGCCGCATCACCGGTTAATGGGCAGTTCGCATGCATTCGCGGAAGCTTATCGCTTTGCCGACCGGCAGGGTTGCCAATGTTATCCTAGAGAAAAATTACAAGCTCAAAAGTAATTATAAAAAATATGAGTAATAACCAAACAATCAATCTGCCTAGCCTTGTCCCAACTACATTGGGGTCGGCTTCCAGTCTAACCGGATTCAGCTCAGTGTTTTACATGGAGCGACCGCCTATCTGACCTCCACTACCCAGTAACTGGGTAACACGATACCCCTTGGCAAGACTGGTGTCAGATCTCAAGCTTCTGACTACCCTTAACGACTGTCAAAGATCTTCAAATGACAGCCGGGACCAACGGCTTAACGTGCTTTCCGAGGCACGGAAAAATGTCTATATGTTGAAATGGTCACCCATCCACGAACTGACCTCGTCAAGCGTTGCTTAACCTTGAACATATGATAAATGAAACTGTAATCAAGTTAATGAAATAAACTTTGAAATAATTACCAGATAAAATCAAAAAAAAAAATAATACAAATAATTTTCTTTTAGGATTATCACCACCTACAATCTCATTTTAGTGCTAGCATAGATAAATGGAAAAAAATGCTAATTTTGAGGCCTAAAATAAACACTGGATAGATTCCCAAAATAACTGTGATTCTACAGTTAATATTGTAGAGTTGGCAACCCTGCCGGCTCAAGTGTAAACGTGCCTTAAGACGTGTACTTATTATCACTTTTGGAAGAGTAATGATTGATGATGTACTTGTTACGGTTACATAGTACGCTGCAATCATACGAAAAACGGTCACATCTGAATAAAACACAAAACTCAGAATAAACATAAAAATACCTGAAATGCATAACATTTATTAGGCGTAAATAGATTTTCCAGTAATAGGTACCTAAAACTCGGGCATGGAAACCCGTGGCAAAATATGAAATAGTAGGTGCGCCTTGTTTTTCGAATGCGTTATTAGGAAACTGAGTTATTCACATATTTGCGAATAACTCAATTTCACTTAAATGTGCAGATGCGCTCGTTATTCTTTAGACGCCAATACGAGTATAAGTATTACTTGAACTTGCGGCAATTTGACGATCATATTAAGTCCTACAAAATGCGTAAAAGTCCAATTATGGCGTCAACTTTTAATGTTACTAGTGATGTATTGACCAATTTAAAAATCGAACTAGGCCAGAGTATTAAATTGAGTTGTCCTCTGCTGAATACAGTCTCAAAAACAGTACTTAAATTAATGGTTTCAAGGAAATATTCGTTTGGACAGGACACGTATATAGGTGGCCACATGGAAAGCAGCTGAATGGAATTCTATAGACAGATACGCTGTGAATCATGAATGTACAAACCTTGATAAATGTAAATAGAAACCACCAACGAAGTATTAGCAATGGATGATAGAGCTTACAGATATGATAGTTCTTAAAACCTATTTCTGCCACAATTTTTTCAATTTTTAATTTTTAATTTTTTTTCAATTTCACACATAATAGCTGCAACCTGGGTGTCTTTAAGTGAAGAGCGAATACTTTATTTCTAGGCAAGCGTCGACCATATCATCACTTACCATCAGGTGAGATAGTGGACAAACGCGAAACATATCAATCAGTCTGCCTAGCCTTTTTCCAACTATATTGGGGTCCGCTTCCAGTCTTACCGGAATCAGCTGAGTACCAGTGTTTTACATGGAGTGACTGCCTATCTGACCTCCACAACCCAGTAACTGGGTAACACGGTACCCTTTGGCAAGACTGGTGTCAGATCTCAGTCTTCTGATTACCCGTAACGACTGGCAAAGATCTTCAATTGACAACCGGGACCAACGGCTTAACGTGCTTGCCGAGGCAAGGAGGAAAACTCGGTATGTTGAAATGGTCACCCATCCACGGACCGACCTCGTCAAGCGTTGCTTAACCTTGATGATCGACCAGTGCAGCTGTTATTATTTAGCTATGAGCTCCTCACGAATCATATCAATAATAATGAAAAAAGAACCACCCAGCAAATTAAATCCCAATAAATTGGCGTTGTCCACAGCCTATGAGCATTACTTTGAAAGTACAGTTTAATTCAATGGCACTTTAACAAACATGGCGGGTGCTATCGAAGTATCTCGCGGCTTAATTTACAAGGCCTAGCACCAGCTAGCGAATCTTCGAGAAAGCGACACTTAGCTAGTATTAGATTTCATCCGAATAATTTATTGTATTGAGTGGTGGTTTTCCTTTGATTGTTTGTTAATGGTTGTGAGAATTATGAAATTGTAATTTATAGACTAAACAATTTAATAAAAGAAAGAGAAATATATACAGGAGACATGAGAGATAAACAAAAAAGGTGTAATGGAAACAGTACAACATGGTAACACCTGCAGCTAATACGAACATTAGATTACAAACACACAGTAAAAACATTAAGTTTACAAAAAAAATATTATTAAATGCAGAAAATAATAAATATAATAAAAAAAACAACCCAGATAACGAAAAGTCTTTGTGACTTTAAAATTCTGAATAGCCTTTTCAATTTAAAAAAAGTATATGTCAAACCGCCGTATTTATTATTTAGATTAAAGTGGTGTGAGTATTGAAAAATTTGCTTTTATGGAAATCTAAGTATAATACTTTAAATATATATATATATATTCTTGATAGTCTTGTATATATATATATATTTATTCTTCGATAGTCTTGCGCTTGACCACTATCTCACCATTATATTCATTCATTTGTGCACTACAAATACATTCTTCAAAATCTAAGAATTCCGTTGAGGTTTCTCATTTTACATGCCGCGATAACTTTCTACGTAATAAATTGAAAAATCAAATTCATAATCCTAATGTATTACTAGGTTACCCATCACTATAACAACGAGTATCATTCGCAAGCATAAAAAAGTATTAGTAAGTATTTTTATAACTGTCAAAACGGGCCTTTTATTTTTTGACAAGTTTACCTACAACATTAAGTGACGTTCTCAAGATAAAGCTGCATTGTATTTAAAAGACTCCACCGCATCCTTAACACCTAAAACATAATTAACCTTAAACCCAGCCATACATTAACTGGATTAACGGTCTCCAATATATATCCGAGAGTGTGCACTTCGAGTTGCAAGTTCAGATATATTGGGTTCAGATCCGCCGCGATAGGATCGCGTTCCCAACACTAACTGTTAATGACTGGGAACTGTTCCGAGGGCTAGAGGTCTTGGGATATGCTAGCTTCACACTTTGGAATGTGTTTTAATTGTAATGGCTATAATTATATGGAAATTTTCTTGCGATTGTCGGTTGCAGTGTCACGGGTTGGGCGACATTGGCGTTGGCGTCTACACTAAGTTTAGAAGTTTTTGATTTTTATTTTGCAGCTTACTTATACGAATTTTCCAATTTCGATTGACTAAAAAATGTTAGTCAAAATATCAGATGAACAAAATGTCACTGCAGAAACATCTTCGTAGAGTATGATATTAGTGTATTATTACCTCAATGTCGTTGATCAAAGAAATATTTTTTGGTGAAACTATAAGCCTAAATTTTAAAGTATTGTTGATTTTTATGACTTTTTATGTGCATGAGTGCCGTCTCGCGTGTACAGCGCAGATCACATAAGCGTAGTTTTCAAGAATAAACTTGTATGAATTGTGGCTTCTTGTTAATTATTCTTTGAAGGTTCGCTATCTGTGATACCTTAAGGCGGTACCCCGAGCAAAACGCCGCGCAAGCCGTTTTTTGTGCTGTTTTTAGGAGCTATCTACTCGTTATTAAACATAAAAATGAGAAATAATTGTTGATATTATGCATCTCCTCGTAAAGTGTTCATTGATTATTTTTTGTACTAACACTAATAGATAGACAATTTAATAACGAACATTTTTGTAGAATTATTTTTTTCAAAAGGCCAAAATTCGATTTTATAAAGATTTTATTCTAAAATCTGGGCGTATTCACTACTGTAATTCATGCGCCACCAGTGCCGCTAGACCAATAGAAACGCTCATATCTCATGCCGATTTTTTGGTCAAGGTACCGTCTTAAAGATAGCGAAACGTACGTACGTTTGACAATCATTTTCGCATAATTTACATTTTGTCTAGATCCCGGAAGAAAAAGGATCTCAGGAAGTATTTTTACCTGTAAACTTACTAGCATTATAAATCAAAAAGGAATCAAGTCTGCTTGTTATGACAATGGTGTCTTACATCGGGTCATTAAATATCACTTTAATGTTGATGGAATGAGTAATGATTGTAATATATCCATGAGCAACAGTAGATGTTTATAAAAGTGAACGTATAAGTGATGACAGAGTGAAACGGATGGATGTATGATGATGTGGTGAATATAGGAAGCAAGCTTGATGAACTGACTAAAACACCTTACTATCGAAAGTAGATGGTAAAAATGGACCACTGCTAAACAGATATAATATAATCTTTATTCAGAAATTAGTAAAAGTAAAAACACTGTATGAATCTTAGATAACGAATGTAGGTATAATAATGGAAGATGCCTGTACTAGGTAATCCTGTATCACAGGAGCTCTAAAAATATGCTTATGGTAGAACAACAGAATTTAAACAATATTTAACCTAAGAAAATCTTAAAATAGTAACAAGATAAAAAAAATGCAAAATAATCCTAATTTACTGAAACATAAAATTAAATTACTACTATTTACTGAAACATAAAAGTCTTATTTATCTATATTGCAAAACGTGCACTTTGATTACAAAAATACAGTCTGATGCTGCTTGTTTGCTTGTTACTCTACTGTGTTGGCATTTAAGTTTCCTGAACTAACTCCAATATTTTCAATATAAATACCTATTTAAGCTACCTATAATAACTGAAATAGTTTTAAAATCTCGTAATATTTAAGAGTCCCTAGGTGCAGCGGCTGATACAGCAAACAATACGCTTTTCGAATGTTTTAACGTATTTGGTTCACAGTTCCTCATTACCAGAGCCGTTTCCTTTACTTTCATAGTTTTCCTAGAAAATAGCACTTAAGATGGAGAAAATCACGCTTGAAATCGTAGCGCGGTAGCAGGGGCACTCCTAATGGTAAGCAAATAAGTAAAACAACCTAGGCGTCTTTAAGTCATGAGTGAATAGGTTACTTCTAGGCAAGCGTGCTTCGTCGTCGACTACATCATCGCTTACTTTTAAGTGAAATAGTGGTCAAACACGAGCCAGTGGTAAAAAGCACTGGATAAGTTCGTGTCGGACTTTGCAAATATAGGGTGCCAAATGTAGAATATATTGGTATTTGTTAGTAAAATATACGTAATAATAAACATTATCACCAAATTAATGGTCAATGAGAAGTAAAAAAATTCTTCAGAACAAAATTATGTGACACACCAACAGACAGACGGACATGTGAGTAACAGCAATAGGGTTCCGTTTGGATGTTTCCGGGTACGGAACCCTAAAAACATAGAACGCATTTAGCCACATCTAAGAATCTATCAAAGTCATAACAGGCTGAATATTGTTATATTGTATAAGAAGACCACGGTACACTTCTGTCTATCCCTTTGAATAATAACGGCGTGATGTTATGATATGTGTGAATTGGAATAATCAATGTCTCAACCTCTCCATTTATATGTAGTGAATCATCACGTACTAGGTACATAATAATCATCATAGCTTCAATACTTTTGCTCACGTGAATTGCATCGGTTCTCGCACTGGAACATCTTACAGAAATTACATCAATAGAACACAAACCTACTTCATACTCCTAAATATGAATTTTATTACAAAAGCAACACTTACCATTTTGACTTCAAGGACCAATCCAATTCCCAGCTTTTACTCCTTATGCAAATCCTCTAGCCCATCATATCTCCGATCTGCACTGGCTTCCACAGTGACCAGCCCAGCACTAACTCGATCATTACGAACTACCCACGAGATGCGAAGATTGCATAATTGAACTACTCAATTGGACCAGCTTTATCTGCAAGGTGGTGTATTGAGGACAACAGATAGATTGGAGCTTGGAGCTTTGTTGGATTGGCTCGATGGTGGATGGTATCGGGTGTTTACAAGAGATTAGACTAGTGATTCTGACCTACAGGGTGGATTGTGGACTATAGAAGTATAGTTCTACCGTTTAGTTCGGAAAAGGCCTTTTGTGGTCTACACCGGGAAGTATAATTATTATAGTCCACTCAGCTTTCATTAAGGTTTGCATAGGGCTTGTACCTTTGAGTTTTAAGGCATTTTAATAAACAGTATATAGAAATCATCGAGCAGTGGATTAATGACTTCTCTGTGAGAATACATCGTCCCTTTATATCTATTTCATTGTCTTTTTCGGTAGCTATTTTGCTGCATAGTGGACCAGTTTTGAGATATAGGTCAGATTTTTCACTGGAAATATTTTGATAGCGTTAAACCATATGAAGTCAATTAGAGAAGTTTGTAAGGGTGCAGTTGTTTTTCGAACTATAATTCTCGTCTTGATGAACTAGTCTGAAATCCCCAATTGAATTCTAGCGGAAAACTCAGCCAACTAAAACAAATTCAGTCTCTAATGTTAACGCCTTTACAAAAACAGTAACATATTTATCACGATCACCGTCCACATTTACATTGCGCCAATTGGTTTTACTTAGGCTGATAAATAGCCCATAGCTGTCCTCAGAGCGAGTTCACAATTTATTACTGAACTCACTAGTTTCCTTGCGTTTGCGCTCCTTCCTACACGCCTAACTTGTTCGGTTCCACTCCCATACGGTAAGTAAATCATTTGGACTTTCCCAAATATTTACATACAAGCCTAGAAGGCTTTATTGACTGTTGAATAAGAGTAGAAATCTGGACACTCAAAGCGGAATGATCAATGACAACCAAGTTCAGTTGTAGAACTTGACAGTTGTCGATGCAAAACCATTCATATACGAAAACTCATAACAAATACTAAGAATCCGTTGGAATTATAGTTACATGCAGCTAGGCTAGCGAAACATTGAAGCAGAAAATAGCTGCTGAACTTCACACAAATGTCTTGAATGAGTCATGTCTAAGCGGCAAAAACACGTCTGCGACAGATAAGCAGATTAAAAAATCCTCCAGTTTTTCCCGCTCTTGTTTGACTCTAGCCTAACATAGACTATCAGCTTTCTTCAAGCCCATTAAATTCACCAACACAGCTAATTCGAAAAGCTAGTCCCTCCAAAATTTATCTCCGACCCACAAAATTAGCACTGCAGTCACGACCACTCTTTACAACAGCCCGAAGAGGCTCTCCGTCACAATTAGCTCCCTAGATGTTCTTCATTAACGCATCCAATTCCTGACCTCGGCCGCAGTAACTTACCCTGGCTTTCTACAACTTTACAAGGTTATTTACCAGAAACAAATTGCTGTTAATTGGCTGGGACTAATGGGAACATCGTTTAGTGAATCCATAGTTGAAGCTAGTTAATTCTGTATTAATTAGGCGAATAGTCAATTAAGTGCCTAGATGCGGGGTCTGTGTTTCCTGATAGCTACAACCTGAGAGTCTTTAAGCCAAGAGTGAATAGGTTATATCTAGGCAAGCGTGCTACACCGTCGACCACATCATCGCTTACCATCAGATGAGATGGTAGTCGAACGCGAATCTATCAATAATAAAGAAGAGACTTGAAGGAAGTGCGCAAGGCTAGGGATTTCTATCTAGCTGTGGTGTGTTATTTTTTGCATTTATCTGAAATACAAAAAAACTCGTGAGCCTCTTGACTTATCGAAGAGAGATCCATCTATCAGCTTATTACAGTTTAGTATTGCGCATGATTAATAAATAAGAAAACAAAAGCGAAGAAAAAGATATAGTACAAATTTTGATAAGTTTACAACAAAAATTTGAGAAAGTTTAAGAACCTTCTCTAGGCCTGGTGGCGTGCTTGGGACCAAACAAATCCATTTAGATGGTTCCATCTCACATGAAAGCTATGTCTGCTCATTCTAATACTAGTAACCGTTCTGCATCCTTCAACTATAATACCAGCCTGTAACTGTCCGACTGCAGGGCAAAAGCCTCTTCTCATGTTCCGAAGGTACGAGCATTGATCACCTCGCTTGCTCAAGTCCAGGTTACCTCACGATGTTTTCCTTCACCGTTTTCAGTGATGTCCAAGATCAACTTAGAAAATCCATATGAATATGATAAAGTCAAAACCCACGACCTCACACACGTCAGGTGAGTTCTTAGCCACTGGGCCACCACATCATTTTCCTTTAACTGTCAGATAAAATTACGAAGTATTCCCGTTTGAGCACCTATTTTTAGGGCACTACGACTAAACTCACACTTTGCAGTAACAACTGCAAACCCATAACCTACAGTAACTTACTTCCTCAACTTTAGTAACGTCCGTCCCGTCCGGCCTCGTCAAAGCACATAATCGCCTCACACAAACCTAGAGAAGGCGTGAAGCCGCCTCTAATAGACCTCCAGCGATCATCGCTTAATTACTCACTTGTGCCACTAACAGCATCCTGAAACTATTAAGTGCAAGTAGAAAGGAGCTCGTGCGTGGTTCTTCCTTATTTATGAGCCCCTACTACTTATTGCAGTAGGCTTTGATGTTTTATTGCGAAATTTATAACATAACGTAGCCGCAAACAATGAATGACTTATATATGCTGGTGCTTATACAAACATGTAAACTGACATTCTCAAACAGCCAGGCCCAGAACAATGGCCAAATATTAGTGTCGTGCGGAATTAAAACCGTGACACTCAGTGCAGCAGTCAATTGCTTAGCCTGAACCGTGCCGTCGATTTGAGATGGCTTCGTCGGTTTAGGTTGGATCACCAAACTCACGCAAGCGCTAAAAGCAGGAGCCATGGATCAAGCCTTGGTTCAGACAGTGGTGTCTCATCCCATATAAAGAAACCGTGTCGATGTACTGTACTGATTATACTGATTATTTTTTGTACATCGATCGCGTTCGGTTCCGTTCCACGGATGTAAATGGTGATATATCTATCGCCGTGGAACAGAACCGAACGCGATTGATTTACAAAAAAATATATCGGTATAATCAGATGAATAAAGCTAGTTACGTCAGCACGGTTTCTTTGTATGGTACTAGCTGACCCCCGCGGCTTCGCTCCCGTCAAAATTATAGCCTAAGTTACTCGGGAATAATGTAGCTTTCCATAGGTGAAGGAATTTTTTAAAACTCGATCATTACGAACTACCCACGAGATGCGAAGATTGCATAATTGAACTACTCAATTGGACCAGCTTTATCTGCAAGGTGGTGTATTGAGGACAACAGATAGATTGGAGCTTGGAGCTTTGTTGGATTGGCTCGATGGTGGATGGTATCGGGTGTTTACAAGAGATTAGACTAGTGATTCTGACCTACAGGGTGGATTGTGGACTATAGAAGTATAGTTCTACCGTTTAGTTCGGAAAAGGCCTTTTGTGGTCTACACCCGGAAGTATAATTATTATGGTCTACTTATCTTTCATTATGGTTGGACATACGGTTTGTATCCCCTTGTGTTTCTAAGACATGTTTAGTCAGTACGTAAAAACAATCGAGCAGTGGATCAATGACTTCTCTGTGGGAATACATCGTCCCTTATATTTATTTCATTGTCTTTTTCGGTAGCTATTTTGCAGCATAGTTGGCAAGTCTTTGAGTTATTGGTTAGATTGACCACTTGCAATATCTTGGCAGCTTTAAACGGTATGAAGTCAATTAGAGAAGTCTATGGTTTGGGTGCAGTTGTTTTTCGAACTATCATTCTTGTCTTGATGAACTAGTCTAAAATCCCCAAGTGAATTCTAGCAGAAAACTCAGCTAACTAAAACAAATTGACTCTCTAATGTTCACGCCTATACAAAAATAGTAACATATTTATCACGATCACCGTCCACATTTACATTGCGCCAATTGGTTTTACTTAGGCTGATAAATAGCCCATAGCTGTCCTCAGAGCGAGTTCACAATTTATTACTGAACTCACTAGTTTCCTTGCGTTTGCGCTCCTTCCTACACGCCTAACTTGTTCGGTTCCACTCCCATACGGTAAGTAAATCATTTGGACTTTCCCAAATATTTACATACAAGCCTAGAAGGCTTTATTGACTGTTGAATAAGAGTAGAAATCTGGACAGTCCAAGTGAAATGATCAATGAAAACCAAGTTCAGTTGTAGAACTTGACAGTTGTCGATGCAAAACCATTCACATACAAAAACTCATAACAAATACTAAGAATCCGTTGGAATTATAGTTACATGCAGCTAGGCTAGCGAAACATTGAAGCGGAAAATAGCTGCTGAACTTCACACAAATGTCTTGAATGAGTCATGTCTAAGCGGCAAAAACACGTCTGCGACAGATAAGCAGATTAAAAAATCCACCAGGTTTTCCCGCTCTTGTTTGACTCTAGCCTAACATAGACTATCAGCTTTCTTCAAGCCCATTAAATTCACCAACACAGCTAATTCGAAAAGCTAGTCCCTCCAAAATTTATCTCCGACCCACAAAATTAGCACTGCAGTCACGACCACTCTTTACAACAGCCCGAAGAGGTTCTCCGTCACAATTAGCTCCCTAGATGTTCTTCATTAACGCATCCAATTCCTGACCTCGGCCGCAGTAACTTACCCTGGCTTTCTACAACTTTACAAGGTTATTTACCAGAAACAAATTGCTGTTAATTGGCTGGGACTAATGGGAACATCGTTTTGTGAATCCATATTAGTTGAAGCTAGTTAATTCTGTATTAATTAGGCGAATAGTCAATTAAGTGCCTAGATGCGGGGTCTGTGTTTCCTGATAGCTACAACCTGAGAGTCTTTAAGCCAAGAGTGAATAGGTTACATCTAGGGAAGCGTGCTACACCGTCGACCACATCATCGCTTACCATCAGATGAGATGGTAGTCGAACGCGAATCTATCAATAATAAAGAAGAGACTTGAAGGAAGTGCGCAAGGCTAGGGATTTCCATCTAGCTGTGGTGTGTTATTTTTTGCATTTATCTGAAATACAAAAAAAGTCGTGAGCCTCTTGACTTATCGAAGAGAGATCCATCTACCAGCTTATTACAGTTTAGTATTGCGCATGATTAATAAACAAGAAAACAAAAGAGAGGAAACAGATATAGTACAACTTTTGATAAGTTTACAACAAAAATAAGAAAAAGTTTAAGAACCTTCTCTAGGCCTGGTGGTGTGCTTGGGACCAAACAAATCTATTTAGATGGTTCCTGGATCTTACATGAAAGCTATGTCTGCTCATTCTAATACTAGTAACCGTTCTGCATCCTTCAACTATAATACCAGCCTGTAACTGTCCGACTGCAGGGCAAAAGCCTCTTCTCATGTTCCGAAGGTACGAGCATTGATCACCTCGCTTGCTCAAGTCCAGGTTACCTCACGATGTTTTCCTTCACCGTTTTTAGTGATGTCCAAGATCATCTTAGAAAGTACATATGAATATGAAAAAGTCAAAACCCACGACCTCAAGAACGTCAGGTGGGGTCTTAGCCATAAGATAAAATTACGAAGTATTTCCGTTATTTTAGGGCACTACGACTAAACTCACACTTTTCAGTAACAACTCCAAACCCATAACATAACCTACAGTAACTTACTTCCTTAACTTTAGTAACGTCCGTCCCGTCCGGCCTCGTCAAAGCACATAATCGCCTCACACAAACCTAGAGAAGGCGTGAAGCCGCCTCTAATAGACCTCCAGCGATCATCGCTTAATTACTCACTTGTGCCACTAACAGCATCCTGAAACTATTAAGTGCAAGTAGAAGGGAGCTCGTGCGTGGTTCTTCCTTATTTATGAGCCCCTACTACTTATTGCAGTAGGCTTTGATGTTTTATTGCGGCATTTATAACATAACGTTGCCTCAAACAATGAATGACTTATATATGCTGGTGCTTATACAAACATGTAAACTGACATTCTCAAACAGCCAGGCCCAGAACAATGGCCAAATATTAGTTTCGTGCGAAATTAAAACCGTGACACTCAGTGCAGCAGTCAATCGCTTAGCCTGAACCGTGCCGTCGATTTGAGATGGCTTCGTTGGTTTAGATTAGATCACTAAACTCACGCAACTACTGAAAGCAGGAGCCATGGGTTCGAGCCCCGGTTCGGGCAACTAGCTGGTATTTCACAATTAGAAAAGAAAAATGATTTATAACCACAATAATTACAGCCCAACCTGACTGGATCTGTGCCCGATTACTGTCAAAAAGTTTCTTCTTTTTCATGGGATTGAATCATAATTGCTAAAATGTAGGAAGCTTTCCGGTAAAAGGAATCATTTCAGGCCTGGAAAAAGCTAAAACATGAAAAAAAAACAAATCCATTATCCCTCTATAACCTCACGTTAACTAGATAGCTAGTTTCGCCTGATGCAATTATTGCAAAGTTAAGCCTTTAATATCCTTTTTCTAATACAATCTTAAATGGAATATAGACGTTAATATTAACTAAGTATAACAGTTATTATTAAAACGTGAAACATAAATATCGCTTTCCATTTACACAGTACACAGTAACAGTGTCCCATTCAATTTAATACACGTTTTCAATTTCCTTGAATCTGTTTTAATGTCTAAATGATAATAATACTTAATACAAATTATGATCATTAGATCCTATGATCCAATTACGGTATATAATTGCTTTATCTTAAACTGTAGAAGCTTATGATTAATGATATTGTAATTATACTTGAGATTTATTTTATAAATTACTAGTGGAGATTAAAGAGCGATGAAAAAAGATTAAGGAGGTTGTTTTAAATATCATTGAAATAATTTGATCATATTCCAGAAAGAAAACCCTACCAATATTAAATTCAAATTCTCTATCTAGTTTCCTAAAAAACTACCTTCTATACAGATACTGCTTTTCCCGGTGTAAGAAACACCTAGGTACTTCTAATCCAGCTAATAGAATTTGATACATTTATCAATGGTGACATATCAATAATCTTACTAAGAAATAGTTCGTAAACTGTGTTCGTAAAACGTAATTGTGGGAAAAAATGTTTCCAATCGAGTCTTACTGTCATTGACTGCTAGAGAAAAATTCAACGCACCACTCCTGCGCAATTAATAAATTTAACGCCATTAAAAATTACGAAAGTATTTCAAAGTTAATAACCAATTACATTTCTATTTGATTATCTGTTTCCGCCACCGAGCTTAAAGAAATAGTCGGTTTGAGTTCTAGACATAGCTCAATATATGTATCTAATAGTTTGTTTAAATACTTGTGTCGCCTCAATATATGTATCTAATAGTTTGTTTAAATACTTGTTTATGAAATCTATTTCGCTGAGTGCGGTCACGGCATAGCCGCGGGCAAAGCTTGTATTTAAAAAATAAAAAGTTATGATCCTGCAAACACAACTAGTAGGGGTTACAAACCGATACTAATGTGTTAAGAGCGGTGGTTCGCGTCGCGGGCGCATCAAAGATCCCGCTTGAGATAACCGCATTCATTACCGCTTGCCCCTTGTCACTGTATCGGCGTTGAGTATCTAGCTCGCAATGAATGTGCAACTCAGGCAGTGTCGGTACGTGGAGAGATTAGGACTTCTTTTTTTAGTTTTTTTTTTTTTTGTAGCATTAAATAAGGCACCCATAGACTATAGGGTTATCTAGGCATGCTAAAGTATCTTAACTGGTTGTGCCACTGTGTTTTAGGAAAACTAGCTTGTTCCTGTGGATCTATTACTTACGAACTGTAAGTTTTACTAATGTATTTCGCCTTAGCTTTTTATCAGGATAAGATTTCTTGTAATTAGTGTCAAGACCTCCAAGAGCAAGTAGCAGAGATGAGAATGTTGAGATGGATGTGCGAAGTGACGAGAATGGATAAAGTGATAAATGAGTATTTTAGGGGAAGTTTGAAAGTGACGCCAGTGACAGAAAAGTTGAAAGGAAACCGTTTGTCCTGGTATGGTCATGTGATGAGGAGGGATGAAACGCATGTTAATAAGAAAAGGGAGTCAGTGATAGCGTGACGGGGGACAAAACGGTACGGAAGAAGAAAACGTGTTGCGCCGACCCCGAGTAACATATATGGGATAAGGGCAGGAATATGATGATGATGGTGTCAAGACCTCCAAAAATTACCTCTGACAAACAAACAATTTTGCTACTATAAGTTCAGCTTCACGAGTAAATAAAGAAAAAATGAGGAAACTCACACGATAGATTCATTATTATAGGAATACTGCATTGGCTTGTAGTAACGAATACATCGTATAAGAACACACATCTTCGATATTTTTACTTTGTTTATTTTACGTTTTACTTAGTTGTTCCTGTGAAATATTTCTATATCTCTACTTACTTACTAGGTATACTTAATATAATATTATAAAGAAGAGAGATTTGTATTTTATATATTTGTGTGTAACGAATTAACTTAAAAACTACAGGACCGATTTCAAAAATTCTTTCACCGTTGGGAAGCTACACTATCCCCGGGTGACATAGGCTACTTTTTTATTCCTTTATTCCCACGGGAACGGGCACTACGCGGGTGAAACCGCGAGGTGTGCGCTAATATAAACTAAAGCCAGGATAGCAGTCATTAAATGACTATTTTATTATTAAACCCAATCTATAACTTAAGCTTAATTTGCCTCCATTTGCAAACACACGTTCTCGAGAAAGATGTAACCTGTCACGCATGTATGTTTATGTGTACTTAGCTACGAAACAGCTAAACTTCCGCTAGCGCCCTGCCGTTAACTTACAACTTAAACATAACTTATTTATAGTTATAAGCCGATTTACACGTTTTTGAAGTAACGTTGTCCTAAGTTAGAAGGTAATATGGCGCCCCGCGGAGATGCTCGCTGATTTAATTACGAATGAGTTATTTATATTTGATAGGTTCATTGATTTCCGTTAAGGGAATCTAATTATTGGTTTTAGTTTAATATTTAAGAGTATGTTCCGTGTGAGTAGAGCAAATCTTCTCATGAATATAGAATATTATAAATATAAATATGTATTAGGTATAATTGTGAAATGTTAGAACGTTTACTGACTAAATTTATAGCACTTTAAATTCACGGAAATCGTAACTTATAAATTGATAGAAATTATTGTCCATTTAGAACAGGTGAACTTAGAATAATTCATTTTTTACATTCACTTAAAAAAACATGAATAGTTCTTACTCATCTTAAATTAGATATCGTTAGATAGAAATCAATAATATACACGATTTAAGCAAATATCAATGCTTAAAAAAGAAAAAGAAACCGGCCATGTGCGAGTCGGACTCGCGCACGAAGGGTTTCGTACCATTATCGCAAAAAATATCATATTTGTTGTACGAGTGTGGAAGCCCCACTTAAATATTTATTTTATTCTGTTTTTAGTATTTGTTGTTATAGCGGCAACAGAAATACATCATCTGTGAAAATTTCAACCGTCTAGCTATCACGTTTCATAAGATACAGCCTGGTGACAGACAGACAGACGTTACGGACCGTGGTGTCTTAGTAATAGGGTCCTGTTTTTACCCATTGGGTACGGGACCGTAAAAACACAGATATAAAATAAAATTCGACACAAATCAGAGGCACTTAATAGCAGCTGCGTGGTTCAGTACAGTTTTGTTTGCATAACTCGACCAAACTTGGGATACGTCTGTTTTTTTTCTTAAAGCGTTGATATATTGCGCATATCTGTGTCTATGATTGATAAAACCTAATGCCTGGGAACAATTGAATGGACTTAAAATCATCTCGTATATTTCAAGTCTGTAACTACATTTAATAGCCTTATTGTTTTTGAAAATAAACACTACCCTATAAAGTTATATGTAAACATAACCTTTAATATTTTTAATTACGATTTTCAGCGGCGCATGAAATCATTTTGACAGGCCACCATTGTAAGATGGCGTCTGATCGAAGAGATAACGCAAACTAGGGATTAATAATATTTAGTCTGGAATTATGTACGTCTGGAAGGCGCTCGTTAAAATGTAGGCTTAAAGGATCAACTTTGATCAAAGGGTTGTTAAGTGAAGGATAATGTTGAAAGAAAATATTTACTTTGGCGGTGCTTGTTTCAACAACCTAGCTTTTTCTTTTTAGTTTTGTGTCGGCTTCTAGTCTAGCCAGATGAAAGCTACTATCTAGCAGTCTCTTAACAGCATTTTTTTTGTTCGACTTATTTTATCCCACTGTTGGGCAAGCCTTAATAACCTTTTACTTTTGCCGTTGTTTATACGGATTCGATGCCGAAGGTAACGGCTTATAAATCACTAAAATACTGATTTTAAAAGGACACAATCCAGTTTTGAATCTGATTGGTTTCTACATGAAAACCGTAGCTAAATGTTTATCGTTTTCCCAAAAACTTGAATGTAATTAATGTTTAAGGGTGATCAATCTTGAGACTGACCTTGACAATCTGCCGAACTTTAGCAAATAGCCTGATCATAGATCACCTCCCTCTTATCGAAAAGAGGTTATTTTTAACCTACTTCTTACTATAGGTATTATTGACCACGCACGTATAAGAGTTTGGCTCTTATAATTTTATAAATGCAATAATAACACTTTCTGTATGTTCGTCACGTTTCATGCCTAAACAATTTTGGAATACAGATAATTTAAGTTTTTAAGCTGACATGGTCACAATCATTAGAATTAATATTTGTTTCGGGATATTTACCATGTATATTTTGAATTTGGTTGAGAGCTCGATATTAAAAATCGGCCATAGCAGAACATCTTCTTGAATCAGGGCCAAACCACTGGATCGATTTACATGACCCACAGGTGATCTCGACAGAACGCCATTACATACCTAGAATGGTTCGGGAAGCCATTGAAATAACCAAGTGCAAAACTTCAATAGAGACGACGTGTTTCAATTGTCGCGAGCCTGTAATCCAGTGTTTCAACTATGTAAAGGTCGTAAAACTACTGAACGAGTGTCAAAATAGATACAGTGAGTATCGTCTGTCGTGAACAATGTCGAGTAACTAGTGAGACGAGTTCTGGTGGTAGCGGCATCGTGCGTGATAAACGAGTGAGGAAGAGGGGAGACAGATATGTCAGTTCGTAAATAACACCCACCCGCAAAGACGTTAGTTCTCGTGATCATGGCGCTTTTAACGGTGCCGAAATATCGAGCTGTCAACCAAATTCAAAATATACATGGTAAATATCCCGAAACAAATATTAATTCTACAGATAATTTATATGGAACGACATAGAATACTAGTTATTCTAAAAATAAGTTCCCTTTATATAATATCTGCCTTAAACGCGAACGGAGCCACTGACAAAGCTAGTAAATCACTATAATTTTCTAAACAAGACACTTCGAGTAATGCCTTCATTCTGTAACCAGTAATTCACAAGTACACTAATATGATATTGCACATGAAAAATCCGTGCTAATACAGACATAGCCCGGAGGCGAGCCATATATCGTGTTACTAATACTCCAAGAGCCGACTTACCGCCTGAGTTATGAGAATCATCTGTTAGGTGGACTCTTAGCCTAAGGGATCGATGGTATTGTGCCTGGCTGCGGAAGGACCATGGTTTAGGACATCGATCATGATTGGAGCTAGATTTGTGGTGTAAAGTAGCATTAGGTTTATTTTTATGGTGTTTTGCTGTGTTCGATTTGGTGGTTAAAATTAGCCATAAAAATTCTAACATCCGTATTCTGTAACATATTTTTTATGTATCTCAATAAAATAAAATAGGATAAACAGAGTCCCTTTACTTCATAATTGTACACAAAAATTGTAACTTAGCTCTTTTACTATTGAATGTAATACGCAACACTAGTATAGTGATGCGTATGTTGCCACCACATACCGATGTCTATACAGATGCCAATAATAAAATCCAATTTGGAAATGGAACCAATTTGAGAATTTTACCCCAAACAAAAAAAAAAGTATTTTCAAAATCGGTCCACAATTGAGGGAGATATCGGTGAACATACACAAAAAAAAAACTAAAGTCGAACATAGAACCTCCTCATTTTTGGTAAGTCGGTTAAAAATGTAATAAATAAATGAACTATTATTATTTTTGCCAACTACTTGAATGCAATAATTGAATTAGATTTTCTTAAGAAACTAACAATTTAAGCTCAAGTTCAGATAAGTTCAGCTTCACAGTCAACCAATACCTGTATTACCTATTTAAGAACTAAAGTTGGACGTAACTTTACCATATCCAAACAAACAATTTCCTTTGAAAATAATGAAAGAAAACTTCTCTTTGCTATTCTAAATCTCTAAGCTAACTTGTAACCTAGTTAAGTATTTCTATATCGGTCTCACAGCGGCAGTACCGTATTTAGAATACCATGCATTCCGATCTATACAAGATCTGCTTACCTCGTTGTCGGTTAAAAGGGTTATGTTACGTGCGGCAAGAATGCTGAAGTTATGAATATACTTTATTATAGTACGGTTGTTGATAAAATTAGTATAATAGCTGTTTTGACGTATAGTATTCATAATAGATTTTCAGAACAGAAAACATCCACCACTTCCCAACTAGAACTATCCACGAACTATCTTGAGCTTCTTGGCGTTACGTTGACATCGACCCTCAATTTTGACCCATTCATTGAGGCAAAAGCTCAGCTGGCTGCCAAAAAGTTCGGGCTCCTCGCAAAAGTGAGATGGTACTTCACCCCAGAGCAGTTGCTCAACTTGTATCAAGCGCAAGTTCGGCCATGCATGGAGTACTGTTCTCATCTCTGGGACGGATCTGCCAAATACCAGCTCTGGATACACTTGAGTCGATCGAAAAGTGGGACAAGAGGCTCATCGGTAATGAGATACTTGTCAAGTCTAGGCTCCAGTGCCTTGAACATCGGTTAGATTTCGGGTGTGTTCAAGTGTGCGTTGGAATTACATGAAATAATTCCTCCTAGACCGTTCCATCATCGGACTTATGACGTACGGCGATGCGTCATCGGTACATGGTGGATATCTCACCCATACGCACCAAACGTTTTGGAAGTACTTTTAAAATGCGTACAGCAAAGGCGTGGAATTCCCTACTGGAGTCTGTATTTCCTGATAGCTACAACCTGGGAGTCTTTAAGTCAAGAGTGAATAGGTTTCTTCTAGGTAAGCGTGCTTCATCCTCGAACACATCATCACTTAAAATCAGGTGAGATAGTGGTCAAACGCGAGCCTATCAGCAATAATAAAAATAAAAGCGTATTTTTGAAAAAACTGTCGTAGTCTATGAAGTTTATGTATGGTAGGGTATCGATTTATTTGCAACTAGCTGGTCCCCGATGACCACCCCCACAGGACCCGTTTTCGGGATTAAAAAATAGCCTATGTCACTCAGGAATACTGTAGCTTTCTATTGGTGAAGGAATTTTTTAAATCGGTCCAGTAGTTTCGGAGTCTATTCGGTATAAACAAACAAAAAAAATCTTTCCTCTTTATAATATTGGTATTTGCAATAATTTTTGCAGTGTGATTTCCTGCCAAAAATATTAGAAACAATTTTATTTACCAAAAGGCAAACCTCGAACACACAAATTCTCATAATATTTACCCAAATAAAAACATTCAGCCGAATTGAGAACTCCAACTTTTATGAAGTCGGTTAAAAATAACTTCCTACTATCACTTACATATTTCACATTACACAAGCACATGATTGACAAAGTAGCTTCATAAACAACAGTGTTGTGACATCATCATACATCTCATATGTAGCTATTAGCGCCCTCGGTAGCCGCTAAGTTAAAATTATCTTCTGAAGTGTCCTCACACAACACCTAGGCGACGAGTGGTTTTGATACTTTCATGTTGAAATGATGTTTTATAAGAAATACTTGAAAAGTTTACTACAAAAAAGATTACACCAAAAAATGGTGCTGTATAGCTAACCATGCATAACAAGATAGCTAATAAAAAAAATAAAAAACGAATATTTTTTTTGTTTGTTAATTTTTTGGAATAGATTTTCTCTGGATTACAGAAATTCTTCAGCTGATAGAAGGCAAACTATCGCTGAATGTCAAAGGCTACTAATTATCCTATAAAAATGATAGGTTCCTGTGGATTGGCCATAGGAGCGAAGTCGCGGATAAAGCCTATAGTAGTTTACGTAAATAAGCCTAGCACTTTATGATTGCGAAAACACATTGTGCAAGACTATCTACATTTAATTACCGCAATATATCTTAATCGGTCGCTTTCTTAGCGCTGGACTATAATTAAATATTGCAGTAAATTCAGACATAATTTCCTACTCTCTTTCCTAATTACGGTACTTACGGGGTGCCCTCATACACATTCCCTCTCAAAGTTCGGCAGATTAACTATTAGCGCCACACAGTAGCTGTTAAGTTAAAATTATCTTTCGAGTGTTTCACCCACTTGGGACCACTCAACACCCCATTGAACAGAAGAACTAACAATTTTGATACTTTTGTATTTTTATTTTAGACCATCATTTTTGTTGGAGTTAATTAACAGATATCTCATTTTTATGCAGCTTTTGACAAATACAAAACTAAGTAAATTACAACAATACCTATCGATATGAAATATTTTATGTGCTAGAAAAATATGTAGATTACAGATAGAATAGAGTTTAATTGGTATGTGTATTATATAAAATAACTTAGGTTTATCAACCTATCTAAATTTTGTTTTATCTTGTCAGGTAATAACTCAGACTGAAGTGCTATCAACAAAATTTTACAATACGGAAGTACTGAAGATAAAATATCAATGTAACTGATAAGCATGCAGTTCATTACACTTTAAAAACGCAAAACCAAAGATAAGTTTATCTAAAATACATAAGAACTTAGTAAAGGAATTCACGTTTTCATTTACAAATAGCGCAGAAGATACAAAAAAAATGCGCGTCAAAATAAGTGATGGAAGTGAAACTTCTTAAAAGATTAAGAATGATTAAGTGTGAGAGCAGGAAGGTGTTACTTCTTACTTCTCATTCTTGTAACGAAAGATGCGTAAACTCGACGCGTCCTTGTAACCCTCACATTACCTTCAATTCTTGTCCAATTATCGAATCGTCACTTAAAAAACATTTTTTTTTTTTAACTTTGCTTTAATTTAGGCAAGTATCAACTTCGTTCCATCACTGTAGTCGGGCCTGCGCCCGCGCACCCAAGCACGTGCCTCTAATATAAACTACGGAACCGACCAAATTAAATAATTCATAAATTAATTATAGACTAACGTGTATTACAAATATTATTACAAGTTACACCTTTTTAATTAGTACGGTGATAGATGTTTTATCTGGCTATGGGGAACCAAAAAGAAGAAAATTAAAATGTGACTAAAAACTATTATGTAACGAATTTTGAGAAATGAAATTATATTATATCTATAATTATATTAGGCAGACGGACTGCATTTCAACTGCACTCCGACTGCAAATTTGCAGTTTGAATGCAGTTAGTAAGTAGCAGTTGTCGTTGGAACTGTACGCGAACTGCACACCGACTGCAATCGGACTGCATGGTTGGTTTGCAGGTTTATTGCAGTCGTATAACTGCATTCAAACTGCAAATTTGCAGTCGGAGTGCAGTTGAAATGCAGTCCGTCTGTCTAGAGCCTTATTGCTAACCTAAGTTATGATATAATTTTGAAAGAATTTGGCAAAAAGTAAGATAGAAATCTGGCAAAAAAAAAAATTGTATTCAGCAGCTTTAGTAATAAAATCACTACTTATGTCTGAATCCCTGAAAAATAACCGCTAAGACTTCCAAGATCAGAATATCAACTTACTTAATAAATAACAAGTCTTACAGCAGAAAATATCACTATCGATCTCTCTAACCGCCAATCGGTCTCACACTCCAAGTTTGCAATTGCAAGTTGAAGGTCCATCAATTGCTCTCAATCCTCATAATCAATAATCAATATCAGCTTTCCAACACCTCGTTATATAAAGCCGTTACAGTTAACCTAATAATGTAACGGTTATAACGTTAATTGTTGGATAAATAATGTTGAAATATAACTATATCGAACCTGGCGCCAATATTTACAATTGTAGGAACAATAACAATCACTTCTCAGTAGTGTAGTACCCCGATGCTATAATAAAATAAGTTTCCCGCAACTGTAGTGCTGTACCTCTTGGGGTCGTGGGGCTTTTGGGACCGGGACCGCGGTCCCAGATTCCACCTATAAAATCATTCATTATTTTTAGTAGTATTTTGGGACCACAAGAAAAAAGAAGTTAAAGTACAGTTAACAAAAAAGATGATATAATATTTTAATCAACAATTGCATGAATACCAGTGTCAGTACAAAATAAAGGGTAATATTATTTAGTAGCACTTATAAAAGGATAGTTGTAGCTATAAAGTAAAATTAAATTATATCAATCATGTATAAGAGAAGAGAGAGATGTATGTAATCATACATACATCTCTCTCTTCTCTGAGTATGAAGTATATGATATGCGCGCACGTAGATGTGTGGAAGAGAGATACTCGCCCCCACGTCACATCATCAGACAGTGTAGCAGGCGGAGACACGATGTGCAACTAAGAACGAGTTTGACTTTATCATGTCAACCAAGATACAAATGTTCAATCAGTGATCAATTCGGTGAAAACTGGGGGCGATCACCGCATGGTAAGAGCTGTCCATACAGTCAGGCCTAAGTATTTCAAGACCCACCGTACAGATAGAAACAAAAAGCTCTCGGATTCTACTCTCAAGCTCATGAAGGAGAGGCGTGAGAAGATTCTGTAGTCTTCAGACGATGCGTTAAAATACCAGCAGCTAAATAGACAGATCTCAAAGTCCTTGAAAAGCGACTTCCGCCGGTTTAATACCAAAAGTATTGAAGACGCGATTAAGCGGCAATAATGGCTCCAAGGTCATTGCAAGAGACCTGACTAATGAGCAGCCCACGAAACTGAAGACCGACGATTGCATGATCGTATCCACCAAACCGGAGCTTCTGAGGGAGATCAAGAGATTCTATGGGCAGGTACACGTCAACCAGTAAACCCGTCGCGAATCTAGCAAATTAACCGACACGAGATGGACCCGACATATACTATACCGAAGACATGCCAGACGTCAGCCTGTACGAGATTAGAATGGCTCTTAAACAGCTTAAGAACAACAAGGCGCTGGTTGATGACAGAATTACGGCCTAACTATTGAAGGCGGACGGAAAACCAGTACTTAAGGCACTTCAGAAACTGTTTGATTCCGTCATACTCGAGGGGAAACGCCACAGGCAAGGTGTGGTGGTACTCTTCTTCAAGAAAGGCGACAATGCCCTATTAAAAAGGACCGGCCCATCTGTCTTCTTAGCCATGTCTACAAGCTGTTTTCAAGAATCATCACGAATCATCTCATGCGCAGATTTGACGATTTCCAGCCTTCCGAACAAACCGGCTTCCGTAAAGGCTCTTACACCGTAAACGACATACATACGCTGCGGCAGGTTATACAGAAGACTGAAGAGTACAACCTCCCTCTCTACGAGTACTTATTGTTTGTAGACAACAAGAAAGCCTTCGATTCGATCGAGACTTGGGCTGTACTGCAGTCTCTCCAATGGTGCCGAATCGACTATAGGTACATCGAAGTGTTGAATTGTTTGTACAAAAACGCCACCACGTCAGTTCGTTTGCAGGATCAGACCTCAGAACCTATCCTTCTGCAGCGAGATGTGAGATAGGGAGGCGTCATATCGCCGAAACTGTTCACCGCTGCTCTGGAGGATTTCTTCAAGTTTCTGGACTGGAAAGGGCTAGGCATCAACGTCAATGATGAGAACATCACGCACCTTCGGTTTGCCGACGAAATAGTGGTCAGGGCTGACACCATGCAGGATCTCAGTACAGTGCTTGATGACCTCAGTAGAATTTCCTAAAGATTGGGTCTTAAAATGAACATGGACAAAACCAAGATGATGTTGAATGCCCATGTTACACCCACTCCTATCAAGGTTGGTGACTAAACTCGAAGTTGTGTATGACTATGTCTACCTGGAACAAACGATCCAGTTGGGTTGGGTCAAATGTCGAATCTGACTCGGCTGGGCAGCGTTCGGCAAGTTGCGCGGTATCTTCTTGTCCAACTTACCACAGTGTCTCAAGACGAAAGTCTATGACCAGTGTGTAGTGCTAGTTTGGACCGTTTGGACCTATGGCTCTGAGACGTGATCGCTCACAATGGGCCTCATCTGAAAGCTTACAGTTACCTAAAGGGCAATAGGAGGGCTATGCCCGGAGTATCCTTGCGTGATCTAATCAGAAATGTAGAGATCCGCAAGATAATCAGGGTTACCAACATGCCCGAAGAATTGCCAAACTTAAATGGCAGTGGGCAGGGCACATTGTTCGCAGAACGGATGGCCGATGGGGCAGAAAAGTTCTGGAGTGGTGACCGCCAACCGGGAGACGTTGCAATAGAAGTCCTCCCACAAGGTGGACCGATGACCTGGGGAAGGTTGCGGGAATCTGCTGGATGCGGGACGCACGGGACTGCCTATGTCCAGCAGATGATGATGATGAATAGATATACATATATAACTATTTATATATATATTGTGTTGTAATTATATTTCGTAATGAGTATCTTATTTTTAGATTTACTTCTAGAAGCCTACCATTTTTTAAATAAAAGAAATATTTTATCGTTTTATAAAAATAGTTTAAATATTTATGGTTGACCGTACTTTCCCAAGACATAACTTTTTTATTTTTTTGCTGGTCCCAAAGTACTACTCAAAAATAATATTGTATCTGAAAGGGGAATCTGGGACCGCGGTCCCGGTCCCGAAAGCCCCACGACCCACCTCTTGACCTATATCGATATCGTTTTGTTTTGTCGCGTTATTTTCGTCTGGGGCGGTAATTTTATTGTGTTATCGGGGAAATGTCAGGTGTACACTACGAGTATAATGTACAAGGACATACTTTCATGCATTTACAAACTTGCTCGACAAAGAGAATTTGTAAGTACGGCAGAAATAATGTGTCCCTATTTGTTGACTTTCACCAATTTCTTGTATAATTTTCACTGTCTACTATAGTTATTTACGCTGCCTGACTACTGCTAGATACCACCCAATAGCATAAGACATATGAAAACGTTATGCGTTTACACGTAAAAACATCGTGCATCGTAAATATATATTCATTCATCAATAAATATTGATATATCATCGATTTACACTTGCATTCTATCGAAATGGAAAGTGCTCGTAAATTAAACAAACAGCTTTTTTGATTCTGTTTGAAAACTCATAAAAAGTGTAGGTATTGATTCATTTTTAGCAGAAATGATCAATCAAATTCGGAATAAAATGCACATTTCAAGGCGATGACCCGTCCGTTTAAAGATGAATTAATTTTGTATTTATACTAGCTTTTTCCGCAGCTTTGCTTGTGCGATGAGTGTTTAATTTCAAGGTGTCAATATTTTTTTAATTTTGCAGGATTAATGTTCGTAAATAAAAAAAAAACATGAAAAGGTCATACAAATGACAACTTACATTTAAGAATGCTTATTTTTAAAAGATTTAAATTTACTACTACTTATTTTTAAGATGTAGAAAAGGTAAGTTTAACTTTGTAACTGATAAAACATTTATAAATGAAAGGCTGAATTCACGCAACACAGTAACAGCTAAACACTGGCATTTTTTCATTAGCTAGAAGATCAAAGAAATAAATTAGCCGAACCGTATCTGCAGTGATTATCGTGTGAAGTTCGACATCGACAGATTTATCGATATTTATTTGCACGGCACTGTTTGTTTTCTTTCAACGTTTCGGTATTAGCAATGCATTTTGGAAATGTATTTCTTTTTTATTTTTAAACCGATTCATGCGAATGTTAACAAACATGTTTATTTTAACGGTTAAAAACATTGGTGGATTTGCCCGGACTTTTTGATTATAGATTATGCCGAGAAAATGTACCGATATTATTTTTCAATCTTGACTTTTTGCACTTTAGAAAAAAGTTGATCTCATATAAATTCGGTGGAAATCTAACCACTGAAATGAGGGCATCATGTCATGAATCGTCTAAACTCCACTAAAGACTTAGAAATTAACCATTTTCATCATCAAAAGACTTCTACTGCTGGACATAGGCCTCCCCCAAGCATGCCAAATAAACCAATCCTGTTAGTCTTATATAGGTAGACACAATGGATGCCCGCGGTCTTTACCAAGCCATGACTCCACCTTGTGAAAGGCTATTTATGCATAATTTTCAATTTCATATCCATATCGTCGACCAGTAAACTACAAGCCAATCCCAAGCTTACTCACGATTTTATGAATGGGCAGTTATTACGAGAACAGTTACAAAGTGTCATCTCAAGTTTGCGCGTTGGCGAACGAATTGCCTCATTCATTTCGTTCGTGAATGAAACACTGAATGAAACGCTACACCTTCATTTAAGCTAGACTGCTATTTCAACACCTACGAAAATTATGTCTCTTACTTCCTTCTGCAGAGTTGAACGGGAATTGTAAATTGAACTACGATTAAATGTTTGGAGTCAAATTGTGATTGCTTATATTCGTCATCATCTTCCTGCCCTTGTAGGGGTCGGTGCAACACGTCTTATCAACCACAATTAAGACAAAAATAATGTGTCACCGGTCTGAAAAAATTACACTTGAAGATGTCATTCTGATTCGATCTATGTCTTTAGATTAAGTGACATTTATCATGATAATGCTTGACAAAAAAATTAAAAATGTATAGGATTGACAAGCGCTAAAAATGCGACAACACGTTTTTCTGGCATTCGATCTATCTTTACAGATACCTAGAACATTTTCAATGAAAACACCTTGTCTCATTGTTGTGGCATTGTCGCGTCGCGTCTGACCGCGGGAGCTTTAATCCTACGAAATTATATGCTTCAAGTAGCTAACTACACATACACATGATATTCCTACACATTCTTCTAATAAAAATGTTACAGTAATTTAATAAAATAGTTGTAACTCGGTAAGGCGAGGAGCGGTTAATTTCAATGACACACCGCCAGGTCGCCCTACAAATATTCAGAGCTCCAGAATAAATAATATTTAACATATTATCCGAAGGATCATTGACGTAGGATTAGTTTACTTGGTCCTGTTCAGGGCTGTCACATAACAGTTATTAGAAAATTTATAAATATTTTTTCCCTATCGTACCTCTTCGGTCTAGTGGTATCAAGCTCTACTGCTGAACTCATGCTCTCCAGAACCATACCTCATGGTCCTGCTTCGATGCCCACTTTGCCCGACACGGGAATCAAACTCAGGACCTTATGCTCGCGACCACTAAACGAGGCAGTTAATTAATATGTACTACATAAACCAACCCCTGTTTCTACTTTTGTATGGAATTATGTAAGTGTAGAAGTTTAGTAAGCGTTAGTGTGCCGTAATTCGCGTGTGAACGTTATGTTCTGTATTTATAGTTTCTAGTTATTTAAAAATCACTTTGTGACAAACTGCGGCGGGTTTATAACTCATTTAATGAAAACTTTATTGCTTCGCCATGTAGTCGTATTAAAACTGGCTATTAAAATCGTAGTTTAAATTCAATTAGGCGATGATAAATCTTATAATACAGCTTTGGTTTGAGGCAAAAGTTCTAGTCAGACGGCCTGCATTTCAACTGCACTCCGACTGCAAATTTACAGTTTGAATGCAGGGAGCAACTGCATTTGAACTGCACGTCGACCAGCTAGCTTTCAGTCAGCGTGCAGTCATTGGAACTGCACGTCAACTGCAATCAGGCTGCATGGTCGGTTTGCAGTTTTATTGCAGTCGTACTAACTGCATTAAAACTGCAAATTTGCAGTCGGAGTGCAGTTGAAATGCAGTCCGTCTGTCTAGAGCCTAAGCCGCAAGAAAAAACTACAAAGCATAGCTTAGGTCAAAAATTGCATTGCACTAAGACGGTCAGGTCTTAATGAACGCCACTGATGCTGCAATTAACGTGAATCAAAATATTTAAAGAATTTTCATCGACTCAAAAACGAAGCTACAAAAATATAAGTGCAGGCGAAAATTATGACAAGGGAATGTTCTATCGCGAGTATGTTATGTCCTAATGTAGGTCTTGGTCAACTCGTGTACACATTCCATCCAAATCTGTTAAACCTGGTTGTTGCGTGATTTATTAACAATTCTAAGCATCGAAACAAACATAATTTCACATTTGTAAATATTAGTATATTCATATATGCTTGTACTTATCGATATTTTTCCGACAGTGACACCCCTGCAAGGACATAACAAGGGGTGACAAGTTCACAGTTTAAAATTATATCCTTAGAACATCTGATAAGTTCGGTGCCACAAAGAGAGGCTCGGCTTGACATAAATAACACAAAATATTATACAGGCATCGCTAGTGAAAGATCTTAATTTATTAAGATGTTAACTGTGATACAAGCAATTTATGAAGTCGAGACCTCTGCCCATTACGGAGATAATGACAGAAGATAGAATGATCTTCTTTTTTTTTTGTAATATGATGGTGTTACAACCCTATGCGACAGGGTTACCGACTATTTTAATCAGTGATTGTTGGTCTGTTTGTGTGAAAATTATTGTGTTTATGTCAATTATATTTTTTTTTTTTTTACTTACAGAGAACTCCGTTTCAGACGTTTTGGCTATAGTTTTTTTATTATTATTATCTATAGGCTCGCGTTTGACCACTATCTCGCCTATGTTAAGTGATGATTTGGTCTACGGTGAAGCACGCTTGCCTAGAAGTAACCTATTCACTCTTGACTTAAAGACCCCAAGGTTTTAACTATCAGGGATCAAAGTCTCCGGAAGTAAGTTCTACTCCTTAGCTGTGCGCACAATGTGTTAGCAAAACGCTTTTTGTGTATGGGAGGGACGTCCACCACGTACCGATGGCGCATGACCGTACGTCTTATATTTTATATTCTAATAAAATTAGAAACAAAAACAAACTAAACTTGCAATAAAAGTAACTACAGCAGGGGGGTAACCACAAGCTCTTAGAGTAAGGTTATTTTGAGATCGAGTAAGTGACAGATGTATACAAGTCAGATACATCTGTCCCTTACTCGATCTCAAAATAACCTTACTCTAAGAGCTTGTGGTCACCCCCCTGATTTCGGGCTCAACGATTACTGGCGGAGTAGTTGAAATTGGTATTTTTTTTGTTTTTGACATTAGACATCGATAAACACTTTGCATAAGTTTGGTTAGCTAACTTATTTTTTTTATTTTATTTAGTTGCCAACGTGGATGTTGTGACTCCTGCCCCATTAAGCCTTTTCAGTGGATGAGGCTTTCCTTATTTTATTTATTCTGGTAAATATTTCGTGTTTACTTCAATGCTCGTTAAAAGTCTTCGTGTTGGCAAACTTACGCAATTGAAATGCCAAACGGTTTTCCCGTAGATTTGTTTACAACTACCGAGAGTCGTTTGTCTTCAGACATTACTAAGAAAAGATAAGGAAAGATATATTTTATTTGTTTAGTAATTCATAAGTCCAGAAGGTAGGCAGGCACATAATTTAGGGGACATAGCCCTGGATGGGACAATAGGGCCACAGTTTTTCTCCGGTACCTAAACATATTTTAAATCGATGGTTTATCTAATACAACTAATGTTAATTCCTTGTCATCGTTAAATACCACTTTACCAAGAAACTGAGACAGTTTAACCGCACATTTACAATATTTTAATAAAAAAACATAAAAATATCTTTAAGGTTACACTAGTCGATCATTCTGCCATACAAAAGTAGTCAGGCGATTACTCCACTGTTTGACGGAGTACGTTCAAAATAAAAAAAATATATCAATTTGTCTCATCATTATCTAGCCCTGTATGGAAACAAAAAAGTAAAACAATATTTTTTTTTGGAAAGTTTTAAGCGTCGAAAGTGGAACTTTCGACGCAACAATTCTGCGATTTCAACACTAATTAACGTATCTTTGGGCGGAAATAAATACCATAAGAAGAAGGAAAATTGCAAAACGGCCACCATACAGCGATAGATTAGTAATTCAACAAAGCAAATAATTGTATTTTGAAAATATACATTAAGTCGTTTTTTCATGATATTTAGACTCCCAAAGGTCTGTTTATAAAATTTCGCGCGCTCGTTTCCGTCCTAAGTCATCATCCATTTCGATAAATATTTGCAAAAGTGCTAATTCGTACGCGAATTAGCACTTACTGCTCATCACAGCATCTATCTCTCTAGCACGTGTTGTTGGATGAGATAGCATGCATTTTAACCTCGCGCAAAAATAGTTAAAAATAGTTCCTGCCGTCGACTTGTTGCGACGCATTCTTGTGTCGAAAATACAGAGAAAATGTCGGAAACCTTAAGGCGGTACCCCGAGCAAAACGCCGCGCAAGCCGTTTTTTGTGCTGTTTTTAGGAGCTATCTACTCGTTATTTAAAAAGAAATATCAATTAATAAAAATACATTAAATTTCTACATATTATTGATTCTAAAATGGTAGTTTTTTTTTTTTTTTTAATGTTGTATATATTTCACTAATCTACTTCCAAAAAAACATAAAAATGAGAAATAATTATTGATATTATGCATCTCCTCGTAAAGTGTTCATTGATTATTTTTTGTACTAACACTAATGGATAGACGATTTAATAACGAACATTTTTGTAGAATTATTTTTTTCAAAAGACCAAAATTCGATTTTATAAAGATTTTATTCTAAAATCTGGGCGTATTCACTACTGTAATTCATGCGCCACCAGTGCCGCTAGACCAATAGGAACGCTCATATCTCATGCCGATTTTTTGGTCAGGGTACCGTCTTAAGGTTCTCCTACCTTAAGGTTTCCGACATTTTCTCTGTATTTTCGACACAAGAATGCGTCGCAACAAATATTATAATTTCAAAGGGAACAAGTGGAAACTATCAGGGGTTTATCTAAAAAGCGTTTGTCTCGATCGAGAAGCCGTATCTTACACTAACGAGAAACTAAACGACAATTTATAGCAGGAAAGTCACTTGTACCGGTGACCAATTTGTTTACTAACATATTTTGTGGGCAAAACTTCGCAAATCTTTTCGAGCAAAACCACAAACACAGTTTGGGTACGCAACATTTTTTTTTGTTGTTGCTCAGTTTCAATCATATATTTTTTACTAAGTAGCCGCGCAGCAGTTAGAAACAAAAATCCAAAGTGCAACCTGTCGATCAATGTTAAATAAAAGATCAATTTTATCCTAAAAAGATAAAAAATATCATGACAATGTGAAAAATTTAGCCGATACCAATCGGGCAAGCACGAAATATTGATGTTTTTACAACAACTTAATAAGTACTTGACAGATTGTACATAAGAAAAAATGTTAACAACTAAGAATCAAAGTAAAGAATCAAAGACAACAATGATATTCTTAAGACAAAAAATAATAAAAGCAGAATATTTATATTTGTTCAAAATAACTCGTAATTTCAAAGTTAATTTAAAATCGAATGTCTATAAAAAGAAGATGAATGATGATCGATGCAAGCAAACCCGCGGCGCGGTCGCTAGTTCAATACAAACATGTCACCTTAAATTACTCGATCGATTCTTTGTAGACATTTTTATTGGGTTGCAATAATTTAATGTATCACTTAACGAGAATAAAAATTATTTATAGTTGGCATCTCGGTGTGAGGTTACTTTTTTGTTGGAATAAATATTAAATCGATATTGTGGATTTCTTTTTTGGTTTTATTTTAATGCTATTTAGAACGTTTGCGTCAATGAAGGGTATATTCATACATAAATCATACACAAAAAATAACATATCGTAAAGATGTCATCAATTTTTGGAGTCATTTTTTTAATTCTGCTTCAAAATACATAATTTTTAATAAAATTGACACGCACTGTGTAGGCACATAGTTGTGCAATAATCCATTTTGACACAGTTTTACCTACCTAAGTATATTCAAAATAATTTCTAACGATTTCTTTTATAATGGCATCTCCACATACAAGCTATTGAATCAAACTTCAACCAGTATTAAACACACTTTATGATATCAATTACAAATCCTACTCACCTAAAACAACAAACGGCGCGAACAAACACACTTGACATACGTCAAAAAAAAGAAACGTCAAAAATATCCCAATCAAATATAAACAATTGAAGTTGAACCGACCGTGAAAAGGGACACTTGCCCTGCCTGTGGGGCCGTATTAATACGGATTTGACAGCTCTGATGGGGACTGTCAACTTGTTTCATAATAATTGGACGTGAGTGACAGCCCTAAGTTGATTGATACTACTGACTTCTGTCCCTTTATTTGTTGGGTTTTGATCTTATTAATTCTGGTCGTGGGTTTGATTTATTTTTGTAAGGAGAAAATTAGGTAACTACGTTTATTTTAATCATAAAATAATGGTAAGTTTTTTTAAACGACTTTAGGGCGAGGTAACATTTGGTTTTTTCGCAATTTTCAACTTGGTTCGATCTCATAGAGTCGCTGTTTGCGACGACAATTTCCATAGAAATTATTGTTGTTACAGAACAATTACTTGTCGCATTGTCGTGATGAGTTTACTACGCGGCGAGAACATATACGCATGTCGAACATTTTACTACCTTATTAGAGGTCCTTAGTTAAGAAAGATCATTATTGTTATTCGTTTGGAAATTCCAATCACCTATAATAAAAGACGTCACCAAGACTTACACAGGATATCGAGCCGTTTATAATCCACTACCGATGTTATATTAAGTTATTTATATAATAAGTATAGAAATAACGTTGATCCTACCTGTAGCGGCTATATCGTTACTAGTCGTAAACTGTTTACGGCCGATATATCGATGTTCGTCGGTACGCTGCCGTTTGCTATCGACATCGTCAATAAGGGATATTACATAATGTTATACAATTAATGGATTTGTAGGAATGACGCAATAATTAATAGTTTCATAGGGATGTGACTATGATTGGTACCTTTTTTTAAATTTTGTTTGATTTTTTTTTTTTTCTTTTTAAAAAATCGTTGCCCCACACTAGGAATTTCTTCCTGTATCGTGGGTGCGTTTACAAACATATAAACTCACATACACAACACCCACCCAGAGCCGGAACAACTATCTGTAGGTCATACAAATATTTGTTCCGTTATCGTCGTCATCTATCAGCCTTTTGATGTTCCCACTGCTGGGACACAGGATTTCTCTCTGTGAGATGGAATGGGCCGTAAGTTATTTTTTATTCTTTCGAGATATTACCAAAATTATTAATTATATTAGTTAGGTTTGCAAAACTGACTTTAACGTAGACAACTATTTAAAGGTTTTTGAAAGTCTCAGCCTAATATAGGTAGGCATCATTAGAATGAAAATTGAGGTTATATTTTAAGTTCGAATCACACAAGAACAGTCTGCGAGTAGTCTACAGCATTATTACGTCCTAGACATGGTCTTATATTACAGATTACGGGAGCGGCTATAGGAAATGGATTACAAACCGCAAAATGATCTATTTATAACAAACTAGTTTCACTTCTACTAGATAGGTAGCCAGAGAAGTTCCTTATAAAGCTCAGACAAGCTGAAGACAGCATTCCTGAAATGCACGATTTGATAAGGATTTTGTGCTGCAGCACATTGAAAAGGATAAGCTGACCAAAACCAAGACGTCGGCTAAAGGCGTTAAACAAAGATGGATACTGTTATACAGACGAAGGTCCACATCATAACTGTGAATGGGAATAATTAAGAAAAAGCAGTCACATATTTGCTGGAACTATTTCCAAGAGAAAAAGAACCTAACAGATATGTAATTATGTATAGCAAGACTCGCGGGTAATTTTACAAAATTATTGAGAACACACGTTGCTTAGGGTACAGAACCCGATTCTTCTTCAAATTTATAGTTACAGTCAACGGTCAAAAGTGAAGTCGCCATCACCCAAAGATAAAGATCCAATCATTTCATTGTAGAAGAAGTTTAATGGTTCACAACAATACTATACAATTTAATCTAGATAGTCGCGGACCGTTGATCTTTTTGGCCGACTGCCGAAGGAGGGTAATGTGTTTATCAGTCTATGTATGTATGTTCCTATATGGCGTTCTAGAGGCCAAGCGCGTTGGCCGATTTTAATGATTCTTACGTCAATCGATTCGTCTTAAACTTGCATGTGTCACTGGCCACATTAAAATTTGAAAACAGAAAAATGACGGTTTTTGGGCGCCATACTGTGGGGCCCAATATTTTTTCTTCTAAACCCATCATGTGGGGTATCAAAATAAAGGGTTTTAAGAAGTGATTTTTATACGATGAATCCACTTCTGGCCCTTACGTATCAATTCTTCATGCATTTCGCTCAACAGTTAGGTGTCGTCCAGTCTTAAGGACCACATATTTGCCAGATTAATATAAAACCAGAAATTCACTATAAAGGTGCCAGCAAAATTGAATGTGCAAGTCATCCGTTATTAGCTTGTATTGGCAACTGGCAACACTCGATAAGTGTCCCATAAATAATGTTTTATATCCCTGATAATTTATGGGATTTACTGGTTCTACGAACAGTTATTGCTTGTTATGAAGTATAAGTAGGGGATGTGATTATTGAGTTCCACTGTAGAATCTGTAGATGTGGTTTGAGCACTTTCTAGTGCAACGAACTGTATGTTTTCCTGATTCAGGCTGAACTATGAGTAAAGGTAACTAGATAAGCAGCAAATATACTTATATCCCAGACGTCCGACTCATGGTAGCGGTAGGAACTGTGGAGTTTTAGTCGGGAAGAGTCAGACATAACACCCTGTTTTCCCGAGACAGAGGGACCCATTACCTTACAAAAAGGTAGGACTCATGTAATGTCTCTATCTGCGGCCTTCTCAATGATTAAATATCATTTAATGTCCAAACAAAATGCTTGGAGCAAGTTATGAACTTGAAAACTTTTACTGTGGAACCAACTCTGAAATTTATAAAAAAGTACACAAGTTCCCTACGAAAGTAACAAAACACAATGCAACAAAATGAATGAAACAGCAGATTTTAGGCACTTTACTTTATTTCTGTCATCACAATGGTTATAACTATTGTGCTATATAAATATGAACACAATAGCTTCTTTATCTCAAGGGAACATTAAGTATACAGGGTTGAAATTCTAGTGCGAATCTAGGTTATTACTATCTGTGTGCAAAATTACATTCAAATCCGTTCAACCGTTTTTGCGTGATTAAAACACAAATGTACAAACTTTAACATTTATAATATCAGAAGATATACATTTTTTTTATTATTATTATCAGGCTCGCGCTTGACCACTGTCTCACCTGATGGTAAGCGATGATGTGGTCGACGATGTAGCACGCTTAGCTAGAAGAAACCTATTCACTCTTGACTTAAAGACTCCCAGGTTGTAGCTATCAGGAAATACAGACTCTGGCAGGGAATTCCACTCCTTAGCTGTACGCATAATGAAAGTATTCCCAAAACGTTTGGTGCGTATGGGTGGGATGTCCACCATGTACCGATGACGATGACGCAACGCCGTACGTCTTGTAGTCCGACGATGGAACGGGCTAGGAGGAATTAGTTCATGCAATTCCAACTCACACTCCCCGAAATGATATATCTACCTTGATAGCTATCTATCTATGTAGAAATAGATCAATAAAACACAAACACTTTGTAAATAAGACGACTCTTAGTATCACAGCTTCCGAGTAAACAACCATTACCTATAATTAAGTCAAAAGCAATAAATAAAGGTCGGTAATAGAAATCATAATATTATGTCTCAATCTATAAAGATATGAGAATCGTAAAACTTTAACGATTTGATTCCCGACGACGGACGCGACGAGTGACTCTGTGTGAGAAACTTTAATGGGATCGGTTTGATGAATTTGTGCATCCTTCACTGAAAATATCGTATACTGGTCTGCATGATACTGATGTCATAAGCAGGGCCGTCTTTACTCATGCGGGGGCCCCTGGGCACACCAAGTTATGGGAAAAGGGCCCCGGATAGATGATAAGCGGCCACATTTTGTAGGGCCCCGTTGTGAAATTATTATGCTCCGTGCATTCTACACACCTTTAACCTTAATTATCCTGTCCTAGAACCAAAAATTCAAAGACATGTGACATTCACCAATCCACACTGGGCCCGCGTGGTGGATTAAGCCCATTCCCTCTCTCCTCCTCACAGAAAGGAGGCCTGTGTCTCAGCAGTGGGAACATCAAAAAGCTGATGATGATGATCTTGTGAGTTTTTTTTGTTTCATGAAATTTGGGGGCCCCTATTGAATCGGGGCCCAGGGCACGTGCCCCTTGTGCCCCTATAGTAATGACAGAACTGGTCATAAGATGTTCTTGACCTTCAAAATTATCTAACACTTATAAAGAACTCCCATCACGTTATACCAAAAACAAAGACTGAAAGAAAAAAATCTAATAAAAACCGTCCTTACTATTGACATATTGACCCAGAACTTCTGCTTACCTTATCATTGAACCGACCCTGAATATAATCTTAATGATTCAATTAAGACACTCAGTTCATTGTATTATTAATTACGGAAATGTTGATAAGTTTTGATAATATTTTTTAATATTTTCCCCCGCCTTGACCTCTGGGTCGATTTTTGCGAATATCTGAATGTTATGTAAGTCTGTGTGTTTTGATAGATAACATGTTATTTTAGAACTCAGTTATTACTCACATTTACGTAAGTTTGACCCCTCGTTCATAAGTACTAAAATTTTCCCATATATTCCAAGACATGGCCTCTCGACTCCACCTCGAATCAACAATTTTTTATTGACTAGCTAGCGTCTTCGCTCCCGTCAACTACCAACTTACCTGCCTACAGTACCTACCTATTCTACTTACCTATCTACCTACCCTACTTACCTACCTGCATTCCCTCCTTGCCCACCCATTCAGAAAATCACGTCAAATGCACAACGCCAATATCGAATATGGAGTTCAACTTTCCGTGATATTTTACTTCTTGAACACTTTAAATTCATGTAACTTTTGATAGAGTGAACCGATTGCGATGAAATAAAAACTAAGTAATACTTCAAGTTACGCACAATTTAGTTGTAATAAAGTTATCTATATTGGTTTCGTAAATTTTACGTGATGCGTGCACAGGTAAACAGACAAAAATGTCAAAAATACTGGAAATAGGTTCTGCTGGTTATACTTTAACACCCTGGCTATTTTTATGGAAACTTTTTCGATGTACAAAACTGACTTTTCTACAGTTTTCGTACCTATTGATGATATTGATATTGATGATGGTAACATTTTTTATTTTTTTTGTCTTTGTCTTGGTGACGGAGTTTGGTGGCGGTCATTTATACAGACATGAATATGGGCTATAGTTTTTACTAGACATTATTCATTGACTATATTATCATTAATGATCTAAGTGTGCCTTATTTTTTGCTGTTTATTTACCTGCATTAGGATGATACAGTAACCAGTTTTACAAAATCAAAATAGTTTATTCCAAATAAACCTTAAAGATACTTTTGAACTGATGTTGAATCCAGTTGCACATTCGCAAGGTCTCTATGGAGAAGAATGTGCAAGATACTCCACAGACACTCTATGCCATCAGTTTTTATTACAAGAATTTGGTTACATCATTGTTGGAACATATATGTGAGAACGATGTAAAAATACGTGCACGTAAAAGCGTCTTGAGTAAAAAAAAACCAAAATACAAAAGAACCAAAATTAAAAACAGGCCGAGACAACCAAGTTATGACCCATTCCCAAGATTCCCAACTGATGGCGCCCGTTCACGAGCATGGCGCATGGATTGGCACCACTCAGCTCAACCATCATGAAGGGAACTGAATGGTCCAACACATGTGCCACCTTTAGAGAGACATTTGAGAGAGAATGACACATTCAACTGCTAGGGCACATACAATAAGTCAACGAACGACATATATACGTAGGTAAAGTAAATTGTACATTTTCCTTCTACTCAGCACGTTGTCTCAATTTCTATTCACAACATTCCCAAACATTAAGAACAATAAAACATGTTATACAAACATTTCAAATTGTTTTACAATCAGTACGTTTATCACTAGTAAATCCACTTATAGTTTTTTTTTCCATTTAGCTTTAAACATTTTTTGCCTTAGGTAGTGCAATTCGCCACGGTTAAAGATACAATGAACTTGATTTTTTGTACTCTAAAACAGTAAACAGGAACTTATTAGATGGAATTGAGCTATTCTTGGTGCCTAGATACAGACTAGATAAGCTAGCCTAATTTGACGTTACTGATTAGTGTGACTGCCGCATCGTTGTAAATTCAGGGTTCCTTACATATTTGTTTTTATTGTGTAGCCATATTGAATGCGATACTAACTCTGTCTGTTCGTAACGTTTTCAGGCGTAAACCGCATATCCAATTTTGATAAATTTTGGTATAGAGAGAGATTGGACCATGGAGAAGGACATAGGATTTTTTTCCCGGGTGAATGTTACGCGGGCGACGCCGTGGTCAGAAGCTAGTATCTTATAATTCTTTATTTAGTTGTTTTGCGGTGTTAAGGGAGCATCGCATACAATTGACACTTAGTCTAACAGTTTTCTTTAAGGCTCTACCCACTGCAGAAGCAGAAAGTTTACTAAGAAAACACCTTTTAAGATTAGATATTCTGACCAAATTACGGTAGATTCTATAACAACCCGCAACAATAGGGATGTTAACCGAAAATTTGTTTATTGTCCGTCAGGTAGATTATTAAAAAATATTGGACATGTTTTTTTTCTTTTGACACGTAAACATAAAGTGATGCCGATATAATGCGTTAAAATATCGTGTGACGTCATGCCGTTAGTAAGCTTTATGCTGAGATAGTGTCGTCATAAGCCCCCTCTCCTGAACTTTGATGCGCTTTATCTTTGTCAATTTTTATTGATTTGGTAAAGTAAAAAATACGTGTCCAATATTATTTGATAATCTGACTGACGGACTAAATAGAATTTTAATTTTTCTACCCAGGAAATATCCCTATTAATAATCCCCTTGACCCTGTAATGAGTCCCCCTGTAATGCAGGTTCTCATTACCTACCACCAGAGTTTCACGACCATTTGTTTTGTGTAATCTATTTTATGCCAATAAAATATTTAATTATCTATACCCAATATTATAAAAAGGAAAGATTTTTTTGTTTGTTTGTTTGTACCGAATAGGCTCCGAAACTACTGGACCGATTTTAAAAATTCTTTCACCTATGGAAAGCTACATTATTCCCGAGTAACATAGGCTATAATTTTGTCGGGAGCTAAGCCGCTATTATTTATAAATTACAACAGTCATCGTCAACACACAACATTTAGTAACCATTTCATCCTCTCCAATACATTGAATTAACTACATAACTTATCACACACATAAACCTCCACCTCCCTTACACTAGATCTTCCAATCGATATTCGCGTCTAACGAACTCCGGCGCAGTTCAAGATTTTCCCAGAAAATCGCGATTAGTGCCGACTGTCACGGTTCTCTCGAGCGATGCTAAGTTGGTACAGTATTCGATTTGCTCCAGATATGACAGGTCAGGATGGCACGGGAAATTGAATGGTGCTAGACAATTTGTATGGATGGTTTTCGATGGACATTTTGGTTGGACCGTAAACCTTTTTGATTAAATTAAAGTATAGAGTCTGAGGTCCTAAATCAACGAAGAAAAAAAAAAAGTATTTGTCAAACTCTAGACCCTGAAAAGGTCTTAAAAGATAAATGCTTGAAATAAAGAAATCAATTTTACCCAAAAAGTGCGTTCGCTTGTAATGTAAAATTTCAGATTTGATTTTGAGCATAACATTATATTACTGCCTCCCTGACTGTCGAGCATTCGCCTGTAATGTGACATTAGTTTCGATTTTGAGCATATAGTTTATTCCCAAGTGCCGCACTGTAATGCTCGGTTCTCCTCTCTCACTGCTGTAATGCTCGATTCTGTATCGTTACATTATAGGCGAATACTCCAAGTGAGAGAGCACCTTAATCTCAATAGCTAAACCGGTCAAACAGTGATTGATCTAACAAATCTTCAATTACATAATCATTAAAAACATGTGCTAAATATTTAGACATTAATAAATACCTACACAACGCGAAATGCTCTTCATGGCCACACACTTAGTAGGTACTTTAGTATGAAATTAGATCATTACTTTGTTTAACTTATGTCCTATTCTAAGTCTCAACATACACGTGCCCGCGGGTCCGCCTGTACAGAACTAAGTTTACGACGACACTAAAGATAATAAGGTAGAGAACGCACTGGGCAGTTTAGCTGTTGCGGTTTCTGAGCTTTTAATATTGACAGGGCATATAAATAATAATGCCAGAGGCCCGTTAACCAAACATATTCTCATAGAAGTTGATGGCATTTCTTAACAAATTTGTAGACAACTTTTAGGCTCATTTACTTAGATCTTAACAATTAAAAAACCAGTGGCAGTGTAAGAGCAAAAAAAATAGTCTTTTTACAAAGGCTGCTAGTTAATTTACCAAAATTAAGCAAATGACAATCATACAGGTGATATATAATACTACATAGAAACTGTGGCTCGATCGCGTTAACGTAAACATCAATTTATATGGAAACTGAATAAGCGCCGCCGTCTGGTGACACTACGGGGATTACCTTTTTTTAAACTTATAAGAACGTTTCCGTTTACGCGATGATTTATAGAACCGTTGAAATTGCTGCAGTATTCTAGTCGCTGCAGTTCCACAGCCCAGTGCGTCAAACCTCACACTTTCCTATTATGAGATACTGATATGTTTAGCCCTAAATAAAGTTTCAAATAAACATAACTTATTTGCCTTCGAATTTCCTTTAAAGGGGCTGAGACCTACTTGTGAAATGGAGTTGTACAACATGGTACCATAATGTAGCAGGTTGTAGTAGGAGATTTACCTCCACTGTTAAATGGTTTTCTTTATACCACTTTAACACTTTCACTAGTAGGTACAACAAAATACAGTGAACCAGACAGAACAGTTAAAATAATTTAACAATCACCTGAACCATTTTTGGTTCATGAATGGATGGGAATTAAAGTTCTTACTAATTTGATATTAAATGTGAAAGTGTTGTGTTGTTGAGATTGTGTTTTGATCCCGCATCAGATCCCGCAGTGGCTTTAGATAAAATTTTGAACACAGATGTTATTAGTTATTGCAAATGCGAAAGTTTGTGAGGATTAATGGATATTTGTTTTCTTTCACGCAGAAATTTCAGAACGGATTTTGATAAAACTTTATAGTAATATCGCTTATATATCAGAATAAACAACAGATTAAATGGTTTAGTAACAAATATATAAACATAAATACAATTGAAAATTCTCTACAAACAAATATAGTCTTGTTCTTTTTTAGAATTTTAAAATTCTAAAAAAAAAACAAATAAGGTCTTGTTTTTTTTTAGAATTTTCAATTGTATTTATGTTTATATATTTTTTACAAGTACAAAGGGGAGAGGGAAAAGGGCTCATTGTGCATCAAAACATTCAATGGGGAATGAGGTCAGAACGCTGGCAGCATGGCCACGTTGGATGCCAATGCTGACTCTCTGGCCGAAGAAAAGGCCAGCCCTCTGGTCACGTGAAGAGTCGACAAGCTTTGTGCTAATGTAATTTATAAGGATAGAAGTAAGTACTAATTCTACTAGAGCGGACCCGCGGGCGGCAGCTAGTATTTTATAACCTGGATTAGCACCTTGAATACTTTTTATCCCGACGAACTCGGTATAGTGATCCCTTATAATAAACATTTTTCACTTTTCACGCGGGCAAATAAGAATATAAAAATAATGTATAGAGAATCCTTCAACAAGAGGGAAGAAGAAGGGTCTCGAAGACTAACACAACATAATTTTTTGATTACGATTGGCAACTGATTATTTTTTCTTCATAAAAGTTATCGTCATAATCGGCAGCCTTGTTCTAGCCATAGATGTTATAAATAAAATCATTTACTGACACTATTTAAAAGAATTGCCGATTAGAACATCCATGACGCAAACGATGGAAAATTGTGGGAGAAAAAAAAACCAGAATTTAAAAAAGTCTGACAAAAATAAAATGCTAAATATGTAGGTTTTATGACATTCCTTGAAAAAAAAAAAAACTAACAGAATTTTTAAGTGCTATTTTATTAGTTACATGTTAATCTGCATTGATACGAAGATCAGCAGCATTCGTGATTCCGATCGTAAACGTGATATCAGATCGTCGTATTACATAGATATGAATTGCAAAAATGCTATAAATACTTATTTCAACGACCATGGATAATCATTGAATTATATTTATTCTTTACTAGCTTCTACCAGCGGTTTCGCCCGCGTAAAAAGTGTTTTATCATCCCAAGGGAACATTATACCAGGATCAAAAGGAGAAACACAAAAATATTTCAAATCAGCCGAATTTCTGTTTTATTTACGATTTTATAATCAAGCAGATAATAAATATCGGTTTGATAACAAACGCTTTGCGGTTGAATCTATTAACATTTAGAAAAGTAGGGTGACAGACACAATAGGTGTTTATAAAGTCGTAAAAATAAATATTTTCCATAAAGTCCTTGACTGAGAATTAGCTGTCTGTGACACGGCTTGTGTCTTGAAGAGAAAAATATATAATTTTTAATTTGTCTTCTTTCACTTTATTGTCACCTTTTTATTATTGTTAGGCTTGCTGGTATGCGTGATGGTAAGCGAAGCCTAGAAGAAACCAATTCACCAGAATTGAAGACTCCTAAGTTGTCCTCCCGAAATCATCTCTAATGTAGAGCTGTTGGAGAGATGCCACGAGACCCCGATCGACCGCCAGATCAAGCGTCGTAAATGGTGTTGGATTGGTCACACGCTCCGGAGGGATTCCGATCACATTCCTAAACAGGCCTTGGATTGGAATCCTCAAGGAAAAAGGAAGCAAGGCCGGCCCCGTCAAATCTGGCGACGCACCGTATTGGCTGAAGCGACGAGTATCGGAATGGCGTGGAGCGAGGTGAAGCGCGAAGCTCAAGTCCGGTCTCGATGGAGGACTACTGTAGAAGCCCTCTGCCCCAGCTAGGGGTCATAGGATCTTAAGTCAAGTTGTAGCCATCAGAAAATACAGACTCCGGCAGGGAATTCCAGTCCTTTCCCATATAATTTGGGGTTTAACCAATACGTCTTTTTACAAGCTTTAAATTACCTTGCTTTCATAAATGTGTGTCCGACAACTAGTAATCGATTTTTAAAATACTTCCTTGCATCCGATGTAGGCCCTCTCACCGAGAGGCCTGTGTCCCAGCAGTGGGAACATTTAAAGGCTGATGATGATGATGGTGAAAGCCGCGGGCAAAAGCTAGTAGGAAATAACATGGCCGCTAAACAGCAATGCAATAAATTTATAGATAAAGAAATATATTTGTGGAAGCAGATATAGCAACAGATAACGTGAATTATAGAATTAATTAGCACATAGTAAGTGCAACAGACAGACAAAAAATACATATTTAATTCAGTTCTATTAACGAATTCTGATGAATTATCTCCAACTGATTTAGAGCTACTCAATGCACATTAATTGCTTAACAATGATCAAAAGAATTATAGACAAAGCGTTAATAGAAAAAAATGGTTAATGGGTAGCATTTAACATTTATTTAACATTAATTAAAAGGTAATAAATCTAGAGACACAGCAACTTAGAGATTAACAAAACGAAATTGATTATAATGAAATGTTATTTGAATATTTTAGTTGATAAAATGTAGATAGGTTAATCGGTATTCATTGCACACCTGGCTATAGATTTTAAAAAGACGAAAGAAAATTATAAACTAGAAGCACATAACAATTTATCTGGACAAAGAAACAAAAAAGCCAGACAAATCACAGTTGCATTAATAAGGCCAATGATTTTGAACGTTGCTGCCTCTATCCATGGTAAGTCGAAAATCATGTTGCTGACTCTTCATCTTCCGCTTATCATGTCAATCGACTTAAAACTCAATGCCCGAACAACACTGGACAATTCTGTTCAGCACCTGCTGCCAAGTTGACAATCTACAATCGATAACGCTAGTAGAAAACGAATCAATATATGGGAATGACACATATGAACCTTAAGTCACGTGGTCAGACCATACATATAGAAGGCTTAACGATTGTAGAAAGAGATTTGATACGAAAAATTTGTAACTTGGCTAGGGGGGCAGTACTGTGTCTGTTTCGGCTAACACAATGTTTCCTTTTATCAGTCTGCGCTGATCTCTCATCTTCATAAAATTATTAGTCTTAACCATAATATTTTCAGGAACATCTTCTTAAATCTAAACGTTCACTGCTAAACAAATTGTGTATTTGGCTAAACTATGAAAGTCACGAGAAAACAAATCTTCTCTTTCATCATCATCATCTTCATCGGGTTTTTAACCATATTACGCTCGGCTTAGAGTCTAACCGGATGAAACTGGATTCTGTTTTTCTATGCGTAGAGGAAACTCAGTCTCCATTACATGTCGGAGACAGCATGGCAACAGGGATGCTTGCCAGCGAACTACTTACTATCTGTAATGCAATAATAGAATAACAATTTACTTGGCTCGGCAGCCGCATCAGAAATAATGATAATATCAAACACTTTCAATTTAAACCAACATTAGATAGAAGTAGAATTGTTTGTTATATTTTTTTTTCATTTTACAATTTTTGCCATTCCTAAGTACCGGCCTTAATGGCCCAATTAAAATAAACGATTTGACTTTGTTCTGATATGATTACAAAAATCTTTCACCCATAGATAGATGCAATAGAGACTCATAGGCTACTCTTTACCCTGGAATTTAGCACGGTTTTTGAGGGAAAAAGCTAGTGATAGGCCATGAAGTCGAACCCTCGGGAAAAAGCTAGTGAAACTATTTTACATAATTGCCACTGACCTTCTGAAAATTCGTAAAATTAAAATAATATAATTATGAGTAACATAAATTTATTTACAGCTATGTAAATATTATATAACTATATAACATATTTTCAAACATAGGAATAGGTATAGCACGAGTTAAAATGATGCGAAACGTTTGTTTAGTGATGTCATTTAGTTTTATCGATATAGTTCCCTAGTCGAGGCTGAATAATCGAATTAAAAATGTAGACACAGTTAGACAAGCATTAGAAGTAATGGTCACCGTCCTACATCTGTGAAAATTACAACAAAATGCAGGCCCTGGGGATACACCACAAACCTCATTCCAGTAGGTAACAGTTTTTAAAGAAAACTTAATAATGAAGACGAAAATAGGAAAAAAAAAACATCCAACCATACTATCTTCCTCAAAAATTCGTGAGTTCAAATCTGTTTCTTATCGGACAATCTGTCTGCATCAAAAACACACGCTATCAGCCATGTCTACCGAGTCTGGGTCAAGATGCCATATGCTTAAAGAATTCATACCACGCACACAAAACTCGTACCGCGTTAATTTGTTAGCTCAACACGCTTCTCATTTACATAATTTAATCGTTCTCACTGCAAAAAATATTCAGTAATGAATAAATTATCCATTCATAAAAATATTAACAAATGACAGAATTTTGATAATATTTATTAAAAACTTCCAATCGGATCTTTAGTGGTGGGACAACAAAGGGTCGATAATTCACGAATATCGATAAAGTTCGTCTAGCGCGTGCCCGCGAAATATTATATGACGCGTAAATACGACTAATTGTGAGTCATCTGGCGTTCACGATTACCAACGACATTTTGTCTCGGCCTCGTGTTAAAATAGATCTAACGGCGCTATTCTTATCAAACTGACGCTGTATAACTGTCCTAGACATCTACTAATCGCACTGTCATGTAATAAAGTCTTTGATTACTGTTGGAAATAATTTCATCTAGATAATTATACAAATGTTTGAACTTGACAATAATATTCAAGCAATACTGTCAAGAAGCTGATGAAAATAGAAATGTATCCTTGGGATTTATACTCCACACTTGTGGTTAACCGAAGCCTGTCTATTCCTATCATAAATTATCGACTTCCAAGTTTGTAGTTTAAATCAATAAACAAACCACATACCATACCTATATGAACCAAGACAATTGTCACCGAAACCATCTCATCACTCACAATCACGAAAAAGTCAATTGTTTTACAGTTACGCATACATATGACGAAACCTTCTTCAAATATTAACTGTGCCGCATTTATCGATATTTACGCTAGTTTACGTCACTAGAGGGGTGCCATACGTGCGCGGGAGCACGTCGTCGCACTGGAGTGACGTCACGAACGAAGTCGCGCGAAAATCGCCGAACAAGGCCGAACATCGACCTCGGAACCTACAAACTGACAGAACCGTGAGAGTGTCACGTGTAGTTCCTTGTGACACAAAATAGTAAGTATACAGAAGGGCCACTCCCGCCGTTTAGAAAATTGACACCTAAACTTGACAGATTCACTAGGGTTGCTACTATATTGATTCCGAATAAAAAAAAAGAGTAGGTTGCCCAAGTTACAAACATAAATACATAGATTCGTCTAAACATACATCATATCATGCTTACATGCCTTAGAGGGTAGACAGGGCATCAAATATCCATTTAATATCACGAAACATTTAATATTACGCCACATACGACATGAATATTGGAGAGTAAAAGCCGTAGTAATAGTGTAAAAATGATCCCACTTAAAAAATTAAATTGTAAAAAGCTCCAAGCTCGACAAAAATATAAATATGAAAAAACAGGTACCTAATAAAATCAAAAAACCAAAGATGATCTTAAACAAGAAGAAAATTATGCTGTGCAGTCGGAGGAAACATATTTGTAAGCTGTATGACTTGAACCTTATTATTATGACAAGTTCCCAATTTCATCTATGGGCTTAAAATAATTTATTATAATCCTAGATAATGAATTTCTAATTTGTCATCTTGAAAGATTAATGCAAAGACTTTATACTTCTTACTACTAGACTGTGCACTATGGCGCAAAAACCGGTCCGAGCGAGAGGGCTCCCGTTGGTAGTGTGTCTCTTTCTAATGAGGTGACCATGACCAAACATAACACGGGACAAATTGATTGTAAAAACAATAGTGTAAGTATCCCAATATATGTATTTATGCTACCTAACTACGCTACCTAAACCTACCAAATTCATTGAAAAAAAAAATGAGTGTATATTTTTTGGAATCTACGTCACTTACCGAGTCGGTGTCGATCGTACAGAATTTCGACATCCCATGTTTTTCCATTGGTGTCGTAAGAGGCGACTAAGGGACAAACTAGAGAATGATCAGCAGCGTTCTCTGTGCATTTGTAACAACCATACTGGGATCGCCAACCCGCCTGCAAAGCATTCCCCATGAATAGCACAAATAAAACATAGCCCCTAGTGCCCGGCAGCCTGCCTAACCTCGACTACGGTAGCGGTCTAGGTTACAATATGGCAAGGGGTGCAAAGAATCCCGGACGAGATCCGGCTACCCCAACAAATACCGACGACAGGACCTGGCAACGTACAACACGCGCACACTCCGGACTCCGGACCGACGATAAGATGACCGAACTCGAAGAGGAATTGAGCAGTTTAGGATGGTGTATTTGGGGAGGACTCGATAATCCTCAAATCCCAAGTCTGCATAAGTCTTATTCTTCAAGACCCATCGTATAGATAGGAAAAAAATCTCTCTAATCTTACTCTCAAGCTCATGAAGGAGAGGCGTTAGATGATCCTGCAGTCTTGAGACGATGCTTTGTAATACCCCAAAGAATCTCAATGATTTCACATATTGTCCAGTTGAGTAGACGGTTGATTTTTTTTTTGTTCGCCCTTTTCGGGCAGGCTAAGGTCTTGGACCATACCGGCTCGTCTTCAGTGCAATTTTAACATTCTTTAGTATGCATTAGAAAACGGGTGTAACAGATTCTAATGGTTTTTGGAGTATTTGGCAGCAAATTGTATCGAGTCAGCCTTCCCAGTAAGCTTTGCGGAGGTAGTCAATACTACAATAAAATTCTCCGCTCCACTATCCTGAGATCGCTTCTGTCAATGATTTCACATATTGTCCAGTTGCGTAGACAGTTGAGACACAAAACTACACCAATTTTATATCACAATATCCACTAGGAATCAATTTGCAAATAATATTAACAGCCGCTGAACTTCACTAGAAAAAATACCACCTAAAATTCCAACCTGGTGGTCTTACATTTAGTATTACCAGGCCCAAACATTTAAAAGTACTACTCTTACTCAGTATTAATGTTTTTTTTTTTAATACAATGAATTGATTAATTATAGGAACTGTAAAAATATTTAAATACGTTTCAAAGTTTCATAGACTTTGAAACGTATTTAAATATATTTTTTATTCGTTCGTTTTGGTATAACATAAAAATGAAAAATATAAAATTTTCTACCATTTCTACCAAATCCAATGATTAGTTGAGCTAGCAAGATGTCAGACAAGGACACACTACCAGCGGGAACCCTCTCACCAGGACCGCTTTTGGTTAGCTACCGCTTATAAGGAAATAGCTAACCTAGGCGTATGATAATAGATTTCGTTTTAGCTAAACAAAAATTTTTGGTGCACAGTCTAGTAGTAAGAAATACGTATAAGGTCTTTGGATTAATGACCTTTATAACTTAAAAATAATTGAAAGAAAGAATTAAAAACAAAAAAGTAAATTCGGTCTGTAACAAATAATAAAGGTAACCCATCCAATGCAACCAACCTCGTTACAGTACTTAATGTATGAATGACGTGACAAACGCCTGCACAAAGCAATCATGACAGCCGCGACTTAGCTCGGTCCAATATTGCCCAATATTCCCTGTAAAACCGAAATGTCAAAGTGAGAGTGGTCCCTCTGTCTGCGGCGCGCCGCCGCTTACGTACTTTGTGCTTGTGATGTTTGTGGGCGTATTATTATGTGAATCATAGACTATGAGTATTGAGTAGTTGGTAATGTATTTCTAATCGTGCCAGGAATGTTATTTGACACTTTTCGCTAACCTTTCGCCAGCAGATAAACGGAAATAGACACTTGATACCAATAGAATTTATTTGTTACATTACAAGAGGTACCTCTACAAATAACTGATTTTTAATCGAATCATTCATGATACAAATGCAATAATAAATATTCGTATTTGTCTTTAATAGAGTCTATTCTCAAATATGCAATAATTTTTCTAATTAACAGTCCTGTGACAGCATCTTATTTTTAAATTAAACCCATAAACAATATTGGCACTTCAATTACGTTTGCAAGATATTTAAAATAATACACAACTATATTATATTAAAAAGATTTAGCCTGAGATCTGACACCAGTCTTACCAAGAGGTATCGTGTTACCCAGTTACTGGGTTGTGGAGGACAGATAGGCAGTCGCTCTTTGTAAAACACTGGTACTTAGCTGAATCCGGTAAGACTGGAAGCCGACCCCAACAATAATTGGGAAAAAGGCTAGGTAGATGATTATATTAAAAAGATTTATTTGAAATTGATTAAACAAAAGTTTCCAATGTCAAATATTTTTATTACCAAATCTAGCGTATTAAGTTTTAAACTATCCATAATTGCGTGATTTATGCGAACAATTGAAGCGGTGGTATAAGAAATTGATAGTCTTTTTAAATTTGCGGTCTATCTGTCTCGGTCAATGATCATAAATCAAATAATAGTGTCCATTAGTGGTTTGATGAGGACAATATCGTAAAATCTGTCGCGACAATGTCAAAAGATATTGGACAAAGTTTTGTGGCTGGTCTTTCTGAGTTTTAGTAGTGATTCATGTGTCTAGATATTTTTATGAGTGATCGCTGTTAAAGTTATATGGGAACGTAAAAATTTCATTGAAATTAATACTCTGATGGGACGTTTATGTAATCTTAGTTCTGATAATCTAACATTCCCTGGTATTCCTTTAATAGATACCGGTATTAATCAAGAAAGGTCACCGTCACGCCTTCAAATTCTAAAGAGTAATACAGAAGTGATAATTCCGAAAGAATCTATTAAACAGTAGTACCTCACCAGCTTTCTACCGAAGCCTGCTATTAAACCAACCGCTTCCCACTTTCTTACAACTAATTAAGGACCATAAACCTGCTGCCGTCCATATTTTTCTCATTCCCAGAGGCACATCATTTACTATCTCAAATGTCCCAACATCTATAGATAGGGGTCTTATAATCTCAGATCCCAATGACAAAGTACTTAATAAAGCATCTGACCAAATATTTTCAGTCATAATCTAATCGTCGCTACGGTGGCCCCAAACCGGCCTCAATGCAACTCCATGCTACCAACTTTCTCCATAATTATTATTTATACCAGCTTTGGTTTTATCTTACACTTTATAATTTCATTACTTGACATGCCTTGATACATTATTATCTATCTTTGTCAACCTGGCGTCAAGCTGCTTAATGTTTTTCGTGTAAAGAGATTCTTGACGTAATTTCTGACGTCGATGGTTCGATGACTCAGATTTGCGGGCGCATTGATCGATTGGGTTTGGAATAGTTTCAACATTTTTTCTTGTTGTTGAGTTTTTCAGTTACATAAGAAACAATGACGTCTGAAAGTTTAGTAAAATCAACTGCATTGCCAATCTAAATCTTTGTACTAACAATGATATAGCAATTACAATTTAATTCAATTTAAAAACATATTTACTTACCAATGAAAGAAAAAAATTCAATGCTTTGGCCAACTTTTTCTATACATTCTTTATCTTTTTATTTTATAAAAATAAGATCTTTCTAAATTTTGGTTTATTTCCGGTGTCGATAATGCTAAATAAAAAGCTCAGATTACGATCATTTGTCGTAACTTTAGTCCGTTTTTGGCACGCGGAGTACATACAATCGCGTTATCTAGTTAGATTTATGTTGTGGTAATACCTAATATAGCCATTTTTAGACACCATTGTAGATTTATATCTGTGGTAATACCTAATATAGCCATTTGTAGACACCATTGTCACCTTAAATATCAAACACCTATAAAATCTTCCATCACCGGGTCAAGACCTCCTAATTAAATTCTTACAACAATAATCTCCCTCATAGCATTTCTACACAACTAGTTCCGAAGACCGACGGATATCTTAAGATAAATGCGGTAAAAATGAGACAGTTATCTTACGTCACAGAAGGAAAACGGAGGTGAAGAGGTGAGTAGTTGATAAAAACTTACCGTTATATTTACACTGGCTACTTAAGATGCCACAGCAGATTAACAGGGGGAAATGAGATCTCGAATCGGGTTTGGCCGTTTGAATCTATTAATCTTGGTATAATTATAAGATTTAATGGCTACTCGATAGCTACGAAGTGTTGGGTAAGATGATTGAAATATTGTTTGTAAACAACTGATACACGTTTGGAATGTTTGAAATGCACACGTCATAAAATTAAGAGACATAGCAAACCGTTGACAAAACGTTCGACAAAATCAAAAAAATCGTTTGAGTTTGACTTATGTTGCGATCATACCATGCGTATAGTGAGTACTTCCACAACTTGATTTTGCAGGTTTATACAGATGCTGATAAAGTCAGAATTATTTAATAAGCAACAATGTCTCAATTGACGCATCCACGTTATCGGTACACGATGCAGGAGAACCTAATCTGAAATTCTTGCACACCTACTTTTCTGTAAATGAATTGTAAGTAACTTTAGGAATATGCCTTAAACAAATTAACAAAGATTAGACTTAAATTAACATACAAAAGCAACTACAAATAAACACTCAGTTCAACAGTCCTAAATTATACTTGACTTACTGCATAACAAAAATTAAATGCAAGCACGTCATTCATTACCTTCTTGAACCCTACAATGAAGAAAAACACTCATGCCCGCTTTATACAAGCGTTAATTAGATAAATAACAGTGATTGCTCCGCTCTTGTCACGTCCGCAATCGTGTGTGGTCGTTGCGTGACTGACCGCTATTACGCGCTTGCGCAACTAGTGTCATCTAGTGGACGTGATCTATGATTAAGTTTTTACAATTATTGGCTGTGAAATTGTCTTTTATAGTAAGTTTCACGGTGAATCAATGAAGTTTGTTAGAACTTTCTCTTCGTTTAATATTTAGAATAGGTTATTAAAATATTATTTTATGTATATTTTATTCATTTTGAAGATCTATATCATTTTCGAACACCGTTTATAAAAATAGTCCTATCTGAATCTTGCACTTAAAAATACCAACACTTTTAAACAAGTAAGCACATTTTTTAATGTGACGTCATTACAATAAGCTCTTGGAACTGACTCTTATATTAAATCAATTGCGAACTAAATTTTATTTTCACTTAACATCGGTTAAAGTCTGTTATTTAAGTCAACTAGCGTCATTTAGTGTCGATCGTATGTATTTAAGGGTGATTTTGCATCAATTTAGTGATTTACACCTCGGGGGCAAATTGAATGTAAACCTGAAGTAGTGCAAGGTATCGATAAGTTGGTATGATCACTCTATATTTTTACATTATTACATTTATTGCAAAACCACTTTGCATAAATATAGAAACCATCCTCAATTCGATTCGCACCATTATTCGTAATTGAATTTTCAATTAAATTAAAATTAATGGTTTAACTGCCGCACTCAGAGACGTTAACGGTTACTTAAAGCTCTCCTTAGTATATATTTTAGTACAAAATCTATACTAAGGAGCGCCTTAGGTAACCGTTAAATGTCCATGAGTGTGGCAGTAAGTCACTTAGTTTCTCTTCCCTTAACTACTTCTACAATGTCATAATCTAATCTAAACCATGTCTTCGTCCGTTTAACCTAATTTCTAACATCATAAAATCAAGTAAAAGATTAATTAATCGATAATCTTTGCAATAATCGACTACATCCCCTCACTAGCCGTCAATCGCTCTCATTACTATCTTGGGGGCCACTCACTGCCGCTCAGTGTCGGCAAATTGCACAAGACAACCCATTCACGGCTATTTAACGTGAATCGCTCTAGTTATCGATAACCTGTGTTTATCGACTAGGTTACATGACTATTTTTGTTTAGAAAGGACAAAACGTTCCTAAATGTGGAAATTATTTTATATTTTCCTATTAGTGATTGAGTAATTTTGTAGTTTAATTAAAAATAGAATTAAACAACGCAATATCTATTCATTCACCTTTTGAATTCTCTCGTATAATCTGAAATAATCGTTTATTAATTTTTACTTATAATAAAACTATGCCAGTAGCACTGACCGACAATTTGACATTCAATTGTCCTTACACTCAATATCACTCTGAATTTAAAAAAAAGTTCAAACAGTGTCTTTTTTTGGTTCTAACACGAATTAATTTAATTTAAAAACGATCATAATTTTTGTGTACCGATTAAAAACAGATAATCAAACGTTACATGTCCAACAAACTGTCTGATATTGCATCGTCATCGTCCTCATACACAATACGATAAAAATGAATGGCAGTATTTTAAGTTCTTTTTTAATATGGTAACTTTTGTGATCATTAACAGGAAGTATTGTAGTAAAACTTGTAACCAGTGTATGATGTAGGTAATGTGGTTCTCGGTAAGATCGTATTTAAAATTACTTAATATTTAAAAGTTAAGTCTTGATTGTAATTTTCTCACCATTTTTTTCTTTCATGGAGTTTTTGATACGTTTTTAATATGAAGACATATTGAAATTACAAGTACTTACTTAAATACCAATTAAGAATCTCTAAATTGCAGATGAAATCATAATAACATTTTATCATGTTATGATAAGCTACATTGGTATACCGAAGATTTTTTTTCATATATTATGAGTCATCACCTTATTCCAATGTATTTGTGGTTTTCTGACTTAATTCAAAAACACGACTGAAAAGTATGACTTGTATGGCAAATCATTTTTACCGAAAGAAAACAATCACTTTTCTTTCAAAAGCTTAACAAAATTCACCTTCTACCTCAAACTTACACTGACAGTGGCGCCCGCGCATCTGATTGGAGAGGAGCCGCGGGCGCCGATACGTTAAAGATACACTCTCAACTCATATTAACCGGATTCGTGACAACGAAAGTAAAGGTATCTGGGTACACCGACCGAGATGCATTTTTAAGTACTGTCTGCGCTTCAATGATATTCAGCCACTGCAACACAATACATGTCAAACAAAGTAAGTATACATACCTAGGCACAGATAATATAATACTATAACCTAAGGTAAAAGTATTAGCGAGCAACAAGAAAAGCTTTGACAAGTAAGTCTTAGAGATATGTTTTTTTTTTATGGTATGATTCTTAAATATTGCAAAAATAAAGGCGTTTCAAGATGCCGAATTGAGTGCTTTTGCGCATGTTTTAATCTAGTTTCCAAAACTTAAGAGGTTCTATCTATGTTCAACTGTTTGAGAAATGTCTTTTATTTATGAAAGTCATCCTTTCAACCCGGCATTACTTACTGCTAGGTTAAGACCTTTTTTTTGTAATTTTGACGGTGTTGGTAATAAGCTTCCGGAACCGGCCCTTGCGCATTTCCGAGTTGAAAGTTATTTGTTCATTTTAGACTCAATATATCGTCTCGTCTTTAAATATTCACATGAGCGTCTTAAATGACGTTTGTGGGTTCATTTCAATTGATTCCACTTTAAATGTTTGTGTGTGGTCTATGATATGAATATGAATGCCATAACCATTCTTTAATTATTACAAAACTTTAATGGCAAAACGCTTTTACGCAGATCGTGATTTTGCAAAAGGTTTTGTCATCATCATTGACAGTCTTTATATCCCATAAACACACCCTGTTTACGTATTTCTTTATTGTGTTATCCCAATTTTAACTATAGTGCGCGCGGAACTAGTTGGCCGCGCCTTAGGTGTCGCGTCATCTCGCTATTGCAATCTCATGTACGTTTTGTCTGCGGCCAACTAGTTCCGCGCACACTATAGTCATATGTACCTAATTCTGCGGTGACATGTACAACCATTTGTGGTTATATGAACTAAACTGACTTAACCTAAATCACGATATCAGAGTTATCCTCGCGTTTAACATTCAGGAACGCGACCATAACCATCGGGCAACGCCGAAGATGCCTCTGTCCACCCTGTTCCACATAGCTCTCAAATTGGTTGGGTTAATGCCTAAAGGAGTTTTTCATCAGACTTGCCCTAAGATACCAATCGACGTCCATACTATACTATTTTTACTGTGTTACTATTAAGTACACCTGTAATTAAGAAATTTCGTTAACATACGTTAACAGTATGAATATTCAACAAATGCTTGATGTGTGTTATGAAACCTGACACGAAAGACCCCGGTTTATTGCGATGACAGATTACTGCAGGCTATAAGCAGTACAATGCCAGCCCGTGGTATTTGTAGGAACAAATATTTGATCAGTACCATATGCGTTTTTGGGTTTTTTCCAAATGCAATTTCATAGTGACAGACCGTAGTCTTGATTTGTGCCCCGTTCATGGCAACATACTCGCCCTATTTATGACAAAATGTTAGTGTATGAGTACGGATTGTACTCCGCCTAACACGATTTTAATTTCAGAACGGCAAATGCTACGGAACTTAAAACACCCGAAAAGAAGTTTTTGACAATTAGTGGGACAGAATACAACATTATTTACCTATGTTAACAAACAAAAGTACCGTTTCTCTTGTCAATATCAATGTTGAGTTCTAATTAAACAATAATTAAGATGCATATAACAAGCAAATACATCGAGAAACCAGTAACCGCTACTTAAAAGCTGTGTTAACACCTAGTAATTATACGCTAAATATAACAGGTACTAACGCCACCAATTAGCTATTTATAAATGATTTGAAGACATTATTACGATAGTACAGATGGCAAACGATTTCGATAAGATTTTAGAGCAAATAAAAGTGTTCTAGAAAGCAAGTATTTATTTAGCACGGATCACACAAAAGCAAAAATTAAGAGAACAAAGAAATAGTCTTCTAATGGTCTGGTCAAGGCTGATAAGATTTCTAAGGATTGCATGGCTAAGCAAAATGCGACATGAATTAGGAGTAAATAAAACGTAGAAAACCAACAAATAAATGCATCTACTCCAAGTCTAAATTTAGATTGATACTTGATAACTTACTTAAATCAACTATTTTATTCCAAAGAATTAAATGTAAATAGTCATCATCTTCCTGCCCTTGTCCCATGTTATTTGGGGTCGGTGCAACACGTTTTCTTCTTCCTTGCCGTCCTGTCCCCTGTCACGCCATCACTGACTCCCTTTTCTTCCATATCACTCCTCACACAGTCCATCCATCTTTTCTTTGGCTGTCCCCTCCCTCTCCATCCATCCACATTTATATTCATAACTCTTTTAGTAACATGCGTTTCATCCCTCCTCATCACATGACCATACCAAGACAAACGATTTCCTTTCAACTTTTCTGTCATTGGCGCCACTTTCAAACTTCCTCTAATATACTCATTTCTCACTTTATCCATTCTCGTCACTCCGCATATCCATCTATACATTATCATCTCTGCTACATGAAATCTCTTTTCATCCATCTTTTTTACAGCCTAACATTCTGAACCATATAACTAAATGTAACACAATATATAATTAAGACCGGAACACAATCATCATTAAACAGACGATAATCGTTACAAATCGCCTTATTTTAATCACGAAACTAATACAATACACTTCCTCTCACACATTTTATCGACTAGATTCCGATCCTGATACCACTTACAACTTCAGTCACTTACATCAGATGTTAATAACAATTAAATTAAACATCCCCTGTAGCTATCTCTTCATCTCTTACTATGTAAATGTTTTGATAGTTCCACTTTATACAGTCTTCGATTTACGCTCAGCAAGAAATATCTCGCACTCAAAGCATTTATTTTAATTCGTATTCGTTGCATTCATTTATTTATTTAATAACAATTTACATTGTGTTTGAATGTTTATAATTTATTGTCAAGTCGGTCAGATAGAATGTTGAAAGTAGTAGCACGTTGCAAAGTGCAACGATCGATCTCCGATCTTTATGAATGTGAACCTCCACAAATGTTCTTTTAAATGTGAGAACATTGAGAGGCTGAACAGAAAGAAGCTTGTGTGATAAATTACCAGAGTTCTGTTAATTTATCACACAAGCCTCTCCTATAGCATATTAATAAGTAAATAAGCTGAATGCTGAACCACTATCATTCATCAATTTTCGAATATGCAAAGATTGCATTATATAGCCCCTTATCTCTGGCTTTCAATATCTAAGTTTTTCACATGCTCGCAATCTGTGTTCTTCCAATAATCTCAATCTCCTCTTACTCTGTCCTTCTCATACTACTGATTTCGTTTACTCTTCCTTTCATATCCAGTCCACTCTTTTTTGGAATGCGCTTCCTTCCGAGATCAGGACGGCCACCAGTCGGTACGCATTTAAGCGGAAATTGCGGATTTATTTACAACACAAATAAGCAGAGTCATCTCACTTTCTTCTTTTCTGTTACTTCATAAATATATATAAATAATATGTATATTTATATAGGTATATATTATATTCAATATATATGTACGTATATTTTACCTATTTTAGTATAATAACTACTAGCTTTTTATTATTTAACTATGCACCTGCCATGTTGTCTCTTCACCACCCTTGGTAGAGATTGCCTAAGGCATTAAGTCCGCCTTTGTTCCTTTGTGCATGAAGTCTAAATAAATTAACAATTCACTGCCACTATTGAAGAAAATGTCTGACTCTACTGTCATAGGTGTGACGGCCGACCATTTGTTGTGATTTTAGCTAGCTAACCCTGCCAATATGTGTATGGCCAACAGAAATGAGTATGGTCATAATATAGTAATACTTATATATTCCCCAGTACACACACACAATCAATTGTTGTGCAGTTCTGCTCTGTTACTTCTATGAGTCACTCATCAAATGATTTAAGACATAAGGAAGCTAGTTGGGCTGTTCTTGCTTTCGTTTGGCGACTATTTTCGTTTTCGTTCGGCGCCAGGCGCTTTCGTAATAAAAGCGCCTTACTTATCACGCGTGTGAGTTAATCTTCTGTATATTTTGCTTCGTTTCTGTGGTGAGATTGCCAAGTAGAGATTGTGCATGCATCTTTATTACAAAATGAACTCTTGTTTATTTTCCCTTGCGTTAATTACTACAGTTCCTGTTTGTGGCTTTGTTCTATTTTCAGATGTCTAGACCAAATGTGGAGGACTGAGTTATGGCAGATTTGTTTGACTCGAAGTCGATCGTTCTTCACAGATGTTGCAGCGCTAATAGAAAACGGTCTTTAGTAGCATTTAGTTCTGTGGTTTTACTATGCGCTTTTAATTTATGTTTAGAAATAGTTTTACGTTCTTAGTAGTTTTCCTTACAAACTTATTGCTTGGTTAGGCATTTCTATTTGTAAGGAATATTAGATATTTTTCCATATTTCAAAGATGGTCCCATAACAAAAGTTTTTTATTTTCATTAGTACTAAGGTATCTATGTCCCTTCTTCAAAATGCCGTACTGTCTGAACTTATGAAGATTTCAAGAAACTAGTAGTTCTACAAAACCCATCTAATCTACCTTAGATTGTACTGCAAATATACTTCCCTTCATAACCCCTTTATGTTTTCTAATACAGTAAACTAAGTTACAATGGCTCGGTAGCCAGAGAACGCTCGTTAAGAGTAACGTCTTCACATGCTGGTGTGCTAATAACGCATTGTTGGAAGCCATCTTGGGTCCTAAAGGATAAAACTGATGCATTTAAACTTTGAACATTATGTATGGAATAAGGGGAAGATTGACTTTTAAATCCGTTCTAATATTATAAATATACGAAAGTAACTCTGTTTGGCTATTCACGTCTGAACGTATTTGGATGGAACGTGGCACACAGGTTAATAGATTTTGTCTTAAATTAGACATACGATACTCTTTATCCCAAGAACATGTTCCCTTGGCATAATAACACGGGTGAAACCGCTGACAGAAGCTGATAGAAAAATGTACATACATACATACATAAACTCACGCCATTTTTCTCATGGGGGTAGGCAGAAACTACAGAACGCCACCTGCTACGATCCTTACATACTTCTTTTGCTTGACACACATTCATACATCTAGTCATACACACACGCCGGTTATGAGTACTGCGAACTTGGCCTTTCTGAAGAACAACACCTATAAGGTCTCTGTATGTCTTCTTAGATAAATGTAGATATTAAAAAAAGTAAGTTGGTCGCTTCTTCTTCGCAACTGCCAAGCTATGACTGACTACTATGAACTCATATATGATGCAGGTGTCAGCTGGTGATTACTCTCATTTAATAAGCAGTGGTAACCACTTTTCACTCGATGTCCAACCCAGGCCAACCATTGACCAAATATTGAACGAACTTGTGTTCGCTGTATGTTTTACCCTATCTAAACTTTAAGACGCTGCTGTCCTTTCTAAGATGAACGTGATAATGATATAAATATTTATAGTAATTAACGTCTTAACTTTCATTTTCACACATCTCTGTTACAACAGTTTACCAACGTCAAAGCTGCACCGAAACCGGTCCAGTAGTTTCGGGGATTAACATCGAAAAACAAACAAACACTAACGACTGTACTCCCAAGATGATTGACAAATATTGCTCACAGTTAGATTTGAAGGCAAACATTTGTCTCGAGATGGAAGTACAGGTGCTAGCGTCAGTTTAGTAGTCATGATCAACGTATATTGAATCTGTGTACCGTAGAATACATTGAAATATATTATGTTCCTACATATTATTGAGTTTTGCTGTCTTCTTCTTTACTACTGTGACTCATGCTTCACTAAAATGCTGTTGTAGTAGTAGTGAGTCCCACTACCTACCGTATCTTTGCCGTACTTAGCCTTCCATTCGGTCCGTTGTACGTGTGCATTCTGGCTACTTTAGCCAGCCTAGCTTTGCTCAGAAGCACAGAAAATTCCTGGTGCTTCACAGGCCTCGCGGAGAGAATGCTATGTTAAAAAGTGATCATTGTTTACTGACTATGTTCACAGCCCAGTAAAAGATAATGTTTATAAGAATAAGAAACTTGCAGCCTTGGTTTTGCGAAAACAAAACCGCAGGCCAAGCTAGTCATTCAATAGACATCTCAGACAGTCCCACATAACACATTTGTATTATTCAACATCCCATATGAACTCTTGAGGCCATCGGCACATGACATAAATTACATATTGTTATGTTAAATGGCTTGTTAATAAGGGAATACAAGTCTTGACCTTAACATATTTTTCATTTTCCACATTTAAACCTACCATATTTACGGAGAGCATTTGAAACGCGTTGAATTTGTTACTGGCAACATTAGTCGCATGAATAGTGTTGTCATGCAAATAGCAAACTATTAAGATCGCCATTTTAGTCGAGTCAATGAGTGTGGACCGCGTTTTATTTAGACTCGAGATTATCTCGCATTTAGACTTGTGAGAGATGTTCCGATTTGTTTTTACTCGATTGTGTGAAATGACAGTTATGGTTTTTCATAATGAGCTGCTTCACGTCGTGGTTACTTCCTTGTGGTAAATGTGCTTTTGATATTTATTACGAGGAAACGTTTTCAACCTTAGATCAAGTTGGATGGTGGAATTTCTTCGTTTAACAAATAAAACGGGATTCGCTGGTCGCGTCTTTGACAATCGGAGATCTTAAACGACTGTGAATAAATGTATTTTGAAGTTATATTAGTGTAAGTGCAGATAGCTGAGAAGATATTGCGCGTTTACTGTTTTTAAATGGCTTGGAAGTGGTCGAGGCGCTAAATTGTATGCATTGAAGTGCGTGTTTATTATATCGTTTATGCACATCGTATTTTTGATTGATTATAGTTTGAACTGCCTGAATGATTCAGGGAGATGAATCAATAAACACGATTGTGATCTACAATATCCATAGGCATTCGTAGGCATAGAATGTTATATGTCGTATGCCTATTTGTTTAGAGTTCGAACCTCTTCTCCTTTGTGCATTTCATAAATGTTTGATAACATTGACTAGGTACATCAAGATCGTGGAAAAAGTCGTTAATCGTTGTATTTTTTAATATTAACTGAACAATTCGATGTATTTTTCATTTTCATAGTCGTTCCAACTCAATACACCTACCCACTGTTTTGTTAAGTACCAGTAACTTATCTGTCTGTTTTCTTTGTCCCCAGCGATACTTCAGCGTGCGACGTTCAAGGTCGGCCTCCTGACGATCCAGGGGGTGTCCACCTGCCTCTACCTCTGCATGGATGCTTGCGGGTTCCAGTACGCTCATGTGAGTATACCGTCACCATTTCCACCCTATACACTGATATTAACTCTTTAAAAATAAACACCTTGCTTCTCGAGTGCACAGACGTCACCTAAATACGGACACAAACCGTATTCATCGTCTTTACAAGCAATCGCAAATCGTACAAGGTTTTGGTTATCGGCAATTTGTACCTGAAATAAGTATTTTTTAGTACTGGGTAAACATTGATCAACCACTTTGTAGCCTGGTTATATTATCTTCAAGATGTGGCGTCGATCTCTTCTCTATATCGTATAAAACAAAGTTACTGTCTGTTTCTAAGCTTACTACTTCTTAACCACACGACGGATTTGGATATTGTTTTCACTGATAGGCAGAGCAGTGTTGGCCCAGTGGTTACGGCCCCGACTTACGAGCTGTGGGTCGTGGGTTTGAACCCGAGCCGGCACTTCACTTTTAGTAATTTATTTCATCACCACTGCTCTAAAACGGTGAAGGAAAACGTCGTGAGGAAACCGGCATGTCCTAGAAATAAAAAAATCGAAGACATATGACATTTACCAATCCGCACTAGGCCCGCGTGGTGAATTATAGCCCAGTTCCACTCTATGAGAGGAGGCCTGAGTCCCAGTAGTGGGAACAATAAAAAGGATGATGATGATAGGAAAATCGATAAACGAGGAAGGTTTGTGCATATAATTTGTCCCGTGCGTAGCCGTAGCGGGTAGCTAGTTAGATATAAGGCCAAACGGCTGTACCACAAAAGCGTTTCAACGCCTCTTTGAAATTTTCGATACCGCTCCTTACGAAGCTTATTTTAATAACGTCGCCGATGACAGGCTAAACGGCGTAAAAATTAATAATACAATAACATCACATAGGACGAACGAATCACAGAGCACAGAATCGCCGAAGCAGCTGCGACTAGATGCTCTACTAATAATATTCGTTTGAGCGCATTGTGCGCTAAGCAAATGTTCGCCTGTCATAGTCAGAATTATCACGAGCCGACATTTTATTAGGGTTCCCAAGTCAATAAAGAAACCTTATAGTTTCGCCATGTCCGTCTGTCCGTCCGTTAAGCTCGCAGCTTAGCTCAGAGACTCTTAATACTAGAAAGCTATAATTTGGCATGCATATTAGTCAAGCCGACATACATACATACATTCATAAACTCACGCCTTTTTCCCATGGGGGTAGGCAGAAACTACAGAACGCCACCTGCTACGATCCTTACATACTTCTTTTGCTTCACACACATTCATACATCTAGTCATACACAAAGCCGACAAATTGGTAAAATAAAATCATGATAACACATAATCGTGATATCACAGTACTTTACAAGTTTACGAGTAATAGTCGACCAACTTATAAAATGTACCTGCTTGGGAAAGTAGGTTTTTCGTTAAAGCAATGTTCGGTGCTTTCATTGTTTATGAACTTCTGTATGTTAGCGAATGTAGGTTCTTCTTCTGTTTGTACGGAACCCTCGATGCGAGTCCGACTCGCACTTGGCCGGTTTTTTTTATAATTGATAGGCTTGCGTTTGACCACTATCTCACCTGATGGTAAGCGATGATGTGGTCGACGGTGAAGCACTCTTACCTAGAAGTAACCTATTCACTCTTGACTTAAAGATTATTTATTCTGTGCTTAAAGGCGTCATGGTTGTAGCGATCAGGAAACACAGACTCCGATAGGGAATGCCACTCCTTAGCTGTACGCACAATGAAAGTATTCCCAAAACGTTTAGTGCGTATGGGAATATTTCTAGGAGTAAACAGTCAACACTAGCATTGGTCGCCGATGCGTCTTATGCTCTGTGGAACAATTTGAACTGTTTCCAGTCTAACCAGACGCCGAATCAAAATATCTACCATTTTGTTGATAGATCATGAAAACAAACGATGTTTCTTTCAGCGCGGCATGGCCCCCGCTTGTCGTCGCTTGCGCAACGCGTGTCGGTTAGTGTTGCCAGCTGCTAGCAAATTGCGGGGCTTCGGTACAGGGGGATTTTTCTTAGGGGGCGTTTTTATGTTTATTAATACTCATTTCGAATCGCAAAATGTATAGTCTATGACTGTTAGTTCTAATGAAAACAATGAATTACCTCGGTAAATATCAGAGTACGAGTATAAATAATTCTACACCACATTCTGCAATATAGGCTAAAATTACTACTTAGGTATCATCATTTTCTGTAAGTAAATCTTCACTCTCGCTCTAGCAACCCTGTTCATATTTAAAACACTTGGCAAGATCACACCATTACCCGCTCGTTATTCAGATCAACGCCATCTACCGTTAAAGTAGCCATAATTACGTTTACGGCACGGGAAATTAGACATAACTATTGAAATGGTTCCGATTACCAAGAGAGATTTGTTACCAATCAAGCTACTTAGATTGGGGTAATAAGATTGATTATAATTGTAAATCTGGGGTAATTTGGGATAATTACGGGAAAACGGAAGATTGATTAGTAATTAAGGCATCTCGTTGAGGTAATTCGACTAATTGTGTTAAGATCTCGTATGTATTTCGGTATTTATTGGTTTAGTATGTTAATATTTTATGTAAGTGCTCTTCAATAGTTATATTAAGTATTTTAATCAATTTCGGTCGTGAGTTATTACTAAATATATGAACTCCTAAATAAACACTGGTAACTTCTATTATAAATATATTCACGGCACCATAGTTTCTTTATAAAACAAAATATTATTGTAAAGTATAGGTATCACAATTGACTCAGAAATCCATACGAACAAACTGTATGTCGATCGATTGCTTAGAACGAGCGAAATAACCCTACCCAAGTCACGTACTTCAAATTAATGAGGTATCAGTGCTACAGACTGACAAAGTGTGCATGAAAAATCATTGTATATATACAAATAAGGATTGAAATTAGTCAAAATAATAAATGTCAATTAAAATGAATAGAATGGTCAAGCACAGTTCCGATTATTGTACAATATTTAAGAAATTCCTTGGTAGATAATGATTTTGCATGCATATTTTGTCACCCTGTAGCTCCGATATACAGATTTGGGCTCTGCTAATTAGGTAGGGTTATTTAGCTCATTATAAGCAATCGATCTGCATACAGTTAGTTCGTATCGATTTCTGGGTTTTCGGTGTTTGCAGAAGTCTCAAACCCGATTTTATTTTTTGTAATTTGCTAGGTAGAGCTAACTGATTGATTAGGTTAGGCTTTAAACTTTCAAACAGTTAGACCGAAACATTCCAACACGACCATCGACCTTCCATTAATAAGTAAACCTTAACCATTCCTTTTGAAACAATTGTGCTAGTAGAGCTTTCATCATTTACAAGGGGCAATTTGACCTAAAGAAAAATCTCATCTTTACCAACAAATTCTGAAAACCGTGTCACCCCTTTGCCTAGGTGATATAAAATTCCCACAAACATTAAGAAATAAGAAAGCCCATTAATTTGTTTACCGATTTGTAATTGGAGTCGGCCTCGAAAGAAACACGCGAAAGTGTATTTTATTTAACTAATTATTTAGTAGAAACAGAGATTTTAGCTGGTGTCCATTAACTGCAGTTTTCACTACTGGTTTTTAGGTTAAAGGAATAGAAAATGAACTTGGAATAAATTTAAATAAAATAACACGGGGTTTCTGTTAATTTATTTCAGTATCTAATTTGTAGGTTGAGCTTAAAATTTGCATGCAAATTTAAATAAAGTACTAGTAGTAGCCCAGTGGTTACATTCGCTTTCTGCACTCCTTCTCAATAAAACTTCTGATATACCAAATCTCACATTCCTTCACGCGCGTAATATACTTCAAAAGGGGTAGGTTCTAAGCATATATTATATTACATATAAGCATATATTGTATTATATTATTTTATTTTAATTATTGTGATTTTTTTTTGTTTTTAATTTATCTTAGTTAGTTTTGAATGATGGTCTGGCAGTTTGAGTAGTTTATGCGGCCTACCCGAATGTCCATTCTTTGGTATTGTTCGTCGAATCGCTGAGCTCCTTAAATTCTGAGTTGAGCTGCTTGGTTATTGACAAATGCGTGCACTGACTGGACAGGTCCACTCAATCTAGCTGGTTCTTTTCTCAAAAGACCATTTCAGACATCTGTCTACGTGGTTTTCACACGATCTAACCAAGATTTTGTCAGGACTTTAAAAGAGACTTTGACCTCTGAGTTTGTTTCAGCCTTTCTTCTCAGATAGTCAGGAAACGCCGACCTCATCTAGTTTTAAAAAAGTACAAACCAACTAACAGAAATAAAATCATTTATCATACTCTTCAGATACTAATAAATTTCTTTTGTTAGTGGTATATCTTTGAGGTATATGATCAGTTAAAATATTGATTCATAGAATTTGAAGCTAATCTTCGCAAATTAGCATTTTACTAACTAAGCAGTCCTGAATTAGTCAACCAGAAAAACAAGCAATCATTTGGCCTAATACAAATTAAAACTAAAAATAAAGCAACCGTTTTAATAACTAGAATCACGAATTTAACTACACATACAAATCACATGCCCAAACGTCTCGATGTGCGACAAGCATAAGTGGGCTAAAGCAAATGTTGAATAAGTTTATACAGTGATCTAGGTTGCACAAGAGACTGATCCTAGACTAATGGTTTTGTAGTTAATCTAATGCCTATTCAGCATGTTAATTCTAAATTTAATTGAACACTGAAAATTGGCACTAGTGACAAGAACATTTTTTGGTTCGCATTGGGTCCCTATGGTGGCCGGCCCATGCCCTCTCACAGAGAGGTGGCCTGTGTCCCAGCACTACGAACAATTTTGGTAGCGGGCTGTTCAATTTGTTTTTTCTTTGCGTTATTGTAGACAAGCCTTTTTTCGTGAGTTGCTTCCCGCAGTCAACCCCACAGGAATTGTACATTTTCTTGGCATAAGTCATATAACAGTCGGTAACAGTGTAGCTTTGTACTTTAAAAACCTGTACTTATTTTAGTTTTGAACAACTATCATTTACTTTATTTTATTATTACCTATTACGGCATAACTATTATTTTATCTCATTAACAATGGTTAGTTCAGTGAGAAAAAATAATCTGTCCTTAAATTTACGATATATCATTATATTAATATGTACTGTAAAATATTGGTTTATAATCTAGTCTCTTGTGATGTCACCTTATTACAATCTGTAGTATTATAATATTATCTGTGGTATAACGAAGCTGTGTACGTGACTGATACCTATTTCTCGTATTATTGCATATTTCCAATGAATATTTAGAGGCAATATTATTCAGAATATTAAGTTTCAGCGTTATGAATGTGGAGCTGATTATACAAGAAGTATCTTATTGCATCAGAAAACCTTAGATTTTATTTATGAATGAAGTTCATAATCTGGTTAAGCTTTAAAAGAAAATTTTCGCTTTTGCTACAGTTTTAATACAATCCTTGATAAACCGTCTATGTTCCCTACTACGAGTAGATGATGAGAAAAAGTTGAAAACTATTTTTTAAGACCATATTAGACAATAGCTTGAGAACTCTAAGCTTTTGTTTTTTTTTTATGAGCTAAGTATCGATCGTTTTATAATTTTATCGTTAACGGCCGATAGCTGTGAAGTATTGAATGCTAGCTAGATTAAGATAGAGAGCTAGAGTAATCTGAAAGCATTTTTTATTTAGTTGCGTCTCGCAGTTCAATCAAAGTGATTGGCTACTGCTTAACCGGACTAACCTGTGAATACTAAACTAGAGCCTCCAGCCAGGCACAAACACTCAACCTAAGCGACCACGCTGAGGGCTTCCCCCTATGGGGTCGAACCTCGGCTCAGGGCGTCGCTGAGGGGACAAGTAGGGCTGGATCATGATTAAGTGTATCTACTATCCTTTCGGAAAATACCTTCGTGGAGAAGAACGGACAAGATCTGGTAGCTATGTAGGTCCACGATATATAAAACATAACTCCTTCTATTGAAATTGGCATATTATGTACAAAATAGAGCTTACATAAAAACCAAACAAGTTGGTTAGACTATGCTCTAAGTATATAGATCAATCGACGCTCAATACTATAGTCGGAACCATAATCTCAATTCAAAATTAATATCGGCTCAACTATCCCGATCTACACTTGTAAAGGCGGTTAAACAACAAAGATCCATTGCTACAGATACTTTCACCTGCTGCAGGATAGCGATCAATCACACATTGATCGATAGATCGATAAAAATCCCTTTCATGAACATATTTATTGACTTCACACAAAAGTTTTGCTTCATAATATTATGGATAATGAATGACGCCTACATGTAGTTCGACCAAAATTATTTTTGGGACGTTAAAATGAAATGACAGCTTTATTTTGTTAGTATAAGATTCAAAGTCGAATGCCTTTGGTTTTTGTATGACTTTGTATGTAGTTTTTGTATCAATACTAAGGGCTATTGTTAATTGAATCGTTTCAACGTTTGATCTTTTTAGTCGGGAGTCGGTTTCTGTCTGTGGGTGGCATTTCGGATGTACTGTAGGTGTTGCTGTATTGTTGTGGTGACACTATCGGCTTGTATGTCATTTTTAGTTTGTATGAGACCATAAACGACATTATTTGTGACGTCACTTTTGTGTATGAATGAAGAGTGTGTTAGGCTCCTAATATGGAGTGGATATTAAATTTAATGGCTCTTTTAAATGGACGAATACTTTCTGGGTGTTGTGACGTGTAGATTTTTTTTCTTGCAAGTTATAATATTTAATTATGCTAAGACGACAAGAAATATGTACCTACCTACCAAATTTTATTTCAAAACAAAGTCTTATTTATTTTCTTGTTTTGCGACGCTGAGTTCTATTTACAGTAAAATAATCTGCCCATTGGTTAAAAAAAATATGTATATCGCCATAATAATGTCCAGGATTACCTCAAAAATATCTTTCTTCGTATTAAAGACCTCATTTTGTCTTACTACTGTCCATTTTAACAAAACAATATGATAATTTCCTTAGCAAATCTTCATAAAATCCCTAAAGTTGTCGGTTGCTGAGAAACGATCATAAATTTTGTAAACGACCACTCGTTCCCGTATTTTACTTAAGTGTTACCTCCAAATTGGATTTATGTCTCAATATGTAAGTTTTTTCTTTAGTGGCAACCCCAATGTGTCAAGAGAGATCGATGTAAGTCGGTGATCTATGAATTTGCTTAAGTTAATAACGTGCGTTTGACAGAATTTGTTGAGTTAAATATAAATAGGTTTTAGTAATAACTATCATTCTTCTTGTCCGTTCTTCTCCACGTAGGTATTTTCCGAACGGATGGTAGATTCACCTAAAGCGGTACCCCGAGCAAAACGCCGCGCAAGCCGTTTTTAGGAGCTATCTACTCGTTATTTAAAAAGAAATATCAATTAATAAAAATACATTAAATTTCTATATAATATTGATTCTAAAATGGTAGATTTAGTTTTTTTTTTTAATGTTGTATATATTTCACTAATCTACTTCCAAAAAAACATAAAAATGAGAAATAATTATTGATATTATGCATCTCCTCGTAAAGTGTTCATTGATTATTTTTTGTACTAACACTAATGGATAGACAATTTAATAACAAACATTTTTGTAGAATTATTTTTTTCTAAAGACCAAAATTCGATTTTATAAAGATTTTATTCTAAAATCTGGGCGTATTCACTACAGTAATTCATGCGCCACCAGTGCCGCTAGACCAATAGGAACGCTCATATCTCATGCCGATTTTTTGGTCAGGGTACCGTCTTAATCGTGATCCAGCCCTAGTTGTCCTCCAGCGAAGCATTGACCCGAGGTTCGAACCCATAAAGCGTAGTCCTCAGCGTGGTTGCTTAGTTTAAGCTTTTTTGCCTGGCTGGAGGATCTAGTTAAGTCTCCACAGCATCGCCCAGTTAAGCAGTAGCCAATCACTCTGATTGAACTGCGAGACGTCCAACAAAATTAAAATGCATTTTACTTGATCGTTTTACAGTCATTGTCTATTGTCAGATAGGTAATTTTACAAGGAATATTATTAATTATAGAAAACTACTTCTCTATTTGCTTAAGCCCAAAAAAAACGTGAATCAATTTAACCGAATGCAGTATAGTTCTCGCCAAACTTCTTGGCTGCTCTGAAGTTGGCTGCGTAGTAGTAAATCTCATACAAAAACAGCACCGTTTCGTGCGTTGCGCATCGTGAAGCCAACTTTGGGCCGGCCCAGAAGTTTAGCTAGCACTATACTGTCTATTGATTAGTTTTTTGACAATCGTTGCGGTTAGTCAGAAACCAAAAAATCTGACGCCACTCTTGAAAAGAGTTACTGTGTCACCCAGTTTCTGGGTTATTCAGCTGCATCTGGTTAGACTGAAAACCGACCCCAACTTAGTTCAGATAAAGCTAGACACGATTTTTCGATTGATTCAAGTTAAGTTTAGTTGTAGACAACAGTTCTAATACCAATTTTAATATTCTCATCTCCAAAGCGTTACAAAGTTCCTAAAGTCACGTGCGTAAAATATTTCAATCGTACTCATCCACAGAATACAAATGACACATATCATCGAATGGCAAACAGTTCACTCAGTAAGATATTGACGTATATATCGCTAAACGTCATCTGTCACAATTTGCACATTTTTCACGCGCGCCCCTATGCGAGGGGCGCGACGACAACTCAATATGGTCGACTAATGACAAATGATTTGTTTTTCGACAGCTTAACAGCTTGCTGTTAGTGAATTGGTAGTCTTGTTGAAGAAATGTAGGTAGATGATATTATTTGTGGACAGGGTGGGTTCATTAAGGCCATAAGAATTAATAAAATGTTGGCAGTTAAGGGTACTAATATAAAGAAGTTCTGAACTGTTCGGCAACTGATAAGCAGATTCTAAATTCAAAGTCTATAAAGAAATTTGAATTAAGAATCTGATAATCAGTTCAGAGCCTGTTTAACTGACAAAAAGCACGAAAGACTCAAGTCAACTTGCACCTACCTATATTTCTTGCAAATTAGGTTGTAGTTTCTTATAAGTTATCTGTAAGAATTTAATTCATTTTAGAATCAGGTTTTTAAAAAAAAAAAAAAATTGTCTAAATGGGCTTGCTCTTGACTCTAGTCTAGGTCAGAGGTGACAGAGACAGAGAGGTTTAGTTTAGAGTACTTGCAGTGTCCTTCTTCAACAATTCTCCCGATCTATAAATGTTTTAATATCAAAAGCATTTATCATAGAAGAATTTATTACAGTTAGTTCTCGTACCATCTCGAACACTCAAACGTCCCGTCAACGCAACTCCTGCGTTATCTGTCAAAAGGAGTCGCTTTGAAAAATGGAACGCGATTCAAAAATCGAACACTACACCCGCTAATCGTAGAGGCGAGGACATTTTTGGATACAGCCATAGGGTCAGCTCACACCGAGACGCGACCCGCGCATAGTCCATAAGCATACCGTGGGCGTAAGCGTTTTAGGACTTGAACGTAGAAATGTTAATTATCTGTTGAAAGGCAAGAAAACTTACAAACAAAGTATTGGTTTCGTAAAATATTTCATGCTAACACACTAGGTTTCTAAGGTAAAATGTGAAAAATCATAAATTACTTTTAAAATAAAATAAAAACCTAAGTTAATTGCTTCTAATATTATTTAATGCCATAGCACTCGACTCTTGAAATTGGTTGCATTTAAATTAAAACACTTCGTAGCTAGTCTAGTTAAACTCTTTGAAAGGCTACAAAGCTTGGAAAGGTCTCGGTCAAAAACGTGTCTACTCCGTATTTAAAACCGCTCATTCCCCACCAGTAATACCAACCTTAACATAGCACCCAATTTAAATTGAACAATAAAGGATTCGAATAGCTAATCGATAGGTAATTTTTCTACTCGACTAACACCCGGGTGATCCCATTAAGGAGGCACAACACTAACGTAAAGCGCGATAAGGATGTAGTGACACCATTAATCAGTGCGTTCCCGATTCATTAACGCGCGTGGCGAGCATCGATTTGTCATAGGGATGCGACTCAGATACGGGGCAAATTGTTTCGGTGCGATAGTTCTGTTTGTCTATGATGGAGTAGGATGGGGAGATTGTTCGCTGCACTTAGGGATGCAAGGAATATCCGAGGAAAAATATTGCTTGGTTAAGTTGGAGCTCGTGATGGATTGTTTGTTTATGGAGCTAGAACTAATTTGATTTTGCTGGGAAATCTATCCTAAAGTGAGTTGAAAGCTTATCCATCAAGGAAAGAATGTTTGTTCGTTGAGAAAATTAATTTTAGGGAAGTTAGCGAGCATAGTGATCGATAGGACGAGGAATGTGCTTAATTCACTTACGGGCGAAAATTCAATTATAACAAAATGCCTTCTAAGTTTCCCAAAATTAGCTTTTACTGGAGCAATTTTTAATTTACAACTCAGTTATTTTATTACCCTTAACCTCTGAAAGCGTTGCCCCTTTGAACCCCCGACTATGTACGGAACGCGAGACATTCTTAGAGTAAGCGCACGAATTTAAAGTGCCCGTCTTTACGACTGAAGACAGACTAAGATAATGTTAAAATTGGATAAGGAACCTCTTAAATGTGTTTAATTAGATGTTGAGTGTTATTGGGTGGTGGTAATTAGACGCTTCCGGCATTAAATGTGTCCCTGATGTTTTGGTTAATGATAATATGCTGGAAGGGTGCAGGGTGCTTTTCCACTTTTGTCGGCGCTCTGGCGCATGGTAGTTTAGCAAAGACTCAATTTATAGATTATTTTATCAGTCAATCAACTAGAAAATAGACAAGCTTGGAGTTGCGAAATTGCTACTATTAAAACGACAAGTTAGGTCACGGTAAACTTAACAAAAATAATTCTTAAAGTTGTCAAAAAATAAAAGGCCCGTTTTGACAGTTAAAATTACTTAATAATAATTAAACTTGATGCTTGCGAATGATACTCGTTGTTATAGTGTATGGGTAACATAGTAATTAATTAGGATTATGAATTTGATTTTTCAATTTCTTACGTAAAAAGTTATCGCGGCTTCTTAGATTGTGACTACTTTAGTTCTTAAGTGTTATGCCAAAACCTATCCAGAATTTAAATTAATCGCCTACGAGAAGACTACAAAGCGAATATAAGGAAATAGTTGGAATAGCTGAAGTACCGTCAGGAATTTGCGACTATTTCAATGGTAATTTACTTTCACTGAAGCCAAGGAAGAGGGTACGAACTTCTTTTGAATAATCAAATAGATTCTACACTTTACGAGAACTGTTTAACTATTTGATATTGAATTTAGGTCTAAGACATAAATCGGAGGGTATAACACCGGAATATAAATTGAATTAGTCTTTGAGAATTTGCTTGAATTTCCACTTGTCTGGGAATCTTGAAATTTGGATTCCTTTACAAAACAATGTTGGTTTTAGAGCCCAAGATCTACGTTCTAACGGGGTTTAGTATCGTTCGTTAAAAACAATTAAAATACGCCATCCTGGCTTCGACTTAGGCTGTTTCTTTTCTTAATCTGCTATCATAATAATATTGGAATCATCAGGCACCAATTTCCATAATTTTCCCAATTTTAATTTCAAACCGACGGAAGCAGACTTCCATCCCATAACATACCATCTAACTGTTCATTACCAAAAACGGAAGACAGGCATCCCGATAATATATCAAGTCAATGTCCAACTTTCACGCTACCGAATCCAAAATTAATTGGAGACCAATAAAATGTTTTGATAGCTATTAAAACAAACGATATGAACGAGGCGAGGAGCATCCATCATTCATATCTAGCGGCTTTCAATAAGGTAACTTTCTCACTGACTTAAGCACTGGAGCGGGAATTCAATGCCTTGTAATCAGGTGGATTTTATTAATAAAAGGAATGTGCCGTATCTGTAGGGATTAATCTCCTGCTAGTTGAAAACAATATTTCGTATCTGTATAAGTAAGCAGGATTTGTCGACAAAGCGCTTTCTACGACTTTAACTGTCAATGGAAAAGCAAATATGTATTATGTATGGGATTTACTTTGACAGACAAAACGTTACCCGTTATAGATTTCAATCTTAGCGAAAACACCATCAATCACTTCTTCGTAAACTGTCGAAGGCTCAGACTATACAAATTTACAATAATATCATGAACCTTAACCACTTTCAATATTTGGTTTCAAGAGGAGTCGCTTTATATAAATAGAAACCATAATAGTTCTTTATATTTGCCCTGACTGCTAACTCGCCTCTGATTCAACTCTAAAGGACCATTAATATTAATAACGCAAAATCATACTAAAATCAGTTCACTAGCCGCCAACTTAGGTGAAGTTCAGCTTACCATCTAATCCAATTACAGATACTCACCGTGAGAATCATTAGCCCGTCAGGATTATAGCTGCATATCAAACCTGTCTAACTATTTCCTTCTTGGTCGGTTTCAACCGTTTTCAATGGATTATGACATGAATAGACGATAGATATTACAACCCCATAGTGACAGTTTGAAATGCTATTGCGTAAATGGCTAAGGCGTTTGATAGCTTTGATATGTTGATTTTCTATGATAATCTGATTGAGGAGTCAATTATTATGAAACATGCAGGTCGAGCTGTTCGTTTAATGAAAGTAAAAATCAAGTGATTGCAACTAAAAAAAGGAAAGTCTTCAAGAATTTTTGCAGAGGTCTCAGCCAGCTTCGAGATTCCCCAAGGGATGGTATTAGGTCTCATTCCGATGCAGTCCTAATTTTTTCAGGCATATTTTGACCCAATCTTCAAAAGAAGGGACTCTTAGATATTAAAGCCCGCTTGAAAAAAATACTAGGATTTTCTGGCATTTCTGGTTTTACCTTTTGCCATCTTAACTTGATCCATTTGAAATGAATGCCGGCATCCAATATTTCCAGATGCCTCTCAAATGGGAATTCATATTATTATTACTACACGATATTAATATAATTTTATTATAAGTGCAGTGCTTTGCAACCGTCGCCCGTCATCTTAAAACCGGAAGTAAGTAATAATAAGCCCATCACTCGGTGTCCGTTTTGTAACTTTTTAATTTATTACCTGTCAAAATGCAATGCTATGTGCGTTCCATTCAGCCTTGTACGACCACTACATGCATTATTAAAATATTCGTCTAATTATACAAGATGTTTAACTCTAGAGATCATATTTTAAGATCATTTTAAGCAACATATTCTACATATGCTTTACTGATGATTCTTATTTGTAATTTTGTTGTTGATTTGTGTTTTATACATAATATCAAGCTTAAATTAGCCACTTCACAGATTAGATCTTAAATAAATATTTCAAATAACCTTTGACGAAATCAGCAACATTGGATTATGCAGATAAAATATCTAATATATAATCTGAAGTAAAGTTACAATTAATTCATGCCTCGACGTTTTGGGAGACTGTCATGTCGTTTAAACTGTCTAAAAGGCAAATTGCGACCGACACCCGGGACAGTAAGCCAAGAATTTATGGCTCCATTACAGGACACAAAACGAATCGACTAAAACGGACAATAGGCACCGCTTAACGAAATAAAGCGTTCTCTGATAATGACTAGAAGAGTATTAATAACCCGCTTAGAAGATAGCAACACCGCAATAGCCGTATAAAAAGACATTTTGAAAAATAAAACTAGTTCCATTTTTAAATTCGGACTAAAGGGTTTTGCCGCGCCACAGGCGCCGCTCGTGTTGCCATAACAAAAAAACCATGAACAACAGAAAAAAGTGTAAAACGGACCACAAAATAGACATAATTTATACTTGAATTAACGATCCCATTGTGTGTTTTCGTTGTAATTTTTATTTACGATTGTTTACCCTATTTTATGTTTTAATATGACGCCATATTTATGGCTGTTTGATTCTGTCTGTTGGAATTTTATTTTTTCCTAGGGGATGTTTTAATTTATAGGGTAGTTTGTATCGACATTTTGATGCGACTGGGTTGTTTTAAAACTCTTTTAAGCGCTGAAGATTCCTTCTGATAACCAGTTATTTTCTCAGCAGTATATCACACAATATTTATCTTCTGCCTAATAAATATCTCTATTGTTAGGCTAAATTTTTATTGGTATTATTATCAAATGTTCCTCATATAATTTTATGCTCGAATGTAGACATAAAATTATGTTAGTCGTTAGGTATTTTTATTACTGTAGACAGAACTATTATTAACATCGCAAGCTAAAAATAAATGCTCTATAAAAAAAAACTAATTCTTTTTAAAAGCTTCAAAAATGTTTACATCGGCGTTCAGAAACACATTCAAAAAATTTCACACGCCATTCGTGTAGTTCCTTATTTGAATATAACATGGCGGTGCCTGAACTAGATCACACGGTGTCTCGCTACGCTCGTAAATAATTAAGAAATAGCTTGTTTTAAATAAAACCACTAAAACCTGTGTATACATATCGACAATCACATATTTTACTGCTTTTTTAGTATCCATAGAATTCCCGAAAGGACGACTAGGGGCGGTTTACGAGTCCGAGTAGATTGGGAGATTATAATTCGATATAAATTTAATAATGATTAATAATGATATCGACTTTTGGGAGTATCGAATTAGATTTCGATTTTGAGTACCGTGGAGCTGGTTGATTACGAATTATTTGAAATGATTCGGTTGTTGTTGATCTGTGGCGAAAGCACAAGAATAGTATGGAGTAGTCTTGTGCCTATAATAGTACATTATTGCTAAGGCCGTGAAATAGGCAATTGCAGGTCGAGTATGAGTTTGAAGGCCGAGCCGTAGGCGAGGACTTTACAAATACGATACAGGCAATTGCCATTTCCGCCGAGGCATATATAATGCTTGTCTCAAAAGAATGCAAGGAAATAAAACATACTTTTTATATTATAGGTACATTTAATTTAATTAATATTATTATACAACAATATTATACAACAACATTGCTGAAGCGTTGTAATGTTTTAAATTCAAAAACGCTCCTGCTATGGACTTGACTGCTTTGTCCGTAAATTCGATACTTCGCTTTGTTCTTTTTTCGAAAATAATGACAATATTTCCATGCATGTTTGAGAAAAAGCATTTACACAAAAATATGCCTAGAAAAATAATGGTTTCCGATTTACCAATATCACAATAACATAAAAATCCCCCCTGCTGACGCAACGCGTTGCAATATTTGTCTTCTCGTGATGTCATGACCATACACAATACTCAGTAGGTGCGATATATTACTGTTTACTGTAAAACGTCGCACTTACTTGAACGAAATCACAATTACTCCACAAGACATAAAAAGATGGAGAGTTTTGGGAATTGTATTTAAAATTAGTTCTCTATTTTCGCGAATTTTCTAAAATTATACGTAAATATTTGTTGGAATAGAAAATGGTTTGTCTCTATTAAAATAGCGTAGCACGCCAAATTCTCTCTAAAATTGGCTCCCTCCCCGCCCCTACACTTTAAAATAGTGCACTATTACATTTAACACCAAACTTTATGTATGTAACCAAAAATTATTAACATTAACAACCTATAACCGCTCTTACATCCCTGTTCCCTCGTAGCAACCCAATATGGCAGTTCTTAAATCCCCATAAACCGAAGATGCTAGTGACGACAATGAGGTAACGGATCGTAAAGTTTTTATCTCTTCATTCCCCTTTATTTCCTTTTTATACCCTTTGTTTTAACGTGAACACAATCAATATAAACCGTTTGGCTAAGTGTTCCATTCAATCGTAATGGCTTTCAAGTGAAGGCGTTCAAAATTTAAAACAGTCAAATCGATTTTGAATTAGTCGATGGTCTTTTGGTGTAATTAGGCTGTTTGTGTTTTGTTTTGTGCCAATAAATGCTGTTTTTGTATCCTTTTTATTTTTACTTTAGTCTATGCACTAAATGAATTGTTCTGTTTTAAAATTGACACAACTGTTTTTAAAAAAAATTGTTGAGATCCCATAGCGACAATCGCCTTTTTTAGAAATAGAAATTGCATTACATTATTTGTTTTAACATTTGCTGTTAAACTTAAGTATGTCAGATTAAATTAAATTCATACTTTGAAATAATTGACACCGTTGAGAGCAGCTGTTACAACTAATCTAATTACGAGATGACTGACTCGATATAAATATAGAAAATTCTCCCTCTATTATTAGAAATATAATATGCGCGATAAAAATTCAAAGTAAACATTATATCTTTACTAAGAGACGATAAATTCAAAATGTCGTATTATTGGATGTTCAACGTATTGATAAATTAGGTTAACTAGCCGTGAGTGATGGCCGATTTTATTTTTATGAGCTTTTTAACGATCTTTAATATTGGTATTATAAGTTTTCTTGTCTGTTTATATTGTTTCAGAGATATTTCAAGCGATTTTATCTTGGAAATTATTTTTATGGCTGCGTCACGGAGGTGTAGGCTTGGGAAATAAACGACCTGTATGATATTTTGTAGAGCCACAGATAATATAATACAAGCATAGTAGAGCTAATGTTAAAATAGAACTTGTCTTTAGTGGTGATCGTACGATTGATTAATCTTTTAAATTTTCTTATTATAATTTCAGGCTGAAAAATATGATAAAGGTCATATTTTTCAGCCTGAAATTTATAACTGCACTCATTACATCTAGTAGCTGCACAATTTAAGTTTTTGGTTTACTCTTCCGATTCGTTACGCTTCTTCAGTGGCCTTAGTGCGAGTTTTTAAACGTACTCACTCGTGATAACGTAAACGATTTCATATGTCAAAATTTATACAAAATTAGGTTTCTCCTTACCGTCACCAGACGGCGCTTATCCAGTTTCAATACAAATTGACGTTTACGTTAACGCGATTGAGCGTGAGTAAAAACTCGCACTAAGGCCTCAGAAGTGCTTTTAGAACGTTTTCACATTTGTGCATGGCTAGCTTCATAAAAAATAACAATAAAACTACTAAAATTCAGCATACATAAAATTCCACTAAAATAAGAATTGATCCACACAATCGGGTCTTCACAAATCTCACACATAAATAAAGATTAAAATTAGATTATATACAAACGACATTTCGCCAGCAAAATTCTTGAATACATGAATAATTCAAAAGACAGCCCAGACTCCGAGCAAAAACATTTGTTGTAAAACCAAACCTGTCATTAAATATTATTAGCCTATAATAATTATGTTAACAAAACGTCATTAACATTTTTAATTTGTTTAAAAAACAATAAGGAACCGTATGCAAATGTCAGTGAAACTAATTATTAAAAAAAATATCTCACGATCTATGGTAGAGTTTGTATTGGTCTAGGTTTTATTCTTGACATAGCATTAGTTTTTAATTATAGAACGTCGATTTAAAATTAGGTACTTATCTAATCTAGGATGAAATCACACGCGCGTTCGTCGTGGAAATAATCTGATCAGTGCCAGCATGTTTTTGCTAAGATTTTGTAAAACTGTTAGGTAGGTACTTGCAACCTTTTAAAATAATAGTATTTGATAAACAGGAAAAATCAGGTGCTACTTGTTATTTAAATTATACACAAAGTTATATTATTGTACACGTATTTTAAACCTAGCCCACTTAGATTTGTAGCAATTATTTTTTAATTAATTTCAAAAGAATATCGGCTCCTTTTTATATCATAAATCAAGCCAACTCAAGGAACAATCTAATTCAGTCTAAAAACTTATTCATAAAAAGAACCTAAAGTTGGAAATCTCGCAGATTTTCATCAGCCCAATTTTATGCTAGTCAATTCCAAAGATTAGGAATTATAAAACAGAAAGAATGAAGCTATTAATTCTAGCGACCTCAATACGGTGGTCTACGATAGCCTATCCTATTCCAAAAATTATGAATGAAATTTTAAAAACTTAAAGATGTTCTATTCGAAAACACGTCATTAAATTTTATTAGAGGTGCCGCCGTCGCATAAATTAACACTAGATTCACAGACGACAGGTAAGATTTGCCACAAAGAATCGGGTGACGATGAAAAAGCCCTAGTTTTCGGGTTGATGGAATCCCATCAAAATACCTGGAAGTGATGTATTCTGACCGCATCCATCTTGTTATTGATCGTGATCATAGATTTCGGGGAATCTGCTAACGATTGCTGGCAACCCTACGATGTGTCACGTTCGTGTTTTTTCGGAGCCGACCATCGCCAATTAGGAATAGTTTTTTTTGTTTTGTTAAGTTGGCTGTAAGTCCAACCTTCAACCTGCTTCGCTATAATTTTTGAAACAAAAAAGAAACAGTTGATAGTTTTCCTTTTCCTATAAGATCCTGGTGGAATTTTACCATCCTGTATCGCAAAGCCTTTATATTTGTTCACAATATATCCTAAACATGTCTCTTCCCGTACAGATATCGGTAAATTTTACGGCTGCATTCATGAAACTATCTACATACTGCGAATGCATCGAGTGGCGCGCATTCTCTTGACTGACATTCGATTATTGAATTTGCATTCGAAATATAAATTGTTGATGTTTATCTTAAATACAAATGTGGGGACATTAGGTTTATGTGTAGTCAACCTCTGTGGCCTTTTAGATAGTTTATTGACAAGTAATATGGAAGCAGGTCGCATTGGAAGAATAATGCTATGCCTTTGCCTGGTGGTCTTGGCGACGATAAGACCACCCCATCACTAAACTTTATGTTAATATTATTTCAGCCCAAGGGCTTTCAACTATTCATCTGATATAGGTATTAGAAACCGTTCCGTTGCGATCGTATATTTAATTATACATTTCTGCGTTGTGGTTGCAAGTTATGAATCTCATAAAATATTTCAAAACAAATAATCCTGTCTTTGCTGTCGCTTAGTTGGGTAAGGGCGACTAAGTACAGTAATAATTAGGTTAGACTGCATGGTGAAAGTGCAAGTTTACATTAACATTTATGTATAAAAAATATAATTTATCTATGCGTGCCATTAACAGACAAATTGCTTTTAAATCATGGCGTTACTCCGACCTCACGCCTAGTTACTGAAGAAAGGTGGTCCCTCTGCAACAGAAGTCGTAAATAGTTTGCTATGATGACGGTCATGATCACAAAACCTTTCATTAAGAAACTTCAATGGCGCATTGGAAGGCCATAGCTCAACAAATCCAGATCACCGACCATTTATTTGCTATGTAACTGTCGCATATAACTCGTTTGTTTGAGGGCACTATTAATTGTTTAAACAAATGTCAGATGACGCCGTTACCTATGGCAGTTTGCCAGTGTGTTCGGTTATCCAAAGTCCATTGAGTCTATAAAATTAATTCTTTACGCAAACGTTAACGTCGTGGTGCTCCAGTGGCTAAGACCTCGCCTCTCGTGCTTGAGGTCGTGGGTACAAATCCGGGCAAGTACCAATGTGCCTTTGTCAAATGCATATGTATTTTCTAAGTTTATCATGAACGTCACAGGCAACGGTGAAGGAAAACATCGTGAGGAAACCTGGATTTATATGGTTAAATATAAGTCTGAAATAGACAAGTTAGAGGCCTGTGGGGTACCTAGAGGCGGCTTAATTAACTCTAATACCAGAGGTGGCCACATCCTCACAAAAAGAAGGCGAAGATTGTTTACGCATTCTGGTTACTCTTTTTGTAATGTTGGCGATACCGTAATCAGCTGTCACTCTGTCAGAATGGAAAATGAAGCAAAATGTTTTCCAGGCATTAGGAATTATTCAAAAATTAACTCTAAAAACAAGATCAGGACGAGAAACAACAAATATATCTGTATCGCTTTGTTAGTCGCCATACCCTAATATAGTGATTTTCAAACAGCGAGTGGAAAGTATTCCGTCGGTCGCGCACACCACGCTGCCTCCGAGAGCAAGCATTGGATTATCAAAAATGATTTTGCTGCCAAATATGCACGGCAATGACAGGCAAGCACGTAGGTTCCATATTGTACGCACGTTCTTCTATTTAATTTGAATTGGGATCCTTTTTGAAATTATGCATGCTCTATCATATTGTCTGTTGGTAAACTTTTTCATCTTTCTTTTTCAATATAGGTATATTTTTAATAATCATTTGATTGAAGGTTGTTTTCGGCTTTATTATTCCTTTGCTCCATACTTGTAGTGTGTCACACTCTACTAAAACAGCAGCGCCAATTTTTTTTCGCACCAGTTCTACTTTAGATTGTACTAATAAGCAAAGGGTCGCAGTAATATTTCTCCAAAACTACCTCTACCCTTCCTTCCATAATATGTTTATTTGCCTTCAGAAATTTTGTTTATGTCTGTTAGTTAGCCAAATAATGGAAGGGGCGGCATTTTCATTTTAGGCAGTAGGGAGGCGTGACAAAAAAACTTTGGGAACCCCTGCCCTAATAAATGAAGCTATAACGTACGTCGGCTTAAGCTTTTATTATTTCAGCGATACAATAATAGTCGGTATTAATTGGAGTGTTAAAATGGCATTATTATCTACAGTATTATTAGTTTTACGACCGGCGTCTTAAATTAACTGTTTTACTATGAACTGAGATTAGTTGAATTGCTGTGGCTCAATGTTAATTAGATGTTAGGACAATAATTTGGGACATAGCTTACTGGCGACGCTTGGGGTTGGCCTATGTCCAGTAGTGGACGTCTTTCGACTGTTTTTTTTTTAACCGTATTTTAAATAATAAAATGTTGTAATAAATTACAGTTTTCAAATACTTGCAGTTAACTTGCATTCTCCCATTTCTGATACAAATAAGGTTTATCTTTACTTTTTCTCCCCGGTGTTACTATTTGGCCCATATAATATCTGGCATGCAACAAACATGGCCGGCCCAGTTCCACTTCGGTTTGGCGCACGTGTTTATTTTCACTTATTTTGTAACTTAAGGGCTACCAATGGGACTTATTATATTTGAACACAGTATTTAAACATTTACTCTTAGCTTCAACTACAATCTCGTCTTGTGATCTTGTGAAGATATCCAAAAATGCGTGCCAAATTCAGGCACCTAAGAATTAGTAAGTCCTTATTTCTAGGTGCCCGAATTTGGCACATTACGTCTACACTAAGAATATTTTACCGACTTCTTTCTCATACAACACAATCGATCTTAGAAATGTTATTTTTCAAATAAGGCTCTATTGAGTTTTAATAAAACATCTGACGAGTAATGCTGTTATATTTAACTACCTAACTAAATAAAATACATTCATCAAAGCAACAAAGATGACTAACCATTCTTCACTAAACTTCTTAATTTCAAAATCCCTTTTAACTCTCCCGTCACAAAAAAGGTCTTAACGCAAAAGTCTTCATTTTAAAACACGACTGACACCCCTGTATAAATCTGTCTCGACTAGACTACTGTAATTGACATATTTATTGCAGAATAAATAACTGTAGAGACGCGTAAATTAGGATCCAGAGCTTTCTAATTTAACATTTACATTGCCATCTACTGTTATCCTATTTCAGAGGAGATTTTCCGACGGTGTTGGGTTAAGTTCTTTTTTTGGTTAAAAGTTTGTGGGTGGTTTTTGCTACTGTAATATTGAAATGGCATGGATTGTTGCAACGTTAGTGTCGATGTTGTATTATGATAGCATACTTCAATATGGGATTGTACGTAAACTTAGAAGTTAAGGGGCAGATACCCCTCAGTAGCAGATTGAAAATGAGAATCACGTCTAAACGGCTAGTCGTATTTTTTTGGAAAAAATCTATGTTTCTTTAGACCATTTTCTTAATAATTTGATCTAAGAAATTTTTGAGTTTTATTCGTATCATCATCATCATATCAGCCGAAAGACGTCCACTACCTACTGGGCATAGGCCTCCTCCAAGCGTCGCCACATTATTCGTATAACATGGTGTAATTAATTTGTAAAGTTATGTCCAAAACGGACAAAAACACGACAATCGCACCAAAACCGCTGGGCATATTTAACTGAAATCGATTTCAAAGACAATTTAATTCTACATTTTGATCTTAGGCTTTTTTTTTAAGTCTTAGAATAATAAGGAAAGTACAAAAACTACTAAATTATGAGTCGCGCAAGTGTGAAACGAGTGCGCGTTTTGTTCCCTCAAGGTCGTTGGCGTTAGTCGTCGTCTTAAGATACTTGATTTGTTTTTTAAAGTAGGGTCAAGAATTCAAGGATCTCTCAGGACCATAAAAGGAGCTAGTGGGTAGTTGTCCTTTTGAAAATCACCGTCTCAAATAAAACGAGCGTCTTTACAATGTTGCCAACACCCTAATAACCCACATAGTGGGTGTCAAGGGACACTGTTAGGTACAATAAAAATAAAAAAACCATAGATTTTATTTTATTACTCTATAAGTGACATACGAAGGGACATGTCAATAAGGACACTAAAATTTAATTTCGTCATATGATATCCTTTACAAGGAACACGAATAGACGTATCTTCTTTGGCGATTGTTTCTGGTCCATAAAGATCGTACCCGATAACCCTATCTACGCTAGTGTCGTGTCGCCTGTTCACTATCGATAGTCGATCATCGGTATCGATAAATTCACGATCGTAAAATGTTTGACCCTCGAGGTTGGCACGATTTATCGATTAGAAAATGTATGTAAATATTATGAGTATCGATATTTACATGTTGCAGGGAATCATTGAATTAGAATAATCTTGTTAGTCTTGTTTGAAAGCGCGTAAGTTAAGTTTGAAATATTAAATTGCATACGTGCATGCATGTATTATGCATGCTTTCACATAAACTTGCGGGTAGGAACTTACCTTTATTCACTAACATTGAATAACTTACGAATCTTTTCATAAACGGACAGCAAGTAAAGTTATCAAAGTCTGACTGGTTATTTTATGAGAAAATTGTGTGCAGTAAGTGCGGTATATTTACTACTAATATAAGTGTGTTTTTATGTTTTTTTCATACGGTCCGCAACGCTATAAACTTGACTGCATTAGCGGATGTGACTTTATGTTATCGTAACTTGCAACTGTCATTTATTAAAAACTTATAGCCATGGCATACTGGCCGTTGTAATTTTCTCTTAGAAAGCTTTCTATTTTAATTAATCTTATCTCTAAAATTAACTTTATCGATATTTGAATTGCCACCGATCAATCTCTAGAGTATCCTTATCTATGCCTACTTCTCACACCATTTGCCCTATGCTCCAATTCTCTAAACGAATCCTGTTACTATTATTGGGAATGGGTCCCACTTCGATAAGATAGCATACATTATGACGGCTGCCACATAGGTGCGATTTAATTGATAATAACGTGTGCCACCTGCCTTAATTGAACTATTAGTAACGGTTAATATTTATCTGTGGCTGATAGTGATGTGATTGGGGGATAAAACATCGTTTTTTTAGTTAAAGGACTCGGTTGTAAGAGATTTTTTAATTAAATGTTGTGTAAGTAACACTCATTTGTTCTAAACCGTTTTTTTTTAAGTTGAAGACAATTAGGTGTAGAGTTTATTGTCATTTCTTATCAACAGTATTCAAGTCAAGTATCCTACCTACTCCTCGAATAGACTCGCCAGTTAGTTTTTGCGTCGTACTTATTCCAATTCATCGCCACTTACCCCACTGATTTACTTATTTATTTATTTATTTTATTTTATTTATTTGGCTCACCAACAATTGAATACACTGATACAGAGATATGAGATACATCCAATAAATGTACATAGAAACTATTGTACCAATTTCTTATAGGTAAGCACATCATGCAATAATACTACGTAATATTCAATAAATAATATAAAATAAAGTCCCCTGTCGCGTTTGTACGCGATAAACAACAAAACAACTGAACGGGTTTTCATGCGGTTTTTACCAATAGAAAGACTGAGAAAATTAAGTTACTAAAACAATCTACTTTCTACTCGTAAAATTCTGAAATATGCCAATACAAATTATGTCTATTCTCTATAATGGCCACCGATAATTTTCAAAGCTCATAATTAAAAGCCTTAGGCCCGTTTTACACGCAATTATACGTCTTTTACGATTAACAGTTAAATAGTAACCGCATACGGTACATGCAGACGATATTAATATCATCCAGTAAAGCTTCGGGGTAAATAGCGACCTCTAGTGGTCTATTATGAGGTTACAATGTGCAGTGCTGCCAACTTTATGGTTTGCGCGCCAATATGGCGCTGGGAGTTGGCGGGAATGATTTTGGCGCGGGTTTTGAACGCCATATTTTGGAAAGGGTTAAAATATTGTGAATTTTATTAACCGACTTACCAAAAAGGAGGAGGTTCTATGTTCGACTTCCGATTTTGAAAATTATTTTTTTGTTTGAAAGAACATGTTCCGAAATTGGTACCATTTTAATTTGTTAAAGATCTGATGAAGAACTTCGGAGATATACAACAGAACTCTTCAATAAATAACGGCAAATCATTCGGGATTGCTTCAATCGCATGTCTGTTTATTGTTTATACCATTTCATAACATAACATCACGCCAGTATACTGAAAGGGGTACGCAGAACTCTAATTTCACCGGTTATGTTCAAGTTTCATGTTTTTCGGGTAATCTGTTCTGGCGTAATAGGTACTTACCAAACAACTTGCCTAGGTATTAGGTAGGTAAAACTAAAAAGGGAATTAATAAAAATCTTTTTTGCAAAAAAATACTACCGACTTCCAAATGAAAAACTACAAAGTGAAAAATAACTTTATTTTTGGAAGTCGGTGTCCATATCGCAAATGATTGGTATCTACGAAAGACACCGACTTCCAAAAATAAAGTTATTTTTCACTTTGTAGTTTTTCATTTGGAAGTCGGTAGTATTTTTTTGCAAAAAAGTTTTTTTCGGGAGGTAAATATGTCAAAGGTTATTTCACTGTGTAACTGTTGTCACTATTTAACTGTTAATTTAGGTAAAGTGCTTTTCTTGCAGATTTAAATTAATATGAAGTGAACATTCTATTAAACATTATGTTGTTTATCTATTAAAGATTTCTCTATTACATTCGTAATAAACTATAACACAACATTACCACATTTTATCCTAATACGTACTTAATTATAACAAACTTAGGAGCACACCTCCAGGAACTTACTCCATGGGTGGTATACAGTGCACACTGTACGCATTATTTAATAGCGACTTCTCCGAACTGATTGCATTCCATTGCGCATTTAGTACGCGAACACCGGCCAATCAGTTATACAGCTCCCGCTTCCTATATCAAACAGATTGCTTGTTGTAATTGTCGAGAACGCCAGTAAATTTTAATGTAGACCATTTGTTTAGTTAACCACGCTGAGATTTAAATGTGTTCTGTTGTGTGAGCAGTTACTAAACGTAACTGTCTTTGATGAAGTATTTAGAGCAGGGATACAGGAGTTTTCGTTTAGTTACATATGTAACCTAGTTTGTGTGACAATAGGGTAGCAGCTGCCGCTGAAATAGCGAGTAGGAAGTCCTAATTTGAGCCGTGGTGGGTTGTTACTTTGAAAAGCACTGTTACCCCATAGAGCTTTCCTAGCTGGCTTTACCATAATCCGGTGATTCTGCAATCGATTTTGACAGCTGGTTCTGTGATCATGAATAACCATATTTAGATCATTCCAAACACTAAGTACTGTGTCGAGGTCTCTTAACCACGATCTTAAACATCGGTTTACTAAGCATATATCAATCATTGTTAATATTTGCAGACGTGAAGCACTCTAATGAGATGACTTACAACACAGAATATAGCACGGAAAAGGAAGGCTTCATGCCAAAGTAGAACAAAAATTAAAACTACACTTAATGGCATATCACCATACCAGACATCTTTACAATGATCGCTCCCAGAGCTTTCGGTACGAAAACATTGGAGTTTAAAAGCAAACAAACCTACCTAAATGCATGCAAAAGCACAACTTCCATGCAGTCGAACAAGTACCGCCCAGGAAACCAGTAGTTTCTACTACACGTCCTATGAAAGGAAAGTTCGTAAAAAATGATTTATACGCGCAAAAACATCACGGATAATTGAATACGCATATTCATAAACTATTAGATAGCTGTCTTGGGGGAGTGTCATTTCAACCAGTTACATGTTAGAAAAGTTGCTGAATGCGCAATATAGGTTACTGCCACGGATCCACGGTATATCACGACGTAAATCAAAAAAAAATCTGGTATTTGAACATCTAGTTCACAAGTCAAAAGTTAGACATTAATATCAACTCCATAAACCACAAGTCATTGCTGGTTGGTATGGAAACGGCATTTACTAAAGAACTTCCGATAGGACAATTTGCTAACACCATAAATCTAAGGGGCAATCATTTTCACCCACCGGCCGCAGTAACCCGCACACCATCGCAGATTGAATTTAATGTCCTCGATATTATATGTCTTGGGACAATTTAAGAGGCATTAGTACACCCTACAGCGATTCACTTATACATATTTATGAATAAAACAACCAATTTGTATCGCCTTGTGCACTCGGCTGCTGCAGCCATAACTGCACAACAACCGGGGGGTAATACGGCTCTCCTAAAAGGATAGCCCCAATTTGTTGAAATTGTCAAACCAATACCTTGTACGCCACTTTGTGGCCGCTCCGCACATAAAAGGGAGTTTATAGCGGATTTATAGAGTGATAAATTGTGTACTGATAATATAATTGTAGAGTAAGGCACTGGTTTGTAAATCAAATGTACACAATACAAATGAATGTGGCTCCATTGCAAGCAGTGGTCACGCTAACAATGCTGACCCCGATTGCGACAACGTTACTCTGGAACACACACCTACAGTCCCTATAATCACGCCTACTTTGACAACTAATCGCATCTTTTTCATTGTTTCAGAAGGATCTCTCGGACGATTGCGTGTTCGAGGAACATATAGAGGAGAACAACTACAACACATACTCGCGGTTACGCAACGGGAAGAAAACCTTCTTGGCGCTAGATAACAGGGGGAGAGCGAGACGAACGCAGATCCCCGTGAGTCGGCCGCTCGGCAACCTGTCGACGTACGCGCTGACGCTGACGCGGGCGGTCCCGCCGGACGGGCCAAAGCAGACGCACTGCCCGCCGCGCCGGCATCGCGGCAAGCTGAAGCGGCCTCCGCCGCGACACAGAAATTGCCACATACGCCTCCAGAAAGCGAATTTGAGGCATAAGAGGAAGCACAAGAAGGCTAACAATCCCAAGAAAAAGCAGCGGCATCCGAAGACGAGGAGAAAACACGAGAACGGGACGACGACCACGACCGAAGTGACGTGGGACGAGTCGACGATGTCGACCATGTCTACGACGGACGCCGAGTTTTTTCGGTCGGCGACCGCGCAGGAGGCGGTCGCACGCGCGTGAGTCGGGCGCTGGTCGCGGTCGGGGCAGCCGTCGCGCTCGCACACTAGCACCGTTCCACACTTACACGTGCAAGAATCTCTGTATCATTCCTATTTAGTGCCGTTCCGATTGATACACGGAACGGCTCGTGAAATATTACGACAAAGTAGCATTGCTCTCTTACGAATGGCGCTCCAATTTAACTATCGAGAAAGTTGAACCCCGTGACGCGTTCATAACGAATGTTTGTCGAAACTTGAACTTCGTTTTCCTTTACTAGTAGTACGTACGAAACATAATACTCACTGTTGAGTTAGGCCGTGTTGCCGTTAAAGTCGATACATGTTAACAATCAAACGAATGATATTATTCTACCAAAGCTACTGAAATTATCTATCTCAATTTATGTATATTCCTAGTTCGCTTTAAAATGTAGGTTTATCGGCAAGATTCCAGTTGTTGTTACTGTTACTTATCAAGAAATTAACGTAGATGATAAATTAACTATATTCGATAATGACTAAAACATTGTTTGTTTTTGACGTCGAGATTATCGTTTGGTAAGGTGGAACTGTGTTAGGAGAAGGCAAAAGATTCCTGTCAATTAAAATTTAGCCTAAATACTTATCGTTTCGGAATCCCTCTCTCGGACGAGCATCGCTTCATTCACGTTCATAATCAATGTTCATTTCTAATATTTCTTTAATTGGTGTATCTTTAAAAAGCCATTAAGTAGCATTCGTGTAATATGTTTCCTTGATTAAGTTTAAGTTATTCGTTAATGGATTTGATCGGAGCCCGTTCGGCTCCGTTACACACATTTATGTGTCCAGATATCTTAAATGCTCGTAATTTTCCACATAATACAAAGTGCTCTAAAAGCTTAGGTATTCAAATTAAGAAATTAACGCTCTATTCCTTTTATACGTCAATCGTAAACGCGACTTTTAAGTATTTTATATCATCTAAATTAAAACATCGTCGGCTGCCATCACTATTTGCATCCGAATGCTTCAATAACACGAAGAGAAGATATTCCGAAACGCTTTTGTACTTAGATACGTGTGTTGAGGTGTAATTTCATAAGAAATTGACTGAAAATTGGACTGAGTAATGTAGTTTATGTTGGTTTCGGCCTAGGCTATGATAGGATAACGTAGTGCGGCGGACGGCATGCTTCTGTATTCTATTCTAAGTTAATTCGAGCGTTGGAGGCGAGCGGCCGTGTATTTAATGTCTTCGAAATTATAATCGACATGGATAGTGTCCCCACGCGTGCCGGTAGCTTTGTGACACCAAGCCTGACACACCCCGCGGCGAGGACTAAACCAGTTCGATCTGGTAAATATAAAAAAAAACCGATAAAATTATAATTGCGCAATGCGCATCACTAGTACAGGTCCGCTCGCTTCGACTCGTCCAAAAATGTAGTGATAAACATTAACGACGACGAAGTGACTATTAGTAAGTAGTTCTAAAACGTGTATCTAATTTGTAAATTTATTTATTTTCCATAGAGAAAGTCGTATTTTGTTAACGTTTTAGTTGATGTTTTTTATTCTCTCGTCCCCTTTAGTTCCAACCGATTGTAGATGTGTAGGATGTCATACGCTTGTACTTTTAGTGAGCCAATATTATTTGTATTATATTTTTAAGTCCGTTCGGTAACAATATGTGCTCTGTATGCAGTTTTGTATAGTGTGTAATGGATGCATTTGCAAATATTGTGATTGAATGGATTTTACACGATTACATTCTCTTTAGTGATGTCCCTCGCATTCTGAATATGAGCGCAGATTTTGTAGCAGGTGTATACTTTCTTGTACTTTGTCAGCGAACATTTTTAATGTGCAACACTATTTTTTCCGTGTAATAGTTACCTACTCCCCGCAAAGGTTAATTTGTTCATGAATTGATCAAAATGGGTGTCCCACTTTCACTTTTAGTTCATAATTAGCGTCTATCTATTTCGAATTTCTCTTGAATTCCAAGCCTTGATAAGATCGATTGAACAGGTTGGTAGTACCGGTACAACTCTACCATAGACTAACCACAGAAATTAAATATGTCAAGCACGAAATAAATGTTCGCTGATTAAGTTTTTCAGGAGTTTTTTTGTGAATATATGCAGCAAGCTTTATGAATGTACCTACGTATGTTATACGAATGATATTTTGAATTTATTTATATGTATGTATAATATTTTAGGTATCACATGAAAGCGACAGGGAATACGTACATAACGAAGCATTTACTCATCTTATAAACATTTTTATATAAAATAATCACGATCGTACCGATTCCTTGTCGTTTTCGTATAAGTCAATAAATTATTCGATTATCGGATTCGTTATACTTGACTCGTTATTGTAAATGAATACCAATCGATCTTTATGTTAGTGTAGAAGCAGTATTTCGGTATTGTAAAAAATGGTTCTCCGTTACAGTATCTAGTTTTTGTAGTTTTTATATTGAATAGAGATTGTAAGAAACTTCAGCAGATGTCAACAAATTGGTTTTATTCTGTTCTCCTATACGTAATGTTACTGGCAAGCTATACAGGTGCCGTGTTTACAAACTCTCTCGCTCTACAAAAAAATAAAAAAACCATAGACAGTTTTTCTTTTTTCTATTAATACCAGATAAGAGTCATATTCAGCCTATTAAGTAGTAAAATATAAATAAATATAATTTATCAGTCTGATATATTAAATTATGCGAGAATCCGTGAGTTTGCATAACAATGAGCCGATGTTGGTGTAAAAATATGAGTGTTATGTTAATATTAATGCCCATGTGCCATAATATATACTGCCCTCTGGGCTAGCCTACCGAATCATAAACAATGTTAATTTTCACGCAGTTGCTAATGTTGCTATACTCAAATACATAATGTCAATATTGTTAAGAAATAAGGGGATTATCCACTTGACGGCCAATAAAGGACAATATATAAAATTGTAGATAAAATATAATTAATAACTTTTTTCTTAATGTGGTGTAAATACCCCTTGTTTCTCGAAAATTATAATTATATAAGAATGTCAAGAGGAGTCAAACAGTATTACTTACTTAATTAATTTCGATACCTTTTTACAATAATTACATACTTTTAAAATGTTCGTGTTTGCTTAGTGCATTTATATGTACGATTAAAAATTAATTCTGAATAATTTAAACGTTTTTGAATGTAAAATTAAATTATCTTTAGATGTTTTTTCTAAAGTAGAATTTAAAAATTTACCTATTTACCTACTTAGTTCTACCAAAAGAAAGATTGATCGAAACTTTTAGACAATAACTTTTTACAGCCTCTTATACCGACAAATAAATAAAAATGATTCTATAATCTCTGCTTTTCCTTTACAACTACCCAACAGACACAAAACTGCCACAAAGGTACAGTCAAGGGTCAAAAGTACAGTCGTAATCACATAATCCCTATCTAAAGGAAGTTAGGGCCCAGTTTCTCACCTCTAAATTATCGCAGAATTAATGTGATAAATTGTCAAACACGCGTTATCTGCTGTAATTGATTGAATGAATTTTCAACAGCCAATCACAGCAGATAACGCGTGCTTGACAATTTGTCACATTAATTCTGCGATAATTTAGAGGTCAGAAACTAGGCCTAAATGTCCTACAACTGACTTAATCGCAGGGGTCACCAAATGGCGGACCCCCGACCTATTGTGTGTGGACCTTAAGTAAACAGTACAATATAATTTACTTGTGTTTAATAATTCATTGTCACATCAAAATCTCCATTCATATTGCATCCATATTTAATATAGGTACAGGGTGGGCAGGGTGAAAAGGAGTAAAAAAAATATATATTAATAAATTTGTTATATAATATTATGACCTACTGCAAATAGCCCCAAATATCGCTCTATTTCGTTTGATCCACGATTTTGGCCCATCCTGTATATATAAACTTTAACTTAACAGTAATAGTGATTTTTGACCCTACCCAGACTTGCAAGGACCACTCTTAAAGGTCTCGAATCAACTTTAACTCGTATCGACTATCACTACCAATCTACAAGAGTTTAGAGCTGGAAACGTAAAACGTCTGCTGTTCAGTAAATTATTTTGTACCTAGTTTTTCTAAAACACATAGATGGAAATCCATATCGCGACTTTTATCTCGCATGTGATTGGTAGATTGATGGCGATCAAACAAAGATTGTCGTTAAATGAAAGAATTTACAAATAAAACGAATGCTACCTATATGAACTATGCAAATAAAACATTTTGGCATCCCCAAATCTCTATTCTATCGAATAATCCATTGCTTGTTCAGCTGAAAACCGATTCAATTGTCCGTTCTACTGGAAAATATAAGCCACAGCGATTCATTCGATTGTTTGCACATTTCAATATGGCATTACATATCATAGCAAACGTAGGTGCAGGTGGATTCAAACTTAATGGCGGCTCGGAACACGAGGGAAGTCGATGCGCAGTAGCGAATTTATGTGACAGCGGTATTGAGGGTTTGGGTACTACACAGTAAAAAGCGAACTTCACAGCCGCCTTTAAGTTTAAATCGATCTGCACAGGTCGACCTATCAAAAGCAAATTAGAAACGGACGACGAAACAGGAAGAAGGCCGATACCGAACTCAGCCCGAGTTCCTGAAATACTCAAGATCACCTTTTTTACACTGATGAGTAAGTATTCGTTTACAAAATCCTTGGAGGTACAAAAATAACAATCATGAATATCAACATAAATTGCTTGCTTGTAGCTTGTAATGTTAATCTATTCCTGGAAATAGGCCTTTTCAATGCTAAGGTAACATTATGCCAAACTTTACAGGGATTAGTCATAAAGAGATTAAAAGAGCATTTATCTTTCCTCTCAAATCTGATCTTTATAAGCATATGTTTATATATTCAGTATCTATATATTTTAGAGTGTATTTATTTAAGTATATATCACTTATACTATATGTGTATGTTTTTATATATTAGGTTAGTCGTTCACTTTTCTACTCTTCCTGCTCTCACACACTATTTTTCTACATTTCTTCTTCATATCTCCTTTTCGCGGGTCTGCTGGTAGAAATTTCTAATGAAATAAGCAGTGCCCTTGTACTTCTTTGTCATGATGTGTTTTCTTTACGTATTATCTGTGTGTACATTAATAATAAAATAAATAAAGAGATTTAATAAAAACAAAAATCTAATTTTCATTGTTTGAATTTTAGAGACCCATACAATTATAGGTAATTGTTAGATTAACTACGACAATTTTGTAACACAATTTTACTCAATCTACTCCTACTCGTACGATAACTGTAATCACTTTTTATCAAAATTAAATACAAGTTCCATCAGAAAATCCAAGTTAAATCTCTGCCAGAAACTCCGAGGGAAAAATTGTTGTTTATCTTAAGTCTTCAATAACACAACGATAATTTCGACGTTTACTACAAGTCTTCGGTAGTATAGTGGTAAGTATCCCCGCCTGTCACGCGGGAGACCGGGGTTCGATTCCCCGCCGGAGAGAATCTTTTTGTATTTTTATTTCTCCTCAAAATACTATATTTAGTTTGAAGTTTTTAAAAACCACAATTTATTGTTTTAAAACCGTACTTATATAATTTATTTCTTATATTTCTGAGGTTCTGCTATAATAATATAATATATGGCCAGAGAAACAGGTGGGTGAGAACTGGTAGAATTTTCATGACCATCATCCATACTTTTATTATCCTTCTCCCAACCAAAATCCAAGTTTATGGAAGAATGATGATGATGCCGAATTTCCGATGATTGATAGGATAGATTATAACGAGATAACGAGACTATTTTGAAACCTTGGTCATCAACCCACCCAACCTAAGCTCCGTCTAGGCAGACTGATACATTCAGCCAGCCTAAAACATTCAGTAAAATTCTCTCAGAGGCGGGAGGGCTTTGATTAGCCCTGAATATTATAGTACTCGAAATACATTTTCAAAAGCAGTAGAATGGTCCTCAGAACCATCATATTATCAGAACGAAATGAATGAAATACCTACGAATCTCCGTCAATGGAACGCGCCAGCCATTGATCGCTCCTATTTTTACAAAGTTGGTAGCACCACTAACAAACTGACGTATAGGTGACCAATGAGAGTATGTGTGACAGAGATGGATACAGCAATATTATCAGTAAGTGGGAAAGAGAAGGGTAATAAAGGATGATCACGTGGACGACCTGCAAAATTGTTTGTTACTATCGTTTTGGTTCTTAAGTGCTAAGTACAAGGCTCAATATCGAGTGTGGTGGGCGCTTAAAATATTGGTTAAAAAGTCGCTCTGAAGTGGTGGCGTCACTGCATATCGAATGAAGGTCGCTCGCTCGTTTCGTCGCTCGATGCTTTTGCTTTTCATTTTCATTCGATCGCCATTTTGTATAGGTGTTCCAACTCGTGTAACACTTTGATTCGATTCAGGCCTATAATCGTTTTCGATTTCGTCGATTCAATCATTCCATCTGATTTTCGGCGGCAAATTGATTATCAATCTATCATCGATACAAAATCAAAATGAAGAAATGTTCTTCGGTTGTGTGGAGGTTTTTTGAACGCATTGAAGAAAACAAGAGATGCGTTGCAGTGTTGTGTAAATTATGTGAAACTCAATATAAATACTTTGGAAATACGACAAATCTTAGGGCGCACTTGATAAACAAACATCCTATTCAGTGGGAGCTATCGCAGAATGGAACATTGGACGAAAGCCATTTCAGAATTGAAGATGATGATACAAATCAATCAACGTCTACTCCAAAACGAAGAAAATATACGCCGAGGGCTCGCAAAGATAAAAACGTACGTTATTCAGTATCAGTTAATAAAGAAGAACCAGCTGGAATGCCTAAAATCGAAATACAACGGGTACCTATTGTATATTGTTCTAATTAAGCTATAGTTTCCTTATCAGTTATCAAGCCGTGCCTGCTATCGACAAATTATCGATTAGCGGTCACCGGTCGAGAGAAACATCACATTGTTCATTGTTGATAAAAAATCATGCAATCGATTCGAGAAGCACGATCGATAATGATTATGAATGACGTAACTGATAATCGATATCGATTTTTGTTTGTTGTGTTGATATAAACGCTATAATTTATTGTGCATGAGCTTTTATATTTGAGTTCGTTCGAATATAAAATTCAAAGTGCACTTAAAAGTGTCGTGGTAAGATTAATATTCAGATTGTTGCTGTGAAAAAATGACTTTGAGGTGTTTGAAGGTTGTGATGCTACTTTTTTTGTTTACAAAATATTTGGGGCAACCAATGGGCTGAGCAGTTTTATTTTCAGCCAATTATAAATTGACACGGCACAGATGAATACTATTCCTCATTGCTACTAGGAATTAGGATACCTAACTTATGGCATTTTTTCACTTTGACATAGTTTAGAGGTTATGTCCCGCCAAAATGTAGAAAGAGGTTTGCATTGAGTGAGAATCTATAGCTTCATAAATGTTGTATATCTACATGCATGGTTCCTATAATTTCTGTTTATTTCAAATAATTGGCTAAATAATAATTGGTAAAAATACCAGGTTTTTATAATGTGTTGATATTATTTACCGCTGCAGTTTCAAAGTTTTTTTAGGCAAAATAATGTTAAATATAAGCACATAATTTTTTAATTATTGATGTTTTTCATGTTTAGACTGAGTGTACAAATAAAGTAATATATCATTTTGTCTCACCCTGACTTTATTTCCAGGTTGATGTGTTAGAAAACACAGATTCTGACATAGAACGAGACGAAGGGAATGATGCTACTATAAACCTAGTCCGCCAGATGCACGCAGGTGGCAACACTGACGAGGAGTGGCTAGAAGATGACCCGTACCAAATCACACATATAGAGACGTATGAGCCAAAGCGTAAGAAAATGAAGTACAGGAAGATAAAGCGTGAAGTTGCCTCGCCAACAGGACTTCCTGGCTTCTACGTTGCACCCAAAGCTGAAAAGACTGTCATCTACGAAGATTCACAGAAAAAAGATGAATACTCTGTATTTGGAGAGTATGTTGCGAATAAGCTGAGGAAGTTCAAAACACCAAGAACTCGGGGAAACTTACAGCAGTTAATCACAACTATTTTATGGCAGGCAGAGTATGGATTGTATGATAATGCAGAGGCAGTGAAAAGGGTTCTGATGTATTCCATTCAGAATCCTGAACCTGAGCCAGAACCATCGGCAACAGTAACGGAATTTGAAGCACATATAGAAACAATACAGGCAGAAGAAGTCATAGAAAATAGAGAAGATCCTATCCAAAGTACTGAGGGAGGTTTAGGAGTAATTAATTAAAGACATAATATAATATTTAGTTTCAAATAAATACAATTATGATTACAATATTATAAAAATAAAACTTTGTTGAAAGTCATTGTCTTGCATTCATTTATTCTAGCATTTGATAAATGATATTTTCAAAGTAATACACAAACAAAACTAATTGCTGATAATAAATGATGAGAATTTGTTAAACCAACATTATTTATTTAATCATTTGCACACATACTTAATATACAGACAAGAAGAAGGAACAGAAAAATAGATACAGAGGTTATACATATTTCTATAGAAATCTTATAAATTGAGTGAAAAAAATAATTATTGAATTATTATGTTATTCATGATAATATGATCACTAGTTCTGCGAGCCAGCCTCAACTTAAAGCGTAAAATGTTGGCAATAATGAATGTGATGAACCCAAGAAAAAGGTACACTTATCGCAACTACTCAGCAAAGTGTGGTCTGAATCTTACTAGGCCCTAACATCAAGCTACATGATTTTATCATAAAATTATGCTTGAAACCTTATTTTTATTGCCACAAAGTTGTTTTAATATCAACATAGACAACAAACAGCTTCCAGAGAGCGGTAGCTCATTTGCACTTTACGTTGCAAATAATAAGGATCATTAATCAAAGGCAAAAGATTCTCTAATCCCTGCCGTCAGTTTATTTCCTAAAATGCAGAATAAAACCTACTGGCCGGTGTAAGAACTTTCTGCTGCACCACATCCAACAATGATGGCCGCATCCATCATTGTTGGATGTGGTGCAGCAGCGTTGAAAAGTAGGTAAGTAGGAAAATCTCGATATCTCAGATAGATTGGTTAAAAATAGTAGAATCGAAATAAAATAACGTAATAAAATGATCATACTACTGGTAGAATTAAACTTAATGTCGGCTCGACACTTTCGTGAGTCGCCACGCAGCATCAAGTTCCTGACACGGCGCGGCGGCGGCGGGGGCGGAGTGAGGTACTGCGCAGCGAAAACTGAACTTCACCTTTCAATTAGCGCACAATCCCATCATAAATTTGTCGCCCTTTACATAGGGATGTTAACTGAGAAATAGTTTTTTATCCGTCAGGTAGACTAATAAAAAAAATTGGATACGTATTTTTCCTTTGACACGAAACTTCAATTTAATGCTTTGAAATATCGTGTGACGTTTAAATATTTGACTCTGGATTGGTTAGTCCTGTTGTAGCGATTACCAAGGTACCGAGGAAAGTAGGAACCTTCAGTTAATGCGTCGAGATATCCATACATAAGGTACCAAATTGACGTTTATCCGCCCAGTTAGATTCGCAGCCAGTTCAGAGACTTCCAAGCAGACCACGGGAGATAGCCGGAGGCTGACCTCTGTGCTTCAAAACGCTGCCACCGACGACGATGCTGATGACTAACTGATGCTGGAAGTGGCAAAGTATAGGGCTGTTAAAATTTTACGACCTCATGTCTAAGGCCCTAGACAAGTGTAATTTTATCATCTAAAGCGTTGGGATAGCGATTGTAAAAGTTTCAAAAATATATTTGTAACTAGCTGACCCCCGCGGCTTCGCTCCCGTCAACTGGCTACCTACCTACCTACCTAACCTACCTACCTAACCTACCTACCTAACCTACCTACCTAACCTACCTACCTAACCTACCTACCTAACCTACCTACCTAACCTACCTACCTAACCTACCTACCTAACCTACCTACCTAACCTACCTACCTAACCTACCTACCTAACCTACCTACCCTACCTAACCTACCTACCCTACCTACCCTACCTACCCTACCTACCTACCCTACCCTACGTTTTTAAGATGTATTCTGCTATTCAGGACGGAGACATCCAACGAATCAAAAACCATGCAAATTGGTCCAGCAGATCTCGAGTTATAAGTGTTGTAACAAACCCGTCTTTCTTTTATATAAATAGATGTCGCAAAGTACGTAAGCGGCGGAGCGATACTTCCTATTTTGTGCTAATGTCAAATGCTATCGAAATATCCCATTCAATCCCTTACATTTTAGCATGTCGACCATCTTCGCCATCGCTGATATCGAAAGTGACACTTGTCTTGTCACTATCCATATACCAGACGTAGATCGTTCTTAATAGTAGGTAGGTACCTAATCATAATTAACTTGAATGTCCCCTGGCAGTTTAGAGTGTGTCATGCTCTCTCAAATGTCTCTCTGATGGTGGACATTTGTGTTGGATCATTCGGTTCATGTTTGCTGAGCTCAGTAGTGCTAATCCATGCGTCATATTCGTGAACGGGGGACCACCCGTAGGGATGGGTCTTAATTTGGCTGCCTCGGCTTGTTAAATTAATTATTTTATCTACTCTAGAAGCTTTTACTTTCACGTCTTTTTACATCGTTCTCTCTTAAAAATGTACTTAGGCCGAGTTTCGCACCTTTAAATTATCGCAGAATTATTGGCTTTTGAAAATTCATTCAACCAATCACAGCAGATATCGCGTGCTTGACAATTTGTCACATTAATTTTGCGATGATTTAGAGGTGAGAAATTCGGCCTTATATCACCTGAGCGACCGAGCTCTGCTCGGGTGTAAATAGAAAAACGACGTTTTCTAAAAATGAAACCTAGCTAGATCGATTTATCGCCTCCGACAGGACCTGCATAAGTAGGTACGTAGAAAAAAAGTTTCATCAACTCAATACGTGGTACGTGACTAAACCTACGCATTTCTAAATCACGTGAAAATTTGTAGAGGAACGTAGTTTCGGGCTATTTTTATGTTCACGCAAACGGAGTCATCGCACTGATAATCGTTTTTGTTGCAGACTGATACAAATTGACTGTAAAATTTATTATTGTAGCCAATAAAGAAGCATTAGTGGAAAACCCTGAAAGAGTTGTTGGGAACTCATTCATTCCAATTTCTGTATCAAAGCAGCTTCATAGTTTTCCTATTTGAAGGATTAGGTTCCTAAAGTGAGTAGGTATACACTAGAGCATTTTCGCGAGCGTTGCAATGTAATGTTACGTTCTTACGAATGGTACAAAATGCTACAGCCCGTTTGGGCTGTAAAGCCTGCTATAGAAATGGACATACATACATATAACATAGCTACGCTCGAAATACATTGCCCGACCGCAGTCGGGTAAAAAATGGACGAGGAAATATATGAATAAAATATAATTTTATATCTATCATTTCCAAAAGAGGTGCTCATGGCTAAATAATAACAGCCGCACGGATCGATCTTCAAGGTTAAGCAACGCTTGACGAGGTCGGTCCGTGGATGGGTGACCATTTCAACATACCGAATTTCCTACGTGCCTCGGAAAGCACGCTAAGCCGTTGGTCCCGGCTTTCTTGAAGATCTTTGACAGTCGTTACGGGTAGTCAGAAGCCTGAGATCTGACACCAGTCTTACCAAGAGGTATAGTGTTGTTACTGGGTTGTGGAGGTCAGATAGGCAGTCGCTCCATGTAAAACACTGGTACTCAGCTGAATCCGGTAAGACTGGAAACCAACCCCAACAATAATTGGGAAAAAGGCTATGCAGATGATGATCTATCATTTCCAAAAGATTGACTGATATTGAACGTTAATTTAGATCCGTTTAGCTCGTAATACAGGTGCGTGCGTGCGTAAGTGGGTGAACAGCACGTTCGTTCGGTTCGCAAGGACTCGGCTCGCGCACAATGGCTTTTTAATTGTTCCAGTAATTACGGCAGCGAACGTGTTAAAACTAGTGAGAAAGTTTAGGATATCAGCAGCAGGAACTTACATAACAATAGCTGATTTGGCATTTGGTTCTAAGATACATCTTTTGCAGAGCAGTGGTGGTGGTGTAACGGCCGTGCTGACTTACAAGTTGTAGGTCGTGGGTTCGAACCCAGACAGGCGCTTTTTACTTTGTGTTAATTATTTCATCACCACTGCTCTCAAAACGGTAAAACGGTGTTATTTTAAAATTGTACACTGGATCCTACCCTCTTTTGTCATCATTCTCTGTCACTCTCTAGGGTTTGCTGTAAGAGAACTCAACATTGAGTTAAGCTCGCCTTCGTACATGTACTTTATTATCACATTGTATTGAATATTGTTTTTGGTGTACAATAAAGAATTAAGGAAAACATCGTGAGGAAACCGGCATGTCTTAGAACCAAAAATTCGAAGACATGGACATCCACTAACCCGCACTGGGCCCGCATGGTGGATTGTCCATTTCCTCTTACAAAGAGGAGACCCAACGGACCAAATGAAGGTCTAAGCGCGGAAAAGAGTTCCATCTATCCTATCCTATCTTACATCTTTTGCCTTCACAAGTTCTCACAATCCCATTCACTGGTCAACAAATCTCAGTCAACTACCCACAGAACGATCCTAAAAGATACACTATCGTTTGATTCACTTAAATGCAGCCACAGGACCAACATTACGGCGCATTACACTCGTTGCCAACGCAAGCAGAATCGCAGGTCAACTGCGGCTTGGTCCTCTAATGAATGATAAAGATCTCATAAATTGATCCCTCATAGTTCATGGTCTTAATGGCTAGGCTGTTTATGAATTGCATGGGCCAGGAATGGCGAACCAAAAACACAAAAAAAGTGGTACTTGATAAACCCTGATAAAGTATGAACAATCGACCAATCACATACCTATAAGGAAATCCACACCGCGTCTTTTATCTCGCCTTGTGATTGGTCGTTTTTTTATGCCCTTTGCCTTGCCGAATTCATTACGCAATAAGACTGCAGTTCAGCTTGCATTCTGCTAAAAGAAAAAGAAGTATGAATCTCGTCATTACCCTCATTTCTACCGAAAGATGTCCACTGCTGAACATAGGCCAATCCCAAGTGTCGCCAGATCGACCGGTCTTGTGGCTTGCATCCAGCGGTTTCCTGCAGCCTTCACCACGTCATCGATGCACCTTGTAGGAAGCCTTCTAACGCTGTCAGTTCCGGTACGCGGTCGCCCCTTCAGAACTTTTTAGGACCTTCGACCATCCATGCGAGCAATGTGCTCGTACGCAACGAATTTGCAACAGCGGAATTGGCACTTAACTTTTTCCATTTATTAAATAAATAAAACAGTAAACATCACGACTGGTTGATTGCTGTACCTACTTTTCGTTTACAAATCGACCATTTTAAGTGAATACCATATGATATAATAAGTAATTTTATTGTTAGTCCATTACGTGTATCACTAATCTATTCAAATACCTTTAAATGAGCAATTCTTGCATATTTATACATACATTTAATAAAATTGGAGTGTCTGTTTGTAATATTGAATTAACCGTTTTTTACTACATGTATATGAATAGGTACGGTACATACACCAAAATAACATTTTTAATTTTTTTTGTCTAACTGTCTGTTTGTTCCGGCTAATCTCTGAAATGGCTGGACCGATTTTAAAAATTCTTTCACCAATGGAAAACTACATTATTCCCGAGTAACATAGGCTATAATTTTGACGGGAGCGAAGCCGCGGGAGTCAGCTAGTATGTATACATAATCTGAATCTCGGCAAATGGGGGCGATAAATCGATCTAGCTAGATTTCATTGTTAGAAAACGTCGTTTTCTCTTTTTCACCCGAGCAGAGCTCGGTCGCCCAGGTACTTCAAGATTATTTACGTGATTATCTTATTATTTATTTCATAATTTAAACCATGTAATTCATTCTTAACCCCCTGAGTGCCTGAAACGTGGATCCTCGCGAGATACAATGGCTTTTTAATTGTTTTGGTAATTACGGCATTCAACCGAACCCCTTTTTTATTCGTTTATTGTTTTTATAGTGTGTCTGTAATAACTCCGGATGAAGCAAAGGTTCACAATCCCTGGCATAGGGCATAGAGCCGAGTGCGAATGATGACGTGACCATAGACAAATAGATGGTGTGAAGAATTTGGGTCGGGTGTTCAACTCAAACCAGGATGCAACTTAATTGTGCAACTAAATAGATGGAATGGACGCGGTAAACTGGTAAGGTAATTTAAATGGAAGTGTTTTAACAGCTGTTAAACATTACTAATTGTGGATGGTTTATGATCTGGGCTTAGCTAGCTTTAAAATGATGTACCTATAGGTGTCCAGAGTAAGGAAGGGGTTGTTAATTTTTACTTGTCTAAATTCTATTAAAGAGAAAATCGTCAGAGACTGATAAGGTGCAGAGTGCTTAAGGACTTACATAATTGTGCTTAGGTTGTCGTATTTTTGACCTGGTGAGAGTGGCGGGAGTCCGCTGGATTCGAGACGCATCGGACTGGTCAATGTAGCGACATTTAGGCTTAGGGGTAGGGTTACCAGATGAAAAAATCAAAAGTCCGGAGAAAAGGCCTGATTTCCATGGAAAAGTCCTGAGATTTTCTACAGATGAGAATTTTCTCTCAAAAACGTATTATTATCGTTGTATACACTGCGGATCTTGCGCACGCGTTTTACGCGACGCGTTACAAGCTTGTATGTTTAACTTGTGAGGCATTTTATAAATCAATAATCAAAGAAAAGAATTTACTTAAAAAGGTTTCTTCAAATATTAAATACGACAAAATTAATTATGTACCTATTTGGATAAATAAGTATTGATTTTACCTGCAAATGTTGATAACATTATTTTTAAAGATGATTATTGAAGATGATTATTTTTAGTTTGTTTTACTTTGATAAATAAGGATTGATTTTAACTGCAGCTGCAATTGTTACCAAAAGAAGATTGTTTTTAGTTCGTTTTACTTCGATAAATAAGTATTGATTTTAACTGCAATTGTTACCAAAAGAAGATTATTTTAAGTTTGTTTTAAATTAATACATAAGTATTGATTTTAACTGCAATTGTTACCAAAAGAAGATTATTTTTAGTAGTTTAATAAGAGAGATCTTTAAAATGTAACCTGTTTTTTATTAAAAATCCTGAGCTATCACTAGATTTGCTAAATCCGGCCGGAATCCTGAGAAGAGTCGAATAATCCTGAAATCTCAGGACAAATCCTGAGATATGGTAACCCTACTTAGGGGAAGCCTGTGTTCAGCAGTGGACGTCAATCGGCTGAATTGATGAATATCTTATTTTTTGTGTAAGTTGTCGTTAGAAGTCGTTTAATATCTTGTAATTGTTGCAAACTCACAGATGCACTTGTACCTATCGTGTTGGGTTCGAGTCCTAATGAAATTATACCTATTGACTGATAAAACATATTTACGGATTTGCTACTTAGTCCATAAAACTTTTTTTTTAATAAAATCAATTTGCAAAAACCAGCAATAATTGTTATCCTGATCCGCTCGCAAAATTCCAAAACAGAAACAATGCGATTATTTCCAAATAAACAATCTATAACCTTATCACTCACAACTTATGGCTTATTTTCAATTGTGCTTCTCGTATCAAACTTGGACAACATACGCGCATGCGTAACTTGACTTTTCACTCTGTCTCGCTTACTTTATTATCTTTTTTGTCTCGCTCGCACACGTCAATCCGCCGTTCTGCCAACATGGCCACGCTAAGCCGTAATTCGACTAAATTATTAAGAAAAATACAGTTTTCACCTGTTATTACGCGTAATTTTAGTAATGTGAGAAGTGATAATTCGTTCAAAAAGGTTTTGACAACCTGTGTGTGCATTGCAGGCGGTGGCGCGGCGTATTATGCCGTAAATAAATATGGGAGGAAGAATACAGTCTACGCTCTCAAGGCGAAGGTTAGTCGTATTTTGATCAATTATTCATAAATTTCTGCAGTTATCGATCCACTAGAATGCCTAAGCATACCTTTACTTAATTATCAATAGGGTTATGCCTTTATTAAGGTTAGTTTATGTCATAATTTTTAATATCCAAGGAAAATCGAGAGGTGAGGTTGTTTATAAATAGCACCACCGAAATTTGACGTTTGGGCGAACGTTCCGAAATACGTAGTTACACTATGTAAACAGGTTTTATCAAACTCGTTTTGCCAACAAAATTTATTTAAATAAATTCCTAGTTTTTTATTTACCTAAATAGAATTTAAATCAATTTTAAGTATTGCTTTATTATCGCGATTTTATTTATCAAAGTCGAGTCGTTGAGATATTATCAGACAGTGTGCCCAGTATATTCGCGGATAATCGCTGGCAGGATAAACACACTGAAACAACATTGCAATAGGTGCCTACTTGTATTTGCCGATTTGCAAAGGAATCATCATCATTTACCTTCCTTACCATCTCCATTGGGGTCACTCAACCACAAACTATGGAAAACCCTATTTTATCTTTTTAGGCATCTTTTCCTTGATTTCAACGTTATTTCTTAAGTCTTCGCTATTTGAACCGTAAAACGTATAAGACACGCCTATAATTACCTTAAAGACAGATCATAGACCTGTGCCGTCATCATTGTCGTCGAAAGACGACCACAGCTAGACCTGGACTAAAACCTGCCTAAATTAGGGACTTTACTGGACGAACTTGTTCGCAGGCATTGTCCACAGGATTTTTGTTTTTGAAATATCTACGGCAAGTAGCGAACTCTGGTGGGCATGGCTCGTAGTAGGCATTCCCGCGTGCCAAGGCGTTCCGACCTGGCTACTTTAGGTCTACCTGTCTAATGTTTACAGTCTATGAAGACGTCCTATTTTTATGGTCCTAATGACATAATAGTCGACATCGTACATTTCTTTGAGCCATTGCTCGTTTTATCCAGCAAACAGCAAGGAATACGCGCTTGAGGATTTTGAAGTCGAATTAACGCAGATAGAATACGTTGACTAATCTTGATTAAGATATTATAAAGAGAAAACAAATGATGTTTATTTTAAAAAATCATACAGAAATATGTTTGTGAAAGGTCTGGCTGGAAGTTCCTACTGATCCGAGTGCGAAACATTTTTCCCTGCTATGTAAGCTAACCTAAGCTAAGGCACTATTTGTATCCTGAAATATACATTTTTACATAAAAATACAACCGACTTCCAAATAAATACACTGCAAAGTGAAAAATAACTTAAATTTCGGAAGTCGTTCCTGTTTTCGTTCCTTCGTTTTATGACACCGCCTTGAAATTGAAGTTATTTTTCACTTTGTTTGTAGTTTATTTATTTGAAAGTCTGTTGTATATTTTTGGATGTTTTTTTACAATTTTCGCTTTTTAGCGGTAGATACATAATGGACAAGTTCTATAGTAAGGTACCTATAATGCCCACAGTGATGCCAGAATAGATTACCCGAATAAAATGTAACTTGAACATAACCTTTGGAATAAGAACAACCAGGATGAACTGTACACATCTGCGTACCTGTTTAAAGCATACTAGCTTGATGGTATGTTATGAAATAGTTTAAACAATAAACAGACATGCGATTGCATTAATCCCGAGAGATTTGCCGTCATTTATTGAAGAATTCTGTTGTAAATCGCCGAAGTTCTTCATCAGAACTTTACCAAAGGAGATTGCCCATACACAGGCCCCTTATGAGGTATCGTGTCTGCGATTTCAATATTATCCAAAAATAGTATTTATATTTTGTATATTTTTTCATCTGTGTGCTTAAAGATCAGGTGCCTTCACTTGGACATTTGTATGCACCTTATTGCATTGTAATAAGGGTTCATTACAAGATCAGAAACATCGTTATATCTCGTGAACCCCGCAAAATAAATAAAAAATATTTTCTAATTATGAATATAACGTGTATTTTCTACAATATACGTGGGACACTCAGAAAGTTTTGCGAAACTAAAAAAAATTGTTCTATACGTACATATATTTTTATTAAATCTTTTCAAAGTACTTTCCACCAGCCTCTATACAAAGATTCATGCGCCTAAACCAGTTTTCAAAACACTTTTTCCAGTCCGCCGCAGACACCTCGTTTACAGCCTGCTCGAACGCAGCCAGCGCATCTTCCGGCGACGAAAATTGTATCCCTTTGAGCTGATTTTTTATTTTTGGGAATAAAAAGAAGTCACACGGTGCTAGATCAGGGCTGTAAGGAGGGTGACCCAGGAGTTTGACTGGCGTGCTGTCCAGGAAGTCCCTCGTTTTGAGTGCGGTGTGCGCAGGTGCATTGTCGTGGTGGAGCAGTAGCCCGCGGAGCCCTGTGTTTGGTCGCTTGTTGCTTATAACAGAGAAAACTTCTGGCAAACATTTGGTAGTATACCATTCGGCATTAATGCTTCTTTGATCCCGTAAGGGAATTGATACCAAGTGGCCAGTCAAATTAAAAAAGCTAGCGATCAAAATCTTACCCCCGCTTCTAGATCGCTTCACTTTGGAAGGCGTTGGCTCATTTTGAAACACCCAAACAGTCGACTGGCGCTTGGTTTCTGGGTCGTATTGATAAATCCAGGACTCATCACCTGTAACGATGTCGTAAACACGCCGAGACGAGCCTGCTTCAAATTTGTTAAGCATATCACGGCACCATTCCACCCGGGCCTGCTTCTGAGCATCGGTGAGGTTGTGCGGCACCCAGCGTGATACTATCCTCCTCACGCGAAGATGGCTGTGTAGAATCTCGTGAACGCTTCCCGATCCAATCTTCAATATGTGTTGAATCTCCTGATATGTAATTCGCCTATTGTCTTGGATTAAATTTTTCACTGCTAGCACGTTTTCTTCGGTAACAGCCGTCAAAGGGCGACCGCTTCTTTCGTCATCCCCCAAAGTTGGTCGACCGCGCTTGAATTCGTTATACCAACGATACACGGTTGCCTTGGAAGGGCCTTCATCCATGAATGCCATTTGAAGTCTATCGTACGATTCATCCGGTTTCAGGCGACACTTGAAATCGTATAAAATCATAGCTCTAAAATGTTCCCGGCGCAGATCCATATTTCAGTGAGACACAATACTTTGAATTAACTCGCAAAAAATGTGGAGGGAAATTTTGAAATTGGAACTTACTTATTTTTACTTATAAATAATCATATTTTCGAAAAACATTATAACTGGCCAGTCTCCCATATATAAAAACTTTTTTTCGCAATACTTTCTGAGGGGCCTGGTACAACCAAATTCATCAAGATACAAACATTTTTTCAAAGGGGCCCAAGTTCCCTTACAAAATGGGCATTCCCCTTTTAATGGGACTATTTCGGAATAAATTTCTTTCGAACAAAAAATAGAATTTTGCAAATCCGGTCGATATATGAAAAAGTTATGCCCGAAAATACTAAAAAAAAACTGAATAGAGAACCTCCTCCTTTTTGAGAATTCTGTTAAAAATGCAGTTCTTTTGTGGGATATGCCACGGCAAAAGCAAGTTCCATATCAGACAACAGCTTGACTTAATTATACTAAGAACAGCATGCAAAGACACATTTGTCGCTCAGTTCACACCCTTGGAACTAATACTAATGATCGATGATAAATACTCCTAAATTCCTAAGTTTCAATAGTAATGGATTCGATTAATATCCAAGCATCGGCTTGAGAACTGAGAACTCGGTAGGCGAGGTGCAAGTTGTTTTTTTACTTTAACACGTGTTAAAAGAGTTAATGAGTTCCTGGGGGTTAATAAGACAGGAGAATAATTGCCGTCATCGTTTAGGGGTTCCCGGTTTTAAGTGTTGGTCGTTTTTTTGAAGAATGGAGTGTTGATTTTGATACGTTTATCGAGTTTATTTTTAAGATTGTTTCGAATGGGGTTTGGATGGAGCTGTTGTGAAAAAGCCAGTTTTTCTATTGTATCATTCATTTATTGTATTCTTTTTACCCGGCTGCAAGGAAAGGGTTATGTTTTTAGCGCGTATCTTGTATATGTATGTTTGATTATATGTAATATTCTTTATTGATGGATTTTTATAATTAAGAGATCGTTAGATAGGTCTTAGCCGCCCAAGTGTTCTTAGATAAGTGCCGTTATAATTAATACCGTCTTACTTCCTTTCTCACTCCCCTTAGGGCAGTGGTTCCCAATTTTTTATGACCCTGGGACCAGTTTGATTTCGTTGCTGTTAGCAGGGACCAGAAGCCCAGTAGAAAATTTTAAAACTGTGTTAATCTATAAATACATTTAAATTCTTTGAAGAATAGAAATACTATAAATTTGAATTTATGTCAAATTAATAGCATTTCTATTCTTCAAAGTCAAAAGTCTGTCATAAGAAAAACAACATTTCTGACAGAAACTTGAAATTGTTATTTTTGAGTTAAAAACTTGGTCATTTTATGGAGGATTTTATGGATTTCCAGGACCACTAGTGGTCCGCGGACCATAGGTTAGGAACCACTGCCTTAGGCGAACTATTGAAACGTCCAAAGAATACGAGTTTTGATATTAAGGTTAACTATTCAAATGCTACATTTTCCTAACAAACTGCCTTTCCTTATAGAACCACGTACGATCAAATACCACACTCAAGACCTAACATCCTTATTGAGGATAACGACAAAACGCAATATATTTACTTAGAGACACCTTCGTCCCAACAGTTAGATTCTGACAAACTGATATCTTACAGCTCCATATGGCTTGAAAGATATGTTTGATGGGGCAACGGGCTTATGACAGGGTCGTATTTCCTTCACAAATGGCTTGTAAACAGTTATATGTGGAGAATATTGGTATATCTGATCTGTATTAATCTTAAACTCATAATTTATTGTGTTAGGGATTCCTGTTGGAGTTTATGATTATTTTATGTTTGGGCAAGAAAGGAGGTTAGTGTTTAAATATTGAGGTGGGTAGTTTGATTATAGCTTTTAGCTTCTGCCAGCAGCTTCGCCTGCGTGAAAGTCGGAATTTGTCCCACGGGGACCGTACATTTTTCCGGGATAATAATAATCTATTTGTGTGCATATGGGATATTCCTCATATGCACACAAATAGATTATAATCAATCTCTGTGCCAAATTTCATTCAGATCCGTTCAGCCGTGATTGAGTAATAAACATACATGCAACACTTGCGCATTTATAATATTAGTGAGATAGTAAGATGAAACGGTCTCCAGCAGCCTTATTTCGTAAGTGAATACGGCAACGCAAAGGGTTTGACCGCTATCAATCGACCAAACACACAGACGGAAACCCACATCGTGTCATTCATCTCGCATGTGATTGGTCGATTTGATAGCGGTCAAACCCTTCGCCTTGCCGAATTCTCTTGCGCAATTCGGCTGCCGTAAATGTACACAGCAATTTCGTTGACGATGTAAAAGTCAGCATGTCCAATAGTTTCCGATATCTGCAAGTATATTTAACAGGTCCCCAAACATCTTTTCATTTATACTTTTGTTTTTTTCGCGATAACCAGCTTCTGACTCGAATTTATCTGATGAAAAACGATGGATGAAGTCTACGATGGAACGAGCGAGATCAGCCGGTCGATTCTGTAAAAAAACTCATTTCAATTGTTACTAGGGACTGAGAGCTCACTTCACATGAGTTATCACGGTGAGACTTATACAGAACAGCACTACAGAAGATGCATATTCATTATTTCTTTAAAGGCTGTCGGGCGGTGGTAAGGAACGGAACACAAACGCTGCCAGAGAGTTCCTCACTTTCGCTGTGTAGGTACATTTAGGGAAAAAACTCCCCGTGACTTAAAGGTATATGCAAGTACAAGGTATTGCCATACACTTTACTATAACAACGACCTACTTAGCTTACAAGTGACAATTAAGCATAAAACGTTAATCGTGTAATGATAAGACCTAAGCTTTTACAAATATAACGTAGCAAGCATAGATAGTGTTAATTCAGGCTTTGTACCAGCCCGCCCTAGGTCCACTTAGCCTACATATGAGGAGCGAAACGCTATAGTGAAGATAATACCATAATGTACTCGTTACGACGTTGCTAAGCCGATTAGCCATCGTGTGATGTATAGGATAGGAACGTAGGTCCTAGGTAGCCTATTTACCTTGTTCCCACTGATATTATTTACGCTGTTAACTGGGAAAATGGATGTGTGTTACTTAGAATTAAGGCTAAATCTTGTAGGCTTATGCACATGTAGGTTTGGTAATTTCTTCTCTAGTAACAGCTTACAGCGCATCTAGAATATTCTAGACAACTCAATTTGTTAGCAGGCTCCAAGTCATTCTTCAAGAGCTTAATTGTATCGACATTTTCTAGCTGGTCGACTATTGATTTTGGCTGGTGCTCCGGTGGTACTCCCTAGAAGAGTGTCCGCTAACGGTTCGCGGGTGAGTGCATACGCATGCCCGTGTTCCCGAAATGAGCGGCACAGGAGGACACCGTGGAGTTTTAGGTTGGAGATGCACATAACTGCACTATCTCCTGGATTTTGGCTTGATTAGGAACAGTACCTGGATTAGGGCCAAGAGGCTCATCGGCCTCGAGCACCGTCGCCTTGAGCACCGTCGCCGAGTTGTCAGCTTGTCGGTTTTTTATCGGTTACATTTCGGGGAGTTTGCGATGGAATTGCACGATCTAATTCCACCTAGCCCGTTTCATAATTGGAATACCAGACGTACGGCGATGCACCATCGGTACATGATGTATACCCCACCCATACGCACAAAACGTTTTGGAAACACTTTTATTATGCGTACAGCTAAGGAGTGAAATTCCCTACCGGAGTCAGCCGGAGTCTGTTGCCCGACAGCTACAATCAAGGAGTCTTTAAGTCAAGAGTGAATAGGTTATTTCTAGGCAAGCGTGTTTCACCTTCGACCACATCATCGCTTTTCATCAGGTGAGATAGTCGTCCTGCGCGAGCCGCCTATACAATATAAAAAAAGTAAAGGACGACATTTCGAATCATATAGTCCTTAGTCCATCCACTGGACTTATAGCTGTGATAAGCCAAGCTTGGCCTTTCAAGTTGTCTATGTTTTCCCACTTCAGGGCAAAGGCAAACCTAAAAATCTTTGTTGTAATAGTTTCTCTAGTCTTTTCATCCACTAGCGTCCCGCTCCGGCATCGCCCGTGACAAATTATGTACAATAAAAACCGGCCAAGTGTGAGTTTTTTTTTATAATGTGTAGTGAAAATGATACACGCCTTCCCAAATACTCTAGTTCTTCCACCTTCCATATCCTCAAGTTAGACGAAAGACGTCCACTGCCGAACTTAGTCCTTCCGCCAAGTATCGCCATATCATCAACTGGTCCTGTGCGTCTCCAAAATGTAACAACCATTACATTTTCAAAATACTTGATCATACAAAATTGAATCGCGACTTGAATAAATTACCTCTTATTAAATAGCTATTGATATCCAATAAACTATTAATAAAAAATCCCATAAAAAATCAAGTTTAATTCGCCATCAGCACCCGATACCCCATTTTAACAATGAATGACACAGTTTAAACAAAGGCCATATTAATCGGATCAATCGGTCGCGCTTCTTCGATCAACTCATGCGCAGCAGACGATGTATATCGCAATGATCGACTGGATTGTGATGACTTTTTAGTTTTTACATTGCTGGACTCCAGTGCAGCGTTGGTAATTGAACAATTAATTGTTGAAGGACGCTTATTAATGGGTTATGCTGTGGTCTTCCATCATATAAAACACGACATCTGTAGGTACCTCTAAAAGGGTATGCCAAAGGTGTATTATTACCTACATCAACATTTAGTCTTGTTATATTGAAGTCCATTGTAACAGAGGAATGTTTAGGAGTAGGGGCAGTACAACAATAACGTCTAAAGATTACTTGCTTCTTTTCTAGGTTGCCTTTACTTACTTTTCAATCGAAGACTTGCATATCAGGATCCTTCAACACTGCTACAACAGTAATCACTATTTGAAATGCTAACCACGTAAGTAGTTAAAAAAAAACCGAACACTAAAATATGCAAAATAACTTTTATTTCGGAAGTCTGTAAGACACCGACTTCCGAAACGAAAGTTAAGTTTTCACATTTTAGTGTTTTGTTTTTGAAGTCGGTTCATTTTTAGCGACTTTTTTTTATTTCTTTCTTTTTAGTTTTGGTTTGAACATGTCTACAAATTGAGCAAGTTCCATAATAAGGTAATACAGGATTGATAAAATACCCATAATAACTCAATTTACACATTCCTGATGTTTGTAGCTTCTGGGTTCGGTTTTCATGAAAGAAAGAAAGAAAGAAAGAAAGAAAAATATTTATTTGTGACCCGCACAGGAGACACAAGAAAATAACCATACACTTAAACAATAATAAAATAAAAACCCTGTGCGAGACCAAAAAGGCTCCTATCTCAGCATGTGCAGCGATATCCAAAAAAGGTAATAACGCTGCGCTGATATTCTGATAGGGCCTACTGTTGATGGCCCGGACACACTAACGGAAACAGGACTTATATAATAAAATAAAATAGAAGAATATATAAATAACAAACAAAATAGAATGAAACACTGAATGTGGGTCAAAGTATGTGTAAGTATAATACAAATATATAAACGCGATGCTCAAAGATCATTTGTCGAAACCGTAGACAAACGACAGAGCGCGCGGACCAAAGAGTGATTTATTAAACATAATAATTATGAAACTTGCTCTATGACCTAATTTGAGAGATACTTAATCCAATAAAAAATAATGATCATGATCCGATTACTACATACATACATAAACTCACGCCTTTTTCCCATGGGGGTAGGCAGAAACTACAGAACGCCACCTGCTACGATCCTTAGTAAATCATAATCATAATCCTTTTACGATCCGATTACTAGTTTCGGAGAAATGCGTGCACGAAGAAACATACATAATAACGGATCCATGCGGACGTCACGGGGTATCCATTTGTTGTATACCCAAACATTCTCCAGAATGTAACAAATACTTTGCCGAAAACCGCATTAAAATCGGTTCAGCCAAACGCGAGAAAATAGCGGACAAACATAATACATACAAACATGCGGGTTAAACTGAGAACCTCTGTTTTTTTGGAATTGGTTAAAAAGGCAAAGGCTTAGAGGTCTGATGTGCATCCCTGAAGAATCCAGAGGAATCCATGATGGAGGCATACTTGTACCGACCATCGGCGCCATCTTTATTCGCAAATCCTATCATTATACTGCGTATACGCCAGTATTGCTGCGATTACTGCGATGCAAACTATAATTCACATCGATAAACGCTTAACCATGTCGATTAAGAGAAAGTGTGTTAATTTGAGTGTTTTTTAAATAAATCTTTAAATGATTAATGCTTTTGTTGTCTGCTGAGACCACACATTGGGCCTACTCGACATAGTTTGAAGTTCACAGCAATATTGGCGTGAATACTTGTGTCAATTTATTAATTTGGCTGTCTTCAAGTACACTACAGAGATTTCTTTTACAAGATTTAGTAAGGATGATTGTAGACAGACCAAATTCGGCAGCTGTGGGAAAGCTCATCAGGCTGCATGTCACTTATTTGTTTTAATTAAAAATAGATGTGTAACTTTTATGGTGTACAATAAAGTATATTCTATTCTATTCTATTCTATTCTAACGCTGCTTGATGCCGTGTTCTTGGAGAATGGATATGTTGGTCCGAAACACAGTCCACGATTCGCCAAGCATTTTTCTCCAGCATCACATTCCCAGAGCTTCTACTCTCTTCTTTTCATTCTTTTCAGTCTCTCTTAGCGTCCAGATCTCGGCTGCGTATAGGAATATAGGGCATACAAGTGCCCGTATGAACCGGGTTTTCGGCTTTGGTGATGTTGCGGTTCCTCCATATTTTCTTTACCCTATCCATGGCAGAAGTGGACGTTGCCATGCGTCTCTTGATGTCATCTCCGCAACCACCTTGGTTCGATACAAGAGCCCCTAGGTGACTGTACGACGTCGCAAATCGCAATTTGGGTGACCGCGGGCCAGTTTTCGTTGGCGCGATCGACAATCATCATCTATCAATCAATCTTCGTCTTGCTTCTGTTGATTCTCAAACCAAACGTCGAGCTGATTTTTTCAAATATATGTTCCAAAACCAAAAATACGGCCTCTCAAATCGACAAATCCGGTCCCAACACTAAAGCAAAGTAATAAGAACCTTGTGGTTTAAGCAAATCCCTTGCATCGTCGCCGCTTTTCAGAAACCACTCATACGCACCTCGTAATGTGACAGGCGTGGCTTAAATACAACGTTTATTTCATCTTATTGGTACTTAATGACCGACCACCATCTTAGTACGGCTTTTTGAATGTATTTTTGGAAAAGGCGGCAAAGTTGAATGTTATGGCATCGATGACACGGCTTTAGCGTCAAAATGCCCTTGAGCGTTACCCAAAATGTCGAATAATGTCCATATTGTAGTACCGTCTTCCATTGGAAGGCCGAGAGACCGATGACCTGGTGAGGGAAACGAAAGTCTGTTTAAAGAACACGGTTCTCCGGTCGATGTAGTGACGCTTGAGATGTGCATATGTCTAGCAGTGGCCGTTTTTTAACCGACTTCCCAAAAAGGATTTTTTGGTTAAGGTTTTCAATTCGGATGTAATATATATTTTTATTTTTATATCTGTTCGGGCATAACTCTGTCATAACTCTATTCCAGTCAGTCCATTATGTACCATTAAAAAGTGAAAAATAGAAAACATTCAAAAAAAAAAATATAAATGTGTCAAAAAGCGAAGAAACGGAAACAGGAACACCGACTGCCGAAATTGAAGTTATTTTTCACTTTGAAGTGTCATTTTTTGAAGTTGATTGTATTTTTTTGTTAAAAAGTTTTTCGTCTGTAATTATGATGATGGTGATATCCTGAAGCTTAGCAAAAGTGTAGGTACTATAAGGGGGGTATACAGGGAGAGCTACAATTAAACATAGAAATAACTTTATATTTTATATATTTAGTAAGAATTTACAATATGCCTGCCTTTAGGCGGCTTCAATCCAATTCTGACACGATCAAACTTAACAAAAAACATCTACAGCTATTCTCTGTTCGAAATTCATACATCTTTCAAGTAATATATGTTGCCAGTGTTTTAATAGGCAAGTAGGTTGCCTTCTCAATTGGTGAGTCCTCACAGTACCTATACATAGTAGGTACATCCATCACATTATTCCTACAATTACAATAGGAGACATGTCTGTAAGGAAAACCTCAGCCGCTTTTATGAAATGAAATATGGAGCACAAATTAAAATTCTGATGGTTCTTTCCTCCATAAAAGACACCTCAAAATCACCATAACTTTTCCATTGGCAGAAACACTTAAAGCATTTAACAATAAATTTCTTGATGACTTTTACCGACACAAGGTTTATAGTAGCTACAAAGTGTGAACAGGAAAGTCTACAAATGATATGATTTGTCACTCGTAATAAATAATTCAGTTCGAATGCTCCTGCGGTTAGCCGGTGACCTAACCCAGATCAAACTGATCGGCGTACAAATTGATTGAACGAACTAAAACAATACTATGACACGGTGGCCACAAAAGTGATGAATACGGAAGGTCAGCTCCATAAAATGAGTAAATCGCACGCACATATAGGCATGTACACTCGTACAGCGCACTCGTGAATGGCATTATATCGTAGTCTGTTTTTGTAATTTTCTCTCTGTTCTGAGCCACTGTTACTCTTGCCAGAATCCAGAAATCTCGGTGAAATTATTTAAATGACTTGGATCCCGCCACCAAAAAAAAAAAGTAAAGCAAAATCATAATTTTCACTTGCCTGCCTATCGAGCAGGTACAAAACATAGCTAAGCTAATATGCACGAATAGTACCTACGAGATACGTGTGCGTCTCGATAGTGCAGCCGCGGTGATATTAAAAAAAAACTATGCCAAAATTTTGTAAAAATTTGTTAAAGTTGATTCCCAAAACCATAAAGAACAATGGCAGGTGCCCATACATTTTTTTAGCTGAGATTAAATTCCTACGTCTTTGAATGAAAAATATCTGGTTTAACTCAGGGTGATGTTCTGAATTAGTTTGTGCAAGAATTTTTGTTTGAAAATGTCGAGAATAATAGATATTTAGTCATAAACTTTTGTAGGTTATGTCTGGGTAACTTTTAATAATGTGTTTAATAGGTAATATTATTCAATTTCGTGGAAGTAAAAGGGGAATATCGCACTAGCATTGCCCTTACCTAGTAATTTCAGCATGAAATGTATAATATACTCTTTGGAAAGAGTATATTTATTTAAACTAAGTGACTTTGACGTTTATCAAAAGGTCGTCGGCCTCGTCAACAACCAAGCTATATTTTTTAAACTTGGATACTAGTCTTTTTGCCAATGATTAATTAAAAGTAATTCATTTATTTCTACTGCACTACAATATTCTTACCTACCTGCGAGGAACATCTATACTTAGACATAAACTGTATTGTTAACTCATTTACTGCAATAAATACATTAATTATATTATTAATTAATATAGTTACTACTTGTCACTTAGCAGATAAAATATATAATGGAAACACTAAGCTAAAGAAAATAACAAAAAAATCAAATAACTTTTTATTTATTATGATTTTTTTTATCCGTTTTGAACCAGCCCAATAATATATTTAAAAAATGTAGACAATTAATAGAACGTCTTTCGTATATAACTCACTTTCAGACGCTCAAATTTAAGTCAGCTAAAATCTCGCCATTGTTCTTTGTCAAAGTTACGGTTAAAAAGTTTTAAAGGTTTGAACGAGGCCGTGCCATGAAACGCGGAGAAACGCGTGGCCACGGAGATCTTTAAAACTAAGCGTTGCCCAGACCTGGAATTTAGGTAAATAACAGATTGAATTTGTAAAAAACGCCGTGGCCGCGCCGTCGAATCGCACACACACGAGGTCCCACCACAAAAATCTGCAGTATTTTGTTTGTGATTAAACTTATTTATTTATGAAAGATATTGCCAGGCAATCCTGCTACAATATATTCAACTACCAAGTATCATTCGTGAAATTTTCATGTTAATGTTTTATCAAATCAAAAATACCTGCAGATTTAAGCAGTGTAATCTTCGTTTATGGTAATTATGGAGCCGATCTTCTGTACTATTCTGTGTCAATACTCTGACACTATGAAACACCGGCGCCTCTTCATGATTCATGGTCGATTGAACACACTTCTGCAGGATTTCCTATTAAAAAAAAGTCTAGAAAATGGTAATTTTTGGCATTGTTCTATTGTTTCTTGGTGATTTGTGGACAATAGTAATGAGGTTATTTTCGATTTTGGCCTTTTGGTCGAAAATCTTTATGTATGACGCTTAGATTTAGATTTGCATGTCTGCACCGGACATCTTTGACATACAATGCAGTTCTATTTCAGTATCGAAAAAAATATAAAACTGCCAAACCGTTCTTTTGTTTAAAATCGATAAAAAAATAAGACATTACATTATAAGTAAAAGTAACCTTAAAAAGTGAGTCTAGACAAAGTGACATTTTATTAGAAATAACGATTCTCAAAATGTATAAGATTGACAAGCACTACCAAATCCACAGACATAAATCTAACTAGATAACGCAAGTCCCTCCATCTGTATGAAAACCAAGCGTGCCACTTTGTCACACACAATTTAAAACAAATTTACTTACCATTTAAAGAAAACTTTCAATGCCTCTACTAACTATTTCTATACAGTATTTACAACTCAATATAGTATAAACAGGCATTTTTCTAGATTTCGGTGGACTTCCGGTGCCGATAATGCTAAATATTAAACTCAAATTACGATCATTGATCGTAATTTTACTCCGTTTTTTAACAGGCTAAGTAGAAGTACACACAATCGCGTCATCTAGTTAGATTTATATCTGTGACCAAATCAATACCAGACATTTGGACTTTCGATAAAATCATTATCGCATAAGAATCTTATTTTATCTTGATCTTAAGGACTAAACATTAACCTAGAATCCAGACCATCATATTTATCGTGTCTCAGACCCTCTTCTTTCGATGTCTCAATCTTATCAAATCACACTAAACTTTCAATTTATTATAATCTAGCCATAACAGGATTCAGAAGATCCTCTTTTGTGTTACAAACGATTCCATCATCTCGATGACACACTACATCTGACATCTGATAGTTGTCACGTACGCATTATCCACTAATTCATGGACCCATGCCCATCACAAAACAAATATCGTCTATCATATTGACACTCTGTGGTCTATTTTCTATGGGTTTTTGCTTAATCATCACTTAGTATTGCCTCAGTGCCTGACCACATGCAAGAAAAGGCATCGGGATTGTCGCCTGCTGGCCTTTGTTTTACATCCTACACTTTGTCATACTACATCTGCATCTGATAGTTATCACGTACGCAATACCTCTATAACTCATATTTTTATGCACGTCATGATCCAAATACCGTCCCCAGACCATCATATTGACACTCTGTGGTCTAATTTCAATCGCTTTCGTATAATCAATACTTAGTATTGCTTCAACGCCTGACCACATACAAGAAAAGACACTAGGATTGTCCCATGGCCTTTAGTTTTATATCCTAGATGAGTCACCTGTCATAATTTGGCGCATTTTCGTCACGTACTTTCGGCCTCTGACTTTGGCTTGAATTAATTTTATAGGCCTATTATAAGCATGAAGTGAAACCATTTGTTTATGAGTCAGCCAAGGTAAATAGGTTGATACCGTGGGCGATGGTTTATTAACTTATCACTAAGCAATATTATTAAGTTCCTTAATAGATTACCGACCTACGTCCAGCCTTATTTCAATGTCTCCGTTTGCCCGCTAATCACTACCCCTAGGCATGACAATATTGGATCGGTAAAGATAAGAACTGTCCATGAAATGTATGGGAATGACAATTTAAGATCAAGTGATTGAGAACTATATCAGCGTTAGAAATCAATGAAGGCATCCACGAAAGGCGTTAATTATTAACTCAAGAAGATACTTCTTATGCACTTTGATTGAAGAGTCATTGACGGCAAAAACTTCGATGAGGTGCTCCAAGAGATCTCCGATTTTGGTATTACAGTTCGTCCCGAATAGGCAGAATAATAGAAAATAACATTAATTATGGCAAAGACTAGATACAGTAGACCTCGGCCAGAATCCAATCAGTAATTAAGCGTAACTAATACATGCCTATGTAAGTATTTCGTTAATAAGCTTCCATCAAATCCCTTTAAACTTTCCGTTATTGAAAAAGAGCATTCCTGTGGGTGCATTACTTTGGCGTAGAACAAAAATAAACAGAGGAATGCAACAGCACTGTATCCGATTCTACAAACATCGCACCTACAAAGCGATCTAGCGAAATTGTATACATGAAAGTTTTTTTTTCTTCTATGAGAAAGTTGTACATCAAACGTTTTGTTTTGTAGCAGACGAGACCCATGTTTCTCAGTCGACTACTTTTTTCTTGTCGAAGTAACACAATCCACTGTGTCGCACTAAACTGTCCGGATCCCTTACTATTGGTGCGTGATATACTGGATTCGATCGTGTGCTTAGTTTATAATTTTCTGTTACTTTTGTCCCACTGCAAGGCGAAGACCACCAATTATATTTTCACATCTTCTATATTTACAGCTATGTGTGTCTGTGGTCTAATCCTGCCTGTTGGCGTCAGACTCGTCCCGCCATCTTGGCCAGGATTTGTCACGACGCCCCTGGACGTTCAGGACGGTTAAAAAAATGCTTTTTCTATGATTCTAAAATTGTTGTATCGTATTTTCCATATTTTTCGTTGTGAAAATATCAGTTCCGCCCCGCATAATATTTCTCACGGTTGCTTAATCATATTTATGCCCGCATCCATCATCGTCCAAGCTTATACAGAACTAAAGAATTGTAACAAATCCTCGAAAACTTATCACGCATCATCTCACGACTGCCATCAATTACACAGCAAGCGAAGAGAAACAAATGGTAGGGCACACCGGCCTGCCCGTAACAAAACACTTGAATGGCGCGCGATAGTATCAAACTCACGATTAAAAGTAAATCAGTCGATGCTATTCAACGGTTTAGCCCTAAATTGTAGCAACCCCCTATAAACGGGACCATATTATTGTCCAATGCCCATTTAGTAAAGGGTGTTTCTGAGAAGGGACCACCTGCATCGCCATTGATCCAGATCCAAATACTTCCAAATATTGGTCAGTGTATCACTAGGATTTTTTGTCAACCTTTATGATAGTCGTTGTCTAGTGATATAATGAGATAATTTGTTGTCGAATCCTTTTGTAACTTTGTTAGCTACGTGTAAAGAATGGGGCGTAGTTTCTGAATATTTATGGACGAGTTAAATAGTTGTGACGTTATGGGAAAACGAAAGGGATGTGGCGGATAAAAAAGGAGTTGGCGCCTTTTTATACACATTATCTAGCAGTATATCAGGAACATTTAAAGGTATGAATTGAATACCCAAGGTTAATATAAGTTATTAAATAAATATTATCTGTTTATAACAATAGATATTCAAAATAGATGGAGCACACTTTATTAGGTAAGTCCGAACTCCGAATGAGTGAATCATACAGCCGGCCTAGCCCAAAACAATTTTGGTCAAGTAGCAAAAAATATCAATGGTATTTCTTATAGCACTTTTGAACAATTACTACTTCATATCATATGTGACAGCTAAGCTATTGAAGTCATAAATACAAAAGCACCGTAGGAAGAGGCCTATAAAACTTGATTAAGTTATGATTTGTTACGAACAGCTGCATTGTAACTAATTAAAATAACTGTGGGACCAATCAGTGTATTGCATAATGTAGACGAAATCATAATAATATGCCGCCAATCTTCTTTTTCAGAAGAGGCCCTTGCCCTACTGTGGTAGGTATCTACTGTAAAAACCCGTAGGGCTGTCTAGTAAAATATGTGTTACAATTACGTTATATTTAGGATTTATTCCTATTAATTCATTATTGTTTACAATCTTAATCAAAATGACGCGCATATGCGCTCCCAGGCTCCCTAACAATCATCATCAGCCTGTTAACGTTCCCACTGCTGGGACACAGGCCCCATCTATGTGAAGAGGGAATGGGCCATAATCCACCACGTGGATTGGTGGATGTCACATGTCTTCGAATGTTTGATTCTAAGATATGCCGGTTTCTCCTCGATGTTTTCCTTCACCTTTTTTATAGCAGTGGTGATGAAATAATTTACACGAAGTAATTTGCCTGGGGCTGTTACCACTGTGCCTACCACTGCTCACACCCTGACAATCGTTGACAATCAATTCATTTCTCAATTCAAATGTCTCTTAGTATATTCAGCCAGTAACAACCTCGTTACAGTACTATCACACACCGATATAATATCAGCATCATCGTCCTGCCTATATCCTAATATATTTGCCTCAGCATAATTACTTTTTTCCATATCTGTTCAAGTAGTCTAATCTAAACTTTTATACTAATAGGCATTTTAAAGAGGTCTAAAAATTATCTATAATTTTTTCTTTTAGAACCCGATTTTAACATTTTTTTCACTGACTGAAAACTACACAGTCGCTGAGCGTGGCTACAGGAACAAAGCCATGGAAACAGTATTTTCTTAAAGTGTTAACTCGGAACAAACTCTCCCGGAACTACTTAAAGCCGTGTTGGTCACAGTTTTGTTGAAAGTGCTGGTGCCTGACAAGTCGTTAACAAATGTTAAGACGTTATTCCGATTTAACGAGATGTGGGAAGGTAAGAAGCTGATCTTATGGTCAGACGGGAAAATACGCGATTGTATGTTGATGCTGCTGGTGCTAACTCACTGATTTCTTACCTCGTAAATTCACTGTGACACCTGTTGATGCTTATTAAGACGTGTCATTGTGAAACTACGCTAGTCTAGTGAGTAAGTTGTTGGGAGAAAGATCTCTATAATAAAATAGCAAAATGTGTCAGATCGAACCAAAAGTTTATGTATATGAAATAGAATAGAATAAGAATAGAGTAGAAAACATTTATTCGAAACAGACACAACACCACTCAACAGCAACAATTACCAAGGAACAGGGAAGAACAGTACAAATAATAAGGTTCAGCAATAGTTGCGCTGGGCGTGCCCACTGCCGTTAATCAATGACGCTTCAACGATTCAACAGATTTGGATGAAATTTGGAACACAGATAGACCAAGTTCTGGATTAAAATATAGGATAGTTTGCATCCCACCCAGTACCATTTAGTACCTTCACGAGGGATAGTTATCAAAAAAGTATTTTCATGTCCTATATCAGAAAAACACCGCCATCTATATAGTCAACGGCTCTCGCACCTTTCACAACCCTCATTTCACTTTCATTATCACCTCAGTTACCGTCTACCTAAACAATTCCTTCAGAAATCTCTCCCTAATCTTTTCATTAATCTGTCGTCACTCCAATAAACAAACATTCTCCCCTACTTATTCGGTTCCCCATCAGTGACAGTGTCTCCGCTAATTTAGCCTTCGTTTCGCAGACGATTAGAGGTCCCGACCGAGTGTAATTGATTGTTTCCCGCACGTCTGCTTCTGAGGGTCCCCTGAGCTCGTATGTCGTTAATTACTTACCTATCTGTTGAACTTTGTGGAGGGTAGTTGTGTTGTTGTTCTCGAATATTCGGAAGCTGTGATTGGAATCCAGATATATATATATATTAAATATTGATAGGCTCGCGTTTGACCACTATCTCACCTGTTGGTAAGCGATGATGTAGTCGACGATGAAGCACGTTTGCCTAGAAGTAACCTATTCACCCTTGTCTTGAACTATCAAGATTCACTGGAACACTAGTTCCGGTGTTAATTTAGAACCAAAAGAATTATATCATACTTAAAATGTTATTAAAACGAATTGATTAGGTTATTAATATTATCACCTGAAAAGTTGCTTCAGACCTTAAAACGTTTAGTCAGAAAAATATGAGGCGATTGTAGCAAAACTGGTCTATGAATGCATTTTGGCATCGACACAGAACGAACGCGGTCTCGTCTATACAAAATGTCTGAAAATAGTTTCGGTAAAATTCCCATTACCGGGAATAGCGCACGACATAAATCGCAAGGGGACAGAATCCCCTAGAAATGTCACTGACAAAACAAAACGTTCAAGTTAATCCCCTTCTTTTGGAATTTTTCAATCAACCACAAACATGTGACTTCATAATTCGTTTCACAGTGGGACCGCTTGAGAACCCCGGTGATAAAGATCTTGCTGGATAACATTGAACTGTATCTCTTGAAGACTTGGGTTGTAAGTTCAATGAAGGAGAAGGGGAAGGTGGAAAAAAAGTGAAATGGCGCGTACAATAGGTTATGGCGGTCATTGAAACAAATCTGTTAGGGGCGTCTTCGAGGGTAAACACATCCTTAACAAGCTTGAAGAGTTAAGAAGGATGGATAAGGACTTTAAGTTGATTGCTTTAATAGTAGACTAAACCCAACACGCAACTTTACCTGTTACTAAACCAATTGCAAAGAATATAGCCCTAATATATTCTTAGCTGTAAAGTCGTAAATATCATATCATCGAAACAGTTATTCCCTAATGAAATAATAATTTATTTTACGATACTGTATTATTTCTTCCCGTTAGAACCGTTGACTTCCGGAAGCTGTAGTGATTTTGGAATCTCTGCTTGTATCTGTTGCTCTAGATAAAGTCAAAGAAAATTTATATTACGAAACATTTTAGTTTGGGCTTCTTTATCTTAGATAAATGAATTGACTCTTATCTTAAAGTCTTCTAAGTTCTTAATCTAATACATTACCTAAATAAGAACTTCCTTTATTTCTTAATCTATATTTACATAAACAGTTCGTGTTTTCTATCCAATTCTTAAATTGGTAGTTTTGTTTGTTCCAAATTCTTCAAGTGGAGTTAAATTTAAAGATGTTTATTTAATTTAGGAATAGATTCGCTCTTCCGTGTTCCGTTGCTTCCGACGTGGGGCACGTTTTCGATTTCACTAAAATGGTTTAAGATTTCAGATCTGACTAAAGCTTTTGAAACTGTAAACAACATATCATTTAGAAAAAAATGCAATCTTAACCTTACTAAACTAAATATTCCCAATAGTAAAATATTTAACTTAAAACCTTTAAAAAAATATTTGGACCGTCCTGGTTGAAAATATTACCGTGTGACAGTTCTCACACATTCATATGCATTGTCAAATCAGTTCATACATCGATACTTCAAATTTAGAACACGTTGACCTGCGCCCGCGCAGCCACACGCATTGTTCACAGATAAACATCTTGTTCGTCAATCACTACCACGACCTACCCTCATAAAAGGACTAAAGATATACACACGAAAATAATCTCTATTCTTAATTCAGTAAAGATAGAATTCAGATACATGGCATCATTAATTTATGGCTAATAATGGGAAAATAGACCAGTATGTGGCGAAGTGTTTAAGAGTTTAACATAATTTTTGAATTGTTGGGCGTGTGCCGGTGTAATAGATAGTAATTTTCTATTTACAGTACCTGCTTATTCCAATAGGACTTTAAAAAGAACAACGACTGTATTGTCAAAAGATAAGAGCGAGACAAAAAAATGTTGAAGTTAACTAGTCACGGTATTCAAAGGCCAATTTTTCGAGTAATTTATCAACTCGTCCTACATGCCCACGCACGGCCCATTTAGGACGACTTGCAGCAAATCAAAATATATAATATTTTCACTCTGCAACTCGTCCCACGTTACTATCAAAATGAGAAAGGTACAATCAGTAGCAAAAGTGTTAGTGTGGTGTTAGTGTAAACAGAAAAGATTAAATAATCACAAATTCGACACCAATTAGCACACGAAGTATTAATGAACATTTATACATGTATGAATGTTCAATAATAATAAACCTAAAATTCCTGTCATAATTTCCTTCAAAAGTAACCGTTATAACTATTGTTTACTTTCGTAACCAGGGAAACATTATTGGTCAAAACAAACGATTTGATTGTAAGTATCTTCATTCTTTTCATAGGTCTGTCCTGTTGTGTTGGAGGCAGAAATACACACAATTATTCTTCATGCACCTAGGAGCAGATCTCCTACCTTCATATGTCCTACTTCAAAAACCATTGTTTACTTACCTGATAATAACCTAAAGTCATACATGTCTACCATTCGTATTAATTTCGGATAACACTTGTTGTGCGTTTGCTTGTAAAATCAAAACAATAAACTGTTGTTCTAGAAAAATATTACTTAGTAGGTACTTTTTAATATTAAATAATCTACGAACAAAACGAAAGTAAAAACCAAATATACTAAAAATATAAAAACTTGTCTTACTAACTGTACCAAACGTTGATAAACTTTAAAGTTCCAACACAAAAAGATACGTGGGACAAGTTGCAGAATGAAAATATAATTTACTTTGATTTTATGCAAGTCGTCCTTAATTGATGAATTAAGATCTATCCACACATATCAGACCGTGCCCGGGACGTGGACGGACCGTGCTACGTCAGGGGCTCAAAAAAATATCGGTGTGTACATTTTATATGAACTCGTTCACACACGTCCGTGCACGGGCCAGTGACGGAGCTTCAATGCCTGGGTCCGGCCCTATCACGCGTCCCGGGCACGGCCCTGATATGTGTGGATAGACCTTTACTCAATTTATCCAATTCCAATAAGTTTAAATTCGATTTGCCATTGATTTTACAAAATAAAAACAATTAAATTTTACGTTCAAATGTTCTCGTGCAATGTTGGATTGACTGACCTTACTGTTGCTACCAGCTTTGAGTCTAGAATAGACTATATAAGTATTAATAATAATTGAAATGAAAACATGCATGTCTGTAGCTATAAATATACCGACTCAATTGAATGATGACCACGCGAACGACGGTGTCCACAATTGCCATGCCAAAAACAGCACAGACACAAGGCCTTGAAAGAACAACATGGTCCTTTAAAAGTAGAACGTAGTTAACGACCACACAAATTAAGTAAGGACAAGAAGCGCTAACGAGTGGTCAAAACAAATCGTCAGAAAATTCGGTTCCTAAACCGGAAAGATCGACTCCATTACCAGAATACAAAGAAGTTTTTTACAGTTGGCGAAATCGATGATGCGGTCAAAGATGGGATCCCATGGGAAGAATGAGAAAGATATTAGCCGCAAAATAAAGTTTGTAAAGGAATAAAGGCTGATTTATATAGAGCAAGCCGACTGAGACTGAGAAGATGTGACTAATAAATCTCAATCAAGATCAGAGATACGATATGATTGGTCGGTCGTCTGTCGGCGAGAGATGCCGATGATAGCTTACATAACTAGATTTGCGGTGGTAATGAACCTGTCCTTTTATTTTAGAATTAGCCCTTTGAAGAAGATTTGAAAGTGTTTTGTAATGGATCGTCTATACTAGTAGCTGAACTTGACTATGGTAATGGTAGATTTAGAAAGGTGCTTGCCGATATATCTTAGAAGCGAGTTTTTTGTAATGTTAAAATTAAGTGTGATGGATTATGCCAGTGGAATCAATGGTACTAAGAGATCTGTATGAAGCTCACTGACAAACTTAAATGAGATTGACTTACTAAGACGAGTATGTCTATACTAAATATATACTGAAAACATTAACTCTAAATACAAGGCAGGCACAGAAGCGAAAAAGAAAGGCTTGTGTCTAGAAATGGCCAAAGTCGGGCACTTGGTGATGATGAAATCTATGATTCCCGCAACGTAGGTGACATTGCTAATTTTATCCTATAAACCACTTGATTATTTTTTGCGGTGTGCTATGAAATTAATAATATAAATAAATAGACTCTGTCAGAAGCTAGTTAGCTTGTCAACTGAGACAAATTGGACATTGACGAGAGTTCGTCGGTGAAGAGTGAGCAATCTATCATTATTAATCCTATTTACTTGCGGACCAGCTTCAATATGTCACCGGCAGTTTGATGTTCCTGGTTCAAGTGACAGCGGTTAATAATCATCACAATTGACAGCTGGATTCGTGATGGTAGCATCAAAGAGTTGGGACCCGTCTTTCGAATAGTCACTTTTATTTAAAGACGATGATAAAATGTTGTTAAGTTAGTGAGAACAATGAGAATTCAGATTTTCCAAAAGAATCCCGTACTAAACTAAATATAAATGGAAATGAATATGTTAGTATAATAAATTGAGTATTTCTCACTTTTGTTTTCTAATAAATAATGCACAGATCAGGCTTGTCTAAAATGATTTGAAGCCATGAAGAAAATTGGCCTAAATACCAGTGCTATCGTAAACGAACCTTTAGTATTAGAAGCATATCCTATCACACGGCTGCAATCTCGGCAGCCTAGTCGGCGATCTAGATCTTTTTTGTAGCGATCCCTCCCTTTGTCCTTATCGGTAGAGACTAGAGATTTGTTCCAGTCTTTTGTTATTTTTGAAATAAACTGCATTATCTGTCCATCTAAATATACTTATTTTACTAGGTCTTAGGTTATTTCTGGCTTGGTTATTACTATAAGTTTCATTCTCCTCTGCAATCTATACCATCGGTTGCCCTCTTAACATTAACTCTTGTTTAGTTCTTGTTAGGCTTAGAATTTTGCTAACAATATTAATCCGATTCTGTCCCACTTTAGGTCAAAGGTTTCTCCCAAATTTACCAGATATTCTTTGCCTGGGCCACAAATTCTCTAAAACTCTTTATTTTGTTTATCGAAGTTATCTTCCACTACAAATGACACTACCTCTCAATCTGAAGATAGTAACAGTACTATCACCTAGATCAACATCAAACAAATCAGACACAAACAGAAGACTATCACCTCACACATCGATGCCTACATAATAACGAACACAGACATCTAATTACAATAATTCCTTTAGTCGAGACCCCTTGGGAGTTTAATCCGTGAAACACCGCCCGTCATTGTCCGCTGTAAGTGTTTCACGCTAAACTATCTGATATAATCGTGATTCAATTTGCATACAGTTAGTTCTGTCTTGGAGATAATATGTGCGAGACAGTTAAATACATGCTTAAACGCTGCTTTTATAGGTAACTAGGTTTGTCCTGCGGCTTTACTTGTTGTATCGTTTAATACAATTTCTGCAAGACGCCCTCTATTATTGCGTAATTAAACTTTAGTTTTATTTCTTTTTTCTCTATTATGAATTGTGATGTAATACACTGTTGGTTCTAATTAATTCACTTAGTGATAAATTCGGATTATATTTTTTGCGGTTTTCTCATTTGGTTTTACACAGTCTTGATTTATTATTAATTCTTAGTAATCTTATATCATACATGTGGGCTGAGCCCATCATTTTGGCAAACAGAATGTTAATTTCGGTAATCTTGACAATTTTATTCAGAGTTGCTATGTTGCCTTATTTGACGGTATTCATTATTTATTTTTATATCAAATATATGATTAAAATACCGTCCACATATAAAACGAATTGAATTTGATACAGATTTGATTTTATCGCTTACTCTTAATTAAATTCTAAATAATTTTTATATTATGTTACAGGTAAGCTGAATTATGAACAGTACAAACAGACATACGTAATGCCAGTGTTATATATTGTCAGTGGTAAGTGCAAGAATGAAATTTTATATTCAGAAAATGATAAATGGGAATACTTTGGTTGGTCTAGGCATTTATACGATGAAAGGTGGATCCAATTGTTCAGCACACGAGTTGATAATGAATAATATATCGCAAATTGTACGCTAATAGTTAGTAAAGTTTTAAAAGAGGCGGTAAGAATAAAACTTATCTGAAATTTTTCACGTTTTATAAAATTAATAAAAAGTAGGTGAACCCAACTATTGTTTCAACACAGGAGTTGATTCATTAAAAATTGATAGAAGCGGATCTCTCCAATTCTCTGACAAAACTTTGCTCAACCTTCCGATCTTAAAACTTTTCCAACAGCAAATTATTAAACTTATCCTTCTCCAATAGTAGAACGTCGGTACACATTGCATAGACAACGTCTCAGATATAATCGCCTATTACTTCTCTACAAGTCAACATCTCCACAGGTTCTCATAGACGATATCGTACAAAACGACCAAAAACTAGGGCTTGACAATACGCCCGAACAAATGATGTATTGCTCGATAGCATCGATATTTGTGGCATAAATCACTGTGCGCCTATAGTGATGCAGGTCTCCTATCAGTCTTATCAAGGTTTGACTGTTTATAATTTATTTTAAGGCGTCAATAGGACAAAGGACCAACGATTTTGTGTAGTGTTGTTAGGAGAATGTATGTGGATGGGTATAAGAGTACTTAGGGGAGTCCTAAGAAATGATGATTTGGCCCTGTGAAAAATACATTTTAGACAAGGTGTTGACTAATATCACCACTGCTCTCAAAACGGTGAAAAAAGAAATACAATACATAGAAGAAGTCGAAGTTTTACATTAGTTGGTGATTGGAACCTCCTTTTAAGCAAGTAATGCCTGTGTTAGGAGACTCCGCTCTTCCACACCAATATATAATTCATTCAGTCATCATCTGCCTAGCGTTTTCCCAATTGTTGTTGGGGTCGGCTTCCAGTCTTATCGGATTCAGCTGAGTACCAGTGTTTTTACATGGAGCGACTGCCTATTTGACCTCCACAACCCAGTAACTGGGTAACCCGGTAGCGTATTGCCATTGTGTATATCAGTACAGACACCCATAGTCTGTACTAGATCACTTTGTGCTCTTAAAAATAACAAATACTCTAAAGCAAACTACGTATAACTACAGACCAGTCTGTATAAGTATACAGTTTGCTTGCATATGTCTAAAGCAAAATGTGACCGTGTTATGGGCAACGAATCAGCACAAGAGCGAGCGAAGCGAGCTCGGGAACCTAGGGCACCCCGACACGGACAGGTTAGGTTCGAACGAGATGACGGGAGCTGAAGTGAGCGAGCAAAGCGAGCGAACGCAGCTCCCGTCATCTCGTTCGTGTTAGGTTACTTTTGACCCTGCAGACAGAAATAGGAGCCCCGCGCAGCGGGGCTACGTCGACTTTGTTGCTTTAACTCTAATCGTACTTGCACCTATTCTATGTCAACATTAAAATTGTGTATATCAGTACAGACACACATACTACGGCAGCCAAATTGTCTGTACTCGTATGTGTTTTGCTCTCACGAATTAGAGCAAAGTGTATTTTATTTCAGTCTGTCTCTGTACTGATATGCAGTATGCTCTCTAGCTACAAGAGCATATTGCGTGCGATTACAGAGCAACCCCTGTCTGTGCTAGTATACATTATGGCAATACGCAACCCGGTACCCCTTGGCAAGACTGGTGTCGGATCTCAAGGTTCTGACTACTCGTAACGACTGTCAAAGAACTTCAAATGACAGCCGGGACCAACGGCTTAGCGTGCTTTCCGAGGCACGAAGGAAACTCGGTATGTTGAAAATGGTCACCCATCCACGGACCATCATTCGGACGGATCCAGTGTTAAGATCCAGTGTCTAATTCATTCAGTACCTTAGATATTACCAGTATGTTTGCGCGCGTGTGTGTGTATTTGTGTGGATGGGTGTTTGTGTGTGTGTGTGCATGTGTGTGCTTACACATATTGTGACATTCACCAACCCGCACAGGGCCCGCGTGGTGAATTACGGCCCATTCTCTCTCACAGAGAGAAGGCCTGTATCCCAGCATTAAAAGGCTGATGATGACTAATAAAACTAAGAGAAGTATGGAAGAAGAATAAGAATGTCATGTGGCACAGTCCCCAAATAAATTGGGATGAGGGTAAGACAATGATGATGATTTTAGGGGAGACGTGTATCAGTTAAGTGTTTTTAAACTACGTCCGAAATACTGCGTTGTACCACAGGGTCCCAGCGCTAAGAAAGCAAAATTTGATTCAAATAATTCTCACCAGATGCGCGATATGTACCAGTTTGTTATTTAATTGTGTGTAAAATTAACATTTTCAGGAATTGAACATATAATTTGTATATTCTTGTTTAATCAACTCTAGGAGAGTTCATAGCACAAAATTATAGAATGAAAGGCTATTAATTTACATTCCAAAGATTAATTGAACGGATCATTTAAAATTGATTTTTGCGCTGTTTTAAATTACTGAGGCATGCGACCCGATTTTTTAAATTTGTAATGTTAGCACAATGAAACTGTGGTAACGTTTATAACAAGTAAAATTTCAAAATTTAAAAAACCCCGACACATTTATCTATCGAAAACACCCGATTCAAACAGTAAAACGCCCACAACTTTTGAATGGCTTAACCGATTTTATTCAAACAAAATCGGTTCATCCGTTTAGGCGCTATGATGCCACAGACAGATACACAGATACACAGCAACACACGTGAAACTTATAACACCCCTCTTTTTACGGCGGGGGTTAAAATCTTATGACACCCCTCTTTTTACGGCGGGGGTTAAAAAACTATAAAACAAATCGTCACTGTATTTAAAGAATAAAAACTGTCACGAACCGAGAAAACCCTTTTACTTGCAAGTCGTTACTAACACCATCTATCGGTATGTACGGTGACGGGAACTGAACGCGATCGAAGTACTTATAAAAAATAATCATCTTAATCAGACGAAAAACGCTAGTTACGTCGGTACGGTTTCTTTGTATGGGATGAGGCACCTGTATTCTGGTATTATATTATCTGTGGTTGTACTGATGAAATTTTTTTGTCAAAACTCTTATAAAAATAACCGTTAGCAAAAATGTCTTCATAGATATCATTGGCAGGCTCCTCTCTATTATGCAAACAAATGTTGGTGATGAATTTACTATTATTTTATTTATTAGATTTCGATTTTCATATTTATGGGAATTTCATCCTGTTCAATGCTTAAACCCTGATTCTCCCCAGTCAATCTCCATAACTGTTATATAACAAGGTTTGCTAATACGATTGCCACGGTTCTCCAAACAAGCCGACACGCTGAGCTATCAACGTGTCGCTTCTATATTAATTATTTAGCTCCATTTTCACGGTAGATCCTTCTAACGGGATGAACAGGAACAAACGGTATCGGGTATTATTACGGAATTGCAAACGCAGATGAATTAACAACAAATTATGAAATAAATCAATAAATAATAAAACTTTTTAACAAAAAAATCAAACCGTTTTTCGACACCGACTTCGGAAAAGAAACAGTTCAACAGTCAGTTTTCGCTATAGTGTTTTGTTTTGGAAGTCGGTTTGTGTTTTTTTTGTTAAAAAGTTTATTATTTATCTCTTTTTAGTTTTGGTAGGTACCTCCAAATACCATGAAAATTATTTATACCAAAGTAAATCTCATGACGCTTCCAATAAGCCCAAACACGACTAGGATACATTGTTTTATTTCGGAGTTCCAGTGCCTACCTTCCGGCTTCATCGTCAGATCAGTTTGATGTTTCCATTTTCATCAGTACCATATATTTATAAGTATTTGCTTAATTAAAGTCTAAACTTTGCTTAAGGAGTTCCAGTGGCCATCTGTGGTCTTCTTCATCATTTCCATTTCACCAAATGACACTTTCTGAGTGTAAATGATTGCATAGTTGATAAAAATACCAAAATCACTATATGTATGCCTATAACATTTGAAGACTTCCCTCGATTTCTCTGGGATGCCATCATCAGATCCTGGTTTCCTTATCATGGTATCTCCTTTACAACTAAAAAAGATCGGTTTATAAACAACGAAGTTATCCGCGAACACACATTAATATATATATATATATATAGGTATGTATATATAGGTATGTATATATACAGCCGAACTGTGAAACCTCCTCCTTTATTGAACTCGGTTAATGACATGCCCGAGTCGAATTCGTCGCTTAAAACTTAAGATATTGTCTTTTTTGAGAAGCCTGTGATGTCACTCTACAAGGCAAAGGCCTCCTTCTATACTCTCCATCCACTTCAGAGTATTGAAGTGGATGGAGAGTATAGTAGGAGGCTGTTCAGGGCTACTAAGGACCAGCCCTAATCCGCCATTTCCATCTGAGCCTGGCCCAATGAATTATTGTAATCCAATAAATTTTGACCTTGTGCTTATAAAATTGCTATATCAAAAGCATAAAAGTAATCCTTTGCAAAGAAAAAACATTACCTAGACTAACAAACTTATCATACTAAACATTAAGTATAAAGAATGCCACACACAACACGACATAACACAGCCTCATCCGATCTTGAACTTGGCCAAGTGATCGAATTAAATCATCCCGAAGAACCGGTCTTCCTCCGAATGCCCTGATTTTGCCGACTTATGTGCACGCTACGCCAGATTTATTGGCCGGAGACGGGAATTTAGACCCTGGTCTGATACAAGACAAGTAGTTTTAATAGGAGACGGCTGGTTAATGGTTAAGCTTAGTGTTTCGACATGAATGGTGGTTGGTTAAAATGTGTTGCGTGTATTTTAAATGCTTCAATTAAATTTCCTTGTTGGAAGGTTTTACGATATATTCTACCGTCAACGTTTTCATAAAAAGAAAGGAAGCAAAGGGTTGTTTGAGGATATGATTGGTAATCGTAATAGTTACAAAATATAAGTGTAAAAAAGTACTAGCTTCTGCCCGAGTCTTCGCCCCCGTTCAAACTAAAAAAATTATGCTTCGATCGCCGCCAAACTTTTTTACAGGATTATCCTCAGGGTCAATTTAAAGATTTTCTGAAAATTTCATTAAAATCGTTCTAGCCGTTTCGGAGTCTTTAAGGAACATGCATACCTAATACTTTCTCTTTTATATATATATAGTTAGATATATAAATGACTACTGATACTTTGTGTCCATATATTATGTATTCGTAACTTAATTGGTATCGAATAATAATAAACTCATCTAAAACTAACACGTTATAATTTGTGTTCTCAACTTATACACACATTGAATAAATCAGCCCATACTTTTCCTCAAACATTGATTAACATGGGTATAGGTAAATAGATGACATAAAAACAATATTGCACAGAAATAAAATATACTTTTCCTCCTTTGCTTTCATTATATATACACGACCGTCAGAAAACCTAAACATGTTTTTTGTCCTAGAATCCTATTTAATAAAAAGACTTTTAAAATTGCTTCCAGTGGTCATCCATCAATCAGTTTAAACGTATATTAGCAAAAGGGTCCTCTGTTGACACAAAATATTTTCTAAATTATCTTCTGTTCTGACTCGATCCAATTGTGCCTTGCCTTGTGTATTCTGTTGGTGCTTTTACTAGATCTATTGTTTCTGTATTGCTGAACGTAGATCTATACAGTTCATGAAATTAAATTATAGTTATCCTGTGCATCACTGGCATTAGTGAAGGAAATTATCGTGAGTAAACCTCACCTAAGAGCTTGTCCTCATCACCACGTCACGACGTCTTCAATGTGGAAAGATGCGGTGTCGCCGTACGGTTCATTGAATTGACGTGCCAATAAACGGGACGGCAACGTCGCCACAGAATGACGCGTCGTACGTCGTCAGAAACGGTACGAGGCGATTCGCTCAGTTGATGTTTAAATGTCTTAGCGATTAGTTGTGCAAAAAGATGTCAGAAATACTGTAACTGTCAAAAACTACAAGAAACGAAACGTTTCGTTGTTTTGTTCTTTCAGAAATACTGAAAAATGTACCGGAATTTTTCAAGGCACGAAAACGTGTTACGTTGCGGCATCGTTACGTGATTTTTTACGACACAGTAACGTGAATTTGCAAGATACGCCGACGTGCCGTGCCGCGACACCGCGCAATGTCATGTTGACGACGTCGTGACGTGGTGATAGCGACAAGCCCTAAGCTAGAAAGCCCAGATCCTCCTTGAGCAAGCGTGGTGATCAATGCTCATGACTTTTCTTTATGAAAGGACTTGGCTCTGCAGAGTGACAAAAATAAACTGGTATTATTATAATGTTACAAATTCTTTTAAGGAAAGCTACCCGTATCTTTCGGGGTTAACTATGAAGAGATTGAAGTCAAAAATTGTTCGAGGTACAAAATAATAAAATTAAAACTAAACGCCACAAACCACGATTAAAAATATACCTCCGAGATTAATACATTAAAGGCACCGGTTATAAAATAATTACAAACCGACAGGTAACGATCCCCAAGCAATCGAAAGTGATATTTTTTCCTACGTTACTATCAGCGCACCCATATACATTTGTGTCGTATTAAATCCTGCGCATGCGCCCGTCGAGAGTGAAACAATGGCGGAGGTACCGCGACGCTCGGTCACGCTCCCATCTGTCATGTCTTCTACAACAGGACCCCCGTGTGAGATCATTTTAATATAGTTTTTGTTGGAGGGTTAAAACCTTATTGCTAATCCTGGCCGACTCCAATTTATTGAAATGACTGACATTGTGTTCTGTTCCTTGTCAAAAATTGTTTTTAATGTCATGTCTTGTGCTCAATAAATTCTGCTTATATTTTACACCAAATATGTGTTTAAATATGATTTATATCAGGTTATGGTTCAGCAAAAATAGTGCAACGTTATTGTAAATATGTCGGAAACGAAAAATCATAGTTTTTCACATGAAAAATTACGCGGACGTGAAAATTACGTCGAGTGGAAATTTGTTATGAAAAATGCATTGATTCACGACAATTTATGGATCTGTATAAGCGGTTACGGTAAGGATGACAAAACAACGTCCGAAGTGAAAAATCGACGTGACGAAATAGCAAAATCTAAAATTTGCTTGAGCGTTGAAAAGTCATGTTTTTCACATTTGATGTCAGCGGATACGGCGAAAGACGCCTGGAATGCACTGGAACGTGCATATGATGATAAAGGACTCGGTTCAAGAGTGAGAACTCTTCAGAACTTGTGCGCTGTCAAACTGGAGAACTATTCTAGCATGGAAGCTTACGTCAATGAAGTATTGTCATTAGCGCAGCAATTGGCGAATATGAACAAACCTGTTGATGACGAGTTTCTTGGTGCGTTGATGCTCAAAGGTTTACCGACAGAGTACGAGCCCATGATCATGGCACTAGAACATTCGGGAGCTGTCATTACTGCTGATCTAGTCAAATCGAAACTGCTACAGGATCAACGTTGGACTAGTCGTGGAGATTCGAGTGAGTGCTTGTATTCTACAAGAAAAGGCGCTAGTACGAGTGACTCCTGGACGAGAAAAGCGCAGCAGCACAAGGATGAGTCAAAAGCGAAGGATAATTCCGCTAGAAAGAGAGAACCGTGGTGCTGGAAGTGCAGACAGAAAGGACATCTGAAGAAAGACTGCCGGAACGCGAAGGATTCTTCAGGAAACTGTGTCTTATCAGCATATAGTACTGGAACTGACTCGGAATCTTCGTGGTACATAGACTCGGGGGCTACAAATAACATGACTGGCAGGCGTGATTTGATGACAGACTTCAAATCGCGAGATGGTCACGTCACCATTGCTAGTGGAGATAAACTGCGGTGTACAGGTATAGGTACTGTTAAGTTGTCGGATAGCGCGACGTTAACTGATGTGTTGTATATACCTAAGCTGACTGTAAATCTCATATCTGTTTCGCAATTGATTAAGAATGGTTGTATTATTAATTTTGATACTACTGGTTGTACAATTTCTAAGCTGGGCGATGTTTTGATTAAGGCAAATGACGTTGGAGGGGCTTACAGACTTCAGACCTGCAGTCTACGGGCGAATCTTACTATTAGCACTGCAACTTGGCATCAAAGACTTGGCCATTTAAGCGCCAACAATATGAAGCTTTTGAGGCAGGGACTTGCTAATGATATTAGTTTTCAGGATGACCCTTGTAAAGACGTTGCCTGTGAAGTTTGTTTAAAGGGAAAGCAAGCTCGGTTTCCTTTTCTCAGAAATCCTGAGAAGTCTGTGGCTGCAAAGCGGTTGGATTTAATCCATACCGATTTGTGTGGTCCGTTGCCGGTGAATTCGCTTGGAGGCAAGAGGTATATCCTGGCATTCTTGGATGATCATTCGAGGAAGGTGTTCGTGTATTTCCTGAAGCGTAAGAGCGAGGTGAGTGAATATACGAAAAACTTTATTAAGCTAGTCGAAACTCAGACTGGTGACAAAGTTAAAGTTTTGAGGTCGGACAATGGGACTGAGTATGTGAACAGAGACCTTGAAGGTTTTTTGAAAGGTAAGGGGATAGTCCATCAGGTAACTGTGCCTTACAGTCCTCAACAAAACGGCTGTGCGGAAAGGCTAAACAGGACCCTCCTAGAAAAAGTAAGGTGCCTCTTGTATACTTCGAACCTAGACCACAAGTTTTGGGCAGAAGCTGCCTGTACTGCTGCACATTTAATAAATGTGTCACCTTCGAAAAGGCTCTCAGGGCAAACTCCTGAGGAAGCCTGGACAGGTAAGAAGGTTAGCTTGAAACACTTACGTGTGTTTGGCTGCGAAGCTTATGCTCACGTTGATAAAGTGAAGCGGAATAAGCTTGAACCAAAAAGCAAGCGTTGTATATTTCTTGGCTATGACGGTAATGGATATAGGCTCTACGATTCGGCGAAAAATATAGTTTTTCGTAGTCGTGATGTTGTTTTTAACGAAACAATTTTTCCAGGTGTCAAGAGTAAACGGCCCGTGGAGATCTTCTTTCCGACTAGTGATGACGGAGATAACGTTGAAGATGCGGATGTTCGTGATCAGTCTGGGACTGAGCTTGAGGTGGAGATACCATCACTACCAACTGTAGAGGCTGAGGTTGAGGCGGAGAGACCGGTAGCGCCTGAAGTGTGGTTTGAGGCTGACGAGCAGGTGCCGAGTTCATCTACTGATACAACCAGAATGCCACGGAAGCCACCATCTGACGGACCAGCCTATAATATATATTTACGGCCGAGAGTACCGAGGACGATGTCTGCGCTCGAGACAGAGTTGAGTGAGCCGACGAATGTCAAGGAAGCTTTGCAATCGAGTGATAGTAAGCTTTGGTGGCAAGCTATGCAAGATGAGATTGATTCGTTCAATAAGCATGAGGCTTGGGAGCTAGTTGACAGACCGGCAGACAAGAATATTGTCAAGAATCGATGGTTGTTTAAAATCAAATGTGACGCCAATGGCAAAGTGGCGTGTTATAGAGCGCGATTGGTTGCAAAGGGTTTTACCCAAAAGTTCGGAATTGACTACACGGATACTTTTTCTCCGGTTGTGCGACATAGTTCGTTGAGAATGCTGTTGTCTCTTGCGGTTGAATTAGATCTGAAGATTGATCACCTTGACGTCAAGACTGCTTTTCTGAATGGCAATTTGAGTGAAGAAATTTATATGTCACAGCCTGAAGGTTTCGTCAAGCAAGGCAATGAGCATATGGTCTACAGACTCAAGAAAGCCGTGTACGGGTTAAAGCAGGCGTCACGTGCCTGGTACGATAAGGTAAAGGAAGTTTTACTCGCAGAGAATTTCACGCAGAGCAAGTATGAGAGCTGTATCTTCAGTCGCCGAGTGGGTAAGCGAACCATTATTATTGCTCTCTATGTAGACGATTTTTTCGTTTTTTACGACTGTGACGAGCTTGCTGATAAGCTAAAAACGTCACTGAAGTCTCACTTCACAATTAAAGATTTAGGTGAGATTAAACATATGCTAGGCATCAAAGTACAGCGCACTAGTCGTGAGTTGAAGCTGAGTCAGAAAACCTATATTGAAAAGTTACTTGAACGTTTCGGTATGAGTGACTGTAAAGTTGCTAAGACGCCCTTAGATGTAGGTCTGAAGTTTTCTGATAGCGCCTCCCACGAGAGTAGACTACCGTATCAGGAGCTGATAGGATGTTTATTGTATATAGCTGTGACCTCAAGACCTGACATTTCTTTTGCTGCATGTTTCTTAAGTCAGTTTAATACTTGCTACACAGCGGAACACTTTGCAGCGGCCAAACGTGTATTGCGGTATTTAAAAGGCACAATGAATTTAGGTCTTGTGTACAGAAAAAGTGATGAACATGATAAATTTCATGTTTATGGATTTACTGACGCTGATTGGGCTAACGGGGCGGATCGTAAATCTTACACGGGGTATATTTATAAGCTAGGTAGGAATGTTATTTCCTGGGGTTGTTATAAGCAATCGTGTATCGCACTTTCGTCTACCGAGGCGGAGTATATAGCTTTGTCTGAAGCTGCCAAAGAGGCGGTATACGTCCGTGCGGTTCTTGCTGAGTTGATAGGTCAATGTCACACTGTAACCCTGTATAGTGATAATCAGTCTGCGGCGAAGCTGGCTAGTAACTCAGTGTTCCATAAGCGAACAAAACATGTGGACATTAGATATCACTATATTCGTGAAGCTGTTGAGAATAGGGTGCTAGAACTGATGTACATGCCAACAGAGCAGATGACTGCTGATGTGCTCACGAAGGCACTGCCTAGCTGTAAGCACTTGTCGTTTGTACGAGATATGCTTGAAGTCCTCCAGGATTAAGAGGGCGTGTTGGAGGGTTAAAACCTTATTGCTAATCCTGGCCGACTCCAATTTATTGAAATGACTGACATTGTGTTCTGTTCCTTGTCAAAAATTGTTTTTAATGTCATGTCTTGTGCTCAATAAATTCTGCTTATATTTTACACCAAATATGTGTTTAAATATGATTTATATCAGTTTTGTATCTATTTCAAGAGTGAATCTCACCTGTTGTTATGAGATCGAGAAAGGAATTTGCATATTAGCGTTTTGCGGTTGTAAGGACCAATAATTAAAATAGTCGGAATCAGAAGGTTATTAATAGCTGTTACAATAAAAAGTTCGTCTATTTTTCAAACATTTGACAGGATATAATTAGGCTTTCTTTACAATCAACACCCCATTTAAGTTTAATATTTATCATTCATTGGAATTTGTCTGATATTCACGTCATTAACGCAGGAAAAACGTAAAGAGCTTCTTTACAATTATTAAAGGCTTTATTTACAATCTTAATTTGGTATAATAGTAACACGAACATACATCAATAAACAACAAACATACAGCCACAATAGACATGAATAAGACAACAACTGTCAGTTACAACACCCAAAAACTCATCGAAGAATATCAAGTGACGTCCAAAGGTGACATTAACTGCGTCTCGAAGCGAACACAATAAAAAGCATACCTTTTTAATAACAAGGAGGACCATTGTACCACTGTCGTCACAAATCATGCCCGAAACGACGTTAAGATCATTTGGAAATTGGCAGTGGAGCTGTGTGAACTAATAAATGATGTCAAAAATGTTCTTTGGGAGTTCATAATTGAATTTCGAAACTTAACCATTAAACTTTTGTTATACTGGAAAAAAACAGTTGCAGCTGAACAATTATTTCGATCACAAATAAATAAATAAATCTCAAAGCTTTTGAAAATAAAGTCTAAATCTTGTAAAAAACAGGTCTCTGTTAAAAACCAAAACGTTAGATAACTAACTTGGATAAAACACTGTTTTAAAATTTTTAGAAAAACGTATTTCTACTAATTGTTGTGGGAAAATGTCAATCAGATGACAAACTGAATTCATTCGCGGTGGAACACGAAATTTGACAGGTTGCATCGCGCCAAATTCGGCAGATGCAGCCGCGCATGGGAACACACTGTCGCCCTCAATCATTAGCCCGTGACAGACGGGCGTTTTTGATCGATCGCCATCGTCTTTGACAGCGAGACAAAACCCATGTTTTGCCGTGTTGTTACATGAACAGTTCTTGCTCTGAGGAACCCGATGGTCTTGTTGCTGCTGTTGGTTTTGTATTATCCCGTTTGATGAGGGATTCTCTGTTTATGACATTTTGTGGCGAATCAATAGCAGTTGATTCGATCAATCATTTAGAAAATCAAATTGTGAAGGGATCTTGTTCAAAAATTCTGGTTGTATGAAGTTTAAATGTGTTGCCAGGTCAATAAAACAGATTTATTCATATCGATAACATGAATACAAAACGTGTTAAGAACCCTCCAAACAAATGAAATGTCGTAATATTTAAACAAATAAAAGAAAATGAGACACGTACACCAGTCAATTCAGGTTGTGTGGGCGAAAAGAATTCACTTAATAAATATCAAATAGCTTTCACTGGTAGAATGGGAGTATGCAAATGGACCGGTTAAGGTATCTATTAAGAAACTAAGTACACGTCTGAAGTGATGTTGACTTCAAAGGAATCCATTTTTTACTTGTCGAAAAGTCTGTTACAGTTAGACCGATAAAGAGTTACCAAACATGTCCGAACGTATTTACAATTATTCGAGCTATATCAAAATGTGTTTACCGAAGGCCTCGCCTCCCTAGATCAGATAATCGTTCCATATTCTCTAAGCACAATAGCTATCGTTGGAATGTCACAACATGTCGAACCAAGATCATTTTGTGTCCGGTCAAAACACGGACGCTCCTAAATTAGACAGCAATTTATGTATCAGAAGCTATAAAGCCATAAAACAATTTTACAATGCGGTGTACTACAAAAGGCGACAAATCCCACGTATGTTGATCGCACAATCACGCTATTATGACCCTCCTTGAACTGAGTTTGGGGATTGAATGCTCATCATTGTTGCAATTTGGAGTGGAACATTACAATGACTTAGGGAGGATTGGCTTGAGAATCAATTTGAAGGCTGAGACGAAAAACAAATCTTAGTTCATAATGTTTGAAGACATACGACGCACGACTGTGATTTGACTGTCAACTGGTTCAACATAAAATATTACATGTTTTGCTACCAAATACATTGATTTAATGTGAAAGATTTTAATATAGTCATATTAAAGCTAAGTTTTACTAAGGATCATTATAATGATGATTACAAACAAATTCTAGTTGTTATCAACCAATACTTAAATAGAAAGCAAGCAGAAGACACTCTAATAGTGGACGATGACATGATAAATTTACAAAAGCGACATTTCTAATGTTCACAGCATAAAATAAACGGTTTGTTGCTATTTAGGCTACTGGGTGTTGACTGTGTTAAAATTGGCTCAGAAACCAGGCTCGGGAGAAACAACAAAAAATATCTAGCTTCGTTCCACTGCGCTAGTACTTAAATATAGGTACAGAATGAGATACCGTTAGACGTGAGAGCATTATAGTAGGCGATTTCTGAATTTAGTTTTTATAACCAATCGTATAGGACACAAAGTCTATTAAGAATATAAGAACGAGCTAGACCAACGAGAGAGAGTTCACAACAAGTTCACAACAATAAACATTTACAGTACAATACTTATATTGTACTGTAACTGTTTATTTTCAGCTGCACATATTTTCATCTATGAATTAAAATATTCTGTCTATTATTAGGTAAATCATATATGTCACGTCGAAGTACCTATGTATCGTAGAATCGCCATCTTTAATCCCAATGTCTAGAGGCAATTCCTTTATTCTTGACTGGAGCGGGTTACTTCAATAACACACAACACTGGATTGAAACTCAAGAGTGTTTATTTGATTTAGTTACAGGCACTTTGAGTTTTCAAATGAACTTGAAGCTAAAACCACATCGCGTGGCTTGCTAGATCGCAAAGCCCTTGTCGATCGCTGGAGGAGATCTAGCAAGAAACTCCAGGACACTCTTTTTAAATGTTTTTATAGATTACACAATCACTTTATGACAATTAATTAGGTTTTCAAACATCTATTCGATTACATTTATTAATCAGTTCTTATTTTTCACACATAGTCCGCGCGACGCGCGTTCTAAGTGGGCGGAACTTCCATATTGTTTTTGTTTAGACACTAATTACTTGGATAGTTGAGTAAAGTTAGCAAACAATACTAAAATGCTGATCAGTTAATTATTTTAACATTAAACAACCTCAATACTCACAAATACAAAGTGGTTTGTAGTTTATTATTGAAATAGACATCTAATAACAAAACTATTCAAGTTTCCGGTGATCTAACAATCTTACTAATTAGAAAGTTTCTCATTATTACATAGCTGTGTAAAATAGTCTTATGACTTCTTAGTATTTAATCATTTACTCAAATTTGTTTAGTTCTCGTATTAAATTATTAAATCTGGTTATTGGTCATAGAAATTATAACATCCGCCATTGTTTGACAACTTAATAAGAATAACATAATGAAACACATTTACTTCGTCAAATGTGCAATAGTTAAAATGAGAACAAATCCAAAAGTCCTACAATAAGTGTTCCTGTTTAATTTAAACATCTCGTATTAATTAAACATTGAAATTAGCATATGAATTATGAATCAATACTGATTCCACAGTGAGCCAATAGATGGCGCTGAACTCAAAACCCAACTTAAATAGACATAGACACATAAAACGATTAATTAGGATAATAAATTAGCAAATTCACGCCTACGCGGCGTCACGGCCATTGTGATCGGAGGCTCGCGCTCTGGGCCTTCCGGTGTCCTCAGTCTCTGTGTTTCTTGGTTGTTATCTGTAATAGCGGAGAAATATTTGTCGGCAGATTATTGTTGTTTATCATCCTACAGTATTAATTAAGTTTAGAATCTGATAACAACTGATTTTATTTATCATTGACAGCTTGTAATAAATCTAAGCTGAGTATGCCTTATTTTGGAAATATTGAATGTATTTTTACACCCACAGCTATATGCTTTAGGTATTCTACTTGCTATATGGTAAAGACCAATGTTGTTAGGAAACAACTAACTGCTACATGTCATGTCAATGAAGGCATACAATTTCTATTTCAGATTTTTGACATGGAATAATCAGTTGCTAGCTTATTTAGTCCAATTTGAATCTTGTTTGCAGAATGTTATTGTTTGTATTATCTTACAATATTCATTGATTTGTAATAGGTAATAGTCAGTTTAAGTTATCAATTTATCACTGAATACTTATGAAATTAGGTAACTATTAAGTTTATCTCAAATGAAAATATTTGATGCATTAATGAGCACATACCTACTTATAAGAAGGCTTACATAGCAGCCTTGTATTTGGTAAGTATAGTGTAGGTAGTGTAGGAGTATTGTGATCAGCTGTTTTTTTGTTTAGTTTCATTCTCACGGGACGGTAATGCTCTGTGATAGACACAAAGTCTTTGATTTGACAGGATTTAAGGATAGGATCAGGAACACCGCTCTGTGATAGACACAAAGTCTTTGATTTGACAGGATTAAAGGTTAAGGAGTTTAGGATCATTGCTCCGTGACAGGCACGAAGTCTTTGATTTGACAGGATATAAGGAACCAGGCTCTGGGTGGTCTTGTACACCGTGGACCCAGCAGGATAACATGAGAGATTGTTCATTAGCGGCCTCCACGCCTAACCAATGGATATTAAATCTTTATTAGTTGCTTCCACAGCAAACCAATAGATTGTGTGTTGTATTATCACTATTAGTTTCCTCCACGGATTACTAACAGACAGCTTATTGTGTTATCATTATTAGTTGCTTCCACAGCATACCAACAGTATAGTTTATTGTGTTATCATTATTAGTTGCTTCCACAGCATACCAACAAGATAGTTGTGTTATCATTATTACTTGATTCCACAGCATACCAATAGGATAGTTTGTTGTGTTATCAATCTTAGTTGCTTCCACAGCATAATAAGATAGTTTATTGTGTTCTCATTATTACCTCAAATCCATCTCCATGGATGCTGATAGTTTGGTGTTGATATAACCTATTATTTTATTAAGTGCCTCCAGAGCTATAGGTTATTGGACATCTCAATAATTAGAGCTTGTTTTATTATTCATTTTTATAATTGACTAAATATGACAATAGAATAGCATAAACTGAAACGAGTTACAAAAACATAATAATAACAGTAGTCCTCCTGACTGTTGAGCCATCTGCATAAGGAGGTACTATGGTGCACAAGGCCAATGGCTCAACATGCTTTTTGAAGCATGGGGGTTCACCAATTTCAAAACTCTGGGCTGCTACAGAGGAATCCCTATTGGAAAAACCCCATAAACAAATTTTGCCCAACCTAGGAATTGAACCCAGGAATAATAATTTAAAAGTACTTTGTTGCATGGTAGTATCATGCACAAGCGTCATGTAGTTATTCGACATGGCTATTGTGTTGAGCCTTCTGATACAACAACACCGTATCAGTTAGCGAGGTGAGTAGAAGATAGTTTGAAAACTTCTCACCTTTTACTTTAGTTTTGTTGGGCTGGAAGTCATTTTTCAGCTGACCTCTATTTGGTGGCTTGTATGTATGTTGGTAGCTTCTAAGGTCCTGACCCGGCGACACGGTCACTTGCAAACCAGGTATTTTTAGTTTTGTTTCCACATCCTTGATAATACTTGACTATGTAGGTAACCATTTTGATTTTTGATATGACACAGGAATCTGGAATGTGAGAAGGTATACAGATAAATAATAATAAAAGAAAAGATGATCCTATTAATATTTAAATAAGTAGGAGTTAGTACTGATAACAATTAAATTATGTTATTGTTTTGAAATAGTAAGTGAGTAATTCAAAGTTAACTAGAATCTGATGACACTGAAATGAATAACTATGAAGATTGCTGCATTACTTATGACGGTGTTTGCACTAGCTAAAGATTAATGTTAAAACATGTTGAAAACTACTTTTAATGATGCATGTTTGCATACCACACACGCAACAACCTATTTACACACCTATTACAAACCTATTTCATTACAAAACATTTATGTGTGAACAAGTTTGAATACAAGCTAGGTAAAAAGTTGCAAAAAGAAAAGAAAGTTATTGAATGCTAAAAGTGACAAATTATCAAAAAACAAACCTGTCTTTTGATTGTTTTTATTCTGTGCAAGTGCATCCAATAACAAGCTTTGAAATCTGTCAGAAATTACTAATCTATTTACACCCATGTACCATAACAAGTAAAATTCAACTAAACCCATTGTGAGATTTAATTCATTAGGAAGGTTCTCAATTATTGAATGATTAAATAAACTTTATTATAACAAACTTAACTTGAACAAGCATAAATCTTAGAGCTTATAAAAGGCCCCATCAGTATCCAACTGACAGTCTGAACCAAGAATGTAGGGTCAGACAATTGTTTTAATTAGATTTAACTTATAGCGCTATCACTGTCAAGAACCCCATAGCCAAAACAAATCTACCAGATCATGTAGACAGATAAGATGGAACACAGTAATCACATTAGATTCACTCAAATATGTCTTACATACACAGGACCATTAATTTACCAAAAATCACAAGGTCCATACATAATAGGTTACTCACACATACTAAGCGTACCTACTTGTAAATTAAAAGTTACCAGGTGGCTATCAGCTTATGACTATTTATTATTATATTATGATTATGCATGAACTGAAGCTCTGCTGATACTTACCCTGATTATAAAGTTTGTAATGACTCACCCAGGTGTATCACAACCCTTTCACCCATTCATACAAATACATTTATATTAGATGCATACTCACTCTACAAAAACCTCTAGATAATATTTTAAATATTGTTTAGTCTTGTAACCAAACAATTATTCTCACCCCAGCTACTTAAATGCAAATCGTTGTAAGTATTTTCTTGAGCACACTATAATTTTATTTTTATTTGTTGTGCTTTTCATGTTTAAGGAATGTGTTAATACATTTTCTTATCTTACTTTACTTTAAAAAAAGTATGACATGCAACGGGTTCCACATTATTCAATAATAAACCCCGTTTGGTAGTCGGGTAAAAACAATAAATTGCAAAAATGCCAATTAGTGCGTCAACATGAATATGTCATGGCACTTTCTGCCAAATGTTTACTACTTCTGTTGCACATACATTCTGTAACTTACTTAACTTATTTACCTACTAAACTTTTGTTTTAGCTACCTAAATGTAATGAATGCTATAAAAATAAGTTGTTACTTTTTGTCCGGTACAAAACTCAACGTAGGTACTTTGAATTGTTTAACATTCATACACTCACACCTTGTCCCCATGGGGATAGGCAGCAACCACAGATTGCCACTTGCTACGATCCTTACATACTCCTCAAATAAAATAAAATTTCTCAAATAACTGAGCCATTGCAATTCTTAAGACAAAAGAACCATATTTAAACAATAACATTGAGTTCCTAGTCAGCTGTCTTATTTTATGGAGTAATTTAAGCCGTTTCATTCATTTTAATTCCACAAATTGCCACACAAACAACAGCAGGGACCACTCAGTCAGTAAGGGGTATTGTGTTACCCAGTTACTGGGTTTTGGTTGCTCCATGTAAAGCACTGGTACTCAGCTGAATCCAGTTAGAATGGAAGCTGTCCCGGACTTGGTTGGGAAAAGACTAGGCAGATTGATTAAAATTGTCACACAAAAGGTCACTGACCTTGCCTTGTATGATGAAAATAATTAAGAATGTTAAGTTACATAAATAAAAAAACAGAATACTCCCCTCAACCATGATGGAATCTATCAATGGACAGATCAAGTTGTTCGCTTAGCTGCTTCGGTCATTCTGTGCTGTATAAAGTTTTGGCCACAATGGTGTAGGACAGCATCCATGCCACTAGTCAGTAGCTTCTTCTGTCGTTTCAATAGAGTTCAGATCGTTCACGTAAAAATATTCCAGTTATTTTCGCCTATGTCTGGGCATCGCTTACTCTTGGAAATTATCATAGGAAAATCTTTTGCCATACCCTCGGCGCTGGCGATGTTGTACAAAATTCTTCGGATGGCTTTCATAGCATGGGCAGAAGGCGATAGTGGGAGCTGAGCCCAATTCTGATGTCACGTCGAAGTACCTATGTATCGTAGAATCGCCATCTTTAATCCCAATGTCTAGAGGCAATTCCTTTATTCTTGACTGGAGCGGGTTACTTCAATAACACACAACACTGGATTGAAACTCAAGAGTGTTTATTTGATTTAGTTACAGGCACTTTGAGTTTTCAAATGAACTTGAAGCTAAAACCACATCGCGTGGCTTGCTAGATCGCAAAGCCCTTGTCGATCGCTGGAGGAGATCTAGCAAGAAACTCCAGGACACTCTTTTTAAATGTTTTTATAGATTACACAATCACTTTATGACAATTAATTAGGTTTTCAAACATCTATTCGATTACATTTATTAATCAGTTCTTATTTTTCACACATAGTCCGCGCGACGCGCGTTCTAAGTGGGCGGAACTTCCATATTGTTTTTGTTTAGACACTAATTACTTGGATAGTTGAGTAAAGTTAGCAAACAATACTAAAATGCTGATCAGTTAATTATTTTAACATTAAACAACCTCAATACTCACAAATACAAAGTGGTTTGTAGTTTATTATTGAAATAGACATCTAATAACAAAACTATTCAAGTTTCCGGTGATCTAACAATCTTACTAATTAGAAAGTTTCTCATTATTACATAGCTGTGTAAAATAGTCTTATGACTTCTTAGTATTTAATCATTTACTCAAATTTGTTTAGTTCTCGTATTAAATTATTAAATCTGGTTATTGGTCATAGAAATTATAACATCCGCCATTGTTTGACAACTTAATAAGAATAACATAATGAAACACATTTACTTCGTCAAATGTGCAATAGTTAAAATGAGAACAAATCCAAAAGTCCTACAATAAGTGTTCCTGTTTAATTTAAACATCTCGTATTAATTAAACATTGAAATTAGCATATGAATTATGAATCAATACTGATTCCACAGTGAGCCAATAGATGGCGCTGAACTCAAAACCCAACTTAAATAGACATAGACACATAAAACGATTAATTAGGATAATAAATTAGCAAATTCACGCCTACGCGGCGTCATATATTATATCGTCAGAATGCAAGATTTAAACTAATCGAACAACCACTAAGGCCTCTTACGACTCAGTCACATCGGAATCGTATCGCAAACTCTAAAGATCCGACTTGCCGAAATGAATTAGTAAATCGACGTCGACATTCCCGATGCGTCCCGTCTCACGACTAAAAAGAGCGGCGACAATGTCTAATTTATTTATGAGAATCGGTAGCTCCTCACAATGGAACTTAGAAAAGATCTTCAAATGGCCAAACAAAGATAGCGTCAATCCTTTGAAGGGAGAATGGTTTTAATTAATAAAGGGTGCGTAACTGCGTAGACAATAAGATGTTGAACGCCCTGAAAATTGGCTGGATGAATTATTGATAGCAGAGGAGGAAGAGTATATTGTTATGAATGCTGAAGATCCTTTAAGCCCTCTGATCTTGTTCAGAGATAAATCAACGTTTGTATATCTAGAGGGAAAGTCAGTGATTCATGAAGATCATAGAGTTAATTATAAAGACAGTGTACAGAATTAGTTTTGGCTCGTTTGATAGTTTACGAGTTACGAGGTAAAGGTAATGAAACCATAGTCGTAACATTTAATGACCAGATGGAAAGTTGGTGTCCACTCTCCTGATTAGATCTTGATTATGATCTTCATGGCTTTTCTAATTAACCATGCGAAGTGACAGTGTAGACTGTAAAGGCAGACATCACTATAATAATTGCTGATGTATTAACTGCGTACCAAGTTTTACACCATTTTTATGAACTTTTGGCCCTTGTGTTGGCATATACGGTTACCATAATATCTTAAATGACAAGTGTGTGTACTTTCTTATTTCTCGATACATAAATATGTTTGTGACTGGAATACGGATATAAAGATGCACTTCTTTGTAATCGTGTAATTATTTTCATGTGCGACCCGTGTCATGAATTGTTGTTTGTCTGAGTTCCAACTTAATCTCAGCTTATTAAAAAGTCAATGAGACAACTCCGTAGACGGCTCGTTACATCATCTCCCCTGTTTTCCTGTCAAAATTATTAATCTACTCGATTTCTCTCATCGTAAGCTTTTGTCTGGAGAGTGTCATATTTATTTCCCACAATGACGCAACTAGACCACATACTTGAATAACCACAGCATGTTAACACATTCTCGATACCACAGCGTCGGGTATACGTGATAATTCATTAGCCGATACACACGTCATTCTTATGATTACTAATGCCGATGTAAATCTACCAACGTTTGTATTCGCTTCATCATTAGCAATCGACACTTCATTTCCAAACTTACGTCCTAGACTTAAAGCTGCTATAATATTTTAATTAGCTGAAAATACATCTATGTACGGACCAGATAAAATAATTAGATCGTCAGAAACTACTTGTCCGTTACTACAGGTCTGCATCGTATCTTATTAGACGTCAACGCATCGTTCTCTAACTAATGTATTTTCGCAAATGATCCTCCCACTCATTTGGATATGTTAATTGATTTAATTGGAGCCCATAACTTAGCTTTTGAAATGGATTTGAATAATCGGTCATTAAAATTGCATGAGCATGATATTTACTACATCTGTCTTCTTATAAGTGGATGGAGATTTAAGTAGATCTGTTGAATCGCTTAGGGGCTCGTTCGTATTGCATTGAATGTTTCCTATACCGCTTTCGGTCACAGTAATTGGATTTATGGACTTAAGTATTTAAATTCTCGCGTACATGAACAGAATTGGAGCACTTCCCTTGTTATATTCTGAACGCTAACAACTAGTGTAGTAGGTAGTGTTTTTAACCCTAACTGCTTGCCTAGCTACATGCATAAAGATTTAAATTCAGGATTATGTTATACTCGGTCCTTTTAGCAAAATCATTGTTATTAAGCATCTTAATTGGAGACCTAATAACATCGAGGTCTACCTATACAAATATTAGCATTCGTCGGCTAAACATAGCCTTTGCTAATATTTGGCATTCAGCAAAAAATAAAGACAAGACGAAATTAAATCGCGTGGATGAATTTAATGGTAGAACAGAGATATTATGTTAATTCAGCCATTAAGTGAATGGGCTTCTACAGAAATTACCGGTGGTCTTACTATATCATTATCGTGTTTTTTGTGAGCCACTTCATTATCCGTTGTTTGTTCAGTGCGGCTTTTTAACATAATCACTGCGGCGACGATGTGTTCAAACTTGTATTTTAGTTCGTTTGATGGCTTTATCAGTGAAAATTGATAGTTACAGTCTCGCTTCGAGATTTTTTGCTGCCCCTCGTAAAGCCATCTCATTGTTTAAATTGCTATCATTTTCGTCAATCGACATGATTGCCACTGCCACCCAGTTTTCTATTATTATAGTTGTGTAAGCTATTAGCTACCGTTTAAGGATCACAAAAAATGTTTATTTCATCATTACGTCTGTAGACCGTTTATAAGGATTATATATAGACATGACAAATCAATTTGAAGTCATTATTCGCCGAGCCTTTGAAAGCTTCTAAGAAATCTAAGCCTAATAAAAAGCTATTGTTCTAATCGCAAATGGATATCAATGTTCATATGTGTAATAAAAGTTTTTGCGTGTATGTCAATAGCTGATGAACCATATCGAAGATATGAGATGATGGAGTCGATAACAAAAAATAAATATAATGAGCAAATTCGTTTGATGTTTCGCTCGAGGCAGTACAGCGTTTGTTAATGAGAGCTCAGGAAATAACTTACAAACTGACAATATACGTATGATTTCGAAGGTCGTATATTTATAATCAATTTGTTCCAATAAATTCTTTTTGGGTGGCATTTGTAGCAGTTTGATTTGTGAAGCCATTTGTTTAAAATTATCATCACCGAAGTTGTTACAGCTATCAATATTTTTAATTCCTTTGCTTATATTGATTTTAATTTTATGGATGTTAAAACTGATGTTGATAAAGGTTTTATTTATTGAAGATATTGCGTAATGCGATATTGGTGTATTGTTGTTGATGTTATTTTAATATGAAGTTTTACTTTCAACATCATGTAAAGCTATTTTATCGACAGATCGTGTCGTTATGGGCTCAATTTGTTTTAGCATGCAAATAATACTTAAGTAATCTTACTCAATAACTCAATCATAAAACTCATCATTTATTACGTTCTCATGACGCCATCATTACAATAGCCATCAAATAAATATAATTGACGAGTTCATTGCTCTCGTGCTTCTAATTTGCATTGACGCTGTTAAGTAATAGCGTAGTAATATATGAACTGATTGAAATTTACAGCATGCCAAATTTTTATTGGTCTCCTTTGAAGGCCGATTCAATGTTTGTATAGTATGACGTGGTGTATCGTAAAAGGTTACTGGGTATTACACTTGACCCGATTTGAATTGAGAATTGGTTTGTTATGTTATCATCATCGTTTGAAGATGGCATCCGTTTGATGACTAAGTTTACAGTGAATGGGTGTAGTATTTATTGGCTTCACCGTGCTTGGCAAGGTCATTTAGTGATTGCATCAGAATCATCATCTTCATGCAGAACCTACATATTGATTCTGCAAACCATCCCTCAGATTTGAATAAAGAAACTTCCTAAACTTTGCTATTTGTCTCAGCTCTCGTGCATTCAAGTTTGACTGGCGATTTTCACATTGGCTGCCTATATTGCCGACGAAAGAGACAAAATAAATATAAAATTTATTTAGTGTTTTCTTATTGGCTTTCAGTGAGAAGTTATAGTTCAACTTTGTAATAATTTTCCTGTTTCTTAAGAAGGAAAACTTTGGCTAACTTTACGCATATTACGACTATCTTTTCATTCGTATGCTGAACATAAAAAAGTTAGTAATCTATTATTGTAAGTTCGTATGACTAACGACTTCATCGAAAAGAATAGTCATTACTACCTTTTCTTTGTGACATTTGTCACTTCAGTGAATCCATGTAGTGTCAAAGTTATATGATTTAGAAAATATCATAGATGGTCATTGATTTTATGAGCTGGAATAATAAACTCAATATATCCAGCCGAATCAAGATCAGTATCGAATTATTTGTCAATTGTATCAAAGTTTATTCTTCAAATTGTGTTAAGTACGGATTTTAATTTAAGTCCTATTGTTATACTTGATTTTATATTCAAAATTTACCGAAATTTGTTAATTGGCTTAACATTTAATAATATGCGAATAATTTATTCTTAGAATCTTCATTGTATAGCTCGGAGCAAACGGCTCGATTCCTTGAAATGATCAGAGAAAAAAACATTGGAACACCGTGAAATTAAAATCAGGTGTGCGAAAGGGAAGGTAGTACTACATCCTATTGCCATCCCTTTTGTAATTAAGGAAGTAAAAACAGTAGTGCGTAAAAGAGAACATGTATAAACGTATGATTTGCAATCAGGGATGATTGCAGTGTTAAAAATGATTGTAAAACAAAATAATTGGGACTGATTGTTTTATTTTGGCGGCCTCATTATTCTTTGCCGAGACTTTTATGAGGGCAATGATATCTTGACTGCTATATACCGGCTTGTACCTAATCATTATGTTTTTTCTGGAACGATAGTAGAGACATAAAATGAATTAGGGACATTTGGAAAATCATGTGATTCATTATAGGCTATATTGTGTTTTATTGAAAGTCCAGGTCACTGACATTATGTCCTACTAAAGAAGCATATTGTATGGCACTTGTTCTGACGTCCACATTTATCACTTCGGTCTTTAAATCGTATCTGTCAACTCCTACCTCATTCCGCTTACGCCAGAAGCAATATTTTATTTTCTACTCCAGTAAAACAATACGATAATTCTCCGTCATGTCATCCGCTTCCTCTAAACTAATTTATTCCTTTAGAAATTGTAGAGAAACCTTGCTCCGTCTTTGTTGTATCCAATCAATTCGTTTGCTAATTAGTTGGCCACGCGAACTGATAATCAAGGCTTTCGCGGTACCCTCTAAATCATGATAATCTGACGTCTGGTTTGTGGGCGGGAGACCACACAGCTTTTGAAATGGACCAATATTACAGGCGGTATCTTAATTAGTATTATCTAGTAGTAACGTGTTTAGCCTGTAATTTGTGTCTGAGGAACAGATGTTATTATGAAATCTTTTGCGTATCTATGATTAGTTTAGGTGTGAGATAGATGTGTTGGGTAAAAATGGGTTAAAAACTAGAGCAAGGAACTGCTGACCTTGTGCAGTATGGGAATCCTAAATGCTGTTTAAAGTCTGTTTTTTTTTATCTCAGAGACCTCTTTTAGCCTCCTGAGGTATGTTATATATAACTCCTTTTAGACCTATTACAGTATTTGGAACTACAAGAGGAGGCCTGGCCTAACAGGCTAATAAGCCCTAAAAGCAGTAATTTGACATTTGCATGTGTCAATTATGTCTCAGAGATAAAAACAGACTTTAGCCTGTTTGAACTCATGCTCTGGTGAAAACTCAGGTAAGCATAATATTGTTTGTCCTTGCCCAATTTTGTGTTGGTTCTCTTACTGCCCCAATGCAGGGTAAAAAAGAAAAATACCTAAAACCTTTTCTAATGTGCTTAAGCAGTAATCACTAAAATAACAATATTTATTCAAAATTTAGGCTTCCTCAGTCACGATGTTTCCCCTTACCGATTACAATGATTTCTTAGATAAACAATTTAAACATATATGTGGGTAAGTGGGAATCCAATTTTAATCCAACCAAATTCAACTGGAAATAAGTACATAGATTGATTTAATCATTATGCAAAGTTCAACCAGTCGTTCCAAGTCCAAAAAGTTATTGCAAGTGCATCATAGGCGGTCGCTTACCATCCTGTCACTGAGCACTATTTCAACCTTTGATCAACCTGCTAAACGTCTTCACAATATTAATATCGCCCGGGGCGCTGTTTACCCCATAAGGGATAAACGTGAGCGATATATCAAAGGCCGTTCATTGGCGAGGCATAAATCTTGGACTAGATACGTACCGCCAAGTTCGAGTCGGGTTTGTATTAAACGTTGAATGCGACTTGAAGGAATGTTTAGTATAGTGAAATAGAAAAGTAGATTTTCATATCTATTGATTTTGTATAATTCATGTTTTATAGTCTGCCTGCATCCAAAGGCGAGAGTTTAGTAAATAAGACTTACATCTTTTACGATTGTGCAGTACTCGTGCTAGGTTGCACGGTGCACGGTACACGGTTGGCGCATTGGTTGAGTGATTGACTGCTGCGCTGCGTGTCGCGGGTTCGATTCCCGCACGGAACAAATATTTGTATGACCTACAGATAGTTGTTCCGGCTCTGGGTGTTTGTGTATGTGAGTTTATATGTTTGTAAAGCACCCACGATACAGGAAGAAATTCCTAATATGGGGCAAGGTTTTTTTAAAAAAGAAAAGAAAAAAGGTTAATAACGCACACAATATTTCATTTTATTAATAGAGATACCTATGACACTGCTCTTATATTTTAAGTCAAGTTTAAAAAAATATAAATACTAGCTTCCGCCAGCGGATTTTTTCGGGATATAAAGTAGCATATGTGCTATTCTAGACTATAATCTATCTCTGTACCAAATTTCATCCAGATCCAGTCAGCCGTTCCTGCGTGATTGAGTAACAAACATACATCCACCCAAACTTTCGCATTTATAATATTATTAGGATTAATATAATAAAATAATAATAATAAAAATCGTTTATTTCTCACCACAAACCAAGTTATTTTTTCTTTGTTATGTAACAAAGAAAAAATAAATACATTGTAATTTACAAATTTGGTTGTGGTTTTTCTATTATAAAAAGAAAGTCAGCTATCCCATACATTTTGTCGAGTAAGTTAGTAAGAACAGTTAATTTTTTTAAGAGTTTTTTGCAGAAATCGATTCTCAAAGTCAAAGTAAAATTGCTTTATTTCAAATAGGCCACTAAGCGGCACTTTTGAACGTCAAAAATTTAAAGGAGATTGCCCATACCCAGGCCCCTTCTGAGGTATCGTGTCCGCGATTTCAATATTATCCATAAATAGGATTTACATTGTGTATATTTTTTCATCCGTATCCTTTACTTTATATGTACAGACAACAACAGATCAGGTTCCTTCACTTGGACATTAGTATGCACCTTATTGCATTTTAAAATTTGCATGTCATTATGCTATGATTAAATATTTTAAGCTACTATTATACTACCATTGTAAGATCTTTTGTAACCATATTTATCTGCAAATAAATCTTTGACTTTGACTTTAATAATGGTTCATTTCAAGAACAGAAACATCGTTATATCTCGTGAACCCCGCAAAATAAATAAAAAATCTTTTCTAATTATGAATATAACGTGTATTTTCTACAATATACAACCAAATTCATCAATATACAACCATTTTTCAAAAGGGACCAAGTTCCCTTACAAAATGGGCATTCCTCTTTATAAATAATAATAATTTATTCTACCGTCCATTCGGAAAAGCAGCGTGTTATGGAGAAGAACGGACAAGAAACTCCACACTTAATACCAGGTTTTTTTTTAATGATGATAGAAAAATCAGACTTCGTATTCAGAAGATTGGTAATCTATACATATCTGTACAAAGCATAAAAAACATGACTCATTCCAATTAGTTCTAGTTTAGTCAATACGCGTCACAGATCATAGACAAGCGCCATAGCAATAAATCGATGGTTATGGCTCGCCGCCATGCCATAGACAACGCTATCATAACAAACAACACAATTGTTCCACTTTGAATTCGAATATCGAATTGCCGTGGAATAATTCAAATGTAATGTGAAGAATCTGATGACGTGAATGTTTTTTGTCTATGAAGCTAGTGTCTCTCTCAGCAGGAGTTGAATTGGGAATATTATGTATCGAATATACCAGTATATTCGATACATAATATTCCCAATTCAACTCCTTTTGAATTTAATTTAAGTTAATAGACGTAAATTGTATTTGTTTATATAATATAAAAATTTTGTTAATTTGTAAAATGGTGTCTTCAACCAATGAAAATATCCTACGATTTTTTAAACAGGAGAAGCTACTTTTGTGCTTTTCCTCCGATTTCTGAATTAAGAATTTGATGTTGAGTATTTGTCAAACTTTGCTTTAGCTTACTTCAGATTCAAGATGGGTTTGACACCTCCTTAACACCAAATTCTTAATTCACAAACCAGCCCTTTGTAGTCTAGTATTTTGGATTACACATTGATATTCTCATTTGTTGCTAAAGCAATGTTTGCCAAATACTCTACGTATTTGGCAAACTTTGCTTCAGCTTACATCAGATTCAAGTAGGGTTTGACACCTCCTTAACACCAAATTCTTAATTCAAAAACCAATCTAGTAGTCTGGATTACTCATTGATATTCTCATTTTTACTAATACTGTTTCTCAATCGTTCAAAATAATGAAATGGCGGGAAGAAAACTGTCGAATATATAATTTATTTGTGAAGCTTCCTCTTCAAGTAGATTTTAAACTTTAATAGATATTCTCGCCTGCCCAGTTGTTGTCGCATTTGAGAAAGTGCTTTCAATCAAACTTATCGTAAATTAAATCAAATAAAGGCGTTGATATAGAAACCGAAGACTTATCGTTCTCATCGCGTTGGAAATCAAAGGGGTTTCATCATTATTTTCTTTTACAAAATGTATCACGTTAAGCTTTTAGGTGTTCTAATATGATCAAGCATACCTATATCTAAATTAGGCCTAGTTACGTGTCTGTTGCAATGTTCTCGTCTTCGATATCAATGCTTCCTAGATCCTGGAAAAAGTATTAGCACATAAGGAATAATTTAATGATTCCAAATAATTATTGATTGATTGATGTAAGTGGATACGTCAGGCTGATTGCGTAAGAAACAGCAATCATCGCGTGATCAAACGCGATAAGATTTATGTCATAAAAGTCGGAATTACAGTGTACATAATCGTGTGCTAATCGCTCGCTCTTTGTCAACTGCACTTATTTAAAATAAAATCGCCAAAAAATTTAAAACTTATGTATTGAAGAGCAATTATTAACACACAAAATAAGGCTGCCGGTGGATTTATGGTTAAGGACAATTCCTAATTGGCAAAATAATCTGTTTTGTAGGTAAACGAGAGCTTGCGAGTTTTATTCTCATTGCTTGTCCGCTAGATGCGAGAAGTGCAGAACCGGCAGACGTATGGGAGAGATGTAGAAGAGGACACCTTTTGACTGAAATTTTGACTCTACGACTATGATAAATAGATTTAGCAGATTAAACTTAAGGAATTTCATAGAAAATTCAGTTAGCAATTACTTAACACAAAAAATGGAAAGCCCATTCACAACTCTCGATCCCATTCCCGACTGCCCACAAAACTACCTTCACATACAATTTGTTCGTGTTATATTCAAATAGAGCGTCCATAACTCTCTTACGCCCGGGGCGAGCCGTCACACAAACATCACTTGTCAACCATTTACATTTTAATAAAATAATAAAGCTATCATATAAAAACGCTTTATGTTCCGTTATGGCTGTCTGTACACCCCCTAACTATTGCCACTGGGAAGGTAGGGTCAGAAGTTCCGCTCTTCAGGCATGGTTTTTACCGAAGGAGAGAGTTGGGTACATGTCTTGAAAAACTAGTTGGGTTTTATTATTTTATGAATCTTTGAAAGAAAGAAGACCTGCAAGTGCTCAACGAAAGTCTTATTAACTAAACTTGTAGTTTCAGGTCAGCTTGCAATATCCTTGGGAAACGGAGACCTATAAAGTCCCGGGTAAAATGGCGCTCTGAATTCTGGGCCATAAATTAATTCTTCTACATCATTCCAGTCTCATCGAGAACTTCTGTAGATTGCAAGGCTGCATACAATTCGAAATATCAGGAAGCTTAATGGTCATCTTATCTCAGTAATATACCCAGAATCACTAAATATTTTGCCACTATTGTAACTAGATTATAAATTACGTTGCTGTATACGGACATGCAAAATAAATGGCCAATATGCGTTGCTTACAAGTACTTTTGGGTAAGTTTAGATGTACGAATATTTTTTATTGGGGTTCTTCTCGTGTGTTGTTATAAGTGGGCCTTCTAGTGTCATTGTATGGTGTACCCATAGCGTGATGGTTCTTCCTTTTTTTGTTCTAACAGATTGAGACATTTGAATTTAGATGTGATTTTATTCAAATTTTGGATATGGCTGGATTATTTAGATTTGATGTGCTTACCTAATATTGGATGGCTAGGTTATTGTTGAGTTAGCGTTTGATAAATTGTTATTTTAGGCGAAAGTATTTATTAAGACGGTCAGTTTTTTCTTCAATAGACGGTTTGTAAATTCAAATTCCGGTAAACGGTTTTTGAATGAAATCAAATTGCGTCACTAAAATACGAATACAGTTTTATTAAGATACTGCTAGATCATAGTGATCATGGATATTAAAAATCTTTCGGTTACTTTATTTAAATGTCCTTTTAGCAAATCTACTAAAACTCGACGGCTATAAAGGTGAGCATATACAGTCGCAGATAGCCGACTGAATTTCCTAAGAGAAAAGTCATAATTCTAGGTTTTGGCTCACGCCTATTTCCTCCTCCAAAATTGGACCAATTTAAAAAATATTCTATAAACTAAAAAAAAAAGATTTATACTGTGCCCCTATGTTTTCCTTTTTGATGTTACATTATCTTTAGAAACAACCTTCAAAAGATGCTCAAAATTGCGCTGTCAACAGACGTGTACAAATTTGACAAATATAAATGAAAAAAAGAAACATAGGGGCATAGTATATACTCAGTGTATATTTTCAGTTTATGGAATATCTTTTAAATTGGTCCAATATTGGAGGAGGAAATAGGCGAGAGCCAAACCTCGAATTATGACTTTTTACTTAGGAAATTCAGACTGCATTGCCTCTTAATCATAAAACCACCCGTATGATTGATAGGATTATACCATAGGTAATTGGTATGAATCAGAATCTCTCTCTCTTTCAGAATCTAGGAAGCATTGATAACGAAGATGCTCCAGAAAAACGAGAACATTGCAACAATCACGTAACTAGGCCGAAATCAGATAAAAGCATTCTTGATCATATTAGAACACCTAAAAGCTTAACGTGATACATTTTGTAAAAGTTACTAAATTCAGTCAGATGTCTGCGACCGCATTACCTCTTGATTCGGGTTATAATATCTACTACGAATGTAGTACAGGTATATCAATAGCGCGAGAAACCATGAATGAAATTAAAGTTATGTCATCAGTCTTTCTCCATGTTACACTCTCACATATTCCGGATAAGAATACCACAACTTAAAATACCCGTAAGCAATGAGGAAACAGTGGCATAGCACAAGTTATCTCAATCGTGTCGGTCGCAACTCGTCATTTAACTGACAAAGTGCCGACAGTGTCTCACTTGAGATTTTATGAGCGATATCAAAGTGATGAATGTATTCAGCTGTAAGAGATTTGATTGGCAAATGCAGACAGCTACAAATTCTTGTGGCCTGCTGTATGGACTTGTCGCTCCAAGAAAATATTGATATTACTATTATTTATCTATATTTTTTTCTCGAGTGGAAACCTTTAAAAGGCACCTAGGGCTTTTACTTTACTAAAACCACCCTGATGAACACCATCAGAGGGCTTCTGTAACTTCTTAAAAGATCACTTGCAACTGATGAAGTTGCTGAAGGTAACAGAAACCTTCAGTGACGCCACCAGGATGGAATTTGGTTTGGAAAAATGTGCAGTCATGCATGTAAAGCGAGGGGAGATAACTCTCGGTTTCCATACACCTTCGATCCCTTTCCTCAACCGAAACTTACAAGTATTTGGGTATGACAGAAGCACTAGGCATCAATGCTACTGACGTGAAACAGTCGTTGAGAGAGCGCTTCGTACAGTCTTTTTGGGAACAAGGTGGAACCTGGAACCCTGGAACCTCTTCAATATGCAAAGCCTGTTAGGGCACATACTTGGGGAGTCTGTAGAAGCGTCTCCCCTGAGCCTCACCTGTGTACGGCAGATCGTGATCACTGTGCTACCGTCTTTCTTGGAGTCGCTTGGTGGACAGACGGAGTCCCCAATCTGAGCGCCCGTAACACTAGAGCCCCACATGCATTATTTATCTGCCTGCATCTTCTTATTCTGGAAGTCATCCCCAGCTCTGTTGGGTAAAAAAGCTAGGTATACGATGATGTGCTATACTGGTGATTAAATATTATCATCTGCCTGACCACAACTATGTTGGGGCCGGCTACCAGTCTTAGTTGTGGTTGAATCAATACTTAACAATATTTTATGTGCAAAGTGACTCATCTTACCTTCTTAATCCATCTGGGTCAATTTGCTACTGTGTGTTTCTGTAAGGCTTCTTGTCTAGCCTGACATGTCATTTTAGATTTTCGTCGTTTCTCTTGTTGTTTCCTATCGATTGTAGCGATGTAATCCTATTTTGGACGGCATGGTTTGTGATTCATCTCTTTGCTGATTCGAACATTGACTATCAATATCCACATTCCAAATTCAAATCACTTTTAGTCCCTAGGGATTAATGATCTATTTTAGTCCCTGTTTACGAAGAATAAACTAGATTCCTAAAAACTGACTTGTGGAATATCTCAAAAGGCAGCGCCACTAAGTAGGAATATGGGTCAATTTTATCCCAACCATTGCAACCCCTAAAAGCTTTTTCCTCTTTATGTAGCCTGAAATTTAACAGCGGCAAGCTTGTATTCTTCTATAATGTCGTATCTAACACATACACGTACCTACATATTTCCTATCTAATGGCTGTTATTCATCCCAGTCTAAAAATACTAAACCTAATTAAACTAATACGGACACCTGATATTCTGCTGAGCCCAGTCACAACATACCTGTGTCCAAGCCTGTGGTCGCCTCTCATTCATCATGCGAGCACCAGATAATAAAGCGACTGGCCGTGTCTCCTCGCCTAATCGAATCGTTTTCCACGCTGTGGGATCCATATACAACAGGGAACTCTATAGAGAAGACTCAATTCATATTACTGTCTAATTTTCTTTATTGAAATATCTTGTTGTTTTTTTTTCTCGTTTCTAATACATTTGTAACAAATGAGTTATATTGTGTCGTTTAGGACTTCTCGTTAGGTTGATTATAATTCACACACACCTATGTCTTATTCTTCGTCGTTTCGTTGATTCCAAAATTAAATACGTTTTAACCAGAATTCCACCACGTCAATGTCATATTGACACCACATAGACACTTTTGTGGAAGAGCAATAAATATTTATGTTATGTTTTATTATCAACGGCATTGGATCCAACCTCATTTACAACCACTCCTTGAAGTTTATTTTTATAAAATAATTATAAATTACTTTTACCTATCCATCTTCTTTTGGTACCTAGACGTTTATATCATTTTAAATACCTACACTTTCTCTTTTATCTTCGCCACAGTTTTTGCTTGTATTTACACTAAGGTATTTAACTGAACCAATGGTTAAATATACCAATGGTTTCAATTTTATTTTTTATCAAAGCCTCACAAATTGTTAAATAAGTTGGAGGGTAACATTTGTTAGACTTACAATTGTTGGATAAACGCGTTTTACCAAAAACTGATACCATTGGTTAGCGCATGAAGGATCAAAAATCTGGGCCTTAATCAGTATTTTACTATTCCTTAGTCGTCTCTATTCCTCTCCCTGTTCACTTTGTATATTACTTTCACTATTATTATTTCTATTACGTTAATATCGTCAAGTGCCATTATTGTCACGTTCATGTGCGTCCGAGGCTCCGGATCATTATCTTCTGATCTTATGTTATGTCTTGATGCCACACTGTTAAGTCTAACACTTTTACTTGCATATAATAACGAAAGCGCATTAACTGTGTGACTCACGGAAGAGAATACATATATTAAAATTCTAGTTTTTTTGTGAATATATGCCAATAAAGAAAAAAACAAAGTAAAGATGGATAGATTGTGAAGTATGTATGAAATAATGGCTGCGTAGTAGTAAATATCATACAAAAACAGCACCGCGCCGCGTCTTGCGCATAGGAAAGCCAACTTCAGGGCGGCCAAGAAGTTTGGGGAGAACTATGCCAAGCGTCTTGAAATAGTTTTCGATTGTAGTTTTCAGTAGAATCCTTGAGTTATCCGATTTGCTATTGATTCTTTAAGGGACACGCTTATATCTCATTTCTACAGTTGGATAGAATACTCTTTCTTTCTAATAAAAGCGATATTTTAAAGGCAACCAAAAAATCTGAAAAAGAACCGTGTCAGTCACCGTATTATATACTTCTTCTGGACATATTATTAAACCTACATTCAAAAAACGAAAATTAAAGACTATAGTTGGAGACAAGTGACAGTAAACCGATCTTCTATCGAATAAACCCTTCTATCTTCTCCTGTCTTCTGTTATTCAACCTTTTTTGTTTTAACCTTTTCAAAATTGTAATTTAACTTAACCTTATGTAAATTTGGATTGTATTGCATCTTTTAATTTAGATTTGTGGCATTATTCGTTCGCATGTTTTATACATATATCCCAGTTACACAGGGCAACCTATAATTGTCCATAAAAACAGTAAAAACCCATATTTTGTCAAATATTTTTAAGTATCGCTGTTTGATACCTAAATAAATAAAAAAAAAAAAATATTATGTCTCTTCCAAGTTGCGTCACAGCACTTGATCCTCCTCTACCATTTACCTCTACCTTTCAACATTAATAGAATTAATTACAACATAAGTGAAAACTTTCAACACCTAATTATTTATTGAAGCGCCTTCCAATAAATGTTAGTAACATTTTAATTTACGTTCAAACAATTTTTAATTATGGTAATACTGGACATCGATAGTCGAGCTTAAGATATAAATTGTTTTATCGACAATCTGTCGATGCGTGGGCGCACCATCGAACTTATAACGAAGTTACGTAACAGATATTTAGTCGGTGACATTTCTGATGTATTGAGTTTGAGTTTATAGTGGTATTAAATTGATTAAATCCCTATGAGTAACACCCGGTTTCTGGAAAGAAATGAAAAGCACGACACAAATTAAGGGCCTTACAACCGGTCAGTGCCGTAAAACGTTAACTTTCTAAAGCATACTCCTTTAAAGGCTAGGTTAAAAAGATTGAAAAAAAAAAAAAATGATATAGGCTCGCGCTTGACTACTATCTCATGCAGCACGCTTGCCTAGAAGTTACCTATTCACTCTTGAATTAAAGATCCCTAGATTGTAGCTATCGGGAAACACAAACTCCAGCAGGGAATTCCACTCCTTAGCTGTATCTACGCATATTCCAAGTATTCTCAAAACGTTATTTTTGTTTCATGTACATTATTAGTGAAACATGGTTTTTTCGTATAACAAATAGTTTTGCTTTACAAAAATAATTAACAACACGCTATTTTTTCGCTACTTTTGGATACTCCTCCAATACGACGATATTTTTAAACTTTAAAAAAAAAAATTTGTACACAGAAAAATTGATGGCTAGAATTTTTTCATAACTGAAATAGCATTTGTAAATATAAGAATATTTTGCAAACAAAACTGTCCAAAAGGAGGTTCAATATTGATAATCTGGTTCCGAGCGGGCGCACGGCCAGTACTGCATTAACATTGGGGAATATGCACGCCTTAAACGTAAGTCAAATGATCGAATCATTTGACTTACGTTTTTGAAAAGTCATTCCACCAATCAAAGCAGCTAACGCGCGATAGTCATTGTCACATTAATTTTCGTTCCAGGAACTAAGCCTAATTCAGGGGGTCGTGGGGCTTTTGGGACCGGGACCGCGGTCCCAGATTCCACCTATAAATACATTCATTATTTTTAGTAGTATTTTGGGACCACAAGAAAAAAGAAGTTAAAGTACAGTTAAAGATGACATAAACACACACACACACATTAACAAAAAAGATGACATAATATTTTAATCAACAATTGCATGAATATCAGTGTTGGTACAAAATAAAGGGTAATATTATTTAGTTGCACTTATAAAAGGATAGTTGTAGCTATAAAGTAAAATAAAAATATATCAATCATGTATAAGAGAAGAGAGAGATGTATGTATAAGGTGAGTATGAAGAAAATGATATTCGCGGACGTAGCGTAGATGTATGGGAGAGAGATACTTTCCCACACATCACATCATCACACAGTGCTGCAGGATGGCTCTTAAACAGCTTAAAAACAACAAGGCGCCGGGTGATGAAGGAATTACGGCCGATGAAGGAACTATTGAAAGCGGGTGGAAAACCAGTACTTAAGGCCCTTCAGAAGCTGTTTGATTCCGTCATACTCGAAGGGAAACGCCACTGGCATGGTGCAGGGGTGTGGTGGTACTCTTTTCCAAGAAGGATTATAATGCCCTATTGAAGAACTATAGGTCCATCTCCCTTCTTAGCCATGTCTACAAGCTGTTTTCAAGAGTCATCACGAATCGTCTCACGCGCAGGTTTGACGATTTCCAGCCTCACGAACAAGTCAGATTCCGTAAAGGCTTAAACACCGTATACGACATACAAACACTGCGGCAGGTTATACAGAATACCGAAGAGTACGACCTGCCTCTCTACTTAGCGTTTGTAGACAACGAGAAAACCTTCGATTCGATCGAGACTTGGGCTGTACTGCAGTCTCTCCAACGGTGCCGAATCGACTGCGGGTACATCGAAGTGTTGAATTGTTTGTTCAAAAACGCCACCATGTCAGTTTGTTTGCAGGATTAGACCTCAGAACCTTACCCTACCTTCTGCAGCGAGATGTGAGATAGGGAGACGTCATATCGCCGAAACTGTTCACCGCTGCTCTGGAGGATTTATTATTTTTTTCTTCAAGGTTCTGGACTGGAGAGGCATCAACGTCAATGGTGAGAATATCACGCACCTTCTGTTTGCCGACGAAATAGTGGTCAGGGTTGACACCATGCAGGATCTCAGTACAGTGCTTGATGACCTCAGTAGAGCTTCCGAAAGATTGGGTCTTAAAATGAACATGGACTAAACATAGGTGATGTTGAATGCCCATGTTACACCCACTCCTATCAAGGTTGGAGACTATACTCGAAGTTGTGGATGACTATGTCTACCTGGGACCAACGATCCAGTTGGGTAGGGTCAATTGTCGAATCTGACTCGGCTGGGTAGCGTTTGGAAAGTTGCGCGGTATCTTCTCGTCCAACTTAACACAGTATCTCAAGACGAAAGTCAATGACCAGTGTGTGGTGCTAGTTTTGACCTATGGCTCTGAGACGTGATCGCTCACAATGGGCCTCATCTGAAAGCTTACAGTCACCTAAAGGGCAATAGGAGGGCTATGCTGGGTATATCCTTGTGTGATCTAATCAGAAATGAAGAGATCCGCAAGAGAACCAGGGTTACCGACTTAGCCCGAAGAATTGCCAAACTTAAATGGCAGTGGGCAGGGCACATTGCTCACAGAACGGATGGCCGATGGGGCAGAAAAGTTCTGGAGTGGTGACCGCGAACCGCGAACCGCGAATTGTGGGAATCCGCTGGATGCGGGACGCACGGGACTGCCTATGTCCAGCAGATGATGATGATGAACAGATATATATATTTATAATTATATTATATTGTGTTGAAATTATATTTCGTAATGAGTATCTTATTTTAAGATTTACTTCTAGAACCCTACCATTTTTTAAATAAAAGAAATATTTTATCTAATATATAAAATTCTCGTGTCACAGTTTTCGTTGCCAAACTCCTCCGAAACGGCTTGACCAATTTTGATGAAATTTTATATGTATATTCAGTAGGTCTGAGAATAGGTCAACATCTTTTTTTTTTTTTTTTTAAATGGGTAGGGTAGTTATGTATGGTAGGGTAGGGTAGGGTAGGGTAGGTAGGATAGGGTAGGGTAGGGTAGGTAGGGTAGGGTACGTAGGGTAGGGTAGGGTAGTGTAGGGTAGGGTAGGGTAGGGTAGATAAATGTTTGGTCTTTTTATGGCAAAACAAAGTTTGCCGGGTCAGCTAGTTTTTTTATAAAAAAAGTTTATATATTTTTGGTTAACCGTACTTTGCCAAGACATAACGTTGTTTATTTTATTTGTGGTCCCAAACTACTACACAAAAATAATATTGTATCTGAAAGGGGAATCTGGGACCGCGGTCCCGGTCCCGAAAGCCCCACGACCCAATTCAGGATAAGCCAATCAAGTCATATCTTGAGAAGTCATTGTAGAAATGGTAACAAACACAGAGTTATTTATTTGTAGAATGAGATTTAATAAGAACTGTCACAATTAATGAGACAGTCGTAAACTGAGATATATATTGGAGATGTCAATTTGGATACACGTGTCTCCAATATAGAGGAGAGTTAGAACTTTTATGAGGATTCAATTTTTCAATTCTATTTAAACCTTAGCGATAAAATTATATGTGCCAGTGTTTATCATCGATAAGAAGGTGAATGATAATCTCCTCTAGAAATACTGCCGTGCTATTCTCTAAGGATACATACAGCTTTTGATCGCGGCGCTGCGCCAACTACGAAAATACCGAAGGGTTGGGCATGGTTGTACCTATAATACAGCCACATTCGTCCAGTTTTGTTTAAGTCCAATGTAATAGAGCCTATTGCCACTAGCCGGGAACAAAGCCAGACTTTAGGCTTCTATCTGAGAAATTCCATATGGAAAACCCTTTAAAATATTTAATCAAAGCCAGGTCCTCAAGCATAGCAGTAGCGCTTCCACTAGAGCAACAAAGCAGTCACACATTTTTGTTGTGATTGCTTCAAAGACCTTTGTTAGTCTTCAAAAAACAACGCAGTACTTTTATCTAAAATTACCCCCAGAACAGAACAATTCCGATTTGATCCTCATAAATCTTAATCGAGATATCTAAACAAAGCGAGTGGTAACTCGATAATGAAAATTACATTAATAATTAATTGACTTAAAATATAATATGGACATATTAAGTATTAATTTTATTAAATATAAACTATAAATAAACTAATTGGAATCCAAAAATTTCTATCAGATAAACTAACTGTAATACAAAAAATTAAGCGAATTAATTAATAAGCAATAATAATTCAGTAATTAACATAAACATGGACAGGCACACACATATTTGTATATTAAACCAAATAATAGCAGATAGATAGGAAATGGATAACGGAAATTTTAATAAGTAAAGAAAATATTAAGCGCTATTCCCTCTCACCTAGACACTGACTGTATCTAGAATGTTGCTGTGCCCGACAGGGTCCATAATTGTTTCTGTAACTTATATTTACCACCTTATGTACATTATGGATGTAATAAATTTAATTTGAAAGCATTACCAAATAATTCCTTTTAAGCCCATTCGATGGTAAAACCCATTTCGGTTCGCCCAAACAAAACAATAATTGGGTCGAAACTTCGAATGCTCAAATCGATTTGAACCTCGAAAATCTTAATCGAGATATCTAAAAAGCCCGGTGAGTAAAAGGCTTGGTCGGCAAAGCCTCAAAGGTGATTAATTACTGGCAAAACGTTAATTGTGCACGGCCTAATTTTTATGGGCAGCTAATTTGTGTGAACATACCGCTGATTCGTTACAGGGATTCACACGTTGGCTTTTTGTTTTTGGCTTCTGCAGCGTGATTACAGTTCTCAAGGCTTTTTGTTTCGTGCACTCCTTTAAAAGCTTAGTCCTCCGGTTGAAACTATCATTACCAACCTTAGCCCTCCTGTTGAAACTACCATTACCAACCTTAGCCCTCCTGTTGAAACTACCATTACCAACATTAGCCCTCCTGTTGAAACTACCATTCTTGTGGTGGCTATACGAATAGCACTTCATTATCATCATCTTCCTGCCCTTGTGCCATGTTACTTGGGGTCACCCAGTGCAACACGTTTCCATCGTCCATTCCGTTCTGTCAACCTTCACGCTGTCACTGACTCTCTTTGCGAATAGCTCTTGCTTTGATAAAAAGTTTGCCGCTAGCAACTCAGTCTATCATCATCAACCTGCTGCTAGGTTTAGTAACGACCCGATGCTAGCTGAGTTTGGCGTGTAACGAACTTCAGTAGTGGCCCAGAGGCCCAGGCCCGACTTACGTGGTCGTGGGTTCGGACCCAGGCAGCCACATCATCTTTGCACACTTAGTTCGCAATAAACCGTTTTGACCGATCTTTATATGTGTGTTCTCTTTTAAGTGTTTTGTGTGTACATAAATAAATAAATAAATCATCATCATCATGTCAGCCGAAAGACGTCCTTTGCTGGTCATAGGCCTCATAACTTGGTGTAAATTATTTCATCAACACTGCCCTTAAAACGGTGAATGAAAACATCGTGAGGAAACCAGCATGTCTTAGAACCAACAATTCAAAGACATGTGACATCCTCCAACCCGCATTGGGCCGGCGTGCTGTATTAAGGCCCATTCCCTCTTAAAGAGAGAAGGCCTGTATTCCAGGACAGGTTACGTTAACAGGCTGATGATAGGTGATGATTATGACAACTATGATGAACTGTACTACCATCCTCAGCGGAAGCTCCTTTTATGCACCTAAAAACTAGTGGGACACTGAAGAGTATGGGCTAAGGTTCGCCTTTTGCAGTGATTTTAATGTTCTCTTTTCTCACCTAATCATTATTATCGGCATACTATTGCACCATAATAAAATTAATAACTAGACTTAATCAAAGAGTAGGCCGCTAGCAAAAACACTTCCTATGTAGAACTAACAGAACTAACGTATTATCGCCACGACAAGGTATATGTAATCACAGGAAAACGAAACGAAAAACTGAATGTACGGCCATACATCAAAGTGGTGCAAGCGTGTTATTTGCACCACCCGGGCACCCTACCAAATATGGAAGATGTAGGGTTGGCAGTTGAAATAAAATTTAAAAGAACTTTTACGAAGCTTCAAAAATTAAGATGAAACTAGACCAGTTACAAAAAAACTGATGAAAAGTTTTGGTAACAGGCATCTTTCTATCCTACTTTCCTACTACATCTTCTTTTATATGTAAAACAAAGTCGTGTTAGTTACACCATTTATAACTCGAGAACGTCTGGATCGATATTCATTATTTTTGAATTTTTGGATTTACCTGCGCGCCGAATAACAGATTAATATATCGGAAAAATTTACGAAAAAATAATATTATAAAAAATATTTTTCCCATACGTTTTGCGAACACAGCGCCATCTTGGATATGAACACAGGGTTGTATACTGGTTCGGTTACGGTAATACCAGTAGATGGCGTTGTCGATTATTCTGCAATTCAAAACAAAGACGGGTTAGTTACACCATTTTCCCATATATTTGTTTGAGGTGGTACGAAGTTCGCCGGGACAGCTTGTAATATTATAAAAGCGAAAGTTTTGACAGATGGATGGATGTTTGTTACTCAACCACGACAGAACGGGTGATCCGGATGAAATTTGGCACTGAGATAGATTATAGTCTGGAATAGCACATAAGAAAACACTCTTTGGATAAGAAAACACTCTTCACGCGGGCAAAGCCGCTGACAGAAGCTAGTTATACAGGAATTTATTGCCCTTGTTAATACAAACGGTCGAAAATCGACTTCATCGCCAATTAACTTAGGAGGATCTTTCCAATCTCCAGATTGGAAAGATCCTACTTCTACTTCTTCTACTATTACTAGACTTCTTTATGCTTGAATGAAACCAGCCTCCAAAATTGACTGTGACTGGTTTTTTCGAAATAATAACAAATGAATATGGACCCGTGGGATTAGTTGGCACTTAATTATTATCTAGAATAAACAGTAGAAGTTATGTCTGTCTTCCTTATCAAGATTTGCCACACAACTATTATCCAAGAGATGTTCCGGGCTTGTAGTCCAAGGTTCCATCAACCCATCTCTCGTGCCAACCCTGCAGCATCCCACCACCGACCATATAAGCCCCACAACCACACAGTGGTCGATAATTGAGACGTTTCCACGATAAACGTCGTCTAATTGACCGAGCCATAGAGTTGAGCCTTAATCGCCGCCCCAAGCGTGTAATTCCATACACGATTATGTACATTTTTTTGTTCAAGCTGTTCTAGTTTTCGTATGATTTATTGTGTTCCTTGTATGTCGGTAGTGTCTTCGTTCTTTGTATGGGTGTGTGTCCTTGTGTTGTTTAGTATTGAAGCTTTCGTTTTGAGGATTTGTTTTCAGGAGCTGTTACAGGTAAGTTTCACAGGTAGCTTTACAAAACTGTAAGAAGTACAATTTTTTTTTTTAGGTCGTAGGACATAATCTCTCGTGGTATTTTTCGTAGATCCGATTATGCCGCATATTTTTATCCTGATAAATAACTGTTCCTTTGGGATAGAGCACGGGTGCAAGCGAAGACGCCGCAAAATGCTAGTATCTAAAACAGTCCGGAATCCGTCATACAAAAATGTAATAGCCAATTCGCCTTGAACAAGCGTGGTGATAATTGCCCGTGAAAACAAAGAAAACGGCCTGAAAATGAATAGGTTTCAGCTCAAAATATTTACAACTAATGCGATAAAGTAAACAAAAGCAGTGGGCCCAGTGGTATCGACAGCGACTTACAAGTTGTAGGTCGTGGGTTCGAGCCCAAGCAGGCGTTTTACTTTGTGTAAATTATTTCATCATCACTGCTCTCAAAACGGTGAGGAAACCGGCATGTTCTAGAACCAAAAATTCTAAGACATGTGACATCCACCAATCCGCACTGGGCCCGCGTGGTGGATTACAGCCCATTCCCTCTCACAAAGAGGAGGCCTGTGTCTCAGCAGTGGGAACATTAATAGGCTGATGATGTGATGTGTGTGTGAAACAAAAGCAGCGAATAACAATGACATGCGATATCAACGCAAATGTGGCGCCAGTTGGTTTGTTACTTCTCCCTAGTATGGCAATTTACATACCAAATCACAAAATCTTCAGTTTTATAGTTTTATTCTATTTGAACGTAATCAGCTCTTGTAGCTACTTATTATAATGATAAACCTGATTTATGTGATCAGAATACAAATAAATCAAGACAAAAAAATCTTCTATATTGTTTGTGGGCCCAACCATAGAGTTAGAACTTTTAAATAACCATGTGTCAGGGGGTTAGTGAGTAATGGAGGGAATGAATAAAATGTCAGCAAAATAGAAATCCATAAACATAAATGTATTAAAAGAAAAGTTTATGAGTTTTAGTTTGTGCTAACAAAGCAAATGTAGGAAACGTAATGTAAAAGGGTTTATTTGTTTTCTTTGTAAGTGACATTTTGAAAATGGATATAATCATTATATTGGTTCATGTGGATGGCTGTAAAAGTAGGTAAACCATAGATACGATGAATGGACTGTGTGAAGATGATACAGCTACGTTTACTTACTTAGAGAATGACTAATTATGAAGTAAACAAGAAAAAAAAACTAAAACCACCGAAAATTTATTTTTATTTCATTCTTTTTAAAAAACCTTATTGCAGCAGTGGTGACCCAGTGGTATCGGCCGAACCTTACAAGTTGTAGGTTGTGGGTTCGAGAACCAGGCAGGCGCTTTATTTGTGTAAATTATTTCTTCACCACTGTTCTCAAAACGGTGAAGGAAAACATCGTGAGGAAACTGGCAAGTCCTAGAACCAAAAATTTGAAGACATGTGTCATCTGCCAACCCGCACTGGGCCCGCGTGGTGGAACACGGCCCATTCCCTCTCACAGAGAAAAGGCCTGTGTCCCAGCAGTGGGAACATTTATAGGCTGATGATGATGTGAAACTACCTAATATATCAAGTAGTAGACACGTTTCGATCAGGCAATCAATCGAACACATAATAATGACACGACATCTTCCGAAAATACCCCGATTCAAACAGTAAAACGCCCATAACTTATGAACGACTGAACCGATTTTCATCAAACATAACTAAAAACACGCCCGATAATGTGAAATTTCAAACAAAAAAACTATATTAAAATCAGTTCATCCGTTTAGGAGCTATCATACCACAGACAGATACACAAACACACAGTTCACACTTATAACACCCCTCTTTTTCTGTCGGGGTTTAAAAAGAAGTCGTTTTGCCCTTTCCCTAATAAATTGGCAAAGGTATGATGATGATGGACTTGGATTGGAACTTCTCATTGCATATTCATCAAATAAAAGAAAGAAGAAAAGAAAAGGAAAATTGTTTATTTGCGCCAGGCACGACGCATACCAAAAAATCAACAATAAAACTTAAAAACAATCATTACAGATATGCGTCACAACTACGCAAAACGGTCATCGCTCAGCATAAAACTGGGACTCGTGTGCGAGACAGAGCCACAGCGCTGGTTTTCAGCGATAGCCGGTGTCGACTCATCGACTGGGTGACTCCGAACCAATGAAACCTTAGTGCCAAGTGACGGAGCGAACAGTTGCAAATCTGCTTTAGGCTATTATTATTCAAGTATTATCTCTAGTGTCAATTCTATGCCTGCGATAAACTTATGTAGAAGCTGCTAGAGGGTTGTAGTCAGTAGTCTAGTATCATTTATAGTTTCCGTTTGAACGGTAACGATGTATAACAAAGTGTCCATGTAATTACCTACCGCATAATTGGTCTCGTAAACCTAAGATCTCTCTTTAGAAATATTAGGTTTAGTAGGAGAAAATTGTTTAGGAGAAATAAATACAATGACCCACTCTTTGGCTTGGTAGTGTAAATAATTTGAGAGGCTTTTCATAAAGTTCCCACTTCGGCTCAATTAAAAATAACTACCGTAAAGAACCAACTACTCGTCCAACTTACCACTTATCTTACCACATCAAGACAAAAGTCTATGACCAGTAGATAGACCAGTGTTGCCAGTGATGACCTATAGCTCTGAGACGTGGTCGCTAACAATGGGCCTCTTCAGAAAGCTTTTAGTCAAAAACCAGTAGAAAACCAGGGTTACCGACATAGCCCGAAGAATTTCCAAACTTAAGTGACAGTGGGCAGGGCAGATTGCTCGCAGAACGGATGGCCGATGGGGCAGTATAGTTCTGGAGTGGCGACCGCGAACCAGATGAAGTTGCGTTGCAAGGCCTCCCACTAGGTGGACCGATGACCTGGTGAAGGTTGCGGGGACCCTCTCGATGCGAGACGCATAGGACCGATCAGTGTGGCGACGCTTGGAGGTGGCCTATGTCCAGCAGTGGACGTCTTTCGGCTGAAAAGATGATGATGCCGTGTCCGTCTGTCTGTCCTTTGTCTGTCACAAAATTTTGTTCCGAAGATTTTTTAACTTGCCATTGAACTATGCATGAACTTGAAATTTGGTGATAATAACAACAAATACCAATATATTCTACATTTAGTACGGAACCCTAAATGTGCGAAGGCTCGCACTTGACCACTATCTCACCGACACCGTCCTGATGGTAAGCGATGATGTGGTCGACGGTGAAGCACCTGACCGCGTCCTATTATGCGTTTATCTTATAACAGCCTCACTGCTGGAATATAGGCCTCCTCTCTACGAGAGGATGGATCCACCGGACTCCCACGGACACGTGAGTGACATTAATAGGGTTCCGTTTGGACCCATCGGGTAGGGAACACAAAAAAAACTCAATTTGCAGTAGTAGCAGAGAGTGGATGAGAGCAGCCGACGATCGAGTTTAATCACAAACTCAGAAATAAATAATATTCTATTCTCTCTCTCTTCTATCTCCAACCGTGGACTACTATAGTCTGATGATGATGTTGACAATGGTAACCTACATAACAAGGGAATGACACGGTTCTCTATAAACCCATTCATCCATCCATGTCGTTACGTGACGTAACACCACCTGAACAATACGTTACCGCAAACAATGGTACACTTCCTCAATTAATCGAATCGCGATCGTTACGCCCGTGTATCAAATGAACTCATCACTTTCACTATCATGACCGTGTATACGCCCCAATGTTAACGCAGTACTGGCCGTGCGCCCGCTCGATGCCAAAATATCAATATTGAACCTCCTTTTGGACAGTTTTGTTTGTAAAATATTATTTGATTTACATATGCTATGTTAGTTATGAAGAAATTCCAGCCATCAATTTTTCTGTGTAAAAATATTTTTAAACATTCAAGTCGTTTTGCAGGAGTTTCCAAAAGTTGCCAAAAATATCGTGTTGTTAATTTTTTTTAAAGCAAAACTATTAGTTATACGAAAAAACCTTGTGTTCAAAATTATGTACATTAATCAATAATAAATAGTTATTTGTGTTACATACAAGGGGACAAAGTAATATTTTGTTCTTGCAGGGCGTTATTTTGAATCCTGAGCTTAGCGAAGAATTCAATATACGCCGCCCGAGAGCAAAATATTACGTCCCCGAGTGATACACACTATTTTTAACTTTTTTTTTTGAAAAAGAGGGGTGTTATAAGTTACACGTGTGTCTGTCTGTGGCATCATAGCGCCTAAACGGATGAACCGATTTTGGTTTAGTTTTTTTGTTTGAAAGGTGATTTTGTCGAGAGTGTTCTTAGCTATGTTTGAATAAAATCGGTTCAGCCGTTTAAAAGTTATGGGCGTTTGAATCGGGGTGTTTTCGCAAGATAAATGTGTCGGGTATTTTTAAATTTAGAAATTTTACTTGTGTTTGTAAAATATTATTTGATTTATGATTTACATATGCTATGTTAGTTATGAAGAAATTCCAGCCATCAATTTTTCTGTGTATTTTCAAACATCCAAGTCGTTTTGGAGGAGTTTCCAAAAGTTGCCAAGAAATATCGTGTTGTTAATTTTTTTTAAAAGCAAAACTATTAGTTATACGAAAAAAAACCTTGTGTTCAAAATTATACATGAATCAATAATATTTTTATTTTTCAAACCTTTTAACCTAGCCGTTACTAAGGAGTATGCTTTAGAAAGTTAACGTTTTACGGCACTTAAGGGTATGTAGCTGTGTAGGCTCTTAAACGTGTAGGATGAACGCGACGATACCATTGATGCAACGGTTTAACAATTGTGTCAGTATCAAGAGCTGGGAAAATTGGGTGCAAAATTAGAGCGTCGTTTTATAGAAATTGGGTGCAAAATTAGAGCGTCGTTTTACAGAGGCCCCATTGATGCGTTCCGTCTTTGCAGCGTAATTTAACGCTACGTCGCCGTGTGTACCGGCTCTTAGTGATCAACAACTTCCTCTTACTCAATCCAAATAAATTGAAAAAGGACAAGTAAATCTGCGAAAATAAGATGCTGAATCAATTAGGGACACTCTTGAAATTGATGATCTTTTGTCCTTATCCCCATTCTCCCATACTTCTCTATTTGAGTAATCACGTCCTTTCTAGTTATATCGTCTTTCACACAGTCCATCCATGGCTTCTTAGATCTTCTCCGCTTATAGCCATACACTTTCATGCTCAAAGTATCTTGACCGATTCCCACACAATTGTTCAGACATCGATGCCACTTTCAAACTTCCTCTTATGTTATAAGTACTCATTTTTATTAATTCTACCAAGTACATTGCAAAATTGTCTGAAGCAGCTTTAGACCATATAACCACTGATCTGCATAGTTTACCTATAAAACATTATTAACATCGTCAAACGTGATCAAAACCTAACCCTTTGTTTGAGACCTAAGCCTGCATATATTAAGGGTGTATGAATATTCAAAACGAAGATGTGATTTGTTTATATTACTTTAGACCATTTGACCTATCTTGACTCGATTATACGACGTAGGATATGTATTTCCATTTTTAAGTAAGCAGTGGTCAATAATAGTTATGCTCTTCTGCATTGAAAATTCACTCAAGTTAACGTTCTGTTTTGATTCGGTCGATTCGTCAATATTTTTATTTATACTACGCCTACAATACACCTTGCAATGCAGTCGCGATAATACAGCAAGTAGATCCCTAGCATTATAGTTTCAACACTTTAGTTTCATAAATATTGTAATCAAAACATCTATTGTTCCTGAATCAAAGTGTTTAATTTACTTATATGATATCTCGGTTTCTTGCCAAGGTCCAGTTCCTGACTAAGCATTGATCTACTTCAAAATACTTTAAAGCTGGCTTCTCTCGGCGCGTGATATCACGAGTCGCGACGCGCCCGCTCGCGCTTCGCGCCGTTTGAAGGCAGTGGATCGACGCGACTCGGGCTGGTGTGTTATGGCGCGTCTGAGGCCTTAGTGTGAGTTTTTGATCACGCTCACTCGTGATAACGTTAACGATCTCGTATGTCAAAATGTATCCAAAAAATGAGGTTTCTCCTTACCGTCCCCAGACGGCGCTTATCCAATTTCAATACAAATTGATGTTTACGTTAACGCGTTTGAGCGTGAGTAAAAACTCGCACTAAGGCCTCTGATCCGCTAAATTTCAGTAACTTAAAAGGCGTGGCGGCGCGAGCGCACTCGTGGAGGCGAGGGTGGCGCGGGCTCGCGATATTGAACACGTTCATTTTCAGGTGCGTTGCGTGACCCGCTCTGTCTAGTGTTGGGTGTTTTTCTTAGAGGTATTGAAGGTATTTTTAGAGGTGTTCAAATGGAATAAAACAAGGCTGGCTCGGACGTAATCTAATCTGGAGGTCCAATTTTCAATCATTTTTTCCAACATTTGTGGCCGTATATCGGCAATAACGCCGCGAATCATGACCTCCAAGAGGTCAATCGTTTCGGGCTTATCAGCGTAGACTAGCGACTTCACATATCCCCAGTCTAGCGGCGTTAAATCACACGATCTTGGAGGGCAATTCACGGGTCCGGAACGTAAAACATTGCGGTTACCAACCGTTTCCTTCAGTAAATCAATTATGGCACAAGCTGTGTGACATGTTGCGCCGTCTTGTTGAAACCACAGCTCCTGCACATCACGGTTGTTCAATTGAGGAACGAAAAATTCAGTAATCAGGGCTCTATAGCGGTCACCATTGACCTGTAACGTTCTGGCCAATTTGCACAAAACAAGAAATTTGCACGATTTGGAAGCGTTGTTCAGGAGTCAGCCTATTCATGTTGAAATGCCAAACCAAACTAAACACAAATTACTTGACAGCTGACAAAATGGCCGCCAGTTAAAACAGTGTTGAACTCTAAAAAACATCCTTTTATGCGGCGCTGAAGGCTGAAGCTTAAACGCGTAACGCGTCGCGTTTTTGAGAAAAGGGTGACGCAGATTCGTCCGTATAGCGCGTGCTTGCACGTACTTACAAATCGACTCGGCACGGTGTGACTCATGATATACGAGCCGTGAGAAGCTAGCATTACCTACTCCTCCCTTATTCTTACCTTCAAGTACTCCTGTAATCGTCATTATCCACTTAACACGTTTTTTTCATACTCAATAATAAAAGCCATTCCATCGTAAAGCCATCGTATTTACCATTTCTTAACCAAAATATTTGCTTTCCTATACGCAAAAATACTGCATTTACGCCATGAGTTCTCGAAACGTGGAACCACGCGAGACACAATGGCTTTTTATTGTTTCGGTAAATACGGCATTTAATCGGTTAAAATATTTCTCACTTTTGCAAAATCCCGAAAACCGCTACCCGCTTCCAACGCGAGCTATCCCTACAAAGGACCTCCTGACTTAAGGCACCGTTGCAATACCGCCGTACCTAAAGGGGCCACGTGATAACCCGGCCCATGATACGCATACTCATGAATGTAAATTACGCTAGGCTTGTCTCGCGACCCTTAAATGTAGATTACCGTTGAAGCTGAAACTAGTATTTCAAAGGTAATGAGGTGTTTTAAGGTCGGTCATGACTCTGACCCGAGTTAACACCTTGTTGCTGGATAAATGATGGACGCACGCGATCGAATGTGGCTGAGATTGTTCGTGGACACGCACTTAGGTTCAATGTTCATACGGATTATTGGGTGGGCTTGGAATTTGGTTACGATGTAGCGTACTTTGAGGCAAATATAATGATCAGAACGGAATAGCACAATCTTTAGCGACATGGGAATTTAAATATTCGTTTGTTGGACCTCCTTGATGAAAAAAATAAAGGAGCTTTAAAATTATGTTGCACCATCTAGGGTCTCAAATAAGTCAAGAATCAAATGGATGCGTTTAGTTGCAAGTGTGCTGTGACATTATTTTAACCCAACACTTTTTCAATTTGTAGTTATGCAAAGCATTTTCATCTTCTCATCCACGCATTTGCATGCTAAACATACAATCGCAATTATCACAATCATTGTTAAGTGCGACAATAATTGTTTTCGATTCATATCTGGAGATAAAGCTGTCATGCGACAAAATATTCGCAATTATACGCCCACTCTTAATGCCCATTTAGTTTCTCTTATTGAAGTTATCAGCGAAGCGAGATGCAATGTGCAATTGTGCATAATGCTCAGATCATGGAATAATAATGGTTATAATATGCAATTTGCAATATTGTTTCAAAATGCTATTATTGTATGAAAAATAAAAAGATGAAAGAAATTAATAATTACAAAGTGGGCGGGTTAAATCTATAAACCCATCGTTAATAAGAAAAACATTAAAATATATTTGCCTTTTAAATCTGCGTAGACGTTACAGCCAAGTTCTGTATATTTATTTACAAAGAGTTAAGCTTTGTAAAGTGTCGTTTTTCTGTGTGTCATTCTCTTTTCAAAACTCAATGTGACATACCTCGGATCACCATCATCTTCCTGCCCTTGTCCTATGTTACTTGGGGTCGGCGCAACACGTTTTCTTCTTGGATACCGTCCTGTCCCCCGTCACGCCATCACGGACTCCCTTTTCTTCCATATCACTCCTCACACAGTCCGCCCATCTTTTTTTGGCCGTCGCCTCCCTCTCCATCCATTCACAATTATATACATAACTCTTTTAGTAACATACGTTTCATCCCTCCTCATCACATGACCATACCTGATACCAGAACAAACGGTTTCCTTTCAACTTTTCTGTCACTGGCGCCACTTTCGAACTTCCTCTAATATACTCATTTCTCACTTTATCCATTCTCGTCACTCCGCACATCCATCTCAACATTCTCATCTCTGTTACATGCAATCTCTTTTCATCTATCTTCCCCGGATATAGTAATTATATTCATAAATCTATAAACCAGAGATAAGAAAACCAATATCCTCTCCAATGCCTCAGATATTGCCCACCAACACGGAAATAGGTTACCATTGTCGTTCGTATATCAAAGACTACATCAATGGCTAGAGTCGACGGAACCTCGAAAACCTCGAAATTTCCTTATCTTAATACCAAAATTTATTGGTGGCTACATGGCATACATGGTGTCATAAGTCCCCGATTCCGTGCTCATGTTTTCTGTCAGGCTGTGAGTTTGCGGCTCAATCGCGGTGCACTTTCCTCCCTGGTAACGCCCACGTATCTAGTTGATGGTATCTCGGGAGTTACGAGCTCGAAGAAGATGTTGCCCCGTGTTAACGATCGTATGTGTGTACGTGGATTTCTTGGAGGTTTGGATGCGGTATTTGTGGTGTTTATGATGTTAAATGAAGAGAAATATATGGGTAAATTAGTTACATGTAAATAATCGATACTAACCTTCGAAAGCCTTGATATTCTAGTGCTAAGAACAGTGGTTGAGTCTCTTGATTTTATTCAGTTATTGGAATATTTACTTAAACTTAGCGAGACAAAATTTCTTTCACTTTCTGCTTTCAAGTATAACTTTGTAACCATTCTCGTGTCTTTCAGCTTATATCCCAGGCAATCGATCCCCCAGAAGACCCATCTCATAACCTACCAATATATCAGCATCAAAAGTACTGTCACATCCTTTCATTTCTTCTTCGCGGTAACTACAAGTCTAATGGCGCGGGAATAGTTCTAATATAGACTGTATCTCGAGTTTATTTTGTTAAACGGACGTATCTGAGAAAATCCCTCGGAGTTCCAGTGTTTAGATGAAATTCATGCGTATGTTCCTTGGGGACTTTCGAATATTTTGTACCGATTTTTTCTTCGGTTAGATAGAATTTAAAGTTAGCTGTGTGGTCTGGTCTGGTCAGTTAGCTGTGCTATGGATTTGCAGGAAGCATTGGCTCTTCATTGAATGTTTTAAGGACTCGTTGTAGGATTTCTATTTTGTGAATAAATTCCAGCATCAGTATTTTCTAACCACCGGCGGAAAAAGAAGGTTGTTAAATGTTTGACATGTGTACCTGTGTTTTTGTGTACCTGTGTTTTTAGAAATTATGATGCCACAGACAGATACACAAGTATCTGTCTGTGGCATCATAATTTCTAAACGTATGAACCGATTTTGATTTAGTTTTTGTTTGATAGATAACTTTATCGAGAGTGTTCTTAGAAATTTGATGAAAATCGGTTCTGCCGTTCAAAAGTTATGGGTGGTTTATTGTTTGAATCGGAGTATTTTCGCAAGATTTCGTGTCATAGTTACGTGATCGATATATTGTCGATCGAAGCGAGTCGTCTACTACTAGTGAAATTATGTAGTTTAAAAAGCATGAAAGAAAAATGTGTAGGAGTTTTTTCAATTTTACTTGTTCATCATCTTTCATCTCTTTAACTGAATCTCAGACATGTATGTCCATCAAGAATATACAATAACACCTACCGGTGCTTACAATACATAATCAATACCGTACCTCCGTACCGTATCTGCCTCCGTACCGTTTGTATTGGTAACCCTAGAAATTAAACTATTATTCAATGAAACGAATCTGTTAACACAAAACAATTTCTTGTAGATCATCGCTTTATCCTTAACAAGTGCCCTCACGTGTGCCTATCTGATAGATGCGCTTGTTAATCACCTCCTGCTGAGCCGACACTCCTTCGCCGTTACTCCAGGACCCCAACGTGTTACATTTCTGTACCGTACTATCGTAACGGGTCTCAAGTCATAATGCTGGTTACAATAATTGTGTTCTGTTTGTTTATGTGTTATTGCATTATTGTGCAGTCATGGAATGCCAATGTCGTTGATGTTATAAGGGGTAACCGTGGCGTTGTTTTGGTGTAATTCTATATGGAGGTTAGTATCTTGTTTGATCTGTTGTGTCCTAGAATGGAATTACAGCTGCATATGTTTGAAATTGAATTTTGCATCATCTGTTACGATTGCATCAGTGGCAATTTGACTGTTTATTTCTTTTAATTTATGATATTTATTTTCTTATACTGCCTGAACCATCTAACTGTTCTGCTACTTCTTTCGAAGCGGTGAAAACTCTTAAAATATTTTGGATCCAGTGGCCGGCCACGCCAATCGTAGTGTCAGTGGCGTTCATGAGGGGTTCTTAAAGTGCCAGGTGTATTGACACTTGCGGTCTGTTGATTATATATTATGACTTATGAGCCTTTGACCCCTAACCCTATTTTTACAAGCTTTTTATTAACTTGCAATGTATGTATGTATGTAAGTGTGCCCGGGACAAATCTTGCAACTGAATTTTAAAGCAATTATCCTCCACCGATTAAGATAAAATTTTGCGTACACGTTTAGCCTGGATGATAATGCATGAGTTGCTAAGTGACGTCATTCTAAATTCAATATGGCGGACGGCCCAAGTTGGCTGACTAGTTATTTTTTATGCACTGGCATGATATGGGTATCAAATGAAGAGTTTTGCTGAGAAGAATACGAAAAAAGTTTGTTTAAAATAAGATTTTTTAATGAATATTTTTTTACAAGCATTATTATTACGCATTATATAGTCAAGCTAGTATATATGCTGAGTGCTCGCGTAGTTTAAAACCTTGCCGTTGACGAAATACTTACTCCTTTATCGAGTTATATGGTAATGCCATTTAATTTTAACATTTACGATATACTTGAAAACCAACTTTTGCAAACAAGCCTTCGAAGGCACGTATTCACGTGAACTTCCACCTGTATTGTGTTTAAAATAGTTTGTTTTTGTTCGTTGTTTTGTTATTGAAATCTAGCAAGCCCTAGAATCCCTATTCCATTAAATCGAGCATGTATTGTTAAACCTCTGCTTGTATAAAATATCGGGACAAGGTGCAATTGAAAAGGGAAAAAGAGGACGAGTTTGGTCCAAACAGGTACCTACTTACTGGGAAATATTACTCCTCCTGGCATTCAATAACTCTCGATGTTCAGAATTCCTCTTAAAGTAAGTAATATGGCACAAGAAGTTATAGAATGAGATCATCAAACAGGTAGGGGATTGACAGAAGAGTTTGCACAAAGCCGAGCTCTTTTTCACTCGGTGGAGGTACTACTCGTACTGCAATATTTCTGACCGAGAAAATGTTATAGCATTGTTATCGCTAATAACTACGGGACTTTTAACGCTGAAGTGTGGTGGTTAAGCTTCCATCTTTGCAAGCACGACCAGTGTGTTTATACCAATTTTCAGGCTGGCTTTCAGTTGCCTGTGACATCACGACGCACCTGCAAAAAATTTGCCGCCTCCCCTACATTTTTGTCAAAGTCGAAATGCCTTATTAACTTTCGTGAATACTGCACATCTACCGCGTACCAGGCGATGCAGTGTTGGAAGGTCTCCTTCTAGATGGGCCGAAGACTTAGTTAAGGCTGTGGGAATCTGCTGGTATGCGGGACGCACAGCACAGGACCTATAGATGTGGCAACACATGGGGGAGGCCTATGTCCAGCAGTGGATGTATTTTAGCTGAAATGATGATGATGATGCACACACATGCTACACGCTTTTCCTGTGTTTTGGTTATGTGTATAATCCCCGGCACGCAAGTTGGCAAGAGTCGTTAGATGCGCAGAAGTCGTTTTTTAGGTATCTTTGGTAGTGAAGCGAGGCGCAGGGAACGTTAAGGACCGTTCCGAGCCCGCGATTGGTTGGTCAGTTGACACAAGGATCGACTGACCAATTGTGTCGCGTCCACGTTCCGGTTGCTCTATATGGTGGTTGGTCAGTTCGCGGCATATGCGTGAACTTACCCCCACGACACCAAAACCTTGCCAACTTACATGCCGGGGACTATATCTAATGTTATAATCATTATTATGTCAATGTTACCCCCATTTTATCGCTGAACATTTACTACCAATAACCGAGCTAACATAAATAAAACAGCCTACAAAAGCCATCAAACGAATCCTTAAAGCCGAACCGGCTTGTAATTCGGTCAAGTGCGAGCCTTGCGCTAGCCTCGACATCTAATCTCGATTAGCTATACTGCCGCCTAAAGAAAAACGGGCGTATCTGCCCTTTTAGGCAAAATTGGGTTATTTACATATTTTTCGTATTGGTATACAATAAAGTATATTCTATTCTATGAGCCCACTTTTGACCACGATCTCGCATGATGGATAACTATGAGTGAGGTCTAAAAGGGAGCGAGCAAGCCCAGAAGATGCATGTTTACCCTTACTTTGAAGGTAGAAAGAAGGTAATAGACGGTAGGGATATAGATGCGGGAGTCTGTTGCCTGAACAGTTATAGGCCCGAGAAGGCAGCTCGTCATGTTCCGCGCGCGCCTCTTTAGAGGAATTGTGGTCGTATGCTACCGCAGAGGGTGGCGGGGTCCGCATGAACTCATGCAGGCCAAGGCCTGGCCTGGCCGGGGGAGCGTGACGAAATGCGCAAGCACTCCAGGCCAAATGTAGCCGCAGAGATCACCGTATGGTTTTAGTCAGTCTGACAGACCGCTCCGTTCACCCCGGGGCGGATGACATCTATGAGGATTGTCACACATTCCAAAAAAGGAACATAGATGAGACCAGAGAATGTCACACGTGTCTGTTAATGAATGTGGAGAAGAAAATGGATGATTTTTCTCGGTTTTGTGTTTTGGTGATATGTGCCCTTTTCGTTATGGCGGCAGTATAATCTCGATCAGTTATCTGTGGCGCCATCGCAATCATGAGCGGCGCCCCAGTGGTAATGTGTTTTAGTATAATGAGAGCTAATTGACAAGTGGTTTGTTACTTATTCAGATATTAAATTGGCTATCGTTAGCTAGTTTAGCATCTTGATGATAATATAGCACGGCGCGTGGAAAAAGCACGGTTTTGAAGGGAGTTGTCTCTGTCAATCATAGGTGCCTGTGCGACAGATTTTTTCTAAAGCTCTTTTTTACTTTTCTCGCTTCACGCTCAAACGGTTAGTCGGATCTGGATGAAATTTGGCACAGAGATATTTTATAGTCTGGAATAGCAGATAGGATACTTTTCATCCCGGTATAATGTTTCCTTGGGATAACAAAACACTTTTCACGCGGGCGAATCCGCTGGCAGAAGCTAGCTTGTTTACATAAAAATAATATTTTAACATTATTCTGGTTTAGACCAAGAGCTCGCAACCAACAAACACTAATCATCATGATTATTGTTAAAAAATACTTTCACCAACAAATACAATTTTTCCATGCATCAGGCCTGATGCAATTCGGTCAAGTGCGAGCGGCGCGTGTTGAAGCCTCGGCTTGTAATCTAGATCTGTATTATACAGGGCGCCGGCGTCTCCACTTGCCGGCTCACGACGTAATCGCGATCAGCCTGTATCTTTGTATCTTTACTTTCTGTATAAATGAAAGATACAGCCTTTGGAAATAATTGATGGTTTGATTTCATTTCCGCGGTTGTTATGATTTTATATATATAGAAGTTGGGGAATATCGACTTGCAATTTCTTATGTGAATGACGATCTACTGCTGAACGACACCGTATCACATTTAAATAGAAAAAAACGAATAAAAAAATATCTAATGAAATAAAAAATAAAATAAAAATATTTAATTAAATCAAATTGATTGAATAAATAATCAAGCTGATTTAGTCACTATAATACGGTGTTTCTATGTTTTATGTGAAGCTTACATGAGACTAAACCTTTCTGCACACCGATAATTAATTGTACTATTCTTTGCCGACGAAAGATGCTCAGATCAAAACAGTTAACACACAATAATTTTATCCTAACTAAAACCATGAACTACACCCCGGATTGTCGCAAGCGCATCTAATATCTAATCTATATTACTAGTCAACACTGTCCCACATCTAGGCAAGGGGCTTCCCCAAAATACTGACACTTATTTCTTGACAAAACATAATATCCCTAACATAGTTTCTGCTGGATTTTATAGCCTCAAACACCCCCGCCACACTAATATGCCTGATTAACTGCACTAAGCTTTTCCAAATAAATATAATTTCATTCAGATCAAAACAGTAAACACACAATAACTTTTCCTTAACTAAAGCCTTGAATTGCTAATCGATGTCACAAACGCAGCTAATCTCATTCAGCCTATCTTTTATAAGCCAACATTGTCATAAAGCTGGGCAAAGGCCTCCTCCAGTTCTGCCTCTCATTGCTTGATTATCCGTAAAAGTCTTTACACAATTTGTGCAGGCTTTTACAGACACAAAACCTCTCGCCAAATATTACACTATGTTACTTTTTGCTCTAGATTATGCAAAGTTTGTTTCGAACAATAAACTGCACTAAACTAGTCCAACGAAAAATGATTTCATTCAGATCAAAACATTAACACACACAATCACTTTTCCCTAACTAAAGCCATCAATTGCACGTCGCGTCGTCGCAAGCGCAGCTAATCTCCGATCGACACCCAATCGTTTACAGTCAACATGAAACCTAAACTAAGGTTGTGTAAACGAAACGAATTAATTTTCGTTTAATCTCGGGAATAATCGGCCGGCGCGTAGTTTGTCAACGACTTCTCGCTTGCACTTAAAGAAAACCGTTTCATTACCGATTCTTAGATAACTGATACGCGTAGTTGAGGGGTGTGCAGTAGGGCAGTTGCGTTTCTTCAGGAAAGGAAATTTTACAGGACTTTATCTATAAAAAACTAAAGCAGTTACGCCTGGTTCTAAGATGCTTGCTGTACATTTTAATACGTAATAACACATCAAGACATGCATTAATAGCATGAACACTACACCACAAGAAACAATTTTATAAGAACTGTACAAGTAAAAATATCAACCACAATGTGGGTCCCAGCAAATGTATGGCAACATCGCGGGAGATCCAGGATGGCAGGACGAGCTTGACGCCTATCAACATGATTGGTCTACATTTGTTCTAAACCCGAAGGGAAGGATGAAATAAAGGAACGTCTAAGGACAGAATAAAATAAATAAGTAAAAACATGTGCAAAATGAATTTGTCTACTACAATATGTTAAATCTTTAATGTGTGACATAATAAGTTAAATCCTTTATTGTTTTGCCTTCGATTTTTTTGTCACTTTAGGGTCATGATCTTTTATTTTCTAAATAAAAAATATAAAAAGTCTTACCCTCTTACAAATAAACGCAGAATAAAGTTATACCAGGTATAAACCTATGAAAATGTATGGGTATACCTTAGTTATACCTGGTATAACTTTATTCCGTGTTTATTAGTAAGAGGGTTACTCGCTAACTCGACAATTTACCACGACAATTCACACTCGTCCTTTAAACTACGTTTTATTGTTCTACATGATTATCCACCTTCACAGAGTAAGTGGTCCTCCACGTCTCACAAAAAAAAAAAAAAACAAGCTGTACTGGCGTCGTAATGGGTTTAGTTGGTAGGTACAGTTCAATAAAGTGTCATTTAAAGCGAGCGAAAATCGAATACTGCCGCTTTTTGAGCCCTCACAAACAGGACAATAATGTGGGCTTTTTACACGACTAGACACAGTCAATCGCACAATATGTAGATGCGCCTTTATGTAGCATTTTATGTGGCTTCATATTATTATTAATTATATTTATTTCTTCATAAAATTGTGTATAGTTTGAACATTATAATTAAATTATTAAAGCCATTACAAATGCACAAAAATAAAAATGAGCAACTGCGCCTGAGCTAGGCCGAGCCTGTATTTCAGGACGCAGTACACTTTCCAGACATTATGAACAATACAACAGTGGTTACTTTTATATAATATGCTATAACTTTAAAGCAAAACAACATTTTTCAACAGACAGAGTGAGTTTTGTGTGTGGGTGGTGTGCTTGTGTTTGAGTGAGTGTTATGTGGTGTGCTTGTGTGGAGGAGTGATATGTGTGATTTTCAAGTGTTGAATTTTTTTTGTGAGAATGTTATGTGCTTGTGTTTAATAGTTTAACTTTATCTTAATGTTTTAAGAAGTTCTTCTGTATACTTACGGTAATACTTGTGACTTGTGACTGACGGTACTTGGATGAGCCATTTTGAGGTGAAATAGCTTGCTATAGACCAAATTAAATAAATTAAAATTCATATCTACTTATAAAAAAAAATAGAACAGCAATTTTATAAAAACACAGTGTTTCAACAAATTGCACATGCACAGAAGTAGTTCCCTTTTTTTGGAAATACATATATGGAAGGCTATATAGATTTGCACCTCTGTACCCATCAGACTGTGTCCGAATAAGTTTCACGGGTGATGTCCGATACTGCACGGCGGCCAGTTCCTTGCAGCCGTCACTGTCAGTGTCAGACTTTCTCTCTACAGGTGCCGGTCGATAGTCCTGCCAAATGAGTGGGTAATGTGAAAGCTAGGGTTGCTGGCTCTTCGACTATAATTTGGATTATTTTGAGGTTATAAAGATTAGCAATTTTGGAGATCAAATTAATGTAGATGACAATGTCATTGGTTTGATATACGAGAGGCAATTCCAAAAAAGTTGATCAAATATATGGTTTTCAAGAATATTCTTGCAATTTGTCTTATCTGATTGCTTTTTTTCTACGAATACAAAAATGAATGACATTCGGTTTGAATATGCTTCATTCATGAATGTTGCGAAATCAAATCATTAGGTGCAATCCACCTATTGTTTTGTACCAACATGGAGAAAAATATTGTCTTAAGACCGCTTTTATCTTTTTAACCAATGAGCTTCCTTATTCCTTATTCTCTACATAAAACAAAATAGTCGATTTTCTTCAAATCCAGCATCAACGATACAGTAGCTCGGAAGTGATTAGAATACTGAGCAAACTACCATCTGTGGGCGTTAGATAGTAGGAATTTTGATTGAGTTAGTCGCGCCGGTGGCTCTGACGGCTGCCCGGCTGCGCAGGCGCATTCGACACCATCCACGATTTATCGAAGATCGAGTGACGTAACGACTAATAGATCGTCGATCGACTTCGATCGTGTTGTAATCTCCTTGTTTATAATTTAATAAAAACGTGGGTAGGTTAAATATTTTTATGTGTTAAAAGATTTATTAGTGTTACTTGTCATCATAACCAATATGGATTGGATTGGATAAGTAATGGCTGAAATTAGACTTGTTTTGTAACAATCGAAATTAAATAAATAATACCAGCGTATTATTTGTAGGTTGTTGGACAAAGGCCTCTTCACATACACAGAAGTCATGAAAATTTATCACCGTTCTTGAGCAAGACATTCAGAAATGAATTTAATTGAATGGGTTTTTTTTTGTTTGGCGTCTCGCAGTTCAACTGAGCGTTGGCTATTGCTTAATCGGCCTTTCCTGTGACGCCTAAATTAGAACCTCCAGCCAGAACAACAAAAACTTAGTAACTAAGCGACCTGGCTGAGTGCCCTCTGCCCCCTGGCCCTGTGGGGTACGGACCTCGGTCTAGGGCGTCGCTGAGGGATAGCAAGGGGACGGGCTGGATAAGATTTTAGATTATTTAGGGACTAATCTATGACTATTTAAACTCTACTGGCTCAACTGCGCGGGCTGGCTCGAGCTAGTCGACATTCAACTGAGAACAGTGAAGGAAAACATCGTAAGGTAATCTGGATTTATAGTTAATCAATCTGCCTAGCCTTTTCCCAACTATGTCGGGGTCGGCTTCCAGTCTAACCGGATTCAGCTGAGTACTAGTGTTTTACATGGAACGACAGCCTATCTGACCTCCACAACCCAGTAACTGGGTAACACGATACCCCTTGGCTAGACTGGTGTCAGATCTCAAGCTTCTGACTACTCGTAACGACTGTCAAAGATCTTCAAATGACAGCCGGGATCAACGGCTTAACGTGCTTTACGAGGCACGGAGGAAACTCGGTATTTTGAAATGGTCACCCATCCACGGACTCACCTCGTCAAGCGTTGCTTAACCTTGAAGATCGATCCGTGCGGCTGTTATTATTTAGCCACGAGGCCCCGGAGCCATGAGCCTGGACTTATAGTTAATATAAGTTTTAAATCGCGCACCCGTTTTGAGCAAAGGTGGTGATCATTGCTCGTGCCTTCTCTGTATGAGAAGAGGCCTTTGCAAATTATTTTAAATAGAGAGTCGGGGCGGGCTTGACGGGGACGTCGCTACGGGGCTCGGGCCTCGGCGGCGAGGACGGAAGGAAGGCGGTTTGTGTATGCGAATCGACTTGACTGGTTTTTTTCTTACTCTTCAGTATAAATTCGTCCTGACAAGATGCTCTTGATCAAGTGATATTTTATCAGCGATAGAGAATGTCTAAAGGTCCAAAATGTACCAACCTTTGCATTGACATGCGCTACCCGAAATGTGTCATATGTATGTAGTACCTGGGCGACCGAGCTCTGCTCTTGTGAAAATTGAGAAAAAGACGTTTTTTAAAAACCGGCCAAGTGCGAGTCGGACTCGCGCACGAAGGGTTCCGTACCATTTTCGTAAAAAGTGCGAAAAATCACGTTTGTTGTATGGGAGCCCCCTTTAAATATTTATTTTATTTTGTTTTTAGTATTTGTTGTTGTAGCGGCAACAGATATACATCACCTGTGAAAATTTCAACTGTCTAGCTATCACGGTTCATGAGATACAGCCTGGTGATAGACAGGCAAACAGACGGACCGCGGAGTCTCAGTAATAGGGTCCCGTTTTTACCCTTTGGGTACGGAACCCTAAAAATGAAATCTAGCTAGACTGATTAATCGCCCCCGAAAGGCCCTGCGTGCTAAATTTCATGAAAATCGTTGGAGCCGTTTCCGAGATTCCGATTATATATATACAAGAATGGCTCATTTAAAGGTATTAGATAGATAGATGTGTGACCACGTGACATTTTGGTAAATTCACGCCTTTTTTTCATGGGTGTAGGCAGAAACTATAGAACGCCACCTGCTACTACCCTTACATACTTCTTTTGCTTCAGTTACGTTCATACATCTAGCAAAAGGTATTTACAAGGCAGACGTGTATGGAAACGCCGGTAGACGACGCCCTTTGAAGACATACATACCTAGACCTTATTGGTGATGTTCTTCTGAGGTGCGCAGTACCGGTAGAACGGGGTTACATTGAGATCTGGGCCAATTTTGATGATTACAATTTTTTTTATGTTTTTAAAGCTCACTCCGAAAAACGGGACGCACCTCAATTTTCTTTTAAAAAATTGCAACACTGACATGACATCTATGTTTTGCATCAACGTCAGCGCAAGAATACACTTACTTGTACCAGAAAAAAATTATGTACAGTGAGAATTCATGAAAGATAAATAGTAAATTGTGGTTTCTTTATATTGTAATGAAAAAAACAATAGGTTAAGAAAGTTACCCCATTTTTATTTTAACGTTGACAGGCTCGTTTTTTTATATTCTTCCAAACTATGAAAAAAAAAAAGTTTTTATTAGAGAATATAAAACTTTAAGTAAAGTCGCAAACACTGCATTTTTTCATATATTCAAAATATAATTAAAGTATTTATGCCAATTTTAATTTCAAAATTAATCAATTTAACCTCGCTTTACAGTACTCATAACCGGCTTGCGTGTATGACTAGATGTTTCTTATCTTATCTTGAGGAGGGGCCAAGAAATAACTCGGACACTTTGACCCATTGGGATCTATTCTAGAGCTTACTCCTCCCCAATCACGTTGAAATCTCTCTTCTTGAGTTTTACAACGAGACTAGGAGATATGAGCCTATAGTCTTCTAGTTTTGGATATCCAAACCTTTTTTTTTTTTTTTTAACGTGGAGAAATGCACATGCATACTGCGCTACCACGGGGAGATAGCGCAGTTATGTGGGACTCTAACCCACTAAAACTCCACGGTGTCCTCCTGTGCCGCTTATGGCGGGAACACGGGTACGCGTTAGCACTCACTGCGAACCCGCCGCGGCTGTCTGTCCGTCACCGGACCCTCCTCTGGGGAGTACCCCCCATCACCGGCGCACCAGAACACACTGTGCGCCGTGATCACCCCAGGGACCAAACTAGCACATGGGTGCCAGACGACCCCGTGTATGGCACCCTTGGTCCCCTTGTGACGGGTCAGGGTCAATGGCCCCGCCACCTACCATTTTTCGGCCGCATGGGATAGGGAGAGCGGCCAACGCTATACCGGCACTCCTCTTCCCCTGCGACCCCACCGCGTCCGCCATCAGACGGTGGCGACCCCGTCTAGGCCGCGGAAGGTAGGGAGAGCGGCGCACCGCAATACCGGCACTCCTCTCCTGCCGCGGCCTTCAACCCTCAGCCGCGATATCGTATGGGTATGGGAGACCCCATACGACATCGCGGCCCGCCTCAGTTGCGATGTCGCCTAGGCAGCACCACAACCTACATGTTGGCCGCTACGTCGTCGGCTTATCGGCAAAAGCCCTGACGAGCGGCCCCTCCTCGGGTTCTTCTTCGCTTCACCGTGAGTGACCAAGCCACGGTTACTGAGCCCCCCCGCATCGACAAAGCGGGAACCCAACGGAGGGGGGGATATCCAACCCCTAGGAGACTCATTCGCTTACCAGCCAGTGCATCGCAAGTGCACAGAAGGTGCTCCATGCGTTCCGTATGTTCCCCACACAACCTGCATGGGTGTTGCGGTTAGACCCATCTTCATGAGCATGTCGTTGGTTCCAAATTGCCCAGTAAAGGCCCCAAGCAGGTAGCGCATTTGCCCCTTGCCCTGATGACTAGATGTATGGTCAATACCAAACATTTCGACAATCGCTAAATGCTGATAGAATTTCACATTATCTTAATCCCAATTTCCACTTTGTTATAAATACCATAAAATTAATAAACTCTGACTAAACCCTAAAAAATGCGTAATAATAAAATTATAATAAGCAAACGTGAAATTGTCCCTTGCTCCTTGTCTCGTATGCGCATGCGCCGACGACGCGACTTTGAGTGATTTAAAGGGAACACACAAACATTAATACAAGTCTAGTAATTAATATATACGGAGTTAAATGAAGAATGTGATTGTATGTGGGTGAAATTAGTTATATTTGTAATTTGTCTTGGGGTGAAGTTCCTTAAGTCGCGTTGTGAGGAAAAACCACAGATATAAATCTAACTATATGACGCATTTGTATGTACTTGCGTGTGAAAAATGGAATGAAAGTACGATCAATTAACGTATTTTAAGCTGTTTCATTTATGATTATTGGCACCACCGAAATCTAGAAAAAAATGCCTAATTATGCCTTATTGAGCTATAAAAACTGTACTGGAAAAAGTTGGCCCAGGCAATGGTAATAATTATTTTCTTTCATTGGTAAGTAAATTTATTCTTAGATTGTGTGTGGAAAAGTGGCACGCTTGGTTTTCATACATATGGAGGGACTTGCGTTATCTAGTTGGGTTTATGTCTGAAGTTCCTTAACCTTTTTTTCCTTGTGAGGAAAAACGGATTTAGGTACGGAAGTTGAAAAAAAAGGATCCTTGTCTAGCCAAGATTAGAAATGTTTTTGGCAGCAAAGATGGCGTTTTTATATTGGCTAATTGAAATCTTCTTTAACTAAAATGTTTTTTTTTCAGGATCTGTTATTTTTGCCTCACACTTAACCCAAGAAATAAATCTAATTTTCAAAGCAAGTTTATTATGATAGCTGGCCATTACTGACCCATTGTCGGTAAAGGCCTCATTCATTCCATTATTCCTAGCAAGTTTAAATATCTTAATTGTAAAGCGTATTTCCTTTAATGCAATTTACTATCCATACACTGCCTTTTCAATGCCTAATGACAATCTTAAGTAAGTTATCATTTTCATTTAAAATTACGCAATCAGAACTATTAAGTAATGAACCTTATGCAATTCTGACAATTTGCTTTTCGTAAGAGGCTATTTAGTAATGATATCAGATACTTAGATGAATAACATCATTTTCGCAAGTCTCCTGGATATCTAGTCTCGAAATGTTCTTCGTTATCAAACTGACATAATCGTAATGAGGATCAAAGTACTCAGGTACAGGATATTTAGTCCCAAGGGATTGAAACTGTCGTAATAGCAACTTGTACCTAAATTCACATTTCTCGATTATGATCTGCATCGACAAATTAGCCAAGAGCTTATCAAAGTATGTAGCTAGCTGATAGTACCTACTTATTCTCGCTACTGAAAATTATAAATGACCTAGCTTCTGCCAGCGGCTTCGCCCGCGTGAATGTCGAAAATAAGCCGAAGGGAACATGTTAAACATGCTAAACAATCCACAAATCTTGGAATCGTTGGGATTACTCGTTCCAAACAGTAGGCTATGGTTGGGGCCGAGGCAGAGTCTCTTTGAAACTCCGGTAGCCCGTACAAACATATTAAAGTTTGCTCCTGTGTGTCGGGCAATTACGATTATTAATAACATCTCTCAGCGATTGGACATTTTTTCCTGCTCTTTGGCGGAATTCCAGAGGGAATGCGGAATTTGACACTGGATGTATTGTCCTCTATGTAACTTGTCGTCACTGTATGTAACAGTGGCACTGTATGACTACTTTTATTATCTTGGGTTTTATTTTTGGTGGAGCGTGTTGTCTATTTTTTTTTTCCGAACTGAATTGCTATATGTCATCGCCCTCGTCTTATTCTTCATTTTCCATCATTGGACTACAAGACGTACGGCAATGCGCCATCGGTGGTCATCCACCAACATTCTGGACATCCCACCCATACGCACTAAACATTTTGGGAATACTTTCATTGTGCGTACAGCTAAGGAATGGCATTCCCTGCTGAAGTCTGTGTTCCCCGATAGCTACAACCTAGGGTCTTATAGGCAAGAATGCTTCAATATCGACATTATCGACCAAATCATCGCTTACCATCAGATGAGACAGTGGTCAAGCGCAAACCTAGCGATAGTAAAAAAAAATACACAAAAAAGCTCCAACAAACATTGTTACATTGTGATAGCAGCTCACTCTAGACAAAGCCTAGACAATTGAATCCCCTCTTGTAGCATGAACGTATAATTGTTTATATATAGTGGTTGTTTAGTAGTGCCGCGTGGATCTCGATCTCTCTTCGCCAGTCTTCTTCTTTTCTTGTGAGGATGTGGCCACCTCTGGTGTCAGAGTTAATTAAGCGGCCTCTGGGAACCCCTCCGACTTGGCTTAACTATGTAAGTCCAGGTTTCCTCATGATGTTTTCCTTCACCGTTGCCTGTAATGTCCATGGTAAACTTAGAAAGTGCCTATAAATTTGAAAAAATCACTTTGGTACTTACCCGTATTCGAACCTACGACTTCAAGCACGAGTGGCGAGGTCTTAGCCACTGGGTCACCACGACTTACTGCTAGCCTGAAATACAAAAACAACAAAGTGAATGAACATCTCATAAACAAGCAAATACAAGAAACCAAAAGTAACACTAACAAATAGTTGTTTACACTACGTCTCTCGTATGTTAGAAATGTTGACACGTTTGTCTCCGCAATGTCGCGCTATTTATACCGAGCTGATCGCGTCACACTGGCTTTCATTTGAACTTTGTTGAAATTTAGAACGAGTGCTTTTGAACTCTTATATGCATTTTGTGTGTTACGTATGTTATTTCATGGAGGAGCTTGTGGCTAAATAATAACAGCCGCACTGGTCGATCATCAAGGTTAACGAGGTCGTTCCGTGGATGGGTGACCATTTCAAAATACCGATTTTCCTCCGTGCCACGGAAAGCACGTTAAGCCGTTGGTCACGGATGTCATTTGGATATCTTAGACAATCGCTACGGGTAGTCAGAAGCCTCAGATCTGACACCATTCTAGCCAAGAGGTATCGTGTTACCCAGTTACTGGTTTGTGGTGGTCAGATAGGCAGTCGCTCCATGTAAAATACTGGTACTCAGCTGAATCCGGTTAGCCTGGAAAACGACCCCAATATAGTTGGGAAAAGACTAGGCAGATTGATTGTATTTTATTTCATGAGAACTTAGAAATATGTGATTATATATGAGCTTTGCTTCCCTGGCAAGCTCTTTGACTGCATTTTTTTTCCGTCAACGACAGCTACTGAAGTCTTTGTTATCCTTTTCAAGAGTACAGTTTGCCCCAATTTTTACGGCTACCTACAAATCCTGCATCTGGAGTGAATATTTCGCCTTTGATGACCTTGTTTCATGTTGTAGTCAAAGTCCTCATTAAACAGGTCAAGGGTACAGCTTGGCGAACAGGCAATTACTATGTAAGAATCCAAGATAAAAGGTGTGAATGATTCAGTTCATTGGCTCCAGTAAGTCCTTAACCGTCTAACGAGACATTTGTTTCGATCTCAGAATTCTCTCACGGTGAATAACTGGTGATTCTTCAATGAAGTGTTATTCAAATACAAGTAGGTACCTTGTCAAGAGCTTGTTATTCCAACCATTGCGAATATTTGCTTATTTCGTTTATACGTTCACGCAATTGACTCCCAAAGGAGTAGGCAGACGATCTTTGTCACACCCAAAATTATTGATGACGATATCAGGACCTTTACGAAACGAATCGTCTTGTTATTCAATCCAAATTCTGTATTGATAGAGTATTTTTGTATCTCTGAAACAGTTATTCTTCTTTTCGTCCCGATAATAAAGGGCACAGTAAGTGGCCACGCCAATCGCGGCATCATCAGTTGGGTTTTTATGTCTTCAGAAGTGCAGATGTATTAGACAGGGTAGATAATGTCTCATCTACCCCGTCTCCTCCCGTCCCCGTCCCCGTCTCCTGTTCGGACTATGTCTAGTTCGAACAGGAGAACCAATTTGCACTGGGTCTCAGTGCAAATATGTGGGACTATTTTGCTAGATTGTGATTGCCGCAGACTGAAACCCACCGTCAAATGGTGGCTTTCCAATATAGGCCACTGCAACTAAAACAGTTAAGCAGCTATCATGGAGTTCTCTAAAAGTAAAAATAATGACTCATCCATATCCGTTTCCTCTTCCTCATAACCTGAACATACTTGATCAATAAAGTAGCGATCGCTAATCCAACCGGAACCCAGCTTCCTCCATTAAGAGCGAATAGTACAAATTAGCTGATCCATAAAGCGAGAATCTTTACGTTTATGTAAACATAAGAACAACGTTTGCTTATCCAGCAGCCTCGTTCCACTTCGCTACAATATCTCATTGTTTGCCGCCACAGCTAAGGGACTTGACATGCGTTGCAGACTGGTAGGAAAGGATGGTTCCGTAGTTAGAGAAAATTATAAAAATGAAAATTTAAAAAAAGATTAGTTCTGGTGGTTTTTTTTATCATCGTGTTAGCTCGTTCATTGTTGGGTATAAGACCTTTACAAACAACGAAAGTTTAAGTAATTTATCGTACTTATCTTCAAGCATAGTAAACAACGTAGAGACTTTGGCAAAAGCGGATACTGCGGCGTAATTCCTGAAATAACCTATCTATTTCTCTGCACCAACTAAAAACCATGTTTTGATAATAGCACAGTTGGGAATCAAACTATTTTATTAGATAAATTAATGTCAGTTCATGTTGAGGCTAAAACTTTCGCTGATATTTCAAAACTACTTATAGCTTGGCAAACTCATTGTTGTGGCAGCAGGGTTTTTTATCTCATTATTACGGAATCCTAAAAATCCTGTTTGTCTATCCATTCCGCTGGTCAAACGCTAATTGTTCTTAAAAGGATCACAAATTGGCACATAGTTGCGAATAATTGGAAGCACAAAGCTGTGTTTAAGCAAATTACTTCAATCTTTAATTCCGACGCATTCTCGACATTCCTTTTGTCACGACTTCATGAGTCGTTATTTGTTCGAAGGAATTCTTTTTGTTTAAATTACTGTTTCTTACAATATTTTTTGGGAATTGTAACGTTTGGGTGAATGATTGGTGTTGGATGGTTGTATGTGTGAATAGTGGTTTATTGGTAACTAGATGTTGCCCGAAGATATCGCAACTCCGGGCCCCAAGATACAGGCGCAGCCTAGTTTGGGTACCTTTGTTTTTTCTTTACTTTATCAAAATATAACTTGTTACGATTACTTATAGCGCTAAGTTAGATAAAGAAAATGATTGTAACAATGGCTTAATAAATTTATTCTTATTCTTTATTCTTACTTCGTCTGCGTAGCATTAGTACTTCGCATAGCCTAGTTTTCCATAAAAACTCTCCCCCCCCCTTTTAAGGATAATTTCCGGTATAAATACTATCCTTTGACCTTCCTTGGGTCTCAAACCATCTCCATACTAAATTGCATTTAAATCGGTTCAGCGGTTACTTTAACAGACAGAGTTACTTTCGTATTTATAATATTAGTATCGATAAAAACAGCAGCATTGATTTATTATGATAAATTAAATGACGAGTGTGACACTAAATTATTTTTCTAGCTTAGTTTTTAAGACGTTGTTGTGACTATTTAGAAATACCCAATATTAAGTAGACTGACAATATTAGTTGCATACGAAAACTTAGAGACATACAGATGATCAAATTATTCTTAAAATTGACCTCCTAAAATGCGAAACTAAAGACACAAGACAACACTTAATCATTATAATAATAAGACACATACTAAACAATTCAATCAAGAAAACAAGATCCATCGCCCTTCTGACAAACATATCATCAAAATAAGCGATCCCTCAAGTACTCTTCACGTCAAGTATACTCCAACTGAGCGGTAACCCCTCAAAGCCACTCCAAAGACGGATCTAATTACAGAAATAATCCCACAAGTCGAACTTTAACGAAAGGGTGAATCGTCAAGATTAACGTTTGTGACAATTACGGTAAAAGCCCTTACAGTTGGCTGACAGACGCCATTTATTTATATATTGGTGGTTTCACTCCCCACTGGGACTCCCAAGGGACTTACCTAATTGCGTGCTGTCACATGTCACAAACTTTGGCCCAATAAAGTTGGCTGTAAGTGCTACCAAGTTGGATCCAATGGGATGGAATGTGGTTACCGAATGTCAGATTATTTTTTAGAGTTCCGAACCCAAAAGGTAAAAACGGGAGCCTATTACTAAGACTTCACTGTACGTCTGTCTGTCTGTATTTCTGTATGTTCGTCTGTCTGTCACCAGGCTGTATCTTTTGAACCATGATAGCTAGACCGTTGACATTATCACAGATGATGTATTTATGTTGCTGCTATAACAACAAATACTAACAAGTGCGAGTCGGACTCGCACACGAAGGGTTCAGTACCATAATCGCCAAAACGGCAAATCAATCACGTTTGTTGTATGGGAGCCCCACTTAAATATTTATTTTATTCTGTTTTTAGTATTTGTTGTTATAGCGGCAACCGAAATACATCATCTGTGAAAATTTCAACTGTCTAGCTATCAGGGTTCATGAGATACAGGCTGGTGACAGACGGACCACGGAGTCTTAGTAATAGGGTCCCGTTTTTACCCTTTAGGTACGGAACCCTAAAAACAGAATAAAATAAATATTTAAGTGGGGCTCCCATACAACAAACGTGATTGATTTGCCGTTTTGGCGATTATGGTACTGAACCCTTCGTGTGCGAGTCCGACTCGCACTTTGCCGGTTTTTTTTTATTTTTCGACTGTCATTTGTTTTGGCTAATCTTTTTTCTCTCGTGTTTTTTGAGTTACCTACCGCAAAGTTGGGACTAGCTTTAAGGCTTGCTTAAAATAACTGGTCCAATTGAGCTCTTGGACATTTATTCCAGACAAATCAAAGCCAAGTTTCGTATACCTTTGATTCTAAATCGAAACAACAGCACAGCACAAAGGATTCTTCATTTTACAACCCCACAACTTACAGACCTTGCAATAAAGTCGGAATAATCAAAACATTCCGAACTTTCAAGTTTCCTCGCGAAAGTCTAATGGTTTGCAACTGTTTAGATAAGGCGAAGTGTTCTGTAATATCGGCACTAGCGAGAACTCTGAACTTCAAAGCTAAGGAAATAAACACGATATAAATAAGGGTTTTACAAACACTTTCTACTGTTATCTTATTATTTAATATGTAAACGGTGAACGCCTTACGTGAGAACCGTTAACCTGTTTTGGTTACCTCTGAAGTTACGGAAGGATAATCTGCTGGGATAATTTTATCTTTCGTGTGAACTTTGTGAACTGGTCTTCTATGCCGCTAATACCTCATTCTCGTAATACTTCTACGTTAGGTTATTTTTCATAAATTACAGATGACGAGAAAAAAAGAACGATAAAATTTAAATTACCTATCTAATACCTTTAAAAGAGCAATTCTTGTATATTATGTATAATCTGAATCTCGGAAACAGCTACAACGATTTTCATGAAAATTAGTATGCAGGGGGTTTTGGGGGCGATAAATTTAATTTACATTTTTAGAAAACGTTGTTTTATCTATTTTCACACGAGCAGAGCTCGATCACCCCGGTATTTATAAAAATACAGCTTGTAACTACCTCACAACGCAGTAAGGTTCTTCACATAAACCAAAAAAGATCAAACATTGACGCTATGGTGTCTATGCCTAAAGAAAGTAATAAATTTTTAAACCATTTTCTCGTAGGATTAGTAACTAAATCCTGAACTTAAAACGTCAGCTAAGCTTGCCCAGATCTAAAACACGCATTCAATGTAAGAAGTCCTTTCCAAACTACCGCCTAGTACCTTCCCTAAGAAATGCGAAGTCGGCAAAATGCGCCATGAACATATGTAGCATGAGGACGCTGATCGATCTAAGATAGTGCACGTGCCGTTTCCTTCGAGAGCAATACACAAAGAACGCACGTGTCAAAACTCACCCGTGACGCATACACTTTGAGAACCAATAGTCACTGGTATGAGAAACAGGAGTGAAGTAAAAGAGGTTTCTATAGTGCTACAAGATATACCACGGCACCAACTTATGCAATAGGAGTTTAATGCCCAGGAAAAATACGGCTGCAGGTGTTGAAAAGTAGGAAAGGAAACGGGGCTACAAAAATAATATCTGCAAGGTGGAAAATTAAGCAGCAATTCCATCGAGAGCTATAAGGTTTCTCTACTTCCAAACAAAGATAGTGCGATAAGACCGCCCATTGTACACTTGCTTTTATGTTTTTTGTCCTGTATATATATTTTTTGGTGTACAATAAAGAATATAATAATAATAGTGAACTATTCTGTCACTTCTGTCTAACCTTTGAGATCGAATTGTAGTGTAGCTCTTCTTAATCTACAAAACTACTTGTTAATGGAATCAATGGAACCGCGCTCTTAGAAGGATTTTTATTCTCTATCTGACTCATGCATTCCTCTAAAAACCCACGACATAAAACCCTCTAAAAAGCAAAAAATAAGCCTCACACTCGCGTCGGGGATCCGGCAACGTTTACAGCAGTTTATTTAATTTACTTAGCGGTTCCCAGACGCGAGTACGACGCTTATTTTTTGCTTTTTAGAGGTTTTTATGTCGGAGGTAATTTAAATTTAATTTTATATCATGTTTTTTAAACTATATATAATATACCTAGTAGTAGACACCCTTCAATCGAAAATCTGTCTAAACACGCAATTATGACATGATATTTGCGAATAAACTCAGATTCAAAAGTAAAAAGCGAATTACTTTTGAATGGTTGAAACAATTTTAATCACACCTAGCTAAGAACAGACTCTCGACAAAGTCGCATTTCAAACAAAAAAAAGTAAATCGAATTCGGTTTATCCGTTTAGAAGTTATGATGCCACAGACAGACACACAGATACACCCCACTTTTTCCGTCGGTGGTTAAAAATAGGACATCACGGATTCACATGTTACCAAATAATCCTTCCTCCTATTTCTGCTATACTAATTCCTAGTCTCGGAAGTATTAACATTCACGCATGGACAAGCGTTTACCATAGATTACGAGCTAGTAAACTGTTGGGCTGGTGACCAACATATCTTAATGACAACGGCAATCTAAATGATGATTGGCTAAACCTGTCTTGTTTGCTTCGACACCATCTTACTACGGAAACTCGGAGGATTGGGGACTAGAATTTTTTGGGACCCTGCAAATCTGCTGATGATTTTCGTGCTTGGGTATCTACAGGTCCCTGCGCTGATATCATGGTGTTCAAAGCGCTCATGGAGACCAACCCGATATTCTTAGAATATTTAAGTGTGAGACGACATATTGTCAGGATTAATTTGTTGTATTAAATGTGTAATAATCTATACAAATATTTTAAAAAGGTAAAGTTTGTGACGTTGTAAGGGGTAATCTCTGGATCTACTGAACCGATTTAGAAAATTCTTTTACCAGTAGAAAGCTACATTATTCCTGAATGTCTTAGGCTATAATATATTTTCAAAAAAATTAGAGATCCATATGAAAATTGCAGTAATGTTACCCAAGGTAACAGATTGGTGCTTATAAAATTTATTCTTTGGCGTGCCTTGAGAAAACTATTGATGATAGATAAAAATTAGTAGGTAGGTAGGTAGGGTAGGCAGGGCAGGCAGAGTAGGTAGGTAGCCAGTTGACGGGCGCGAAGCCCCGGGGGTCGGTCAGCTAGTAAATAATTAAATCATTATTTTGGTTAAAGTTGTTGAAGCTATGGCAGTTCTCGACGAGTTTTCCGGCTATCTAAACGTTTCCAATATTGCCAATTACTGCGTGAAACAAAACTAAGAAAACGCTAAAATACCTGATGGGCCAAAATCAAAAAAAAACAAAATCAATAATTTTTATTTCACATAGGCCTACATGGGCACTTATAAAACGTCGACAATGTGCACGGTTCGTGTTGGTCGATTCCTATGGAGAAGAACCGGCAAGAAACTCCATGGTTACTCTTTTAAAAAATTGTTTGGTTTTACAATATTTTCATGTTACAGCAGTACTTAGATGGGGTGACAACGCAGGCCCGATAATAAGTCGTAAGAAACTAAAACAAGAAATGATTATATAATAAATAAACAAAAGATTAAAAAAAGTAAAACGAGATAAAATGTTAACAATCTAGAAATCTAGAAGGCATACAATGTTCACACATTTACAAACCAATCGGTAAAATAATCTATACAAAGTATAACAAGACTAAATTTAACATGTGGCACAAATATTGTTATCAGTGCTGTAACTATTCTTAGCAAAGGGCTATAAAGATAATTGAAAACCATTGTAAAAAGTCTTATTAAATGAAGAAAAATTAGATTGAGAATAGTTAGAGACATCCACATATTTGTGCCGTTTATGAGTTACCAGGGAAGCATAATTGAAAAGGAAAAGGAAAGCATTAATACAACGAAAGTAATCTATAATCCAGACTTACCTGATAGCCATCCTAACTAATTACGAACAAGTTCCCGCGAGTTTATTCTAGGCGAGAAGCTGGCGAACATAAATGGTACAAGTAGAGATAATGGTGGTTCGCGCCAAACGTGGCTCAGTTGAAACAGGGATTGATTGTAATGGCCGGTTGGTGCATGATTGAAGATCAACGGTCTTGACATCAATGAGCCTGGATTGGAGGCTGGACGCAGATTACCGGTGATAAACGACTTAGATTAGACAAATTTTACTTGGTATAGCTTGAATAACAGCCTCATTCACATTAAAATTAACTGAGAGGTGGCGTGTCAAATATCATGGGGTTATTACGACACTGCATATATTGAATGAGTCGTTTCCGTATAAATTTTCCTTAAAGCCACTTAGTGAGACCATAGCATGACGATTGAAGTTTAATAGATAAGTATGAAAAAGTATAGACAGCTGTCTGTCAGTTGGAAGACTATATCAAAGTAGTAGTAAAAAAAATCTGGCAAAAAAGCATTCTGTGACAAAAAGCATAGTGCATGGGAAGAGGAGTACGAAACAAAGCTAAATCAAGTGAAAAAAAAAATACATTGCGGTAAGCAACAAACATTGTAGTAACCGCAGACGAAACGACCACCTGTCATAAATTGCATCGTATTTTGCCATCTTAATATTCCATAATTATGTAAATGTTATTGCTGTGAACCTTCCATTTGCGACACATTTTGTAATGGTAGCGCTCCTTCCATTTATTTATTAGGAGAGGAAATCAAGAAGTATATAATTTAATACGTAACACAACCTCATCTACATACTGGTTGTGTCCTGTGGGTACTGACGGTATGGTTTCCTAAAGGCATTAATTGGCTCATTTTGTCGGGTTTTCTAGATACATAGTTTTGTAATTTCTTCATTGAGTTGTATGATTTCTTTCCTAGCATTTCATCATCATTATCATTTTAGCCGAAAGAGCCTCCTCCTGGTGCTTTGCATCTCGCACCCGATGGATTCCCGCAGCCCCAACGAGGTCATCGGTTAACCCAGAGGGAGGCCTTCCAGCGCTGCGTTTCCCGGTACACGGTCGCCACTCCAGAACTTTTCAACCACATCAACCTTCAGTTCTGCGAGCAATGTGCCTTGCCCAATGTCACTCACCTTCTTTTTTTTTATCGTCTATAGTCTTGCGCTTGACCACTATCTCACCTGATGGTAAGCGATGATGTGGTCGACGGTGAAGCACGCTTTCCTAGAAAAAATCTATTCACTCTTGACTTAAAGACCCCAAGATTGTAGCTATCGGGAAACACAGACTCCGGCAGGGAATTCCACTCCTTAGCTGTACGCAAAATGAAAGTGTCCCCAAAACGTTTTGTGCGTATGGGTTGGATATCCACCATGTACCGATGACGCATCGCCATACGTCAATTCAAATTCACACAATTCTTCGGGCTATGTGGGCAATCCGTCTCGTTTGTCCTAGAATTTACTTATATTATAGTAACGACTAAGGACAGGGTAAACCACGCATTTTTCTGACGCCACAATTTGGCCATACATACCTCATGCTCATGCTAGACTGAAGCGAACCCACCACGCCGTCGGATATCTTCGGGAGCGGTCGTGTGCACGAGACATTTAAAATGCCATGGCTCTTGTATTGTGTGGTGATTGGTGAACGCGAATACACAAACTTTCGGACGGCGCGCGCGGCGGCGGTAGCTTTAGTATTGAAATCTATGCTGGGATCACAGCAATGTTATAAAATCATGTCAATCACAATAACCACCTAACAAAAAAAAACCTAAACATACTATCGATTTTTTTTCTGAAACAGTAAATCCAAATCTTGCTGCCACAAACACAACGGTATCATAATTATATCTACATCAATTTCTAGCCGACCATGGCTACCTCAAGAAATTCCAACTTGCCCTAGCAACAGTTCAACAAATAACAAACTTCATTTTGTTGCTATGGTAAAGATTCATCACCGTAGTATAAAAAAAACTTAATCCAATTGATACGCAGTCGGGGATTTTCCGCTTTATCATTTTTTTCATTAGCGATTGATTCATCAACACTAATTTGAAACTGTTTACTGAACTGTGCTTTGTAATGGATATTTTTTGTCTTTCTTTTAATTAAGATCTCTAGTGGTTGAAATTAATTATATTTATGGTGTTCGGGTAGACCATGACTTGCCTGAGTATCTACAAGGTAGACACTTTTTGTGAGCTTGCAATAAATCACAAGGGGAGTTTTAGCGGGAACGTGATGGCGTCTATGTTGCTTCTCTGTTTTATTTTCCTAAAATTGTGTTAAATTGAATATTAATAGTGTAAAATGGTGGTTTTTAGTCATATACTATTTGTGAACGTGTACAAGTGTGGGAAAATAAAACACAGCGGTTGAACATGAGTTTGTAAATGTGGTCGACAAAACTCCGTGGAAGCTTCCAATAAATTTTCCGCCGTTTTATTGGGGCAACTAGGACATTGGACTAAAAACTAAAGGGACTAGAACTTCTAAACTTGATACAGTAATAACATCCTCAAAGGATCGCCACAAACAGTTCAAGATATTTATTAAAAATTAATATGCAAATTAAATAATACCCATGAGTCTTCACTACACGACATTGGCAGGAATTGTCTTTGGGAAATTGCCATAAAAAAATACTACAAATCACAAATCTCTTTTCATTTACCAATAATTACTTCATTTTACACCAAGTAGTCCTAATCTTAAAGTTTTTCTTTATATCTATTGTAGAAAAGACTTGCATTCCTAATTTCATTTTATTCTTCAATTCTTTCATCTAAACATGCACCTCTGCCCAACTTTTCTGGGAACACAGGCGTGATATTTTGTTATGTTCCATTCTTACAAGATGCAAATCTTGTAATAACTCGACAAAAAGAAGATATTTGAGTTATATTGACTGACATTAATCCTTTGCTTGTTTACAAATACAACAGCACTAAGTCACAGATTACTTAATAGTTACTACGACTAAGTGCCCTTCATCTTCAATATCCATAGTGCAGAAGCAGCTTGATACATTCCTATACTCCTTTAGGTTATTATAACCATCTCCACATAACATCTTTAACGGTAGACGTCATCTATTCCTAAAGCCATTCATATTGCGCTTCAAATATTCGCGTACGGTTCCGTTGACTATACGTACACTGTCGGCCAGGATTAATCGACCGCTTCATCATATTAATATCTTCTTTTTGTCTTATCGTCGTCCATATTTGAAACTGAAGATTTTCAGATCAAATATATGCATGAAAATTACAAAAAATATACTGCTATGGGTTTTTACAAATTTCAATAATTTTAACTTTTACTCCCGCTTGGAGACTTCTAGTAAAGTTTGATAATCAGCTATTGCAATACTGGCTTTAGTACGAGTTTTTATACTGCCTCTTAAGGCGTATATATGCCCCAATGTTAACGCGATACTGGCCGTGCACTCGTTCGAAGCCAGAATATCAATATTGAACAATTGAACCTCCTTTTGAACAGTTTTGTTTACAAAATATTCTTTGATTTGCATTATGCTATTTCTGTTATGATAAAATTCTAGCCATCAATTATTTTTCTTTGTAAATATATTTTAAAACATCCAAGTAATTTTGGAGTAGTATCCAAAAGTAGCGAAATAATATTGTGTTGCTAATTGTTTTTTTAAAGCAAAACTATTAGTTACTCGAAAAAACCATGTTTCACAAATAACGTACATAAATCAATAATAAATATATAATTTTCTCAAACTTTTTTACTTAGCCGTTACTTAGGAGTATACTTTAGAAAGTAACCGTTTTACGGCACTAAATCCGTGGAAAGCCCTTAAAGGTAAACGAGAAATTGTTTTAGAACTAAAGAAACGCCGAGAGAAACTTATATATTCTATAGTTATATAGTTATAGTATAATACTTTGACATAAGCGAACCTTTAAGTTACGCGATTGAGTGACTATAGAAACTTACTTTCCGCTAGTATTATATTATCTGATTCTGTGACATAACTTATTCAAGACCTAATTATAAAAGCTCAAAAAAGTTATTACCCACTTTTTCCTTATCTAGTAACAACCAATTTGTATCTAAACTACCCATATTTGCTCTTTAAGACGTTGATTCTAATGATTCCTGTACACTGTCGAGCAAGATAAATCACCCACTTCATAACTATGGCGAGTGTCACGTACTAATACGTCCACTTGACTTGCTAGTGGAGCTAATGGTAGGTAACTGGCACTTGTCACCTATTTGTCTTATTAACAAGCTATAGTTGGCGAATAGCGCCGGGCTATGTAGGGTAATGGAGAGATAACTGATCGTTTACGAACGATTTGCATTATCTGAAGGTGGGGTGGTATTTTTGCAATGAAGTGGATGTTCTTGGCTTGATTGGAGCAAATATTTCCATGGACGGTATCGTATCAGCCTCATGTTTCTGTACTAGATGGCTGAATCAACAATGAGTTAAGACAGATCTTAGTTTAGGAAAGCAGTGGTGGTCCAGTGGTAATGACCCCGACTTACGAGTCGTGGCCCTGGGTTCGAACCCAGACAGGCGCTTTACTTTGTGCACATTTATTTATTTCATCACCACTGCTCTCAAAACGGTGAAGAAATATGAAAAAACCTGCATTCATTAGAACCAAAAATTTTAAGACATGTGACATCTACCAATCCGGACTGGGCCCGCGTGGTGGATTAAGGCCCATTTCTATCACAGAGAGGCCTGTGTCCCAACAGTGGGAACATTAAAAGGCTGATGATGATAGTTTAGGACTAAATATAATACCAGCATGTTAGTCGCTGTCCTTTTCCCTGCAGTGGCAAAGGCCTCTTCTCATATAGAGAAGACAATATAATTCTAAATAAAAGCAATATACTCTCTCTAGTGATAATCTCTTAATTCAATCAAACGACAATTTGCTCACTCAAACACTAATACTTATCATTGTACCATTACCATAAACCTTCCAGCCTCATTCCACGAGAAATTCTCTAAGAAATTCACCACTTCCACTTTCATCTTCCATAGATATTTATAGCAAAATGTGAGGTGCGCGGGCGCCGGTAATCTGCCATTACCGCGGCATCTTCGCCTGTAATCGCGATGAGAATTTATCGTATATCGACCAGTTTGTACCGAAGCGTATGATGAAGATGCTGTAAGGGTAATATCTAGATAAGTAAGCTATCGAGAGGTGTTGTTATTACCTACCTTAGTAGATCGGCGGTAGAAGAAATTTTTAGTAGTTGGGAAGGATTTTGTTAGAGATAAGGTGATTTTATTGGCTTGGCTATGTTTGAAAGTTAAAAATAATAATATTAATGAACATACTGAGAAGATTCACTGCTAGTAACAGATGGAAGAAAGAGATGTGAAAATTCCTAATAATATTAGATAGGGCAGAGTGAGTGATGACTGAAATATTAAAAACTTCTCATAAGAACAACTTTGCATGGGAACCAATGAATTTTAACAATAGAGACGCCATACTCATTAGAAAGAAATAAAAACATGGCGATATTTTACATTGGAACTTTATTTCTATCACTGAGTAGGTTTAAAGATCACAGAGATATAAATAGGACCCCGTTGTCAGAAAAAGATAAACATACTGTTCAAACGTAAGTGCGTGTCGCGGCCAGACTAGACGCAGGACGGACAGAGTTTTCTCAAGCTGGTCAGCTTGTAATTGTATTGCCGCGCAGACATCGGTAAAAGGTATCTACTTCAATATAACATCATTGATGAGAACTGTATACATTGTACTTAGCTGAACACAAAGTATCGCTATCCCATCAACAGCTTACCTAGTTATGTGTTAATTAATTAAATAAATTTATTTATCTTTTGCAGGTAAGACGCAAGCTAACAAAATTCGTCAAGTAAAGTAAGTTATATAGTTTATATTTCTATCCGAAGATATTTCTAATGAAACAAAAAAAACCTATCTAAGGACAGTGCGAACCGTTTCTCTATGTCAGGTATATTTACAAAGTTCCAGCTACTGGGACACGACAGTCCAAACAAAACTGTGTGTGCGACCTTTAGCCCACTTTACTGAGAACCAAACAAAGCGCTGTCTTCAAACATTCCCTCGTAAACAAATGTCCAAATGTCCGACACAAATGTGCAGAGCCTGTCGCCTGGGAATGTAGAACGCGTTGCATTCAACTTGATGTCACAACCTTGAATGCGGAAATATGTCGAATAAAACTATGTACGCGAAGGGCGCCGGAGGATTTGAGAATAGAGGGGGATATTCTAAACGAGTCTTAAGATGCATTAGTAACCACAGATTCTGCCCCTAAGACGACCCACTGACTGAAGTTTTAACTGTGGGAATGAAACTCCTTATGGTTGCAGCAGATATATCTGTCGGGGACTCATTTGGAAGCCTTGAGGATGGCCGAAAAACTAGTCAACTTATAAGTGTAAATGAGTTCACAGGTGGGTAACTATGAATTGCGGCAACTGATATTGCAGAAGTTACAGTTGAGTTTTTGACTCATCTTAAGAGGAAATGCGGTCGCAGACATCCGACTCAATTTCCTAAGTAAAAAGTCATAATTCGAGATTTGGCTCTCGCCTATTTCCTCCTCCAATATTAGACCAATTTAAAAGTTATTCCTTCCTTATGTTTTCCTTTTTGATGATACATTATGTTTAGAAGCACTAGAACCCTCAACAGATGCTCAAAATTGCGCTGTCAACAGAGGCCTAGTGTGCAAATTTTACAACTATAAATGAAAAAAAAGGAAAACATAGGGTCTCAGTACATAACTTTCTTTCTCAGTTTATAGATTATCTTTTAAATTGGTCCAATATTGGAGGAGAAAATAGGCTAGAGCCTAACCTCGAATTATGACTTAATAAATTTAGTAGGATGTCTGCGTCCGCATTGCGTCTTAACGGATTGCGCTCTTAAGATGAGTCAAAAAATCAACAACCAAATATTGCTTTTAGTTTAAGGACATGATTGAAGCATACTTCTTCCAGCTGCATACTTCTTCCAACTGCATAATTCATCATAATTGTGAGACACCGTATCCACCTTGCTTCTTACATCTTCAGTGCAGGAGTCCTCAAACTATTTTAAGGGAATGTCCCCCACTGGCTGCTTGATAGGATCATAAATTGAGTCCAGTTTCGCCGTAACTGTGCTGACGAAAATATTACGTCTAACTAGTCAGGTCTAACTGTTTCACTTTGTATTTAGGTACATTTATGGACAATAAAGTCCCGATAGCCATTGTTATCAATATTGCACAATATGCTGTGTTTAGATTGTGTAGTAACAGTACTTAAAGTAATGATCACATGCAAATATGTTGTTTACAAGCTTTGCTGTAGGTCTGTTTGTGCTATGATTACGATTTTCTTTGACGTTTTGCTTCCACCATTGTCCAATTCATATAGATATTTGCCGACTATTGCATTTGTAATAGTGGATATTTCTGTTTTCATGGATTCATGGCTTTGACTTTAAACGGGTAAAGATTGTTTACGATCTAAATGCGCCGTTTCTCTTTCTTTTTTTGTATTTGTTGCCATGATCATTCACAGTTTGCATATCTTGTGCCGTGTCTCTTTTTTTCCTGTATTAGTTGTCATGATCTTCCACGGTTTGCATATCTCTCTTCAACTCATTTTTTTTCATTACACTCATTTAGAAAGTGGATGTTACATTCAAGAGGTCCAGTATTTGTCATGAACTATCTTTTTTTATCTTCTATGTATGTGTCTTGCCTATATTTTATTCTGTCCAATACTTCACTGTTAACATTGTGTCGATTCAACCATGTTACATTGTATGTGGCGCCAAGTTTCCTATTTTCCAACCATGTGTGAGTTAGAAACCATTCGATATAGGCGCAGTTACTCACACATCAGGCACTACTATACCAGGGATGGCAAACCTTTATTGCTGATCGCGCCATTTTCTATTACAACAACATTATTAATGCCATGACGTGCCAGGCACCTAATTACTAGGCTCCAGCGATCCAAAGCTTCTGCCTACAAAATACATGGATAAGCATAACTCTAGCTCACCTATTTTAAACTTTGCTAAGTTCCGAACTGAAGTCGTGTAGCTAGAGTGCTGCTATCTGACAAGTAAGTCTCAGTAATAGAACATACAAAAAAAATTGAGCTACTCGTACTTTTGACTTAAAACTACAGCAAACCCGAAACATATTTGTACAGCAGTCTTCTTTTTGCAAATTAGATTTGAAATATTTGAGCCTAATATACGATTATTTAACATCTAAACATGGATACAATTATTTTTTTCGTTCCTCTACACAGGATTCGTGGCGTCCAGTAATTCTTTTGACGAGTGCCATTGGTTCGCCATCTCTGATCTATACTATGCTAGTATTATATTATCTGTGCCTATACTAATCTCCAAGTAATAGGTATCGCTATCTCCGTCTATTTAGCAAGTATTCGTATAATCTGACGCCTCGCTGAGGAGCCGCAAACAAACAGATACGCTTCAAAAGCATCCGGAAACATTCGGAGTCTGAATAAGACTAACAGACACACACTAGTTAATGTTCGATGTATCTTGTAATAGATGGGATTATGATGTAGCATCTGGGTGAAGTAATATCTTCACAAAAATGATTGTTTCCGAATATTGGGAAAAATCCCTTGTTTAAAACTTGACAAAACCTGCACCATCAAACCTTGACAAATAGAATATCCATTAACTGAGAAGACAGTTAACACATTTTTTAACAAGTTACGAGAATTTAAGCCACACTCATCATCATCATCATTTCAGCCGAAAGACGTCCACTGCTGGACATAGGACAGACATTAACATAGACATTGATTTTCGCGCACTCGTCGCATACAGACGTGCTCATCAATGCATTAAAAAAATAATTTAAATTAACGTTTTAGCATAAATCGTGACCTAGTTTAAGTATATTGACGTGTAATATTGACATTCTTTGAAATTGCAAATAAGTGAATAATGGACTGACTGGATTATATATTATTATAATCTGAAAGATGGAAGGCAGCCCCTTTAATCGGAGTGGGGTGATGCGGCGCAGCCCTCCTTCAACACCTACACCGACCCAGCCCCAACAACCCAGACGTCTTCAAGCCAAGGAAGAAATTGAGGTAGTCTCAACTGCGGAGATACAGAACTGGATGGGTTCCATTGAACAACACTTGGGTGAGGTGTGTGCTATTGCGTCTGAAGGAAAACTTAACTCAGATCAGAAGCTAAAAATAACCAATTTGTGCCGTAAGGTTGGATATGGAGTCTCGCAACTGGCTGTTCAATACCAGTCGCTTAAACAAAATGCCCTTAGGACCCATAACTCCCTAAAAATATTGACCGAAGAAAGAGACTGCGTAACGGACCTAAAGGAGTGTGTAATGGAGATGAACCGGACTTTTAAGGAATCCTGTGCAAAGCAGCAGGAAACAGCTGCATCATCTTTTGCAGACATGGTGAAGAAGGGGTCTAACAACTTCGTTCGACCTAATACTTTTAGCTCCGTGGCGATTTATCCCACCGACAGTTCAAAGACCAGCGATGAAACCAAGAACATAGTCCAGAAAATGATATGCCCTGGTGAAATGAAGCTGAAGGTGAGAGGCGTACGCAAGATAGGGAAAGGAGGACTCATAATTAGCACGGAGACAAAAGAGGACCTAGATAAGCTGAGGCAATCAGTTCAAACTGCTTCGTCAGGGCTTACAGTCAATGAACCGAAAAGACGCAACCCGCGCATAATAGTGATTGGAGTTCCAGCATCAATGGCGGAAAATGAGGTTTATAAAGCCATTTACGATCAAAACTTAGCCGACAAACTGCCATCTATATCAAGAGATACCTTTTTGACCTTAATCAAACTGAGCCACAAATCTGGTAGGAAAGATGGTGAAAACTGCAACTACATCTTAGAAGTTCCTGCGATCATTCGCAAGGCTCTCATCACTCAAGACAGATTGTTCATAAATTGGACTTCCTGTCCGGTACGAGACTTCACACTGGTAACGAGATGTTACAACTGTCAGCAGTACGGTCATGCGGCCAAGACATGCAAAGTTGCTGCCCCCACATGTGGACATTGCGGTGAAGAAGGACACACTATCAACGACTGCACAAAGAAAACCGAAGCGCCAAAATGTGCAACATGTCTGCGCTTCAAAAAACCAGCCAGCCATAAAACGGGAGATCAAGAGTGTCCTGCAAAAAAATCTGCCGAAAACAGGTACATTAACTCGATTGATTATGAAGGCGCCTAAGAGCGCCACATATTCGAATATATTTAAGACTTAATTTTATTGTTTATTTTTTTATTTTATTTATTCTCTTATTCTATGGATAATACCTTATTAAACGATATAGATAACACTTTTCGTACCGATGCAAAGTCATGTGAGGTTGAGGACTGCAGGCAATATCTTTCTGAATATCAAAACTCACTAACCATACTGACTCAAAACATTCGCAGTATTTATAAGAACATAGATAGCTTTAACGTTTTTCTCCATAGACTTAACTTTGACTGTGACATAATGGTACTAACCGAGTGCTGGCTATCTAATCGCCAGGAGCACCTCCCAGAAATGCCGGGATACAACTTATTATACAACAGTAAACAACAATCAAAACGATGGTGTGATTGTTTATTGTAAAGAATCATTAATAGTCACAACCGAAGAACCAATACTTCAAGACTGTGTAGGTAATTGTTTGGTTATCAAAATTGGTACAAGTACAGCAATAATCACTATATATAGGTCCCCTTCTGCTAGAAACTTAGACTCTTTTCACGCATCCTTAAACCAGATTTTTGAAGCACTAAGCTCGTTTAAGAATGTTATATTAACAGGTGATATAAATATAAACATTAACTCTGAAAACCGCGATCTTGGGACCCAAGATTACCTTAATATCTGCTCATACCATGGTTTTCTCCCCGCACACACTTTGCCTACACATCAGAGCGGTTCCTGTCTGGATCATATGATGATCAAATCCAACTTTTCATATTTTACGCTGGTTACTAACTCAACTATTACAGATCATCACGCTGTTCTACTAACCCTTAAATTAACGCTGCCTAAGCTAAATCGTCCCCAGACGAAAACGCAATTAAACACAAACAAACTCGAATATGATTTATGCAATCTTGACTTTAACCCAGTTTACAATACTGCTGACGCTAATTTTGCTTTATCGTACTTAATAAAACATGTTCAATTAGCAATATTACGTAACACGACTTCTATTATAGTAAACAAAAAACTTCGTAACATCAAGCCTTGGATGACTCCTGGCCTAATTCGGTGTATAAGACACAGAGATAAACTTCATCAGAGATCTAGGAGTAACCCTGATAATCTAATCATTAAAATAACCTATAAGAGATACAGGAATTTTTGCAACAACCTCCTAAAGAACTTAAAAATTAATTACGATAGAAATGAATTAAATAGAGCAGGAAACAATAGTAAGCAACTTTGGAAACATATTAAGAACGTCACCTACAGGACAAAACAGCGTGAATCAAATTCGAGCTTGCTGCTTTCTAATCCATCACCTCTCTTGTCAGCCAACCACGTAAATAACTTTTTTGTAAATGTCGGGAAAACTCTTGCCGAACAGATTCCAAAACATTACTGTGTTCCTCCATCTTCCCAAAATAATAGATGTGCTTTAAAATCTTTTGGCTTGCTGGATACTGACGAAGACGAAATAACCCGAATCATATCTGGTCTAAAAGATGACTGTGCAGTTGGATGGGATAATATAAGCAATAAGATCCTTAAAACCTATAAGCATATCCTAGTACCTCCCTTAACGCATATATTTCGTATTTGTTTATCTGAAGGTATTTTCCCTAGATATCTGAAAAAAGCAGTTGTAATCCCTATCTTTAAAACCGGAAACAAAAACTTAGTAAATAATTATAGACCGATATCTTTACTCCCTTCAATATCTAAAATACTAGAGAAAATTGTAAACAATAGACTAGTTAATTATCTAGAAAAAAACAATCTATTATCATCTGCGCAATTTGGGTTCAGAGCCAAATTATCCACAGCCAATGCGGTGCATAGTCTGACAGATTATACCGCAGAAGAACTTGGCAAAGGAAACCAGACCCTGGGAGTTTTCCTTGATCTAGCCAAAGCCTTTGATACGGTGTCCGTTCCGATGCTTCTAAAAAAATTAGAGGCTTTAGGAATTAGGGGAACACCGCTGAAACTTTTTGCTGACTACTTAGACGATCGATCTCAATATGTTAAAATAGACGATATTACTAGCGATGAGCAAAAGAGTACTGGTTATGGTGTTCCTCAGGGAAGCATACTGGGCCCAACCCTATTCCTGATTTACATTAACGATCTGTGTAATTTAGATATTAAACAAGGCAAACTCATATCATATGCCGACGACACGGCGTTAATCTTTACCGCAAAAACCAGTAATGAATTGTACGAATTCGCTCAACAAGGTCTCAATACTGTGACTAATTGGCTACAAAGCAATTTACTAACACTAAATGCTGATAAGACAAAATATATTCACTTCTCCATGCGCAAGCCTCAAGTTAACATTACTAACTCTCATCTGTATGCCCATAAATGTGGAATTCACCCAGTCAGCATGTGTAATAATTGTCCTTTCATCCTCAAAACAGGCAACATAAAATATCTCGGGGTTATTATAGATGAAACACTCTCCTTTAGACCTCATATAGATAGCCTAGTAAATAGAGTGCGCAAACTAATTTATGTTTTTAAAAAGTTGAGAACGATTGCAGATATAAAAATGATTAAACAAGTCTATTTGGCCCTAGGTCAATCTGTAATCCAATACTGTATCACCTCATGGGGTGGCGCACTAAAAACGCATCTACTGCCTCTTGAAAGGGCTCAGAGAGCAATTTTAAAAGTAGCCAATTTCCACCCTTTTCTCTACCCCACTGATCTGCTTTACAAATCCTGCAACGTGCTGACTGTTCGGCAGCTTTTCATTATGCACTTAGTATTAAAACAACACACCATGCTTTCCTATAACGCCGAATACATAAATAATAAGAGACGAAATGACATTGTCTGCGATTCTAATGCATCCTCAAAATATGTATTTGTAAATAGATTCTTTACTTTCTTAGGTCCATTTCTGTACAATAGATTAAATAGAAAATTAAGTATGTATAAATTAAATTATTTTAGCTGTAAAAAGACTATCCTTGAACATCTACTTGGCATCTCTTACGGAGAGACAGAAGATCTCCTGGCTGTAACAAAATAATAATTTTGCTGTGTCTTTAATTTAAGTATTCATATACCATACCCATTGTTAATTTATTATTATTTATTATAAGTTTTAAGCACTTTATACCCTGAAACACAGGTTCAACCTAGTTCAGGCAAATAAGAAACTGTCTTCTTTTATATGTTTAAGATATTTTATTGTAAAATGTGCCTTATGTTATAAATAAATAAACGATAAACGATAGGCCTCGCCCAAGCATCGCCACACTGATCGGTCCTGTGCGTTTCGCATCCACCGGACGCCCGCAGCCTGGACCAGGTCGTCGCTCCACCTAGAGGGAGGCCTTCCAACGCTGCGTCTTCCGGTACGCGGTCGCCACTCTAGAACTTTTCGGCCCCAACGGCCATCCGTTCTGCGAGCAATGTGCCCTGCCCAATGCCACTTAAGTTTGGCAATTCTTCGGGCTATATCGGTAACCTTAGTTCTATTGCGGATGTCTTAATTTCTGATTCGATCACGCAAGGAAACTCTGAGCATGGCCCTCTTCATTGCCCTTTGGGTGACTTTAAGCTATCTGATGACTGGTCATAGATGTCTTGAGACACTGTGGTAACTTTGACGAGAAGATACCGCGCAACTTCCCGAACGCTGCCCAGCCGAGTCGGATTCCACGGTTGACCTCTTTCTCGAAGTTGGACCCACCCAACTGGACCGTTTGTCCCAGGTAGACATAATCGTACTCAACTTCGAGTGTAGAGTCTCCGACTTTAATAGGAGTAGGTGCAACATTCAGCATAGCCTTGGTTTTGTCCATGTTCATTTTTAGACCCACTCTTTCGGAAGTACTACTGAGGTCATCGAGGATTGTACTGTGGTCCTCCATGGTCTCAGCCATGACCACTATATCGTCGGCGAACCGAAGGTGAGTGATGTACTCGCCATTGACGTTGATGCCTAGCCCTCTCCAGTCCAGAACCTTGAAAACATCCTCCAGTGCAGCAGATAACAGTTTCGGAGATATGACGTCTCCCTGTCTCACACCTCGCTGCAGAAGAATAGGTACTGAAGTCTGATCCTGAAGTCGGACTGACACGGTGGCGTTTTTGTACAAACACTTCAGCACTTCGATGTACCGGTCGTCGATTTGGCACCGTTGGAGAGACTGCAGTACAGCCCAAGTCTCCTTTTGCCGTATGGTGTCGGACGTTAAGAATCCCATATCTGCCCGTGGGTGTCGTAAAAGACGACTAAGGGACACACCAGAGAATGAGCAGCAGCGTTCTCTGTGCACATCATAACAAACTGCGATCGCCAACCCACCTGCCAACCGTGGCGATTATGGCAAAACCCCCCAAACCGATGAATAGCGCAACCATGAAAATGCCCCTAGTGCCCGGCAGCCAGTTTACCCTCGACTACGGTAGCGGTCGAGGCGATGGCGTGGCAAGGGGTGCGAAGAATCCCCGGAGTGGACCCGGCTACCCAAATAAAAACCGACGACTGTACCTGGCAACATAAAACACGCGAACACTCCGTCTCCGACGAGAACATAGCTGAGGGCGAGGAAGAAATGTGTGGTTTATGATGTAGTATCATAGGTTTATCTGAAGTCCGAAGAGAGGGGGAGGACTCGATAATCCTTAAAGCCGGTAACACGCTCTACTTCCGAGAGGGCAACCGGCAATCCCAGGGTAGTGTCGGATTTATCATCCACAAGTCCCTTGTGGCCAACGTAGTGAGGATCGAGAGTGTGTCGACCAGGGTGGCGTACCTTATACTCAGAATATCCTCAAGGTATTTGCTAAAGGTCATACAGGTCTACGCTCCGACCTCGGCACACCCTGACGACGGAGTGGAGACTATGTATGAGGACATTTCCAGAGCCATGCATTGTCATAAAACTCACTTCACTGTGGTCATGGGGGATTTCAACGCGGAACTGGTTAAACGAGACGATAATGAGCTGCGAGTGGCGCAATTTGGATTTGGACGACGGAACCACCGGGGTCACCTACTGGCCAGTTTTAGTTTTAAGCGTGAGCACAGGAAGTGGACCTGGCAGAGCCCCGATGGTGCAACGAAAAATGAGATAGAATTCATCATGTCGACGAAAAAGCAAATGTTCAATGATGTCTCTGTGATCATCGCGGTAAAAACCGGAAGTGATCACCGCATGGTAAGAGGCACATTGAACTTAAATATTAAGCTGGGAAGATCTCGACTGATGAAGTCTACGCCCCGTCCAGCACAGATTCAGATTCAAAACCCCAAAAGCTTTCAGCTCGAATTCCAGAATCTTTCAAGTGCCTAGGTAGCTCCGTGGACGATTACAACGATGGGTTCGTGGAAACTGTCCATACGGTCGGGTCTAAGTTTTTCAAGACCCGTCGTGCCAATAAGAACAAGAAACTATGCGATCCAACTCTGAAGCTCATGAAGGAGAGGTGTGAAATGATCCTGCAGTGTTCAGACGATGCGTGGAAATCGGCGGCTCAATAGACAGATCTCGAAGTTCTTGAAAAGTGATCTCCGCCGCTTTAATACTGAGCGTATTAAAGACGCGATTATTGATATTAATCACGCGAAACCGGAGCTTCTGAGGGAGATCGAGGGGTTCTATGGGCAGTTGTACACGTCAATCAGCAAACCCGTTGGAAATCTAGCAAACGACCCAAGAGCTAGATTGACCCGACACTACATCGAAGACATCCCGGATGTCAGCCTCTACGAGATTAGGATGGCTCCGAAACAACTTAAGAACAACAAGGCGCCGGGTGATGACGGAATTACTGCCGAACTTCTGAAGATGGGTAGAAAACCGGTACTTAAAGCCCTCCAGAAGCTATTTGATCCCGTCATACTCGAAGGGAAAACGCCAAAGGTATGGTGCAGGGGTGTGGTGGTACTCTTCTTCAAGAAGGGCGACAATGCCCGATTGAAGAATCTCACTTCCACGGCCCATCTCACTTCTTAGACATGTTTACAAGTTGTTTTCAAGAGTCATCACCAATCGTCTCGCGCGCAGGTTTGACGATTTCCAGCCTTCTGAACAAGCTGGTTTCCGAAAAGGCTTTAGCACCGTAGACCACATTCATACGCTACGGCGGGTTATACAGAAGACCGAAGAGTATAACCTACCTCTTTGTTTAGCGTTTGTGGACTACGAGAAAGCCTTCGATTCGAACTCACACTGCATATTTCCGCATATACAACCGGTGAAAACTTCAATAAAAGGTGATCTCAGGTTAACACTTACTATGCTAGCAAAACATCTTAAACGACAAAGAAACCATGCAATAGACTTGAACCCTAACGCCACAAAACTTTATGCAAAGTAACATAAAAAATCTAATAAAAAAGCTAAATAAGTAATGTCATAAAGTCATACCGGTCGCATTCCGAACATAACTAGTCTAAATAAAATATTGGAATACCAACCCGATCAAATATTGTGGAATGAAATTATTATAGAATAAAATTAAATACAGCATGCTCTGTATCGAATTTGTGTGAAAACGTAGCAATAACAACCACTTTACTTTGACACTTAAACGTGGCGCTGATTGTTGGGTAAAAGAGTTACAGTTTGCGAAATTCAGTTCATTTTTAGTTATATTTTTCGTCGTAGACCAAGTTAAGTCGGTTTCTGTGTTTCTGTATTGTGACTTTATCTTTAATCGATTGGGTTTTATAGCTTAGTTTATTGCCAGGTGGAAAGTTTGATTGATGTGAACATGTATCCAAGTGTGTAGAATAGTTTTTGTTGGACAATTTTGCGTTAATTGCAGTAAATGGTGGTGACAGCTCTACTTTTCTGCTATTAATCGTTAATGAATCGAGTATCGATATCACCGAATGACTGCAGACACCGTTAGTTTGTAATTAATCATGCGAGATTATAAATTCTCTATATATTGTGAACAGATCTTTTTAAATACAATAAATCCCATCAAAATTCTGTAGTTTGAAATATACCTGTGCCTTATGAAGAAGAAAGAGTTAACAATATCACGCGATTTATTATTATATTACGGTGTTTACAATAATTCGGTGACATCAGAATGGATCGATACAATTCCATGCAATATATGAGGAAGCTATTGTATTTCCTCCTTCATGGACTCGGTACCAAGAATCTGACACATTTTACCAAACACTAAAAATTCTGAGATTTGACCACTGATAGGATATATGAATGTTAATAAAGTCAACATCAGGAATTCTTGTTTGAATTTAACGATTTCAATGTAAACAGTGGAATTAAGTTTCTTTTTAAACGAAAGTTTTCCTGGTCGAACAAATTTTGTACAAAAGCTGCAGTTTGAAGTACTCGTACCTCAAGAAACAATCGTAAAGTTAGGTGATAAAATTATCACAAGTGATGACGAAGACATTATTCTTGTACGTGTTGGGTATGTGAGAGTACTCCTAAACATGACTGTCAATACAAGGGTTTAAATAAACGTTATTTACCTAACTGTCTAGCATATTTAAATAGTAGCATTTGAATTCAAATAAATTATTGTGGATCATAGGATGTTGTGTTGGTTACAGGTAGATCTGCTATGTCCTGCCGTTGAAGCATACAAATTTCATAATATCAGTCTAGTTAAAATACAATACACCAAATTGTCATACAATTCAAATTAAAATTAAATTAGTATAATATGTAATGTCAAATTATTAATTAGTAATGCTACAAAATAGTGAAAACAAATAAATAGTATCATGACATATTGTTTGGAGATATTATATATTGTTATATTATTTATGTTGATTAGCAATATCGATATTTTAATGGGCTCTGCTACGAGTATAATTTATGTTGGATTATGCTGCACTTTTGGAATTATATTTTAGCAGTGTTTATAGATCTTACTTCCTGTTAATATTATGTCTACGGTTCTTATCAATTTTCTTCCTGTCTATCTTAATTTATTTCCATTCATCTAGAAATTCTTCTCTATCAGCTGCCATGCTCAGTTTTCACTTCTTGTATTGTCAATATAATTATTTACACAATCCTTTCACCTTTCCTTATATCTGCTTCAGCCTCATAAAACTCGTAAAAGAGACCACACACCTCGAATTTTCACCAACACCAGCCCGAGAAAGTTAATTTACAATATCTAATAAAAAATCATATCAATAACATTTGCCTAACAAAACCCAATTCAACGATCGCACAACATACACACGGACGGTTAACCTCTCGCACAATGCATGTCAGAGGTAGGTGACACACGGACGGTAAATCACGCGAGCCGAGCCATTAAGTTCGGACATGTTCGGCTAATACGATACAAATGTTTGTACAATAGAGTGTTTAAAACTGTCGCTTCACGATTTATGGGGGACGTCCAGGAAAAGAGGACAGGGGTGGACTTAGAAATTAGTGATAAAGAAAGGTCGGATGTAGAAGCTAATGATGATTGCGTGTTTTAGTACGTTCTTGAATGTAAAAAAACTGAATCCACAGAAAAATATTAAATAGTCTAATTATATAAATGGTAATGTTTCCATCGCGGGTAGCACCTGAATGAAGGTGTCACAGAAGCATCGAGATTGGCATTAGAAAAGGCAACGGTGGGTGAAGTCGGTCTGTAGATGATGATGATTATAAAGTAGAAAACGCCAGAAGCACAGCCTCTACAACAAATAAAGTAGCACGTTGCAGTAACTTCCATCTTAATTCTTAAAAATCTCAATTATTTTAAACTTCTATTATCAAAAGGAATACAAGGATATCAAAATAAACTAGTAAATCAGTCCCTGTAGTCGGTCGGTTCTCACAAATCCATCTCGTTGTAGCGCGTCAGAGCCGGCGCCTGCGCACCTACGACGCGACGCGCTGTTTATGTTAATGTGTACAATTTCATATTATTTCCTCGGCTGGTTTACGACGGGAACAACTTTAGTAGGAATAAATTTTCTTATCTGACTATATTAAAATGTAAGAACTGATTTATCCAAAAAATCATAACCAAGAATCTAACGAAGGGAGTTAGTGAATCTCAGTTAATCAGGCGCAAATCTATTACAATATCAGGATTGACTATTGTGGTATACTTATTTGGGGTACATTATAACAGATATCTTCTACTCGCTAGTGGCCCAAAACCAATTCATCCGTAATGTCACGGGAGCCCCCTGGTACGCCCGAAATCAAGAACTTCATGTTGACCTCAGAATCATGAAACGCCTTTCAAAGTATTTCTTTGACACTGCGGTCACACATAGTAATCCGCTAATCAAAGCGGCCTCCCGCTGCGAACCCTCCCAAATCTCCCGAATTCGCCCACCAAGGCATACTCTCATCGCTCCCGACGATGCCACTACCCTGCTCCAAGAGAGCCGCAGGGAGACCAGCACACTTAGAAGTCACAAACCGCCTTCGTTCCGTCCTCGCCGCCGAGGCCCGCCGCGACGTCCCCGTCAATATATTCAAGCCAGCCTGCGCAATGCTGAGCCGTAGTTAAATAATTAGTTAACAAACAGGCGTTTCTTGTCCGTTCTTCTCAACGTAGGTATTTGCCGAACGGATGGTAGAATCAATAAATCATTAGCCAGCCCTAGTTGTCCCCCCAGCGACGCCCTGAGCCGAGGTTCGACCCCACCGGGGGTAGCCCTAAGCGTAGTTGATTAGTTTTAACTTTTTGTGCCTGGCTCCAGTTTAGTCTCCACAGGATCGCCCAGTTAAACAGTAGCCAATCACTCTGATTGAACTGCGAGACGTCAAACAATAAAAATAATTATATATATAAAATACTAGCTAGTCGCGATATATGTGTCTTGTCAGTTGTGCTTCGAACCTTGGTGACTGCATTTAGTAATTTTGTATTTGACTATTCTTGCAAGGTCATCAAATTTACAGATGATGATCGAACGTCAACCCGGAAAAGTTGAATTCCTAACGTTTAATGTTCTTCGAGGAAGATTAACTTCTATTAAATTATCGCCAGAAAGATTTATTTGTGTTTTACTGCCTGTCTTTACGGTTTACCTCGTGGTTTGCATTTGACGCTAGGTTTAATGGCGATAGGTAGGCAAGGTGTGTCGTATTGTTTGTTTTAGTATTCGTTTCAAGTTTGTTTGATTGGTTAGAAATATCTTCTTTTAAATTAATCAAAGGCATATCTCTTTTGTCTTCAGTCTTGACACCAACCACCATGGCACTTGGCAACATCATCATCCGTTTGGGGTTATTATTTGAAGTTTTACAGTAAAGCAGTAAGAAAACCCGCCGTTTACAACAATCACAAAAATATGACTGCCACCTTATCTTCCCACGTATACACAGGTATCTTACCTTGCTTCATTATAACGCTGAACTATCTCAAATACGGTCGGAAACATCATTGAATGTCACCTAAACCCAGATTTAAGATTGCACAACTATCAAATAAACAACTATAACTTTACGAATACCCGCAGCCATATCTACGATGTCTACTATAAGTTGACACACGGCGAATTATAGAACTACGACTGGTTGTTCTCAATTTTATGGATATTTTACAGTGGTCGTAACAATCAGCGCTGTTCTGAAGTTTCATTTTATACTGGCCTCTCAGTTAATACGACCAATTTTATATTGCACTAGTTGCACTGACATTTACTAGAATAAATGGGTATACAGAAGTTTTATGTTGTTGTTTTTTTTGTAGGATATCTCCGGTTTTAGAATGTGATCTACTTTTGCCGGTTCGATGTTGTAATTCGTTAAAGTCAATAATGTTTGATATATTGAATTAGTGGAAGGTAAGCTTGAAGAGATAATTGTGTGATTGCGGTTAAGAAATGTTATATTGGCGGCAACATAATAATTGTAGATCAATACCTGCTTTATGAGTCATTTCCATATAGGGTTGAAAATACGGTAGCAGATAGACAGAATACAAGCAATTTCTAAAATCAATATTTCTAGCATTACCAAGCCTAGAGTCCTTGATAAGTCCAGCGAATATCAAGGGCATGAGGCGATCGATGCTTTTAAAATCGATTAACGCAATATGCTATAGTTTTAACGTGTGAATAATACAGGGACAGTTTCTATTGTAGTACGGTGCATAGCATATGCAAATCATACAGGCAGGCACACCTTGGGCCTGGTTGCGAAATTAGATGGCATTAGTAAATGATCAGAACGCCCTAGATTAGGGATGCGGAGTACATGCTAAGAAATGATAGAGTGAACGGGCTTCTTCTGGGTAAGCTCACTTCATTGTCAACTTTGTCTCTGTCACCTCTGACCTAGACTAAGGTCAAGAGCAAACCCATCCTAAATAAAAAAATATGTATGCAGAATAATTAAACAATTACGCAGAGTATATCTGAATTAATATGGTAAATAGGTAAAATTGTATATTTGTTTATTTATTATAAAATTGTTTATTTATTATATATACCAAGACAATTAAGTTTATTTTAGCCGATAAAGGGATACAGGTCGGATTACGAAAAAGCTTTTACTTACAGAAAGTTACACTATGGCTGTCGTGTCGTGTCATAAGCTACTTTTTTTTACGACAATTGAAAGGTTTCTTCTACGACATAAGCCACGGGAGCGAACCTGCGGGAAAAAGCAATTTATAAACATTAATAAGAGAATAGAAAGTAAGAGATTATACAAATGTGCAACTAACAACTCCACATATAGGAATACAGGAAATTGTTTCATTCCCATATAATATTTCCCTATACCTCTTAGTTAACTATTAACACTTCTTAGTCCTATTACAAAACGACAACTACCCACATTTAAAGCAGCTGTGTCCCAACAGCAACAGTACCGCACTCCTTAACCGATCGTTCATACTTTCATTCATTCACTCAGGTGAAGCGATAGAAACAATATTTACCGAGTCGGGTAATATTGAAAGCTAAGCCGGTAGTTCTATAGGTAGGCAACTAGGGCTGATAAGTCAAAAACAAGAAAAGGAAAATCCATTTAAAAACGGCAGACCCCGCGTTCTTCTGACCTCACGATTTGGTCATACTAGACAGAAACAAACTCGTCACGCGATCGGCTATCTTCAACAAGTAAAATTTCAAAATTTAAAAAACCCCCGACACATTTATCTTGCGAAAACACCCCGATTCAAACAGTAAAACGCGCATAACTTTTGAACGGCTGAACCTTTTATTCAAACATAGCTAAGAAGACTGTCGACAAAATCACCTTTCTAACAAAAAAAAACTAAATCAAAATCGGTTCACCCGTTTAGGCGCTACGATGCCTCAGACAGACACACAGATACACAGCAACACACGTAAACTTATAAACACCCCTCTTTTTCCGGCGGGGGTTAAAAACAAGAAAAGGTAAATCCATTTAACAACGGCGGACCTCGCGTTTTTCTGTTGTCACGATTTGGTCATACTAGACAGAAACGAACTCGCCACGCGATCGACTATCTTCGAGAGAAATCTGTCGCGCGAGACTTTAAAAATGCCGTATCTCTTGTATGATGAATGCATATAGGCCTAAACCTATCGGACAATTGAAATATATGGGTAGGTCACAAATGTAACGAAAGAAGAAGTGACAGAAGAGATGGAGAGAAACGAGATAGAGATGATGGCATTGAATTCATTAATCTGAGCTTCCTCTGGGGATCTGAAAATGGTGACTGGAACCAATTTCAGGAGAAATATTGGTCAGATGTAAACAGCATGAGAATAATACAAAAACTAGAGAGACTAGAAAGACTTCATCATCATTTCAGCCGAAAAACGTCCAGTGCTGGACATAAGCCTCCCCCAAGCATCGCCAAATCAACCGGTCTTCCTTCCTGGTTCGAAGGACTACTATTTCTTGACTCGTGTAAAATTGACGTTGATATTGATAAATAATATTTATTTTCCCTCTGCAGCAGAAGGACAGATAAGCAAAATCCCGGAATAGCAACATCCCAGATTAGCAAAAGGACAGCGATGGGTTAAAAATAACAACATCATCAGCCTTTTTAATGTTGCCACTGCTGGGACATAGGCCTCTTCTCTGTGAGAGGGAACGGGCCGTAATCCACCACGCGGCCCCAGTACGGGTTGGTGAATGTCACATGGCTTTGAATTTTTGTTTCTGGGACATGATTTCCTAACAATGTTTTCCTTCACCGTTTTGAGAGCGTGAACCGTGGTGAAGAAATAATTTACGCAAATTATTGCGCCTGCCTGGGTTCGAACCCCGACCTACAACTTTTAAGTCGCGGCCGTTACAACTGGGCCAACACTGCTCTTAAAAATAACACGTCAATTTAATTAAACAAGACGAAGCCGGTGTTTCCTAGCTGACTATTCTGAGAAGAAACACAGATTCATAATCTCCGTAAACACCTTACTTTGATACCAAGCTAAATAATAAATAGAATTATCTTAATCCAGTCATAAACTCGATCTGTTTTCTGATACTGTTGGAATGTTAACATTTCAAGAAGTATAGTATCTGACGAATGTCGTTCTGATTTAAATAATAAATAAATCAATAACCTATTCAAATACCGGGCGAGCAGCCCTAGAGGACAAGTAAGCAAATGAAATGCTACAGAGCACAGATATCAGACCGTTAAGGCGTAGGTACAGGCTTACAAAGCAAGTATTGATAGATAACGATGTCTCTTTTAATTGGAGCGTAGCTGGAACATTCACGCTTTTTCTCCATTGAGGAGTTGATGGCATGAACCTGTGGTACAACTTTTATGAATGAACTGGAGTTTGTATAGTTAGTTTTGTTAACATTTAAAATTCTACATGAAACAAACCTTTAAGATGAGGACCTGTAAGGGTTCTTAAGCTTAAGAAGCGTATTCAGGGTGAAAAGTTGACTTGCTGAGAGTACACCGACAATAATATATCTGCAAGTTCGTTAAGTTCTTTAATAAGTACCTAAAGGATTGACAAAATACCCAAAAAACTCAATTTACGCATTCATGCTGTTTTACGCTAAGGAGTTCGGTTGTATGCTCCATATCTTGTAAACTCCTGGACCGATTTTGATGAAACTTGCAATATATCTGCAAAGTTGCGGAGCTTTAAGGAGCGTTTTGGTCAGAGGCCTGACCAAAACGTTTTTTAGTCTTCCAAAAAGTGTACCTAACGTACATAGTTACATTTGGTTGGGTGCGGCTTGTCGCAAAATGCCATAAATTTAAAAATCTGTCTAAGTCATTGTGGGCTTTCTCTAAATCTGACGACTTTAAAAAATAGGCGAAATCGAATAATCGCAATCAACGTTTTGCTCTGAAAATGCTTGCTCAAAACCCTGCCAGCTCCACACACACATCCACATCTGGATTAAGTCGCACTCCAAATAATTTAGCTGATACAGTAACTGGTGAGAGTATTACCCATTCTTCACAATTTGGCTTGTGTCGGCTAAAGAAATGACACCAATGTTGCTATAATCAACATACCTACCCTCCAGGGTGATCCTTCCACGTCTGCCTATATATCTTTTGTTAGTCGCCTTTTATTCATCTTCTCAAAATAACCAAACCATCTAACTCAGCATAGTCTTTTTGCTTTTTTGTCACTACATCTTCTTTCAAACCACAACGTACATTACATCATTACTGAAACAAAAGAAATAAAGAACGGCGTCAAATTTTCTGACTCCTGACTATCCGAAACAAATGTCAATTATTCACAAATGGACCAACAGCTTAACGTGCTTTTCGAGAGACGGAGGAATCTAGGTAGGCATTTGAAGGTGGTCACCCATCCACCCGAACCGACCTCGGCAGGCGTTGCTTAACCTTGACGATCGATCCGTGCGTACGTTATTACTTAGTCACGAGCTCCTTCTCATTCCTCAAATAAGTACCTATAATGCAGCTGGAACACCACGTAAAATGTGGCCTTCCACGACACCCTTACTCAAACATTCCATCCACCTACCACCATTCATTAAACCGCGCTTAATAACTATCTGTGTAAGCAAAACTCAAAATTATGCTAGCTAACGGTGAAACCAGCACTAACCCGTCCTTAGTAAAATATGTACAGCATAATGACGATTTCTATCGACGAAGCGAGCCGATTAATCAGTGCTGTAGCTTGTAACATTAGTACATGGGATACTAGGCCTCATAGCTGGGATGGTGCAGAGCCAATGAGCGTGAGAATTGCTTGCATATATTAGTCTCGATTCTACTAATTGATTAGGTAGGCAATTGGAGAAGGAGGGAAAGGATGATAAAGTGTTCGGCGATCCCAAAGAATTATGGTCAAGGACCTTAAAAAATGTATTTGTTCCCGATAGGAATCAGACAAATCCTAGATTATTTATCATCTGAAGTGTATCAAAACTGTTATGTTATAATTCAGATCACAACAAACTAACTCGCTAGGGACATAGTTAATAATATTAATGACATCACAAGGCTGAAACGATGGCAAATATTGCTACTGGATCAGAGACCTAACTTGAAGTTGGACTATTTTGATTATTGGCAGAGAGTATTTGCTGCAATCCCTCCTGAATCCTAAATGAAGACAGACAATTTGATTATGGGTGAATAGCCGATGCCAGATATGAAATGTGGCAAAAAGAAACTACTAAAGACACTTCATAAGTCCCTTTTACACGCCCCGCAGGCTTATTACGTATGAAACAGCAATTAACAATATTTGCGCAGAGATTGTACAATCATCGCGCGAATATCGCTTTACGTCAAAAAATTGGAAGGCTTATTTTTGCAAAATAATTGCTCTTCAATCGCGAATCCGCATTATATATGAGCTATAGCCACACCCTAATAATTTTACGACAGCACTGCTAACAATAAAAATCTGTTAACTGAAATGTGCATTTATCGCAAGGTGATCGCGATAATTTCGTATTACGTATGAGAGCGACAGCGATCGGCGAGCAAATGTGGCTGTCAAATTGCGATTACTTTTTCCCTTGTTGTTGGTCGATTGCCAATCGCTCGCTGATGGCTGCGTAGGTACAGAAGATTTTGAGTTTTTGGCGGATTTTTTAGTGTGTTATTTTGTGGCTACTTTAATTATCTGCAAATTAGAATAATAATATAAAAATATATATTGAAATAACAAATTCCCAGTGAATATTGTAAATTTAAATGACTAATTGGTGTTGTTTTGAGTCTCTAATGTCTACGCAACTGGACTATTCGTTGTATCATTGAAACAGAAGTGATCACGGTAAAGTGAAGGATTTTTTTATACTGTAGTGTTGGCTACCTCAGCGAAGCTTATTTGTTTACTACTAAATACTTACATACACATGAGATTTTTTTTTATATGGCAAACACCGATGTCGACTATTCTGCCAATGTCTAAATTAAATTTGAAAAATCTTTTTTACGTTTCATAGCTCAAATACGAGATAATGTAGTCTACTAAGTGATCTTCTAATGCGTTATCGATTCGATTTCTTATAACAATCGACAATTCGAAGAAATTTTAATTGATTTTACACATTGACATTTATGTAAATAAAATGCAAATATCAAATTTTCACTGCCATATTTACTTTACACAAATACTTTACATCTGCGAATATTAATTTATCGGAATATTGGAGCTAAATAGTAATCAAATTGACTATTGTGAAAAAACAGCCTCCACGAAGTGTTGCTCTTTCATAAGCTATTTAATTCATCAAACGATACATTTTATAAATCATCGGACATCAGATATCAGATAAAATCAGATAAAATAGCTTCTGTTAAAAGTGACTGTCAAAAAAAAAGACTTGACTTAAAGGCCTCAGTAGCCAGGTCACTAAATTGATCGCGCAATAATTGTACAATTATTGCTACTTGCTGTTCCTTACGTAATAAGCCCACCGGTTGCCGGTTAGCCGCTACCGGGTAACCGGCGGTGAAGTGTATAGCCATGTATGTTAGCTTTCACACGTACCGGCGTACATAGGCACCTGTCAAAATAATGCCACAGACTTATTTTGCGGTGAGACAATATTTTGTTTTATTGAAGTTTGTGATGACAAGCTTGTTTTGAAAAAAAATATAGTATTCAAAAGTAGACACAAAATAACACCAGAATTCGATAAGACACTTCATCACCATAGCCTGTTCCTCAACTATTTTGGGTCACCTTCCAGTCTAACCGGATGTAGCGAATACCAAATGACACTTAAAAAGGTTATAAAGATATCTTCAACATGTGTAACTGCAGTCATGCCAGCATTCCAATGAAATACCACACATACGCTTGAGCAATTTGCTGAATCCGACATTGTAAGTGAGACAATTTTCAACAAGTTAACAAATTATCCTGAATGTTAATTACACTGCAGTAAAATGCTGAATATGTCCATTGTGGTCAAATTGATTACGTTTGTACACCATCATTAATGTGAACCCAAGAACCAAACAGAACTGGAGCCTCTCATACTTAAAAATCGTTTCCATTCTGATCGCAACTCGCAATATAGTCTCGGCAACAATCAATATTAAAAACTTGTCAAAAATGTAGGGAAATTAAGAGGTACTTTTGATAGTTTGCAACTCAAATCCTTAAAAATACGGGCATTGCCTCTCTGGTCTTTGAGAATGTGTTTCAAAGACATTCGTTTTGTAAATATGAGTCTCTGCGTTTGCTACGGGATCAGCCTTCTGCATCTAAATCTTTAAACAACGACAAATCACATATGCTTCCCACCTTTACATGAGAGAGGCTGGAGCTATCATCAACAAAGCGATGTCAGATTACAAGATAGGCTATTAGAAGTCAGTAGGTCAGTACATAGCTGGTAGACCTAGGGAGAAATCTTCAGAAAGATACCCTTATTCATTTACACCGGATACTCTTACCGTGATCCGTATCACTGGGCAATTCACATCATGAATCAGTGATGTTTTCTACCAACATATGTGACCAGTGGAACAATTAGAGGTTGCAGGGCTATCGCGATGGCCTCTCCTCGTATACATCTCATTAGCTTGGGTTACCACAATTATCGTCTTTCAACCTGTTGCTACAAGCTCTTATGTATGTAAGTGACCTTATGTCAAATTAACTACATGATATTTAATAGGATGCTAATAGGATGTTTCAGTTTGTATGTCATTCTGTATTTTATGGGTAGGAATGTGTTAGCAGAAGTTATGGAGATGGAAATTCTATTACAAGTGTAGTACTACATGCTCTTTGGTTAATTAGATACAAATCACAAATATATTACTACAAGGTGGCAAATATACAGTCAAATTTCTTGCAGTTTCAAAACATCGCATCTTCTTTTCTTATTTTAAATCTCATACAATAAAAAAAGTTAATTAAAAAAATCGGACTTCTTAAGAGGCGAACTAAAAAGAGGTAAACAAGAAGAAAATCATGCTGTGCAGGATACATATTCGCGAGCTGGCTGACCAAAATGATTAAGCGAAAAAATAAATGGGCTCATTTTTCTATTTTCCAATTTTAATGTAGCCAGTGACACTCGCAAGGTTAAGACGAATCGATTGACGTAAGAATCATCAAAATCGGACAACGCGATTTGTCTCCAGAACGCCACATAGGAACAAACATACATACATAGACTGATAAACACATTACCCTCCTTCGGCAGTCGCGTAAAAACAGAACCGATCCGTGCCTTGCTCATCGGAAAGCCAACTTCAGGGCGGCCAAGAAGTTTGGCGAGAACTATACAAGATGTAAAATCCAAAGCGCCGTATTATATAATTGTGTTCAGACTTATGAAGTCTTAAAAAAAACCATTTCTATTGCAAATAGACCTCCAAACGGTACCAGTACTTACAAAGTTACAACTAGACCATCTTTCTACCCACCAGCTCCAATATTAACTATATTAAGTGCACCATCGACATTAAATTCCCAGCACTTCACATTACATCACATGGCGAACTAACTACACGACAGGAGCCGGGGCGCATAGCTAGTTCAAAACAAACAGTATTTATTAATGTCCGCAACGGATAATATGCCTTTAAATTGTTCCTAATGGCTACCAGTTTAAATAGAATTAATATTGTGTACTATCTGATACATGGTGCCAGTGATTTAATATAAACATCGGAGGAAACATTAATATAGAAAGTTGTTTAGTACTTGGTATTGTGTTGGTCTCGCATTTTTGTGTTGAGGGGAAAAGTTCCGGGGAAATGTAGCCCGAAGTTGGGTATATATGGGAGAAACTTATAAGAATAACCATAAAAGCTTCATAATGTTATGCTTTTATTGGTCTTCTAAGTGGTGCTGAGTAGGTCATACTTGGTCCTTGTATAATTTATTACAGCTATTAGTATTGTGGTGTTTTATGATGAGCTAACTTTACAATAAGCCAAAACCCTTTTGTTCGTAATTTGGCCGAATGTCATCATAACATCAGAATGAGAGCTGGTCCGAGATGGCCCGGGAATAGAATTACTGATAGGACTTGGGTGAAGTTTTGCCCAGCAGTGGAACAGCAACAGCTAAACAAAGAAAACATCACCTACATAGATTTTTTAGCATCCCAATTCCTATCAGTAACAAAAAACCCAACTGCTTAAAAAGCGAACTAAAAAGACGTAAACAAGAAGAAAATCATGCGGTGCAGTCGGAGGATACAAATGGTTTTGGTCAGCCAGCTCGCGAATATATATGGTTTTTTGATTTTACTTTTTTTGTTTATAACTTTTTAGTCAACATTTTTTTTTCTAATTAGGTACATTTAAACATATAAGTGTTATATATTTTTGTTTCACCTCTTAAAACCCTTTATTTTGAAACATCAAACGATGGGTTAAGAAAAAAAAATTGGGTCCACACAATATGGCGCAAAATTTTCTATTTTCCAATTTTAATGTGCCAGTGACACTCGAAAGGTAAAAAGGTAAAAATCATCAAAATCGGCCAAAGCGTTTGGTCTCTGGAACGCCACATAGGGACAACATACATAGCCTGATAAACACATTGCCCTCTTTAGGCAGTCGGGTAAAAAGGGTTGTACTTTTCAACGAGCTACAAGACTTGCTCCATATTTCCATAATACTCAACTCTGAGCACGCTAATAACTCATACTTTTACCGTATTTCATCTAGCCAGCATCTTTCATTAGCTTACTTGTTCTTGGTCTCAAAGACCACAGCGGCTTGGTCCTTTGACAGTCATTAGCATGGCCATACATTCAAAAAGCGCCTATTTCTATGAATCCTAATGTCCCTAATACCGACAAAAGCCAAAAAAAAACCCCTTTCAAAAACACAAATTGTTTAAACACACATTCACCTCGTTCGTAAGGATTTATAACTCCTTTCAGGGGTGGTTTTGTAAAATTTATAGCTATATTTGTGACAAACCCGACTATTAAGTAAGGGGTGGGTTTATAACAACCCTGATTTATTTGGGCGATAAGAGAATTATTTGTTTAAAGATTTAGTGTTCGGGGTGTGATTTTAAGGGTGATTTGTTTTTGGACCGGTGAATCTGAAAAGGTTAGTTGGATCAATATTGAGGCTTTGCGCGTACAGATAGATTTAAACAGTTAAGATACGGCCGTCATCCAAACGTTTGCTTATAAGCGGTCACCATAAGGAAACACGGCATTTTTACAAGCTTTTTATTAACCGACTTCAAAAAAAGGAGGAGGTTCTCAATTCGTCGGATTCTTTTTTTTTTTTTATATATGTCCCCCGATTACTCCAAGACGCCTGGACCGATTTCAAAAATTCGATTCTTCTTTTATTTGAAAGGGACCAACTAGGAAGTATACTTCCTAGTTGGTCCCATAGTCATCAGGTCAGGATCTGATGATGGAATCCTAGAGAAATCGAGCGAACTCCTCAAATATTATAGGCAAACATATAGTGATTTTGGTATTTTCATCAACAATGCAATCATTTGCACTCGGAAAGTATCATTTGGTGAAGTGGAACTGATGAAGAAGACCACAGATGGCCACTAGAACTCCTAAATGCTAAGTATGTCACGGGCATAAGATATCTCGAATAGTTAACCGACTATAATGAAGCAAATACTTATAAATAAATGGTACTGATGAAAATAGCACCATCGAACTTATCTGATGATGAAACCGGAAGGTAGGCACTGGAACTCTGAAATAAAACAATGTATCCTAGTCGTGTTTGGGCTTATTGGAATCGCCATGAGATGTACTTTGGCCATAATTATATGATAATCATGTTAATTGGAAGTACCTACCAATACTAAAAAGACAAAAATAAAAACTTTTTAACAAAAAATCAAACCGGCTTCCAGAACAAAAAACTACAAAGCAAAAAATAAATTTCTTTTCCGAAATCGGTGTCGAAAAACGGAAAACAATGGGGACAATAGACACCGACTTCGGAAAAGAAATTATTTTTTGCTTTGTAGTTTTTTGTTCTGGAAGTCGGTTTGATTTTTTGTTATTTTACTTGCAATGTATTGTAAGTGTATTTGGAACAAATCTTGCAACTGAATTTTAAAGCAGTTATCCTCCACCAATTAAGATGAAATTTTGCGTACGCGTTTATTCTGGACCACAATGCATGGTTAGCTAAGTGACGTCATTCTAAATCCAATATGGCGGACGGCCCAAGATGGCGGACTAGTTATTTTCTGTGCACTGCCATGATATGAGTATCAAAATAATGAAAGAGTTTGCTGAGAAGAATACGAAAAAAGCTTGTTTTATAAAAAGATTTTTTAATTAATGTTTCGCGCGCACTATCGCTATCAAAGATAGCGGACCGTGTGCCGCGTTCGCTTCGATGTAGTATGACCTATGTATGACCAAATTCGTCTAAAAAACTCGTGGTCCGCCCTGTCCTTACTATATGTATAAGTCAATGGGGACGAGTTTATGCTTCATGCTATCGAAGCAATGATGATGGACCAAGCATTAGGAGTGTTCATGGATGTTCTTGCCCGGTCTTCTGTCTATGGAGAAGAACGGGCCGGATCTATGTTTTAGCCCGTTGGCTTCAACTTTTTTGCTATCTTACCGACTCCTTGAAAAACAAAGTGCTTAATTGTATGAGTATTGAGTTTGTATATTATTGTAGGAGTGTATTGAAAGCGCTGGTTTTCCAGAACAACAACAAACAATCCCGCCGCACTATTCTAAAACTAAGCAACTGCTGAAAGCCAGTATCAACAGTGGCGACCACCAGAAAAGCACCGAGGCAATGAAGCTCGACGAAGTCCCGGAGAATGAATTTAAATGTCTTGGATCCCGCAACGAAATTAATCAGAAAAGAATAAAGGAGGAGTAGGAAAACAAAAACATAATTTTCGCTGCAATCCATATAAAGCAGGAGACAGAACATACGAGGCCTATAGGCACAAAGGCTCGTTTACAACTGGGATGAGCCCAGTTGCCTAGCACCACGGATAAAAATTGATATTTGTAGGTCCTAACATTGTGAGCTTTTAAATTTGATTCCAATAATAGGTATGGCAAAAACGCTTGAACACACGGAAATCGAAATTATCGGAATCGGGTTTTCGAGTAAGGAGAAAACTATTTTGTTTCAAGTTTCCACTGTTTTAATTGACACTGTCGTAAGCAGTAGCCGTAACATGTTAACTTTAGCTAACCCATTAGAAGTAAACAACACAATCACACCTAGAAATCACATAGATTCCTCGATTTTAGTGATTCCTGGTCTTATCGAAGCTTTTCCTGCCGATATATGTAAATTAAACCCGGATTAAGATACACTTGAAGTTTATACGTGGCCAGTTATCTTTGGAGGTGACTTTTCGAAACTCTACTAAAATGCGGAATCTGTTTATCATTTGTGTCATGTAAGCTTCGGTATTACTTGCTACCTAATGTATAAGGTTGCTTGAAATCGCTATCAGCGATATGAACCGTTGTACCCTTGAAATTTACGATATATTAAACTGAGTTCGTTTTGATATTTATATTTTTAACCCCCGCCGGAAAAAGAGGGGTGTTATAAGTTTCACGTGTGTTGTTGTGTATCTGTGTGTCTGTCTGTGGCATCATAGCGCCTAAACGGATGAACCGATTTCAATATTTTTTTTGTTTGAAAGGTAATTTTGTCGAGAGTGTTCTTAGCTATGTTTGAATAAAATCTGTTCAGCCGTTCAAAAGTTATGGGCATTTTACTGTTTGAATCGGGGTGTTTTCGCAAGATAAATGTGTCGGGGGTTTTTTAAATTGTGAAATTTTACTTGTTATTTCCTACTTCTTACTAACATGATAAACTAGTCTGTAACCGTGGCTTCGCCTGAGTGAAAGTTGAAAATTATCCCACAGAAATATAGTTAGAAAAAAAAACTATTGCCTAATCCGCCTGGATTAGGCAATAGTTTTTTGGTGGTCTACCTTTGTTCCAATTTTCATCCAAATCCGTTCAGCTGTTTAGACGTGAGTTTAGCAAACATTCAAGTTCACAAACACCCAAATATTCTGTCTTGCTTTTTTGCAACAAAAATAAGATTAATTTACCTACTAGTCTCCCCCAGCGGCTTCGCTCGTGAAAAGTGTTTTTAATATCATGTAAACATAATACCGAGATCAAAGTAGCCTATACGCTATTCCAGATTATAATCTATCTCTGTGCCAAATTTCATCCAGATCCGTTCAGTCGTTCTGGCGTGATTGAGTTACAAACATACACACATCCATCCAAACTATCGCATTTATAGTATTAGTAAGATATCGAATGATCTAGTGTGGTATATTTATATACTCTATAGAACTTCTGATAGGGATTTTTCTTTCAACATTATTCGTTCTACCCTTCACAGTTTCATTCAGCTTGGCTCCAACAAGGATGACAAAAGACGCTCTAGTTCCCATTATTTTTCTCCGGTGACATTATGAAAACAAACAGCGTATTTAGTGATAAAATGTCGCCGGCAGTCAACACCCAATCCAGGACAACACTGCATTAAGATGGATAATACGTTGTCACGTAGAGCAAAGCCATTGCCACTTTTCTAAGACCAAAATATACTGACCAGTTTGTTTTGACACCCGACCTAAGATGGAAGTATTTTCATGGTGTTTTTCACCACTTACGGTTACATTTTAATACGTTTTTTGGGTTCCGTACCCAAAGGGTAAAAACGGGACCCTATTCTAAGACTCCGTGGTCCGTCTGTCTGTTTGTCCGTAGCTAGGCAGTTGAAATTTTCACAGATGATGTATTTCTGTTGCCGCTATAATAACAAATACTAAAAACAGAATAAAATAAATGTTTAAGTGGAGCTCCCATACAACAAACGTGTCTTTTTGCTGTTTTTTGCGATAATTGTACGGAACCCTTTGTGCGCGAGTCCGACTCGCACATGGCCGGTTTTTTTTTGTAAACGGGAAACCTTCCTTAAATGCGCCAAGAGTTTTTGGGGAAAAGACCAGGGATTGGGCTTTTTACCTCACTAACCACCCCGGTGATAACCACCAGCACGTAGACCCCCACCCGTGACCTCTCAAAAGACCACCCTAGAAACCCTTCTGTGCAACGCCTGTTAGAACATTTTAGTGCCTACATACACTGATTTGGCTGATAATATTAGGTTCTTTTAAAATGTATTTGGAAGATTTGCCTATTCAAAGAAGTGGATAAGCAGTCAGTTCATACAAAATTGGTACGTACTGGTAGTTTTCATCTGCATCTATTCAGACATTCATCATCCGCCTTTTAATTTTCCCACTGCTGGGACACAGGCCGCTCTAGTGTGAGAGGGCATGGACCGTAATCCACCACGCTGACCCAGTGCTGGTTGGTGAATGTCACATGTCTTCGAATTTTTGGTTCTAGGACGTGCCGGTTTCCTCACGATGTTTTCCTTCACCGTTTTGAGAGTAGTGGTGATGAAATAATTAACACTAAGTAAAGCGCCTGCCTGGGTTCGAACCTACGGCCTACAACTTATTAGTCAGCACTGCTCAAAAACAGGTCATTGAATTTCCTTAATTTTATGGTTTTAATTTTCTCAGCAAGCTGCACCGCCAAGCCAGTTCAAAATACATTGGACACAATTTCGGTAGACCAAACAGAAATAGTGACGCCGAATTTAGCAAAAGTTGCTTTCGTTTTCGCCTCACAACGCATTACCGAAAATATTATTTTTTAAGCCCAACGGAACGCAGGAAAATACTTTTGTTCCGCGTATCTTGTTACTAGTTCCACTTCATTTATTTTTGGATCACTTTGGCTTTGATTGTGTTGCTAGTTGGATTGTGTAGACATGCGACTTTTTTGTCGGATGTTATGCCACTTTTCTTTTTAGTATCGATTATGTCAAAAAGGTTTCATTTTCGGCAAATTGAACCTAAAAGACGACAGGGTTATTAAATTAAATATCAGTACCTGGGCGACCGAGCTCTGCTCGGGTAAAATTAGAGAAAACGATGTTTTCTAAAAATTAAACTAGATCGATTATTGCCCCCGAAACCTCCCGCATACAAAATATCATGAAAATCGTTGGAGCCGTTTCCGAGATTCAGATTATATATATACGAGCAAGAATTGCTCGTTAAAAGGTATTAGCAGATAGAATAACTTGTAAAACAAATTACAAGAGCTTTTCTCTAGGTTTACAATGCTGTTTTATTAGTTCGGTCCAGTGTTTAAAGCAGAATTACCATTAATCCAAACCCAATAGAAATTACCGTTCAAAAATACCTTAGAATTAACTCTTACACAATTTAACTAATTCACGTCCACCAGTTTAGAAGCCATAAAACGAGGCAGTTAATCAGCTAAGATCTATATCCTAACATTTCTAACCCCATGATTGGCTAGTCTAAAACTTACGTAACTGCACCACCAATCAACGCTGGTTTTATCATCCAGAAATCTTACATAAAACGGATTCCTATCATTACATTGGCAAGAATTATCTCTGTGACAGTACAAACAGACAGTGTTAGGTAATTGCTGGATCCGGTGTAAATTGCTGAAAAGTCTAGGTGCTTTATGACGGTGCCATAAAATTAATTGGTCCCTTAAACTCTTCTAAAGCAAACTACCAAGTCATCCTACTTTAAATGCAATGTTAGTAATGCAGTCTGTAAAGCCTCTGGTCCAGTAAAGTATTAACCTCTCTTAATTGTAAGTAGGATTCTTTGCGCGTTAACCTCGTGTATAAACCACAAAGCCGTGTGGCAGAAAATCTGGCCACATTTTTTAAGAGAATTTCCTAAAGTTGTATATGAAGACATGGACGGACTGCTGACTGTAATCAGCGTCAGGTTTTTGGCTGCAACTGCAAAAAACCGATTCGGGTATTGTGAACGACAATTTTGTATTGAAACTGCAGATTGCGCAGTTGTAGTTTATGGAGGCTGTTACTGTTCATTTCGATAAAACTTACCTGCACCAAGTAAAAAAGAAAGTTGTGAAATCATCAGACTCCAAATCCCACGACTTTGAGTCGCACGTCTGCACCTCAAGTTCATAGATGATGAAAATAATGTGACTATCGATTGATATCAACAAGGAGTGCATCGACCCGCGCTTTGGCTATGATATAAACAGAGCACATAACTCACTCGGCGGCCGTGCCAAAACACGGAACAGATGAATTTCCACTTTGTTTTCGTACGGACCTACCGGTTATAAGCACACGGCTTGGTGAAGGTTTAGTAGCATTACTGCCAAATGTAACGAATTAACTTGTTGATAACGCTTTGGGTGGCCGCAATTTTTTTTTTTAAGATGAAATTAGGCTCCTCCATAAGTTACTTATTTATGAACTTGATAAAGCAATTTGATCAACCAAGCTACTGCTTCTGAAAGCCAGAATTAACAGTGGTGACCACCAGAAAGGCGCCGAGACAATGAAGCTCGACGAATTTAACTGTCTTGGATCCCGCAACGAAATTAATCAGAAAAGAATAAAGGAGCAGTAGGCAAACAAAAAAAAATTTCCACTTCCCTCCATACCAAGCAGGAGACAGAACGAACAAGGCCAATAGGCACAAAGGGTCGTTTATAACTGGGATAAGCCCAGATGCCTAGCACCACGCATAAAAATAATGGGTCCTAAGATTGTGAGCTGTTATATTTGATTTCAATAATAGATATGGCAAAAACGCTTGAACGCACGGCAATTTGTTCTAGTTTCCACAAGGTCCGTATAATAAATAACTCCGGATGCAGCCTGTGCATTATCCAACATAATATTGCGTTCATTCTGCCAAAGAATATACTCCCATAAGATATGATGTGCAGATTATACACATTCGCAGTCAGATGTAGAACATTGACATAAAGGAGAGGCAACAAGCAGAGAGTTGCAGTTGTTTGGGAATATTGCAGTGAGATAGTAACGAAAAAAAAAGCGAGAGCTTGATTTTAATCTCGCAATCCTCCGTGATAATTGTCGTTTTCATTCTCCACAGTAGCTCGCTAACTTATCATAGCAACAGAACTAAACGCTTAAAGTGACGATTGCCATTCGTTTTTGACAGGATCTGTTGAACAAGTCGTTGGGACATGAGCTTTTATTTGCCCATATAGGCGGCGGTCATCATTAGGGTACCACCAAGTACCCTTAGCTTTTAAGAGAAAAATACTCAGCACAGTAAAGGAATGTGTTATCTTCTCTAACAAATCCCGTGAATCGTCACACCTGCGTTTCCTAAGCACCAGATCCTTGGTAAAATCCATTTCCAAACAGAGTGTTATTTCAGGATGTAATGCGTGGCAGGACCACGCATATTTTTTATTTTTCTGTCGGTTAATAAACTAGTTTCTTAGGTTTTATTACACTTTATAGCTAAACCGTTGCTTGTCTTTGTCTCCAGCCGGACGAGCTTGCCAAATCGGTGAAGCTGACATCCCGAGAGCGTCGCTTCATAAAGTTCGCGAGCGTCGAGTATGGCGGCCAGCTGTACATGACGCCGCAGGACTTCCTCGAGTCTGTGGTGGAGCAAGAGCCAAGACGTGAGTCCCAAAAATCCTTGTAAGGTCCAATAGCATGCCCATTGCAAGACCCACTGCAAGCTATGCCACCACCAGCCAATCCTGAACTGGTCCACAGCATTACAAAGGAAAGTGATCAACTTGCATAAGCAAATTACTGTTCAGTGTACTTAGAACCTTCTCCTTATTGGAAATTCGGTTAAAAAGTCAGTTCTCTCCCATGTAATGTAACAATCCCACTGAAAGAAGTTAATGTACTAGCTTCAACTTCAGCTATGCCGATTTTGGTAGTCGGATTTGGTAAGTTTGATGGTCTTGCTAATGATATACATTTTTGGATAGACTATAATATTGCATAGCGCCTACCAAGAACTACTTCTTAGATGCTTATTGCCTATAATCAACTCCTCCTTCTCGTGTCATTTTTGTCTCTTTCGTCGTGATTACCCCGACAGGAGATACCTTTTCTATTTAGTGTTCCTCTATAATGTGTCTAGCAACTTCGTTCCCAAATCTACAATGATTTGTTGTTCTTGGCAGCTCGCCTGAAGCGTCGTCTGCTGACCACCAAGGAAATCGAGTACCTGCGCGACCACACGCCGCAGCTCAAGAAGGGCTCCACCCAGATGTTCCGCAACATGAGGGACAAAGGTAATTACTGCAATTATTTATGCATTGGTGATTAATGCACTAATTAACCTACTCTCCCAGAATGCGACGCTTTGTCAACTTGAACCACAAGGTGAATCTGTTTTTGCTTGTTGGGAAAAGTTTACTATATAAAAAGCCCCGAACTCTTCGGAGTCGTCAATTGTACATATTTAATTGAATAATCTCCACATTTAAATTAGGCACTATCAAAGGACTTACAGAAACTGACTTTGAAAGGCACAAATATGTGGTTGTCTCTAACTATTCTCAATCTCATTTTTAATTTTTTTATTTTCTTATAATTAAGACTTTTAACAATGCTTTTCAATCATCTTTATAGTTCTTTGCTAAGAATAGTTACAGCACTGATAGCAACACTTGTGCCACATTTTAAATTTAGTCTTGTTATACTTTTTTTTAACCCCCGCCGGAAAAAGAAGGGGTGTTATAAGTTTCACGTGTGTTGCTGTGTATCTGTGTATCTGTGTGTCTGTCTGTGGCATCATAGCGCCTAAACGGATGAACCGATTTCGATTTAGTTTTTTTTAGGTAATTTTGTCGAGAGTGTTCTTAGCTATGTTTGAATAAAATCGGTTCAGCCGTTCAAAAGTTATGGGCATTTTACTGTTTGAATCGGGGTGTTTTCGCAAGATAAATGCGTCGGGGGTTTTTTAAATTGTGAAATTTTACTTGTTTACCTTTGTATAGATAGATTCTTTTACCGATTGTTTTGTGAATGTGTGAACATTGTAGGCCTTCTAGATTTCTAGATGCTTGTTAACATTTTATCTCCTTTTACTCTCTTTTGTTTATATAATATATAATCGTTTTTTTATAGTTTCTTACGACTTATTGTCGGGCCTACGTTGTCTCCCCATATCTAAGTACTAATGCTGTAACATGCATAAACTAATGTATACTAGTTGGTACAGAAATAAATATTTTGTATTATTTTTTTTGTATGGAAATATTGTAAAACCAAAAAAAATAATTAAAGAGTAATCGTGGAGTTTCTTGCCGGTTCTCCTCCATAGGAAACGACCAACCCGAACCGTACACCTTTTGTCGACGTTTTATAAGTGCACATTTAGGCCTATGTAAAATATATTTATTTTTATTTTTTTAACAGGCATCTCCCATTTAAAATTGTTGTTCATATTTTCAGGCATCATCTCTTACACGGAGTATCTGTTCCTGCTCTCGATTTTAACAAGTAAGTACTAGTTCAATTTACATATTTCTTAATGCACATACATCACCAACGAAATTTTAAATAAAACGTGTAATCATCTTTTTTAATTAGTTTATACTTATATCGATCGTCTGATCTATTCCTGAATGATGCGCATTTCTGAAAGAAAAACAAGTTGCCATTTAAAAACACTGATAATATGTTTAAAAAACCCTCATTTATTCTTAACGCTGAAAGCACATCTGCCAGGTATCTGTAGCACATAATTTCGTATTTCAGAGCCGGCTTCAGGCTTCCGGATCGCGTTCAACATGTTCGATACGGACGGCAACCAGCGCGTCGATAAGAACGAATTTCTAGTCGTGAGTACAGTGCATATGAAGTGCGGTGTGAGTTGTGAGCGGAGAGCGTTTTGCCATATTACCTAGTTGAGAAGCTACTTAGTAGTTAGGATAGGACAAATATTGTAATGAAAAAAGTACAGGTAGATAAGAAAGGGGATAGGCTGGACATGATTCTTTTAGTAGAGATATCTGATGGTAAATGGACAAGTTGTGAGTAATATTGTGCTGCCCTTGTGGCAAGACCCTTTGTGCCTATTGGCCTTGTTTTTCTGTCTCCTGCTTGATATGGAGGGAATTGGAAATTTTTATTTTTTCCTACTCCTCTGTTATTCTTTTCTGATTAATTTCTTTGCGGGATCCAAGACAGTCAAATTCATTCTCCGGGACTTTGACGAGCTTCATTGCCTCGGCGCTTATCTGGTGGTCGTCACTGTTGATTCTGGCTTGCCTTTGTGGCACCTTGGTCTGAAATCGCTTACAATCAGTAAGAATGCTTAGAAATTAGTGTTTCCTCAGGAAACTTTCCTACTCCGTTGTGAAAATGTCTATAATGTGGGGTTAAACCGTCACAAGCTGGTATATATTTTACTTAAAGGAAATATTCTGTACCGTGCGTCACCTTAGTGAGGATCATTGTGCAAAACAAGGACTCTACAATGTATTTCAAAATATGATAAGAGCTGATCCTGATGATGACTTAAATTTACTTAAATATTGTATTATTTGCCACACAATTATGTTTCATTTATTTTAAGTCGCTCTCCGCTTCCACTTGCACCATACGGTAGGCGTACTGTATAAAAATTTGTACAAAGTATATTAGTCGCTAATGCACATAGTGTTAGATTATACTCGTAACAACGTAGAGGAAGAAGATTTGCGGACGCGGAATTAGTAGTGTTTGTTACTAACTAATCTGTGTACGGTGGTGGGGTTAATAAAACCGTAACATGTACTAATAGATATGGGAAAGGCATTCAAATTTTTACAAAAAAAAAATACGGACAAGAAGCTCTCCATCCCTCTACCTATGTTTTTTGTCTCTCTCTATCTTAAAACAACAAACCATGGTTGCATAAAACCATCCAATGAAAATTCGTATATTAAAAAAGAGGTTTTTCATATTTTATTTCACTTTATATGAATGGAATAAAATTTGGACAGTCCTATGTAAAAAAACTATTTCGTCAAAGCAAATCTTTAAAACAATTCACATTATTGTGTATGATCGATGCAGTAATGTGAATTTGACTAATTCGGTGAATAGTGCACAAAAAAGCACAGATTTTAGTAGATGCTACAAAAAGCACAGCATGCTAGAAAGTCTTCATGGGACAAGGAACCAAGAAATATTAAGTATATTTATTTTTCATTATTTTTTAGTTTTTTTGTTTTCTGAATGTTTTTTTCTGCGATGTATTTATTTAGATCCAACGCCTGCTGGGTGGTACGTTTAAGGAGCGTAAAGATTTGGACCCCAAGAGCCAGGAGGCAGTGAGTTTTAAATTGACAGCTTGCGGAAGGGATTCTGCCCCGCTATTCAAAAATACGGCTTCGAATTTTGATTCGATTTGACAGTGACAGTTTTCTTTTTCTCCTCTTTTTTTAAGAATGCGTTGTATTTGAAACTCGAATCAAAGTTTGAATCGTCACCAAAAAGAGTTGTTAATGCCGCTCATGTGTGAATATCCGTTAAATAACTCGTTTTTCTTTGTCTTCTGGGATAAATAATTAACTTATGACAAGTCCCAATTAACTTGATTTTCATTTTACTGATGAATTCCCTCGCTTATAAATTATGACATTACCAATTGTTGTATTTGAATATTTTTTTAAAGTTTTATCTAATAAAATCCCCTGAATATTACATAAAATGTCACTAAACTGTGTTTTAAAAGAAATGCTTCTGATAATTTTGATTTACAGTATAATTATCTATTTTACCAGAGCGGCATAAGGTGTTCTTTCGCTTGTTTATTTTATTTTATATGTCCTAATATACATGTATACAAGTATATGTAAATAATAATATAATATTTATGTGCTCACCGTGGCTTAGCTGCTTACCTTAGTGTCGACAAGTGCCATGAAGAACAGGAGTGTTGTCGAAGTCCAGGGTCCGTCCAGAGTAAGTCCTAAGTGGACAGTGCTTACGTCCGTTTGTTTTTCGTGTCGTTCGTCATGTTTTTTTTTTTTTTTTATCTGTCATTCATTTTTTAAGACTTTTTTTTTCTTTATATCTATCATCTATCTTTCTACAAGCTTTACGGATTTCTTCTTGTGGTTGTATTTTAATTATTTATATTATATATTCTATGGGAAAAGGTTTTACCCAATAGTGGATTACGATATTTTTAGTGTGGAAAACTGTAAGATAATCCGTAAAAACTCTTTTGCCCTTTTTTTAATAATTTTGTAGTTGAATTGTTCGCTGTTGCATAACTTTATTTCTTGCAGTTTGTTTTAATTTAAGAGGAAGAGAATTTTATTGAGTATTATTGAGTAGTTAAAGACATAATACTAAGTTATGTGTGACTAATTTGCTAAATAATTTGATTAATTAATCTAATTTAAGATTTGCACGGTATTATTGTAAGTTTTATCCATAACAATAAATATTTTATTTAAAAGTATTGCCATTAACTGAGTGCCGGTTTGCAATTTTGTTTGTGTTTGTAACATTACACATCAATGCATTTAACAAAACTTTTTTTCAAATACAACACGCTTTTTGAATCAACAACAGTCCGACTGCGTATGCTACCCTTGTTTATACTTCACAACATAAATTGCAAAATATGTTCACACTTTTACCGTCTTTATTTTCACAGTTCTTTACAATATTTTTACTCCATTCAATGTACAGTACAACTTTTTTCTTAATGTCGCACGACAAACTTCGTGTTTCGTCAGAAGTCGGATTTCTATCAGTTGCCCCAAAGAGTAAAATAATAATATGGGAGAGTAGCCCTTTGCACTTGGTGCAGACTGGGCGCTCTTAATCAACTTGGAAGTATATAGAGTTGTTAATACTCTTTTAACATAATGTTATTTATTTAATAAATGGGAGGAAAGCTACTAAAGCTGCTATTTTACAGCTCTATATATTTCACACGGAAACAAAACAAAACAACAATAAAGTTAGTTCTGAATTCAAATTATTATACAAGATAAATCTAATAATTGATGGAAGGATCGGAAATGCGATGATTGCTGAGGGACAGTAAGAAAATAGTTGAACTTTACATAGTACATACATATTACATCTACATCACATACGACTTTTCTATAAATGCACAACATTTCACGTTGGTATAAAGACATTTCGAGCGCAGTCGGACAAAAGGTTAGTTCTGTGTTTTAACTTTCTACTTAATATTTCAGATGGAGAAAATCTTCAGCTTCGCATGGCGAGGCAAGCGAGGGATGACTGAAGAAGAAAATAAGGGGGATGGCAAGGGTGACGAGAAGGCGGACGGCAAGGCGCATGAGAACTATGTCAATGATGATCAGGGGCTGCAGCGAAGGCACAATGTTGATACTTTCTTGCAGGTGATTTTGATTTTTTTATATAGGATTTTTGACAAAAGGTTTAGAAAATACTATCGCTATTGGCTAACGAGGCGAACTCGGAGCGCTGCGAGGGTAAACAGGGGTTTGACATTTCGAGTGCTCAGTTATTTTAACCGAGTAGCAGCCCAAACAACTTATCTGTGAAAAAAATAAGATCGGTTTTTGTTTATTTTTTGGTGAAATGGTGACGAACAGCGCTCATAATTGCACAGTTAAGACGGTACCCTGACCAAAAAATCGGCATGAGATATGAGCGTTCCTATTGGTCTAGCGGCACTGGTGGCGCATGAATTACAGTAGTGAATACGCCCAGATTTTAGAATAAAATCTTTATAAAATCGAATTTTGGTCTTTTGAAAAAAATAATTCTACAAAAATGTTCGTTATTAAATTGTCTATCCATTAGTGTTAGTACAAAAAATAATCAATGAACACTTTACGAGGAGATGCATAATATCAATAATTATTTCTCATTTTCATGTTTTTTTGGAAGTAGATTAGTGAAATATATACAACATTAAAAAAAAAAACTAAATCTACCATTTTAGAATCAATATTATGTAGAAATTTAATGTATTTTTATTAATTGATATTTCTTTTTAAATAACGAGTAGATAGCTCCTAAAAACAGCACAAAAAACGGCTTGCGCGGCGTTTTGCTCGGGATACCGCCTTAAGTTGGTCGGGCTGTACGTGAACATGTGACTAATAGCAGTATGACTAACTTAACACATTTAACACAATGATGATGTCACAAGTAGATCGAAAGCTTTGACCTCTTGATCGGAACGCACAACGCTGTGGTACGAGTAAGCAATTTACGGTGCCGGACGCATAAACCTCCACACCGCGAACACATACTACGACGGATCAAATGACCAATATAGAGACCAAATTATTATATGATTTATGGCCACACACTAGGAATTTCTCCTGCATCGTGGGTGCGTTTAAGCCGCAATAACTATCAACCATCTTGAGCTTCTTGGCGTTACGTTGACATCGACTCTCAATTTTGGACCATACATTGATGCAAAGGCTCAGCTGGCTGCCAAAAAGCTGGGGATCCTTGCAAAGGTGAGGAGGTACTTCACGCCAGAACTACAAAGAAAGAACAAGTTCGATCATGCATGGAGTACTGTTCTCATCTCTGGGACGGATCTGCCAAATACCAGCTTGATGCACTAGAGTCGATCGAAAAGCGGGCCAAGAGGGTCATCGGCGATGAAGCACTGGTTAAGTCAAAGCTCCAGAGCCTTGAACACCGTCGCCGAGTTGCCAGCTTGACGGTTTTTTATCGGTTACATTCCGGGGAGTGTGCGATGGATTTTTTTTTTTTTTTTTGGGACAATCCCACCGCACTATTCCCAAACCACTGCAACTCCTGAAAGCCAGAATCAACAGTGGCGACCACCAGAAAAGCGCCGAGGCAATGAAGCTCGACGAAGTCCCGGAGAATGAATTTACCTGTCTTGGATCCCGCAACGAAATTAATCAGAAAAGAATAACGGAGGAGTAGGAAAAATGTAAATTTCCACTTCCCTCCATATCAAGCAGGAGACAGAACAAACAAGGCCAATAGGCACAAAGGGTCATATACAACTGGGATATGCCCAGTTGCCTAGCACCACGGATAAAAAATTAGCATTAATACATATTAATGGGTCCTAACATTGTGAGCGATGGAATTGCATGATCTAATTCCACCCAGCCCGTTTCATCATCGGACTACCAGACGTACGGCGAAGCGCCATCGGTACATGGTAGACATCCCACCCATACGCACTAAACGTTTTGAGAATACTTTTATTATGCGTGGGGAAGGAGTGGCATTCCCTGCCGGAGTCTGTGTTTCCCGATAGCTACAATCTAGGGAAGCGTGCTCCACCTTCGACCACATCATCGCTTACCATCAGGTGAGATAGTGGTCAAGCGCGAGCCTATATTGAATAAAAATAAAATAAAAAAAAAACTATCTGCAGGTCATACAAACAATATTTGTTTCGTGTGGGAATCGAACGCGTCACACAGCGCAGCAGTCAATCGCTCAACCACTGCGCCAACCGTGCACCAATCTGGCCTGAAAGTGTCCCCTTCAGTTCAGTTGAAAAGCATATTTTGAAATAGAGAAGGAACCAAAGTTTTTTCCCCTTTCGTCCTTATTTTGTGACAATAAATACTTTCTTTCCAGGTGCACTTCTTCGGCAAGAAAGGCACGAACGACCTGAAGTTCGAGGGCTTCAGACAGTTCATGGAGAACTTGCAGACCGAGGTGCTGGAGCTCGAGTTCCATGAGTTTGCTAAAGGTAGGCTTCATCAGCATCATCTCCCTAACCTTCATAGCCGAGATAGATTGGCTTCCTGTCAAAACGGACGCAGTTGAATACCAGTGTTTTACATGGAGACCACCACCACCATTACCAGTTTGTTTTTTTTGCGGGAGTCCGGTGGATGCGAGTCGCACAGGACCGATCAGTGTGGTGACCAATTCGGGGGGCCTATGTCCAGCAGTGCACGTCTTTTGGCTGAAATGATGATGATAATGACTTTACATGGAGCGACTGCTAATCTGATCTCCACAACACAATTACTGGGTAACACGAAACCCCTTGATCTGGATCTGACTGGTGGTCAGAATTTTAGACTTCTACGACGAACGAATACGAATTTCAGACTACCTATAACGACTTTCAAAGATGCTTATCGAGCTTTCCGCGGCGTAGAGGGTCTTGGTAAATAATTGTATGGTCTGGTCACCTGTGGATTGACGATCAGACCAACCTCAGTAAGCGCAGTTTTCCATCTAAACAGACGGGCCACATATAAACTGCTGTCGCAGTTTTTGTGCGTTTGATATACGTGGGACACTCAGAAAGTTTTGCGAAACTAAAAAAAATTGTTCTATACGTACATATATTTTTATTAAATCTTTTCAAAGTACTTTCCACCAGCCTCTATACAAAGATTCATGCGCCTAAACCAGTTTTCAAAACACTTTTTCCAGTCCGCCGCAGACACCTCGTTTACAGCTTGCTCGAACGCAGCCAGCGCATCTTCCGGCGACGAAAATTGTATCCCTTTGAGCTGATTTTTTATTTTTGGGAATAAAAAGAAGTCACACGGTGCTAGATCAGGGCTGTAAGGAGGGTGACCCAGGAGTTTGACTGGCGTGCTGTCCAGGAAGTCCCTCGTTTTGAGTGCGGTGTGCGCAGGTGCATTGTCGTGGTGGAGCAGTAGCCCGCGGAGCCCTGTGTTTGGTCGCTTGTTGCTTATAACAGAGAAAACTTCTGGCAAACATTTGGTAGTATACCATTCGGCATTAATGCTTCTTTGATCCCGTAAGGGAATTGATACCAAGTGGCCAGTCAAATTAAAAAAGCTAGCGATCAAAATCTTACCCCCGCTTCTAGATCGCTTCACTTTGGTAGGCGTTGGCTCATTTTGAAACACCCAAACAGTCGACTGGCGCTTGGTTTCTGGGTCGTATTGATAAATCCAGGACTCATCACCTGTAACGATGTCGTAAACACGCCGAGACGAGCCTGCTTCAAATTTGTTAAGCATATCACGGCACCATTCCACCCGGGCCTGCTTCTGAGCATCGGTGAGGTTGTGCGGCACCCAGCGTGATACTATCCTCCTCACGCGAAGATGGCTGTGTAGAATCTCGTGAACGCTTCCCGATCCAATCTTCAATATGTGTTGAATCTCCTGATATGTAATTCGCCTATTGTCTTGGATTAAATTTTTCACTGCTAGCACGTTTTCTTCGGTAACAGCCGTCAAAGGGCGACCGCTTCTTTCGTCATCCCCCAAAGTTGGTCGACCGCGCTTGAATTCGTTATACCAACGATACACGGTTGCCTTGGAAGGGCCTTCATCCATGAATGCCATTTGAAGTCTATCGTACGATTCATCCGGTTTCAGGCGACACTTGAAATCGTATAAAATCATAGCTCTAAAATGTTCCCGGCGCAGATCCATATTTCAGTGAGACACAATACTTTGAATTAACTCGCAAAAAATGTGGAGGGAAATTTTGAAATTGGAACTTACTTATTTTTACTTATAAATAATCATATTTTCGAATAACATTATAACTGGCCAGTCTCCCATATATAAAAACTTTTTTTCGCAATACTTTCTGAGGGGCCTGGTAACTGTATCGAAACTGCTAACAGACTGCGCAATCGATGTGCAGTTGCCATGCAGTTCTAACGATCCGTCGACCTTCGACCGACCCGTGCGGCTGTTATTATTTAGGCCCTAAACAGACGGGCTAAATTTGGACTGCAATCCGGTTGCATTTGAGCGGACTGCACGGTCGGTTAGCTGTTTCGATGCAGTTGTTCAGACTTATTATGAATGTCAACTGCACAGAAAATGCATCCAAACTGCAATTTTGCAGCTGGCATGCAGTTTAAATGCAGCCCGTCTGTCGAGACTCTTAGGCACGAGCCATCCTTTTGAACCTTTATTTTCCTCCGTCCTTGCGTCGTCTTACTCAGTATTGAGGGTCGTGATCTCCCTTCTGCATTACCTTCTCTTGGACGATCTATCTCCATCTGTTTCTGTCTCTGGCGGTCTGGAGGCCGTTGTAAACTGTAGAATCAAGAGCGGTGCGGATCTGGTCAGATCAACGTATTGGGCTGCGTCCACGAGGTCTTTTCCCATCTAAAATTTATTTATCAACGGCTAAATCATTCTCCTTACTGTTCCAGGTCACGAAACGATATCCGAAGTAGACTTCGCGAAGATCCTCCTCCGCTACACATACTTGGACACAGACGAGTATGATATGTACCTGGACAGGCTCCTGGACCGCGTCAAGTACGAGCACGGCATCACCTTCGAGGAGTTCAAGACGTTCTGCCAGTTCCTCAACAACCTGGAGGACTTCACCATCGCAATGAGGATGTACACGCTCGCTGATCATCCCATCTCTAAAGGTGACTGGGTTTTTGGATCTAGATCTTTAAAGGCAGTGCTGGACAAAGGCGCTTCCTTATGTGACTTGATGTCTCGACGGAACAGGTAAGTGGTGGATAGTAGTTTCGGTTTCAGCCCATGGCGTCTTTGCGTCTATAGGTTTTTTAGCAAGTGATGGGGTAGATTTAGGAGAACGGCAGCCCAGCTAGGTTTTAGGATGACAAACCAAATAAACTTTAAAACTTTCGCGTTTCATAATTGAAAAACAATATATCACGGATATTTAAAGCGATGATTTCGATTATTTATTTACCTATTTCGCGACGTTTCGGCCGTGTTGCAACGACCGTGGTCCCGCGGGTAGACTGGTGTCTCGGTGTTACTGGTTCCGTTGTGGCAGAAAATTAGAGGACTTGTTTCTGACCCTAGGTTTCAGAATGCCAAGTCAAAGAAGGGAGGAATGAATATCTTTTTCTATTTATATTTTATTTTTCAACCGATTTCAAAGGGAGGAGATTCTCAATTCGACTGTATATTTATGTATGTTTGTGACGCGATTACTCCACCAATTTTGAACCGATTTTTAACCGACTTACCAAAAAGGAGGAGGTTCTATGTTCGACTTCTTGTATGTTTTTTTTTTTTGTTTTTTTTTTTATGTATGTTCACCGATATCTCCGTCAATTGTGGACCGATTTTAAAAATTATTTTTTGTTTGAAAGAGTATGTTTCGAAGTTGGTCCCATTTTAATTTGGTGAAGATCTGTTGAAGAACTTCGGAGATATACAACAGAACTCTTCAATAAATAACGGCAAATCATTCGGAATTGCTGCAATCGCATGTCTGTTTATTGTATATACCATTTCATAACATAACATCACGCCAGTACGCACTAAAGGGGTACGCAGGTCTCTCATTTCACTGGTTATTTTCAAGTTTCATGTTATTGGGGTGATCTATTCTGGCGGTATAACTACCTTACTAAACAACTTGCCTATTTTAGGTAGGTACAACTAAAAAGGGAAAAATAAAAACTTTTTTGCAAAAAAATACTACCGACTTCCAAATAAAAAACTACAAAGCGAAAAATAATTTTATTTTTGGAACTCGGTGTCGATATCGCAAAAAAATGGGAAAAAAGAAAGACACCGACTTCCAAAAATAAAATTATTTTCACTTTGTAGTTTTTTATTTGGAAGTCGGTAGTATTTTTTTGCAAAAAAGTTTTTGATGATTCTTTTCCTTAATTGAAAGCTGGTGCATCTAATGTTGACTCATTAACAAAAAAAAAAAAAACCGACTTCCAAAACAAAAACAATACAGAGCGAAAAATTGGCTTTTTTCCGGCAGTCAGTGTCAAAAACGAAAAATAATCGGTACCTAACGGTAATAATCGGGGACGGTGTCTTTGGTACTTAACTATTTTTTTTCTCGCTATGTTGTGTTTTGTTTTGGCAGTCGGTTTTTTTTATTATTGTACTGTCTATGGTGAATTAGATGAATATTGATTCGACACTTTAATAGCTAAAACCCTTCACAACTGTTAGATTTGCAGCCGTAGGTATTATTTCCTTAAAACTGTTTGATGCACAGAGTTGTCGTCGCAGTGAACTAGAAATTCACCCCGCCTGCTGGACCAATGTTATTTTATGATGCTAACTTAAACAACCCTTTGTGCCTATTGGCCTTGTGTGTACTGTCCCTTGCTTGATTCTTCATTACTTCATTTTTTTCCTACTCCTCCGTTATTCTTTTCTGATTAATTTCGTTGCGGGATTCAAGACAGTTAAATTCAGTCTCCGCGTCGAGCTTCATTGCCTCGGCGCTTTTCTGGTGGTCGCCACTGTTGATTCTGGCTTTCAGGAGTTGCAGTGGTTTGGGAATAGTGCGGTGGGATTATAATGCTAAACAGTGTACAGCATTATTCTACACACTCACAATAATGCCAAAATCAATGAAATTAAAACTAATACTCTCCTTTTTCCGTTCCCAGATGAGTTCCATCGCGCCGTGAAGATCTGCACGGGTATCTCCCAGTCGGAACACCTGGTGTCCACGGTGTTTGCCATCTTCGATGCTGACGGTGATGGCCTGCTCAGCTACAAGGAGTTCATAGCCATCATGAAGGATCGACTGCATAGGGGGTTCAAGGTAAAACTGCAATCCCTATCCTATTTATTTTGAAAAAGGAGGACCTCGTGGTTAAATAATAACAGATGCACTGTTCGATCTTCGAAGCTTTGCAAGCCGAGGTCGATCCGTGGATGGGGACAATCCATTACATATCCGAAACTTCTCCGCGGCTCTGACAGCAAATAAAGCTTTTGGTCCTGGGTGTATTTTAATTAAAAATAAATATATAAATCTGTCACAAGCTTCCGCAGTAAATGGGTAACAACCCACTAAATGGGTTACAAACCAGTAACTGGTTAGTAACACAGTAAATGGGTAACAAACCAGTAACTGGTTAACAACACAGTAAATGGGTAACGACCCAGTTACTGGGTTGAGGAGGTCAGTTAGGCAATCGCTCAATGTAAAATACATCTGCATCCTGTTTTGTTAGAAAGTGCTTTGCTTTAAAGGGTGCTGGTTAGCTCGGTTGGTATAAAGGCAAGTTCATATTAAACCCGCAGAAGTATATGCGCAATGCAAAAAGGGCCTATGTGAAACGTAAATTTGATTAACATAAAAAAGTTTATAGTGAGTCAATCTTAAAAGATGAAAGAGAGACATAGGCTGACGCGGACTTTTTTTAGAACTTTTAAAGAGGAACAATTCCATTATACATAATATTTGCGTAACTTAAACCGTTTACGCAGCGCACGTAATGGAAGCTCTCAAAAAGGAATATTTTAGCCAGTTTTTGCAACATTTTTCATTGATGCTCCGCTCCTATTGATCGTTGCGTGATGTTATATAGCCTATAACCTTCCTCGATAAATGGACTATCCAACAAAAAAATAAAAAATCCAACCAGTAGTTCCTGAGATTAGCGCGTTCAAACAAACAAGCAAACTCTTCAGCTTTATAATATTGGTATAGATTTGTAAATAAAACTTATGAACTTATAAATACGAAAGTAACTCTGTCTGTCTGTTACATTTTCACGCTTAAACCGCTAAACTAATTTAAATGAAATTTGGTATGGAGGTAGTTTGAGACCCTGGGAAGGACATAGGATTTGTTTCTCGGCACTCATTCTTAAGGGGGTGAAAAGAAGGGTGGAAGTTTGTATGGTTAACTAATAATTTCTCAACTAAGGTGGCAATACAATATGATTGCGCGATAAAAAAAATAGGCGATTCGAGGTTCTAATGCCACGAAGACGAAGTCGCGGGCAACAGCTAGTAAGCCAAAAAAGAAAAAAATACATTTGCGTGTGTCAATTTTGTCTCCGAAATTAAAAACAGACTTTCTCCGTGATTAAAAAATAGACTTAAGTGAATGCACTGCTTAACTCTCCTGTGACTTAGAAAATAGGTTGTCCTCATTAAAAGCGAAACATGGGGCTTTTGCTATTTTCAATTTGCACGAATTTTGAATATTAAAAAAAAACTCAATTGTGAAAAAGTCAGAAAGAAGTACAATTATTACCCATATCAAGTTATAAATTCTCAAAGATGAAATCCTGGGACAACAAAAAGTGTTACGCGACCCTGCCAGGATTCGAACCTGGAATCTTCTGATCCGTAGTCAGACGCGTTATCCATTGCGCCACAGGGCCAGTTGATGGGAGTCGCGAAATACGTCGCTAAATAATACAGATAACATAACAAAGATACATGTAGCAGAACTTTTTTTTTTTTATCCTGATTTTTTTAATCGAACCCGCCACACTATTCCCGACCATTGAAAATTCTGAACAACAAAATCGACAGTGACGAGTGTGGCGACCACCAAAAAAACAATCTTGTTTACTGGATCATTTTATACTCTTTCACATAAAAACTACTGAACGTAATAAGCATAGGCTTTAATTTATAGATAAATATATTCATAATATTTCAAAGGTCATTTTAGATCATGATAACATTTTTCTTTTCTTTCCAGTCCTATGCCAAGAACGAAGGATGGGAGGCGTTCAAATCCTGCGTCAAGCAAGAAATGAAGAGCTCCGTGTAATCACAACGTTACAAAATTTAATTGTTGCCATTCTACTAACGGTTTTAGATCTCCACGATATACACACTTGTTATCTTACTACTAGGAATATTAGGAAAATATTACCTGAGGCCCGTTTGTGCCACCCTGGGTAATCTTACTAATAAGGCTATGCACGCTTTGCGATTTTTATTCGCGCGAATTTTTTAGTACTATTTTGAAAAAACGCGATTTTTTTTCGCAATGCGTGCAGCTTCATACAATTCAATAGGCCGCAGAATGGGCCGGAAAAAAAACGCCCGAATAAAAATCGCAGTGTGTGCTAAGCCTTATTAGAGAGAGAGACAAAGAGTTAGTAGCTAACACGCACGGGATCATTATGTACGGCATATTTTAATTTAACCTCGTGTTAGCAACTAACCGTCTAGAGCTGCAGTTTTCTTTGTTTTTAGAATTTGATACAATCAAAATACGGTAAACGAATATTTTACGTTTTGTAATTTAATTTCTCAGTTCATAGATTAACACAGTGAGTCAAGTATATCGTTTTGTTCGTTGGTGACCATGCGCATGTGAAATGAAAAGATTAACTATTTCGGACTTTTAGGCCAGATTTCTCACCGCTAAATTATCGCAGAATTAATGTTACAAATTATCAAGCACGCGTTATCTGCTGTGATTGGTTGAATTAATTTTCAACAGCCAATCACCGTACCCGTCACCATAGGCGTCGATTATTTGTCTATTACGTTAACAGCCCGATAATCGAGTGTTGAGAAACCGGGGGTTAGAATGTTTAATTCAAATTTACAGTCATTTCTGATTTTGCTATAATATGACCTTATCAAACCTACTCTAAAATCCTTTGGTTACAAAGTTAAAAAACCTGGTTACAAAAAGAAAACTAATTATTAGCAAGAAAAGGGACAGCTTATACATACCCACCACTTTAATACAAAAAAATACAGTTAACAATACTTATTTAATGGAATTTTTGCTCAATTACGTTAAATTTAAAATTTTGAATTTGGTCAGATTTATGAGGGTGCGATTTATTCCCCCTGCTAAAGATTTACTTGGCGTACTGCAACCTTTTATTGGTCACAACACAATCCTTATTGCATTGTAAGATATCGTGCGACTTTTACCTCTATGTTAATGATATAAGATACATATTTAAGTGATCTTAAAATGCAACAAGGTGTGTACTCGTATGAGAAAATAAACAAAGAAAACTGTATACACATTTAAAGAACTAGTGAGACATATTTATCATAATTACTTTTGGCCTAATATTCTTGCCTACTATTTTGGCTTCAAGTTTATTAAAATATTTAATAATTATGATTATTACGAACATGGTTCCTCCAAAAATGTATCAACGGGTAGTTAAATATGTTATCCTCAATAATATTAATTAAATCAATTTTATACACTTAATAATTTATTACAGCAACATAATTTATTTTGCACATAACACGTTAATTTGTTTTTGCACAATTTTCGAATAATATTATGCTATAATTACTAACCTAATGCATTTCAGTGGTATGTCAACAGTGAGATTTTTTTTTTTGTACCTGTTAAGTATATATACCTACATACATGGTATTGTTTAACTTAAGCTCAATGATTATGCCTCTTATATAACTAAGAAATACTGGTTTTTGTCTTGACGGTCAAGACAAAAAAAAACTTTGGACTCTACTTTAAGGCCGGACAGGAACAACGCGACAATGCCTCTCATGTACCTACCTAAACCCACAGAGTCTATGGCTGAGTTTCTCAGCTCTAAATTATCGCAGAATTAATGTGACAAATTGTCAAGCACGCATCATCTGCTGTGATTGGTTGAATGAATTTTCAACAGCCAATCACAGCAGATAACGCATGCTTGACAATTTGTCACATTAATTATACGATAATTTAGAGGTGAGAAACTCGGCCTATGTCTTAATCCTTTGAGGAACATTGACGTACTTATATCAATTTCTATGAAAACGCGTTGTCGTATTGGTCTGTCTATGGGAGCCTTTATGACTTATTAATATTATTATCTAATAATTCTATATCATATGATCTGCTCAGCATCAAGACAAAAACAAAAAAAACAAATATCTACTTTCTACCGAATTAAAATTAGGCGTATAATTAATAATCAAATTATTTTGTATTATTAAAATTATTTACTGCTTCTTAATAATATTTCTTCATTCAACTAGTGTGATTTTTCTTCATTAATATTAATGTTTTATTAATATGTTTTTGTTATAAAAACATCTTTGATTTGGTTAGTGAGAACTGTACAAAGTTCAAAACTCGTAACAAACAGTATATTCGTTACTTAACAAGTAAACAAGCTGCTAGTCATTGCACTAAGATACAAACATAGTTTGTTACAACTTAAAGTTAATGTTACCATAATTTTTATGACATTTAATATTGTATAATTAATAATAATATCATGGTGAAATTTTAGCTTGAATTTTTGTTTTCGGCCATTTGATCTGATAATAAAAAGGTTAAAAAACAAATTGATTTTTACTTATCATCCACAACAGACACCGACGTCAAAAAGCGAAAAAAAACCTTTATAACAAAAAAATCAACTGACAAAATAAGGAACTAAACTTTCGTCTAGAATTTTGAGTTGACGCCAAACAAATTCTACGGGGACGATACTGGCCGTTGTCTTTTCTGGTCAATGATGGCAGATAATGCACCAAAATAGCTGAATGGTGCCTAACTATTATTGTAGACTGGTTCAAAGCAAGCCCTAAACATCACAAACACAAACTACATCTGTTATTACCCAAGTGCAAAATCTAAACCAGGCTTTGACATAACATTCTGCGAGTGTGACGTATCCTCTCTTAAGGCGCCGATTCCCTTGAGTAGCTGATTTTAAAATGAGAATCACGTCTAAACGGCTAGTCGTAATTTATTGGAGAAAATATATGTTATATTAAACCATTTTCTTGATAATTTCATCTGAGCTAATTTTGAGTTTTATTCGTATAACATAGTGTAATTAATTTTTATAGTTATGTCTAAAACGGATCAAAACACGACAATCACAACAAAACCGCTAGGCGTATTTTAATTAAATTGACACCATATCAAAGACAATTTAATTATCTACATTTTGATCTGAAGTTTTTTTTTTTTAAAGTCATAGAATAATAAGAAAAGTACAAAAAACTACTAAATTTCGGGTCGCGCGGGTGAGAAACGAGGGCGCGTTTTGTTCCCTCAAGGTTGTTGGCGTTAGTCGTAGTCTTAAACATAAATTGACAAAACCTACAACGAGTCACCTCGACTACATACTTGGGTGTTGTTATTGATGAGTGTTTATCGTGGCACAGATTGATGCTAATATATCTCGTATTAGAAAATTGATATGGATCTTCAAAACTCTTCGCTATGCGATGCCTCCGGACGTACTTGGTAAAATTTATGTTGCACTGGCACAATCTGTTACAACATACTGCATTCCGGTTTAGAGAGGAGCCGCCAAAACCCTTTGTTCGCATTAGGACAGATTCGCTTTAAGACAGATTCGCTTTATGACAGATTCGCTTTACGGCAGAAGTACAGTGAACTCGATATTCCTGTATCTGTAAAACTTATTAAGAAAACAAGTAACAAAAATGAAATTTTTCGAAATGTCGGTGCACACATTCCAGAACTGAAATTTGATTTCATGTCAATTTTTATATATTTATCTGGGTTATTCGTTCTGAATACTTCTTTGTAGCAAGTAAACGTATTGGTAATTAATCCCATTCATTGCTTTGAGAAATAGTCCCTGAATGCGAATATTCTTCAGATTCTTGAATAGCTAATTTTGATCCCTGATAGGCTTAGAGCATTTAACCTATGGAGATGGCATAGCAAAGCGTACCCCTCTGCCAAAGTCACTTGGCCATATGACCATACGCGTTATATAAAACTAGTTCATTCGCCGACCGCCGCCATTGTGTATCGTATTGTGTCGCAAGTAAGTTCTCCGAAAAAATGGTTAATTGTGCGGTTTCCTCTTGCAAAAAGCGAGCTGCCACTTTCAATTTGCGAAGCCATGGTGTTTCCTACCACATATAAGTATAAATTATACATCAACATAGTTGTATTTAAGAACAATGTCGAAATAATGGATAATGCCTTTACGATAGAATAATTCAGTGGTATAGCCCTCGCCAAACTTCTTGGCCGCCCTGAAGTTGGCTTTCCGCATGCGCGAGGCGCGAAACGATGCTGATTTTGTATGAGATTTTCTACTGCGCAGTCATTGTAGGCAACTTCAGGGCGGCCAAGAAGTTTGGCGAGAACTATACGTTGGTAGCACAAACGCAGTACAGGGGCTGACACGGTAGCGATGTACATAGTGCTGGGACAACGTGAATGAATGATTGATAAATTAAATGATTTTTTTGAATCAGTATGTTCAGTATCAAAATAATTTTGTTTGTGTTTGTTTCTGGACAAGTCAGCTTGAACTAAAATAATATATCATTTATAAATGTCTATGAGAATAGATTTAAATTCTTTTCTTTTCAAGTTTTAGGCTAATAAAAAGTAAGTTTGTTCGTTTCGTTAGTGAGTTTTCAATATTTTTTTAATCCCCGACGGAAAAAGAGGGGTGTTATCAATTTGACGTGAATTGCTGTGTATCTGTCTGTGGCATCATAGCTCCTAAACAGATGAAGCGATTTAGATTTTTGTTTGATACCTCTATCGAGAGGAGACTATCGCAGCCATGGTAGTTACAATGACAACCCCACTGCACATCTATTCGAAGCCATATACAATTGCGAATGTTAAAAATACTCAAATGTTCGTTTATCCTTTTTAACCAAAAAAGTTGATCCACAGAAATGTGTTCGACATGTATATAATAAACTGGTACATTTTAAAAATCAGTGATTGCCTCTAGGCGTGATCATTGAGACATGTAAATGAACTAGATTATGGCTATGAAACCATACACGTATGTTTTCCTATATAAGATATCAAACTAGCTTAGCTAGGAAACACCGTACTCAAATAGTTCAAAACAAACGAAAAACTGACGTGTTAAAGTGTTACATAAAAAAGTGTCAAATAAAAGTCTATCCGGTTGATATTATTGACTAAAAATAAATTCAATCGTTCTTTTTTTAGTGTATCTTTAATTCTGCTACCTTTCTTACCTACCTACGTAGTTTAGCTGACCACAAATCATATTGTGTATTTTTTTTATTTGTGAAATTAATTACTTAAGTTTATTATTATTTAGTATAACAAAAATAAAACGAATTAACATTTTGCGTCATCATCATCTCATCCATTCATGCATTAAAATGAATTTTCAGTCATTCTTTGTATCACATCACTAGCACTTTGTATCTGTTGTCATAGGATTATTGCGTAGATACACACAAATTTGTCAATGTGTGTGTGTTTTTTGATTGTGTGATTATTATTTTTTCGTGTGCGTTTGTAGCAATAGGATGCATGCATCTGTGAGTGATTGTCATTTTTTTGTAGTGTGCTGTATGTGTTTTCCTCGCCTCCCGCAGAAAGTGGCAGAAAAATTTGTTCGGTGATTCGCGGCTTGCCGTCTCCATAGGTTAAATGCTCTAAGCTGATAGGTATCTTTCCTTCAGGGATCAACATTTGTGGTAAGAATGCCAATTACATGTACATTTCTGTAATACGTTACGTTCTCCACCATCGACTTTTTCAGACCTATTTTTAGCTTTTTATGAGAGCGCTTTGCTGCGCTTTGCTGTTTGCCGATGACATTGTGCTGGTCGCCGAGAGTGGCCTAGAGGTTCAGAGCAGATTGGAGGTGTGGTGGCACAGACTGGAGAGTGTTGGCTTGAAATTGAGCAGAACTAAAACTGAGTACCTTTTCTGCGATTTTGGCGGTCTCTCCAGTTCCGTGCCTATGGCTCTTGCTGGAACACCCATACCGATATGCTCCGACTTCCGGTACCTAGGGTCGCTTGTCCAAGGGGATGGCGAGGTAGACCGAGACGTAACGCACAGGATCAACTCGGGATGGATGAAATGGCGACAGGTCACTGGAACAACTTGTGACCCACGGATGCCCCTCAAGTTAAAGGGGAAAATTTACAAGTCCGTGATTAGACCTGTCGTACTGTATGGATCAGAATGTTGGGCTGTGAAAAAGATGGATGAAAAGAGATTTCATGTAGCAGAAATGAGAATGTTGAGATGGATGTGCGGAGTGACGAGAATGGATAAAGTGAGAAATTAGTATATTAGAGGTAGTTTGAAAGTGGCGCCAGTAACAGAAAAGTTAAAAGGAAACCGTTTGTCCTGGTATGGTCATGTGATGAGGAAGGATGAAACGCATGTTACTAAAAGAGTTATGAATATTGATGTGAATGGATGGAGAGGGAGGGGACGGCCAAAGAAAAGATGGATGGACTGTGTGAGGAGTGATATGAAAGAAAAGGGCGTCAGTGATGGAGTGACGGCGGACAGGATGGTATGGAAGAAGAAAACGTGTTGCGCCGACCCCAAGTAACATGGGATAAGGGCAGGAAGATGATGATATGAGAGCGCTTTCCAATAGTGGTAGATGCAATCGGTAACTTTGGCATTGGGATATACCTACGGCTTAAACTCTTTTATTTCTGCTAACTCTTAATCACATCTATATTTAATGAAAACTGATCGCGTCGTCGTCTAAGTTGAGGGTCGATGTCAACGTAACACCAAGAAGTTCGAGATGGTCCATTAACGGCACGGTTACACCACGGAAAGATGGAGCCGGGTGGAATTGGCTATTTTTAGCGGCAAAAAGACACGCCTGGGTCTTAGCAGCATTGGAACTGACCAGATTGCCACCACCCCATTTGGAGACCGCCTTCAAGGACAGGTTCAAGCGTTTATACATGGCCTCCCGGAGAGACCGAATCTGAAGCCCAGAATCATTCTTAAGTAGCTTGTGCTTTATTAGGTACGAGTATATAAATTAATGGTACAAAATGTACGTTATCATCGTTTTGTGAAGCATTAATATGTAACGTGAATTATTTGATAAAAAGATCCTGGGAACAACTTTGAAGGTACCGTCGCCGTTATAGCATTTCTAGTTTTTAAATTTGGTTTAATGATTTGATATTTTCAACACGACTGTACAATTTCTGCCGTAAAGAGAATCTGTCAAAAAACGAATCTGTCGTAAAGAGAATCTGTCTTAAAGCGAATCTGTCCTAATGCGAACAAAGGGCCAAAACTAAGTTATCTACTTGAGGTCGAAAGAGCCCAGCGGTCACTTCTAACATGTATTTTAAATTATACAGATATCACTAAGTAGATGTAAGGGGAAGTAGCGAGTCGGCCCCAACACAAGTATTATTAATAACTTAATGGGGCTGCCTCATAATACACTTGTATAATGATTTTGGAACAATAAACAATTTAGATATTAAAAAAAAAAAAAATGGTGGCGCATTCGCTACTTTTAACATTCGGCAATGTGAATCTAATATATTTGTTTTTTCTTTTAGTACCAAATTGTTTGCCGTGAACCAATTTATGACCTGATGAATAGTTATTCGCATCATCAAGATTTTGTGACTACCGATTTATTTTGGTTGATTTTGTAGAAATTGGGGCAAATCGATACTATAAACTATAAAGAGGAATGGACCCAAATTTAGCCTTGAGGAACGCCCATTGTCATTTCAGACCCTAGTGAGTTAACGCCGTTTAACGGAATTTCAACTAGTCTGGCTTTCAAATATTATCTTAGTATCTCAATGGCCGTATGTCTTATCCCAGTGTTCGAGCTTCAGCAATAGTCTCATGGTTAACGCAATCGAACGCCTTCAAGAGTTCGCATAAGATTCCAATTGCGACTTATGCTTCTAGGCGTTAAAAATGTTCTTTATTATGATGACGCCAGCGTTAGTTGTGCAACGCCCTTTGGTGAAACCTAGTAAAGGTATTTCAGGGTACAGGTGTTGTTGCACAGAGAGCACAAGAGGTGCGGCGTTGTTTGGAACGTAGCTGGTGCGGCGTTGTTTTGGGACGTAGCTGGTGCGGAGTTGTTTAGGACGTAGCTGGTGCGGCGTTGTTTGGGACGTAGCTGGTGCGGCGTTGTTTAGGACGTAGCTGGTGCGGCGTTGTTTGGGACGTAGCTGGTGCGGCGTTGTTTAGGACGTAGCTGGTGCGGCGTTGTTTGGGACGTAGCTGGTGCGGCGTTGTTTGGGACGTAGCTGGTGCGGCGTTGTTTCGGACGTAGCTGGTGCGGCGTTGTTTGGAACGTAGCTGGTGCGGCGTTGTTTGGGACGTAGCTGGTGCGGCGTTGTTTAGGACGTAGCTGGTGCAGCGTTGTTTGGCACGTATCTGGTGCGGCGTTGTTTAGAACGTAGCTGGTGCGGCGTTGTTTGGAACGTAGCTCCGTACTATCACCCTCAGCACTTCTTATTGCATTCATCATCATCTTCCTGCCATTGTGGGTAGGTGGGGATAAAAGCATTATCTTTGTCGGCATGGCATGACGTCAATGTAAAATAAATGAAATATAATACTGAATTAAATATATCTTTATTTCATTTTAAACATCAATAGCATCTGTACAATCTATACAAATTGAGACATCAGTAAAGGCCCATCACACGGTCAACTTAAATCGCCAAAAAATATTTACGGGAAAACTGGGTGAGCGTTAAAAATGATACTGGGTCAAAAATGACCGTGTGACAGGCACTTAATAGCTAAATAATATAATAAATATATCGAGCAACAACACAAAATGATTACTAAGGCACTAAAGGTGATACTGATGTTTAGTAGTTGAAAAATATCGTTTATTAATACTATTTTGCTTTCGTATTCAGTAAATTTAAGCATTTTACGTAAGTTTCGACTACTTTGTTACCTTTAGTACAAACATAAGCTAATTATTCAGATTTTGAGATCGATGTTGCGAAGTGAAAACAATGAAATGAATATATAACTTTTTAACTTTTAGACCGATACGTGACACACTTATCGCTACCAGACTTGAAAGCAATCATTATCAAATTCTTTCACATAAATAATATCGGAAGTTAATCGTAAAAAATAAATTAAATACTGACTCAAAAAGAATAACTCGACTGGACATCGTAATTTCAAAATAGTGGAGTTTCGACACACGACATGTAAATAAGTGACATTCTATTCGCGTCTACAAAAAGTCCAAACTGTAATGCCTAAAAATTCGCTACTGAAATGTGGCCTATCGCAAACATTTTAACACTGCGACGATCGCTATCGCCGGTAGTATGACACTTTCTAGAAACCATGAAAGCCTTAAGCACATTCGTGTTAAGAAAATAGTGAGTCATCGTTGTCAGCTGGCCTCTCGGGCAATCAATATTACTTTCTCTATTTTCTAACGAGAATGGACTATAGATAGTTTTCTATCAGCGATAGCTACTGCAAACCATTGCTGCATTGGTTTGTCGTTCGCGTTCGATAAACCACCATCAGTGGGCTTAGTGCGAGTTTTGTCTCACTCTGGATCGCGTTAAGGTAAACGCCAATTTGTATTGAAACTAGATTACCGCCGTCTAGTGACAGTCAAGAGAAACCTCTTTTTTGTATAGAAATTTACTTAAGAGATTGTTTTCGTTAAAGCGATCGAGCACCAGTAAAAACTCGTCATAAGCACACATAGACTTTATTCCGAGTTTTTTAAAGTACTCGATCGCAAAAACGCAAACGTTTTCTTATGTGAATTTGTAATAAAAAAGTGGTTTCCTCTTTGTCTTGTCCAGTTTTAATACAAATTGACGTTTACGTCAACGCGGTCGAGCACGAGTAAAAACTCGCACTAAGCACAAGTTACTGTACATTTAGGATTTTGCAGCAGTGACACTTTGTCTTGGCCCGCAATCTGCAGTCTTCAATCTAACAAATCCAGTATTAAATTAGCTTCAACAAACAAATTAAAAATATAACAAGTATTTTATTCAAATGCCCATTTATAAGTATTATTTTAATTTAAATAACTTATTTAAACGTTGTCCTTAGTCCTAACGACCGTAGCGATATAAAAGTTAATCAAATGACAAAAAAATAAGAGCATCTTTCTTAGTAATACGTAATTTCACAATTTCAAATTGAAAGTTTTTAAAACTAAATTAAAATAAAGACTCACTGTGAGAGAAGCTTAAGATTATAAGAATTATTTTTATAACTACTTTTGAAAAATATTTTTTCATTGATAAATACGTCATCATTTTTGAAGATGTATTTTCATTGGTTGAGCAATAACGGGCAGTAAGAAACATCGAATACAAGTAATTTATCTTTTCACTAAGACGTCCAATTTCACCAAACTGCCTTACGGGACATGATAACTAACTATGGCGAAACTGGCTCTAGATTCTAAAAGCTCAATTGGGTTTTCAATATGCTTGTAATTTTTACTTTTAGTACTACCGCCTCCTACTTATTTACTCGACCAATGTAAACACATCAATTTGTTGCATCTACTTTGACCAACCAAAGCTGATATTTTAGCCTCTTCTCTCCTTTTGAATGATATAGTAAAATATACGCAAAATATGTATAAAATTAATTATTATGAATATAAAGAAACAAATGGGCAACTTATTGGAATAAGAAATTATTAAATATTTAGTCAAATGAATACATTCATAGCCAAGTGGAATACATCTCATTTTGGCCCAGCTTCTGGAACTAAAATGATCGCAAAATTGTTGCTGTCGCAATTATTTTCGCTGCTGTGATAAGTTAATGAATTTTCCACAAACAATCGCATCACTGGACATGCGGTTAATTTGTGACACGTCGATATTTTTCCGTATTAGCAATATATAACAACTCTGGTCAGTCAATGTAAGATTAAATAATATTGATAATGTTAGCATCATTCTCGGAAGCGTACACGAAACAAAACGATAAGTACTTCAATATGTTCAGACTTATTTTAATGTGGTTGTCTCCATCCTTGATTATTACAAAGAGAATTCTATTGAAATCACTACAATCATCAAAACATCACTCCAGTACTCCTCAATAGGTCAGTAGAGTTGTCCACACTCACTAATCGACAATCCCAAGTAATAAGGGACCAAGCATATTGCGATAACACAACCATAATATTAGCTGCTTTTCGACTCCTATTAGTAAAGTAACAGATTATTATCTATATCAGACTATTACTAGCATACAGATGCCTCATCCAATACAAAGAAACCGTGCCGACGTAACTAGCGTTTTCATCTGATTAAAATGATTATTTTTTATAAGTACTTCCATCGCGTTCGGTTCCGTTCCACGGCTATAGATGTAGATATAGTGTTAGTATCAGCGACTTGCAAGTAAAAGGGTACTCGGTTCGTGAATATTTTTTCCTTTAAATACAGTGACGATTTGATTTGTAGTATTTTTTTGCACGTTTTTACAACTTCTCTGCTACTAAATGTGCTACAATACAAATTTAAACAATCGAGTGGAATGTCTCAGAAATTTAAAACCGCCCCATCTATTGGCATCAATTTTAAATGATCCGTTCAAATAATCTTTGAAATGTGAATTGAGAGCCCAATCCATACTAATATTATAAATGTGAAAGTAACTCTGTCTGTCTGTCTTTTACCTTTTCACGCTTAAACCGCTGCACCGATTTAGATGAAAGTTGGTATGAAGATAGTTTGAGACCTGGGAAAGAACATAGGCTATATAGGTAGGGTAGGGTAGGGTAGGGTTGGGTAGGGTAGGGTAGGGTATGGTAGTGTAGGGTAGAGTATTGTAGGGTCGGGTAGGTTAGTGTAGGGTAGGGTAGGGTAGTGTAGGGTAGGGTAGTGTAGGGTAGTGTAGGGTCGGGTAGGGTAGGGTAGGGTAGGGTAGGGTAGGGTAGGGTAGGGTAGGGTAGGGTAGGGTAGTGTAGGGTAGGGTTGGGTAGGGTAGGGTAGGGTAGATAAATGTTTGGTCTTTTTATGGCAAAACAAAGTTTGCCGGGTCAGCTAGTATTCCATAATTTTGTGCTTAGGAGACTTGATTAAACAAGAACATACAATTTTTAGAGTTCAAATCCAGAAAATATAAAATTTTCACACAAATCGGTGCATATCGCGCCATCTAGTGAGATTTATTTGAACCAAATTTTATATCTTAGTACTGGGATTCCGTGGTAAAGTTTAATCATACAAGATCTCAATCAATGCAGTATATTTGGCACCATTTCGTGCGGCACAGATCTGGGCAATTAGACCTACCTACAGCGCTGATATTTCTGGAATTGACGAGTTATTTTCATCATTCCTACACTATCAAAGCGTTTTGTGCCATTAGCCATTTTCTTAATTTAGTTATTAATCCACCTTTCGGGCTTCTCCGAAGTCGGATAAAAAGTATTTCAATTTAAATATTTTAGAGGCCAACAATGCCTGTGGAAGAACTAAGACAACTAAGGATCAAATAATAATTAAGCACAACCTTTCTTTTTAAACTACAAAAGCACTATTTTTAAACAACCTTTATACACCGATGTTTAAAACTTATAGCTTCAAAATATTACCACACAACCCAAATCCGTGATTTCAATAGGATTCTCTGTAAAACAATAAAAATTACTTGGTTTGGTCAATTGTCATTTTAGAGTGAGTTTTTGAGCCTATTATAACTTGACTTACAGCGCAAATGGAATTATTAAATATCTGTTACTAACTTCTGAAAGCTTCATGAGGTACATACATAAACTCACGCCTTTTTCCCACAGGGGTAGGCAGCAACTACAGAACGCCACGATCCTTACATACTTCTCCTTCTTACTTGATGAGGTATTATCAGTAAATGAGCCGTCAAAACAAGGAGTTGTGAAATCTGTTTGGTAACCTGTCTTTGATAATAATGCCATGCATTTTGTCATTATTATTCAACATTGATACAAGATGGGACACAGTAGCTTTGAAGTGCTCAGCTAGCTGTATGTTATTTACCCCCGGTTTCCCAAAACTCGATTTACGGGCTGTTAACGTAATCGACGAATAATCGCCGGTTATTTGCTGTGATTGGCTGTTGAAAATTCATTCAACCAATCACAGCAGGCAATACGTGCTTGACAATTTGTCACATTAATGTTGCGATAATTTAGCGTTGAGTAACCCAGCCTTAGACCGTAAGGACTATAGTTATTTGATTGACAGCTGAACTAAAAATTTTGAACGAACTAAATTTCATGAAGTAAATTAAGGGGGCAACAAAAAGTTTCGCGACATTAGTAGCAGATTATAAGAGCTATCAGAAACCAGGGGAGTGACTATTACCTCTTAGAGCAAGGTTATCCAGTGTGCGTAAGGCGCAGAAGTATATGACTTGTAACTTGTATACATCTCTCCCATTTACACAGTCGTTTTGATACGTCATGGTACGGGAGCTGGGCAATTACGCATTTTTTTTCGCCAAGTAAGGTCAAGTAATATTAGGCTCCATGTAGTGTGTACAGTTCAGCAGCCAGGCATGCTGCCGTGCACCAGGTTCATCAGCTCGCCGTTGTCAGTGGCCGCCGTCAGCCGGTGCCGGAGCGCGAACGACGCCACCACCCGCGCCACCTAAAACATAAACACATGGAAATTAAGAATAATATTATAAAATTGTTCTGGGAGTACAACAGTTGCGTTAGAAAGAAAACTGCTGTAATCAAAACGCTAAATCACAGATAATATATTACTAGCATACAGATGCCTCATCCCATACAAGGAAACCGTGCCGACGTAACTAGCGATTTTCGTCCGATTAAGACGGATATTTTATAAGTAGTTCGATCGCGTTCGGTTCCGTTCCACGGCTATAGATGGTGTTAGCAGCGACTTGCAAGTAACAGGTTTTTCTCGGTTCGTGACTTTTTTTTCTTCAAATACAGTGCCGATTTGTTTTATAGTATTGTTTGCACGTTTTTACAGTTTCATTGTACCAAAATGTGTTACAATACAAATTAAGAAATCGAGTGTCATGCCTCAGAAATCTAAAACCGCGCCATCTATAGGAATCAATTTTAAATGATCCGTGCAAATAATCTTTGAAAAGTGAATTAAGAACACAATATTCCATAATTTTGTGCTTAGGAGAGTTGACAAACTAGAACATTTTTTGTTTAATGATCTTTGCTAGAAAATATTAATTTTACACACAATTCAATAACAAATCGATGCATATCGCGCCATCTATTAACATTTATTTGTATAAAATTTTCTTTGTTAGCGCATTGCCGCAGTTTATTTATAGGAAGTCATTAGTGTCTAACATTTCAATACACCGGCAAATGGAATAGAGTGGCGTCTATTCCACGATTTAGTTCATATTCGTATTTTAAGAAAGATATCTCACCTCGCCTGGTGTATCTTCATGTACTGCATGTCCACATCGTGTTAGAACTTGCATTTGGAATTTACCTGAAAACATATAAATTAAATTTTACTGGAGAATAGGCTAGACAACAATATAAACTACGCAAATTGATTTTCGGCCTGTGGCATTGTAGATTATTAAAAGTAGGCGAATTTTCGACGCTTAATTTTTGGCTGATGTATCTGCGGCCATCAGACCGACCAGTGACGCTCTGTCTTGTGATACTGACCCTGCATCTGTCCCACAGTAAGCTCTCGGACCAGTCCGTCAATGGAAGCCAGCAGCAGCAACCTGTGACGCTCTGTCTTGTGATACTGACCCTGCATCTGTCCCACAGTAAGCTCTCGGACCAGTCCGTCAATGGAAGCCAGCAGCAGCAACCTGTGACGCTCTGTCTTGTGATACTGACCCTGCATCTGTCCCACAGTAAGCTCTCGGACCAGTCCGTCAATGGAAGCCAGCAGCAGCAACCTGTGACGCTCTGTCTTGTGATACTGACCCTGCATCTGTCCCACAGTAAGCTCTCGGACCAGTCCGTCAATGGAAGCCAGCAGCAGCAACCTGTGACGCTCTGTCTTGTGATACTGACCCTGCATCTGTCCCACAGTAAGCTCTCGGACCAGCCCGTCAATGGAAGCCAGCAGCAGCAACCTGTGACGCTCTGTCTTGTGATACTGACCCTGCATCTGTCCCACAGTAAGCTCTCGGACCAGTCCGTCAATGGAAGCCAGCAGCAGCAACCTGTGACGCTCTGTCTTGTGATACTGACCCTGCATCTGTCCCACAGTAAGCTCTCGGACCAGTCCGTCAATGGAAGCCAGCAGCAGCAACCTGTGACGCTCTGTCTTGTGATACTGACCCTGCATCTGTCCCACAGTAAGCTCTCGGTCCAGTCCGTCAATGGAAGCCAGCAGCAGCAACCTGTGACGCTCTGTCTTGTGATACTGACCCTGCATCTGTCCCACAGTAAGCTCTCGGTCCAGTCCGTCAATGGAAGCCAGCAGCAGCAACCTGTGACGCTCTGTCTTGTGATACTGACCCTGCATCTGTCCCACAGTAAGCTCTCGGTCCAGTCCGTCAATGGAAGCCAGCAGCAGCAACCTGTGACGCTCTGTCTTGTGATACTGACCCTGCATCTGTCCCACAGTAAGCTCTCGGTCCAGTCCGTCAATGGAAGCCAGCAGCAGCAACCTGTGACGCTCTGTCTTGTGATACTGACCCTGCATCTGTCCCACAGTAAGCTCTCGGTCCAGTCCGTCAATGGAAGCCAGCAGCAGCAACCTGTGACGCTCTGTCTTGTGATACTGACCCTGCATCTGTCCCACAGTAAGCTCTCGGTCCAGTCCGTCAATGGAAGCCAGCAGCAGCAACCTGTGACGCTCTGTCTTGTGATACTGACCCTGCATCTGTCCCACAGTAAGCTCTCGGTCCAGTCCGTCAATGGAAGCCAGCAGCAGCAACCTGTGACGCTCTGTCTTGTGATACTGACCCTGCATCTGTCCCACAGTAAGCTCTCGGTCCAGTCCGTCAATGGAAGCCAGCAGCAGCAACCTGTGACGCTCTGTCTTGTGATACTGACCCTGCATCTGTCCCACAGTAAGCTCTCGGTCCAGTCCGTCAATGGAAGCCAGCAGCAGCAACCTGTGACGCTCTGTCTTGTGATACTGACCCTGCATCTGTCCCACAGTAAGCTCTCGGTCCAGTCCGTCAATGGAAGCCAGCAGCAGCAACCTGTGACGCTCTGTCTTGTGATACTGACCCTGCATCTGTCCCACAGTAAGCTCTCGGTCCAGTCCGTCAATGGAAGCCAGCAGCAGCAACCTGTGACGCTCTGTCTTGTGATACTGACCCTGCATCTGTCCCACAGTAAGCTCTCGGTCCAGTCCGTCAATGGAAGCCAGCAGCAGCAACCTGTGACGCTCTGTCTTGTGATACTGACCCTGCATCTGTCCCACAGTAAGCTCTCGGTCCAGTCCGTCAATGGAAGCCAGCAGCAGCAACCTGTGACGCTCTGTCTTGTGATACTGACCCTGCATCTGTCCCACAGTAAGCTCTCGGTCCAGTCCGTCAATGGAAGCCAGCAGCAGCAACCTGTGACGCTCTGTCTTGTGATACTGACCCTGCATCTGTCCCACAGTAAGCTCTCGGTCCAGTCCGTCAATGGAAGCCAGCAGCAGCAACCTCGGGGCTCGCACTCCCAGGAAGGCGGCCGACAGTCCGCGGAACCAGCCCGACCAGTGACACTCTGTCTTCGATAAGTCGATGCGCCATTTGTATCTGGAAATGAAATTACGAAATGTTGAGTCAGGGAAACGTAAAAATGTTAAAATTTATGAACCAAATATACCTATGACCAAAGATAAATCTAATTTGCAGTGATCAAATATTTATGTACCCATCTTTTGGTTAAATGGTAAAACATGTTAGTTGGGGCAGAACGGATGTGGAAGTCGGCAGATTGAATGTTGACAGATGATGAAAGTTACTTATAAGATTAACCATTGTGGAACTCCAAAAATATTTTTTGCTACTTACTTCATACTGGCGCTGCCATCTACTATAGGCACGGGCTTGGAGAACATTTCAGGGTCGACTTCGGCCTCAGCCTCTCCCTCTTCATCGTCGTCCTCTTCAGAGATACGGTCTACGAGAGGCTCGTGTCGAGTGGGAGTTGGTAGCGGCTCATCTGTCACGCTGGTGTAGGTTCCTATCTCGTTTGTGGCTAGGTCGCCGGTATCGCAACTGGAAATTTTTGAAATTGAGTTATACATTTTTGTACTGCTTATCATTGTATCCTTTTGGAACGTGGGAATAGCCCCGTGGTCTGGACCTGTGCCGGATTGATGGCAATAAGCTCTAACATAACTAGCGAAAAGTAGGTAATAGCACAGATAATATATTACTAGCATACAGATGCCTCATCCCATACAAAGAAACCGTGCCGACGTAACTGGCGTTTTTCGTCTGCTTAAGATGATTATTTTTTTAAGTACTTCGATCTCCATCCGTTCCACGGCTATAGATGGTGTTAGCAGCGACTTGCAAGTAAAAAAGTTTTCTCGGTTCGTGACTATTTTTTTTCTTTAAATACAGTGACAATTTGTTTTAAAGTAGTTTTTTGCATGTTTTTACAGTTTCATTGTGCCAAAATGAGTTACAATACAAATTTAAAAATCGATTGGCAAGCCTCAGAAATTTAAAACCGAGCTATCTATTGGAATCAATTTTTAAATCATCCATTCAAATAATCTTTGAAATGTAAATTAAGAGCCCAATACACCATAATTTTGTGCTTAGGAGAGTTGATTAAAAACGAATGCAATTATCATACAATTTTTAGGGTTCCGTATCCAAAGGGTAAAAACGGGACCCTATTACTAAGACTCCGCGGTCCGTCTGTCTGTCTGTCACCAGGCTGTATCACATGAACTGTGATAGCTAGAAAGTTGAAATTTTCACAGATGACGTATTTCTGTTGCCGCTATAACAACAAATACTAAAAACAGTATAAAATAAATATTTAAGTGGGGGCTCCCATAAAAAAAACCTGTTCTTTTTTGCCGTTTTTTGCGATAATGGTACGGAACCCTTCGTGCGCGAGTCCAACTCGCACTTGGCCGGTATTTTATGATCAATTCTAGAAAATGTTCATTTTGCACACAAATCGACGCAAATCGCGCCATCTAGTGACATTTATTTGGACCAAATTTTCTTTGTTAGCTGGGACTCCGTGGTAATAGGGACATCTCTGCCTATCCCTTCACGCATTACTGGCGTGATGATATGTATGAGTCTTATTTTTTTTTTATATTATCCCATGTTCTATCATATTAACACGACATGTGAATAGCTCATGCCTTGTTAGTATTAGCCAGACAAAAAAGTGGTATTTCCTGCTATGAGAGACAAAGATTTGAAGACTGCTTGTGGAGACTTGCACTTGTTCTGTTAGATACAACAATATCTAGCTATTTAGTGCCTTGTATTTGCTGTAATGGAGTACTTAAACTATTCGCTACTTACTAAATAATAAAAAATACTCACTTGATAATTTGACTGGGCATTGACACCTTGGCTGAATCCACATTTCGAACTTGACCACTTCTGACACTGAAAATGAAAGACAATACATATTTATTAACTAGCATTTGTACATGAACTAAATCACTTATTGTACAAAACTATTTTATGTTTGGTGTACAATAAAGAATTAAAAAATATGAAAAGATATATTGCAAGACATCTAATTATATGGTGATCTTATTGGTGAACTTTAGAAAGGCCAGGTGCGCGTACACATAATCGGCGTGCATGTATGACTAGATGTATGAATGTTAAGAAAGCAAAAGGAGTATGTAAGGTTTGTAGCAGGTGGCGTTCTGTATGTTTGTATGTAATGTGTATTGTGAATGAAGAGCTGAATATTGCCAACTTACCACCACTCTATGGCATGTTCAATGCTCTTGAAGTGTGTGGGTCTACTCCTCAGGAAGCTCTGCATACTGGCCAGCGCATCCATAGCTGTGCCTGAAATTATTATAAAATTGATTTGAAATAACTCTCATTAGGCAATAGAGTCAAGGGCTTAATGCAGAGACTTTCTGCTCATTTTTATAACAGTCCTACAACCAGAACTTTTTGATCCCATTAACCATCTGTTCTGTAATTAATGTGCCCCAATCATTACCACTTACCCTCAGTTTCCCAGTCAAAATCATCGGAGAATTAATGTGACAAATTGTCAAGCACGCGATACCTGCTGTGATTGGCTGTTGAAAAGTCATTCAACCAATCACAGCAGATAACGCGTGTTTGACAATTTGTCACATTAATTCCCCGATAATTTTAAGCTGGGAAACTGAGGGTTAGTTTGTAAGACACACACTATGTAAGACGCCTTGGTTTTCCTGCGAATGATCAGACTAGATAATGCAAAATGGAGAGCCTACCCTCGGAGTTTCTCAACATGATAGAATCAGTTGTTCTGTCTGCTGTGTTTGTTTGTACTTTTCACCACGTTAACAGGTTCACTGTCCACATAGCAAAAACAATCACAAATGCCATATGAGCGTCATAGGAGTGCGAACCTGTTAATGACACCAGGATTAGTGACGAGATGCCCTCAGTAAACAGCTTGTGGAGGACTTAGTCTATACATATAACATACCTTCCACCACGTCAATGACAGCGATGCCATGTATGGCGTGCTCCAGCGAGGGCTGCAGAGCAACCCGCACCGCCACTGCGCCGCCCATCGAGTGTCCCACCAGTATCAGTGGCGGAATGCCCTCGGTGAACAGCTTGTGGAGGACTTGTTCTACGTCACTGAAATAGGAAAATTACAAATAAAAATTAAACCTGACCATATAAAATACCACAGGTCTTCAGGATATCAGGTCGAGACCAAAAAGGTTCCTATCTGAGATGAAAAATTATAAGCTATCACTTCAAGGGTATACTGCTTCTGGTACAATTTGAAACGCTATAAGTGATACCAACATAATACCAAGGACTGTGTTGGTGATTTGCATAAAATCAATCAATATCAATATCAATACTTTAACATCTTCCTATCAGCCAACACACATTTACTGCTAGTGTTAGACTCGGGCTTAGAGGTACGCAGGAATCCCAGAATCCAAGACTAATAAGATACAATATTGCAGATGCAAACATCACCTAAGCAACAATACCTGTGATATTTACCATTTTTTTTTATTTAGCCTTTGCTGTCTAACTGCTGGGCAAAGCCCTCTCCCATATTCTTCCAGCCAATTTTGTGCCCTGCCTTCTCAGGCCAATCTGGCAGGAACAAGTCCAGATTTACCATACCTACATATATTTATTATCTAATCAAGAAAATTATAATGCAATAGTTCATAGCAACAGTGTTATAGTAATTAATTAGTCACAGATAGATAATCAACTTTGTAACATTATATTTGTACATAATGAAATTAATATCATAAAGAGATATGTTGTAGAGAAAAAATATGTTTGTGAATTCCTATAGGTAAATAGAAATTCCAATACAATAAGAAAAATAGTTTTCTGATATTAGAGCTAAGCTATTACCAATTGCATAGTATATTTCTTATAAGCTGATTCACTGCTGGAATCTGTTTCCTAATATCTATAACCCAGGGGTCTTTAAGCCAAGAGTGAATAGGTTGCATCAGGTGAAACCCAAGCCAATAAATTATTTTAAAAACAAAACAGTGCAATAAATTACTTAATTTCCTGTATGGCAACTACTACTTACTGGACAAGTGTTTCAATGCTGAGGTCATCAGGATTGTCGGCTTTGGTCTCCCCGTGACCTCTGATGTCTATTGACACCACCTGACAGTGAATCATGTTTGTGATCTCCTCCTGAAAAAGTTTTTTTTTCGTCAATAATGATGGCAACGATGAAAGAAGCCGAAAGATGTTTGTTGGACATAGGACTGATAGATCAGCCTTGATGATAGATCAGTGTGCAAAATACATAGGTACATATGTAATAGGCAATCATTTCAATGACACAGGTAAGCTTCTTTGTACATTAGGCAATAGAGGTTTCATGTTCTGCAATATGATATGACAAGTTCCATGTACAATGTTGCGCCACACTAGGAATTTTTCCTGTGTTGTGTATGCATTTACCAACATGTGCTTTTTTATTAGTGTGTACTAAATGCAGATGATCAGATATAGATCAATAATGAAAATATTTGGCCCATAAGTATATAACAAAATCATTACCCTTTACAGAAACTATGAAGGATTTTCAGTCAATCACTTACAGTAAACAAAGCCCAACTAAGTCCAGAGTAACCGCCTCCATGCAGGGTCACTATCCTGGGCCTGTCCTGATGATCTGGCTCTGGAGACAGGTACACCCTGAAGCTTCCTCCATCTGTATCCACATCCGCCGTTCTGTCGAAATACTCCTTCCATGATACTGGAGAGTAGTCCTTACGACGACCTGCACCAAATGGAGCCATTCTGAAAAAAAGTGAATACAATTATTGCCTTTATGAATGGAAAAAGCAGTCATTGACCCACCCTGTAGGACCCACTGATGCCCAGAAAGGGTCCTATTGGACCTAGGGTTTCAAATTGAACAGGATTATATTGTGAGCAGACTGGTGACACCCTGGTTCCATTCGAAGCCGTACGCGGATCCTGGCTGGAAATCAGCAGGTCATTCACACCCATAAAAAAATGGAAATAAAGGCATCCTCAATATACATTGATCAGCATCATCAAAATCTTCAACTAAAGAAAAACCATAAACAGTTAATTATTGCAGTTCCTACGAAGTGATGTTTTGGAAAGGGCAATGACCCCTGTCCGCATGCGAAATTGGGGAAAACTATAGGTATTGTTAACCATACATCTGTAGGAACACAACCTAGGAACAGCACCTAAATACCTACTATGAAAATAAGGCCAATTGGTCACACAATCATATTTATGCCATGGAAGTACCATCATACTATTACAATGTTTTCCCGCGGCTTTGCTCGGTAATTGTTATTTATTATAATAACTATAAGCATTCGTGGCAAATAACAGGGATGATAGTCATATTTATCTTCGCAATGTTTATGATGCAAAGTTGAATGGATATTTGATAAACGTGAAAGTAAAACAAAATTGATTATCCATGCATGATGCCAATGTTTGAAAACAATGCACATATAAGATTAATTGCGATTTATAAAAATAACACAGCCATTGTGATCAATTTCTAAGTAATACTATGATAACGCAATGCATAGAAGTTACGTTTTAGATTATCCTGTTGTAACATTACAGTTACTTTTTCCAAAAATTTAGGTCCGTTTCTTACTTTGATACTCCAGAAGTTCTGGGACATCTTGGCGGCAACTTGTTTTTCATTATAGCCTTTTGAAGAGCAGACATTTTTAACTTCACTTAACTAAACACTTTTGATTAACACACTTGATTTGACTTGATGTTATTTTCGTGAAAAGGGCCACAATTTTTTTGGTTCTAAACTGTTATCATTCACATTTCACAAATTGACCCGGTTCTCCGACATTTTAACATTTTTTTTAATTAAAAATTCTTCCACAGGTTATAAACAAATCTCCTTAAAGTATGTTTTAATTTTTCGTTTTTTTTTTTTTTTTTTAATATGAGTTTTATGGCCTGGTTGCTATGTTTTTTGGTGTGGCCCGTTCACTCACAGATAATAACTATATACTAGTCAGAGACGTTCACTATTCGACTAATAAGCATTGATAAAAGTATTTTATTCTTCTGCGATACATCACTAGTATGAAGTAAAAAATTGAGAGACAAAGCAGTCTATGGAATTTAAAATCAATCGACAATCACACAAATGTCAAAATTGACAAATAAACCGCTAAATTATCAACAAATAGTTATAAATTTATTAAAATTTAAATTCGCCCGAAACGGCAGCGGCAACTGTAGCGCCCGTCTACGATATCGTGTAGTGTTTTCACAATACAATAATTATGAGTGATAGTACGGAAGAAGAAGAACAGCTGTGGCCCGAAGAAAGAAAAATATGTCGTATTTGTCTTCGCATAGATCCCCGAGCGCTCAACATTTTCATCAGTTATTACTTGGAAAGAGAGACTCTATATTGTGACATGCTGGCATATATCACTAAATTTAAGGTAAAAGTACCATAAGCCCACACTACTTAAATTTACTATTTAATAAGAAGTACAATTAATTCAGTGGCAAGTGTCTCCTTCTAACTAGATTCTAGTTAGAGCGAAAATTTAGTTTTAAAAAGTGCACAGGGTCAGAGGTTCATCTCACTGTTGTTCATGTTACCTACCATAATTATGTAAGACTCACTATACTACCATTTGAAATAACATTAGACATGTTTCCAAATCTTTTTATAGTCCGTTCAACCGATTTCAACTACTATCCCGTAAACATAAGGATGACATTAAAAGCATAAACCTGTTACCAAAACCAACTGTTTACTACAGTCATATCACCAACGCAATAGAAGTCAAAATCGGTTGAGCAGGCTGTAAAATAGGCTAATTTAAACGTCTAATGTTATTGCAAATGGAATACCTAAGTTTGATTTATATCACAAATATACTTGAATCATACATTATACTTTTCCCATTATTGAATTAACATAAACATTCGCAATCATAGTGTACCTTCTCCAGCCTTAATAATTTTTACCCCTTTTCAGCTACATGCAAAAGATGGTCTACCTCCTTACTTATGTCGGAACTGCATTCTTCACATCGAGGATATGTACGAGTTCCATTTGGAATGTGAAGAGAGTGAGAAGAACTTTGAGTGGTTATTGTCAGTTAGATGATCCATAGAAGCTTGGGATAGCAATGAAGCCGGAGTCTTCATTGGTATGAACCCAAGCTCAATACGTCAATAAACTGTCAAAATGACTTTCAATCCCTTTGTGCGGATTGGTATTGAATCTGAATGTCGTACATTGATATTGTAGAAAAACAAAATTCCAGGTTTAATGTGTAAATGTGTTAACGGTTATTTGAAATAGTTGATGTTCTTATTAATCCACTTGCATTTTTCTCATAACTTTTTATTAGATGATAGTCGCAATAAGCATATCAGGAACTCACTCAAAAATATTATTTCTAATGTGCAATGCCAATTCTCTATTGCCAAATTAGATAGGCAGCTAAATGACTCGTGGTCTTGGTAAATGCCTTGATGAAGTCCAATGGGGATTACCAATTATCATTGACCATTTCAAAAATTTATGACAAAAAGCCAGACTTTTAAAAAAAGACTGGACATTTTACATATTATAACTTAGTTGGTAACCCTAAATGATAGGTAAATCAAGTTGTTTGGGTTGAATGTGAACTATCATATCAATCAACACAGTAAAAATGCTAAAGGACTTCCTGAATCAGGAAGGCTTATTTCATTAAACAATGTCTGTAATTAACACATCTTTTTCAAACAAACTTAGATTTGCAGTTGAATAAAATTAAAATTTAAGTTTGAAAAGGGATAAATTTTATTCCTACCAAAGTATGGAACCCGCGCGCCGCGGTGGGGACTGGCTCTGCGAATTTTATTTGAAAGCAGCAAAATAATATATTTAATATTTTCTCCATGGAAAAGATGGAACTGAGTAAGATTGTTGCTAGTGATTTATTATTGATTAGTGCTTGCAACAGCACCGAAATATCGGAAACTCGCAACAAACAGTAAACATTGTAAATATCCCATTTCGAATAACTAATGTTAGTGACCACGACAGTTTAAAAACTTAAGATTATTAAAGTCAAGACTGAGATAAAGGGCCTTTGCCTAGGGCCTAGAAGATAATACAGTCAGTATAGTTTGTAAAACTCGTTTTATTAAAAAAAATGTTATCCTTTTGAAAATTATGTGAGGCTCTATTTAAAAAAAACTTTTGTTACACCAGAATCTGATACCCTTTTGAAAATTATGTGGTTCGGATTTTAAACACTGTCGTGTTTGGACCTGGCACAAATTCTACAGGAGATTTCTCTTCGATTTCTCTCACACCAGAATAAATAATGGCAGGTTTGGGCTATTATTAGCAATGTCATTTAAATTTTACACAATTTTAGTACCTATATTATCTGATTATTTATTCACATGTATTATGTAGCGACATACACAGGTATTAGTGTAGAAGTAGTGAATTAATTTTTAACAGAATAGACATGCAGCAGGTTGCATCAAATAAAAAGTTTGTAATAAAGAGGTAAAGGTTTTGAGTTTGTGAGGTTGTAGGGGGTAATCACTGGATCTACTGAACCGATTTAGATTAAATTTGGCATGGAGATAGTTTGAGACCCTGGGAAGGACATAGGATAGTTTGTATTCCCTTGGGGTGATAAAACAATTTTTACGCGGGCAGAAGCTATATCTAACAACTTACTTACCATTATTCTACTTCCTACTAATATTATAAACTAGATTTTGCCCGCGTTTTAACTCCGGTGGTCGGATTCCGCAGACAGTTATTTTTTTTATTTAAAAAAAAAAGTGTAGGTAATCAATTCGACACGTATGCATGTAATATTGTTGCAATTACTCAATTTTCAAATATGTTACTCTGTATGGGCTTCTAAACACGTGCCAAATATCTTATCGGATCGTGATCATTCTTTTTTTATTGGATTGAGTGTATGTCAACTTAGGGTATAATGCACACGACACGACAAGGCTGGCGCAACAGTTGAGCGATCGGCTGCTGCGCTCTGAGCCGCGGGTTCGATTCCCGCACAGAACAAATATTTGTATGGCCTACGATAGTTGTTCCGGATCTGGGTATCTTGTATAATTATGTTAGTTTAAATGTTTGTAAACGCACCCACGATACCTACAGGAAGAAACTCCTAGCGTGGGACAACGTTTTTTTATAAATAAAGAAGAATGCAAGTTGCATCAAAATCGGTTCAGCAGTTTTCAAGTTATGGAACATATAACCGAACTCCTTAGAGACAAACAGCACGAAAGTGTTTTTTTTTTTTTATCGTCTTTAGGCTTGCGCTTGACCACTATCTCACCTGATGGTAAATTCAAATTCATTTATTGCTCAACACAGTACATAAAAATACACTTCGTAAGCGATGATGTGGTCGACGGTGAAGCACGCTTGCGTAGAAAAAACCTATTCACTCTTGACTTAAAGATCCCTAGATTGTAGCTATCGGGAAACACAGACTCCGGCAGGGAATTCCACTCCTTAGCTGTACGCATAATGAAAGTGTCCCCAAAACGTTTTGTGCGTATGGGTGGGATATCCACTATGTACCGATGACGCATCGCCGTACGTCTGGTAGTCCGATGATGGAACGGGCTGGGCGGAATCAGATCATGCAATTCCATCGCACACTCCCCAAAATGCAACCGATAAGAAACCGACAAGCTGGCAACTCGGCGACGATGTTCAAGGCTCTGGAGCTTTGACTTGACCAGTGCCTCATTGCCGATGAGTCTCTTGGCCCGCTTTTCGATCGACTCGAAATTAAGTTATTGTGGGTATTTTGTCAACCCTTCAGGTACCTTACCTTAGACTTTTCTCACTTTTTAGTGCTGTCTGCTGTGATTGGTTGAATGAAAATTCATTCAACTAATCACAATTATTTTGTATGATTAGTTGAATGAATTTTCATTCAACCAATCACAGCAGATAATGCTTGATAATTTGTCACATTAATACTGTGATTAATACTGCTAATTTAGAGGTGAGAAACTCGGCCTAAAACTAAAAAGAGAGAAATTAAAACAATTTCACAAAAAAATAAACTCGACTTGTAAAGCAAAACACTACTAAACAAGTAAAATATCAAAATTTAAAAAAACTTCGACACATTTTTCTTGCAAAAACACCACGATACAAACAGTAAAACGCCCATAACTTTTGAACGGCTCAACCGATTTTATTCAAACACAGCTAAGAACACTCTCGACAAAAACACCTTTCAAACAAAAAAAAACTAAATCAAAATCGGTTCATCCGTTTAGGCGCTATGCTGCCACAGACAGACACACAGATACTTATAAAACCCCTCTTTTTCCGGCGGGGATTATAAACAGAGTGATCCTAAAGTTGATATACAAAGTAGAGTTTCATTGCGTGTTTTACGCTGTCGAGTAGGTGGATTTTTGAACATGTGAAGCAATGAATGTAAGCAAAGCATGAGTGTTGCGTGCGCCATTCCTTGAACAAGTATTTTTTATTACTTTACATATTTAAAAAAAAAACGTTGCCCCACACTAGGAATTCCTTCCTGTATCGTGGGTGCTTTTACAAACATATAAACTCACATACACAACACCCAGAGCCGGAACAACTATCTGTAGCCTTTGTAGGTCTTACAAATATTTGTTCCGTGCGGGAATCGAACCCGCGACACGCAGCGCACTGTCAATCGCTCAACCACTACGCCAACCGTGGGCCCATTTTATCCTTCTATGATAAAAAATCTAAGAAGTATGTATGAATAAATTGCAAGCATGTTGTAGATAGGTACATAGTATTTGATGCAATCTGCTGACGTGCTGACAATATTTTTGAATTGATTTTAACTACATGTTAACATAATTATTAAACATCCTAGTCAACATTAATTAATATTATTCCAACTATACATTACGAACTTGCAGTTTTCAAAAAGAGAGTGAAAGAAAACTATCTTTCCATTTTTATTTATGTATTTATTATTGTGATATTTATTTAATTATGCATCTTTATGAGAGTATTATATTAATTAGTTATATTGTATTCTATTTTATAGTGAATTATTTAATAAGTTTTCTTTTTATTTACCCTCTACACACGGTGTCTACAATTCTTTCTTTTTTTTTCAACTCTCCTGTCGCAGGTTAACCCTGTAAAAAAAAGTTATGCTGGAAGAGATTTCTTTGAATTATGCGTACATTTGTACCTATTTTCTGTTCCTTCTTCTTGTCTGTTTGTTATATGTGTGTATATTAATGGTTATAAATACAAACATATTCGTTTACATTTTGAATTATTAAATTGTACAAAATAATTTAAAAACATAGTCTTTATTAATAGGTTATACCTATTGTATGTAAATGTAGCATATAGGTAAATTAAATAAATATGCTTTACAAAATTCGAGTTTTCATTTAAACAAGTCCCTTTCGTATTTATAAATATATTTTATAGGCTTGACAATTTCTTTAAAAAAATCAAAAAACCCGACTGCTTCAAAAGCGAACTAAAAAGTCGTAAACAAGGAAAAAATCATGCTGTGCAGTCGGAGGATACATACGCGCGAGCTGGCTGACCAAAACCAGATGTATCCTCCTCCTGCACAGCATGATTTTTTCCTTGTTTACGACTTTTTAGTTCGCTTTTGAAGCAGTCGGGTTTTTTGATTTTTTGATTTAACTTTTTTTATTTATAACTTTTTAGTTAAGTTTTTTTCGAATTAGATACATTTAAACATATAAATGTTATATATTTTTGAAATCACCTCTTAAAACCCTTTATTTTGATACCCCACACGATGGGTTTGGAAGAAAAAAAAATTTGGGCCTCTACAATATGGCGCCCAAAATCCGCTATTTTTCTATTAACCAATTTGAATGTAGCCTATGACACTCGCAGGATTAAGACGAATCGATTGACGTATAAATCATCAAAATCGGCCAACGCGTTTGGTCTCTGGAACGCCACATAGGAACAAACATACATACATACATAGACTGATAAACACATTACCCTCCTTCGGCAGTCGGGTAAAAAGGTTGTCTTAGTATACCTATTCATTTATAAGTACACATTTTCACGTCACTGTTGGTTTGTGTACTAATAGCATATGAATGACTGCGAAAGTGCGAAGCAAAGATTACTATTAAATAATGGCTCTCAGTCATTGACATCAATCAGCGACGTGACTGACTTGAATGAACTTACGGTGTTGCCACGGACTATTTCATAGTGTATGGGAACTACGCATGCACTTCATTATCATCTTGGCTGAAAGACGTCCTATGCAGGACATAGGCCTCCACACAGCGTCACCATATCAACCGGTTCTATTTGCATAAAGCGGATATTTAACCGTTGAACCAATTTTCATTAATTTTAGAATATAAATATAGATTAGGTACGTTCTCTTGCGATAACATCCACGTGCGCGAACGGGCTGCCAGAAGCTAGTGCCATTATACTATATATGCCTGCAGCCTAATGCTGCCATAAACCTCCAAACCTTTAACGCTTTGACTATCGAGCATACCGAAAGAGGCCACAGGGTTTCGATTCTTCAGCGTGTTTTGAAAAGCGCGGCAGCGCGCGAAGCTTCTACTCATCTACTGACTTCCACTACCCTCTCTACATTCGTACGTTCTGAAATACGTGGGACACTCAAAAAGTTTTGCGAAACTAAAAAAAATTGTTCTATACGTACATATATTTTTATTAAATCTTTTCAAAGTACTTTCCACCAGCCTCTATACAAAGATTCATGCGCCTAAACCAGTTTTCAAAACACTTTTTCCAGTCCGCCGCAGACACCTCGTTTACAGCCTGCTCGAACGCAGCCAGCGCATCTGCCGGCGACGAAAATTGTATCCCTTTGAGCTGATTTTTTATTTTTGGGAATAAAAAGAAGTCACACGGTGCTAGATCAGGGCTGTAAGGAGGGTGACCCAGGAGTTTGACTGGCGTGCTGTCCAGGAAGTCCCTCGTTTTGAGTGCGGTGTGCGCAGGTGCATTGTCGTGGTGGAGCAGTAGCCCGCGGAGCCCTGTGTTTGGTCGCTTGTTGCTTATAACAGAGAAAACTTCTGGCAAACATTTGGTAGTATACCATTCGGCATTAATGCTTCTTTGATCCCGTAAGGGAATTGATACCAAGTGGCCAGTCAAATTAAAAAAGCTAGCGATCAAAATCTTACCCCCGCTTCTAGATCGCTTCACTTTGGTAGGCGTTGGCTCATTTTGAAACACCCAAACAGTCGACTGGCGCTTGGTTTCTGGGTCGTATTGATAAATCCAGGACTCATCACCTGTAACGATGTCGTAAACACGCCGAGACGAGCCTGCTTCAAATTTGTTAAGCATATCACGGCACCATTCCACCCGGGCCTGCTTCTGAGCATCGGTGAGGTTGTGCGGCACCCAGCGTGATACTATCCTCCTCACGCGAAGATGGCTGTGTAGAATCTCGTGAACGCTTCCCGATCCAATCTTCAATATGTGTTGAATCTCCTGATATGTAATTCGCCTATTGTCTTGGATTAAATTTTTCACTGCTAGCACGTTTTCTTCGGTAACAGCCGTCAAAGGGCGACCGCTTCTTTCGTCATCCCCCAAAGTTGGTCGACCGCGCTTGAATTCGTTATACCAACGATACACGGTTGCCTTGGAAGGGCCTTCATCCATGAATGCCATTTGAAGTCTATCGTACGATTCACAGAGTACTTTTTTGTATATGAAATAGAGGTCTATCTCAGCTATAAAATTGAGAAACGGAAAGTGCCGCCCTCTGGATACAGGTTTTGAAACTATTGCCAACATACTTGTTGAAAAAAATTTTAGGAAACAAAAAGTGCCACGGTTCGCGAGAATCGAACCAGAACTCAGTTATACGTCAGTCCGACTCTGTACGAATAGGCTATTCGGACGTTGCTAAAGAGGTTGAAAATTAACATTACTTGCTGGTACTCATTTCAAATTGTACATCATGAATACCGCCATCTCTGTGCGGATTGTCTAGTTAACGTACGATATAATGAAGACAAATTAAAATGTCATTAAATGTATGGAGTGGCAATACTTTTGCTTGCCAACCTAATTTTATATACTTATATTAGAACAATTACTCGTTTGCCACTATTAAGATTGTCACCCCTGGTACGATTCATCCGGTTTCAGGCGACACTTGAAATCGTATAAAATCATCAGTGTTGCCAGTGGCAGATAGTCAAATGTTACATGAGACCTCTCAAAAAGTTACATTTTCATGAGAAAAGTTACGTTACCTTATTTTATGTGGAAACGACACTAAATAATAAAATACTTCAATTTGACTTTTTTTCTACTTTGTAGTAAGCGGAACAAGCCCATTATTTGAATTTTCGCGCGGGCGGGCCCTCTTCCACGTCTACCACGGGTAAATCCATTGCGTTTAGTTTAGAAAATTCAAATTACAACAAGAAACAACTAAGTAGCTAGGTACCTACTTGGTCGCATTAGCGAAAAGATCGATAAACATAATCAAATCTAAGTTACGCCGGCCGGTAGGTACTCAGCCCACTCTAGTTCTTGTAAACGAAACCAAAGTTACTTGACAATGAGTAATAAATAGCTAAATGAACTTCTTGAAGCTATGTGCAGTGCATGGCACACATAGATTATGCTATTTGACTTGATAATCTTGATATTTAGTTGACGAATGATATAAAAATAAACATATTTCAGTTGCAAATACGATTTTGTTGTTGATTTACTGATTCCCTAAATAATTAATTATTAAATAACATTTAATAACCAAGTATTATTAGCACAAACAATTCGAAAACAAACCAATCACTACACCATTGACGAAATAAATTTAATAAAATTACATCCACAGATAAAACCTTTCGTATTTATTTACTGTTCTTTGGAGATAATAAAAATTTAGCAAACAAAACACGACGCTCACTCGCTCGCCGGAGTAAGCGGGATGGAAGATTTAGATATACACGTGAGTGAGTGAATAAAGTTAGGGCACAGGTGCGACAACACGACGAACAAAAGCTTTCTAAGATTCGTTACGTTTCACGATTATTTTTTGTTTGTGGGCAAATATTTTAATATTTTTAGTAAGTCCTAAAAGTTACGTAAAAGTTACATTTTGAGTCGTGTTACATGGAGGTTACGTGAGACGGTCAAAAGTTACGTAAAATGTAACAAAAGTTACGTTCTGGCAACGCTGAAAATCATAGCTCTAAAATGTTCCCGGCGCAGATCCATATTTCAGTGAGACACAATACTTTGAATTAACTCGCAAAAAATGTGGAGGGAAATTTTGAAATTGGAACTTACTTATTTTTACTTATAAATAATCATATTTTCGAAAAACATTATAACTGGCCAGTCTCCCATATATAAAAACTTTTTTTCGCAATACTTTCTGAGGGGCCTGGTATACCAAAGCGTTCCTTAACTTACTTTTCTTTTTCTTACGTGTTCCTTTCCTTCTTCTGTTATCCCACTACACAATAGAATTCTTATATTAATGTCAAGTCAAATTGTCAAGCGTTGCCGCGCAGCACCTATCGACTATGCCTGTCAGGCGGTCACTCACATATTTTTTTATTTATTTTTTAAGTGGCGGTTCGCAGTTTCAATCAAAGTGATTGGCTACTGCTTAACCGGACTATCCTGTCGGTCACTCACATAATATATAGCAGCACCTTTATAATACATCCCGAAGTGGCCGAAGCATTCCGAAGCCTCGGTCAAATTCAAAGTGTATTATGGTGCATTATGGACCTTAATTCGACTTGCCAGTTTCTTCATTTGACCCTTTAGTTATAACTAAAGAACAAAATGATTGAAAATCGAGCATAATGCAGTCGTACAATTAGAATTTTTCCTCATTTTGAGAAATAAATCGACTAAAACTTGCTACTATTCAAAAATAGATTAGAATTTGTGGAACCAACTAAACGTGCGTCTTGTCATCTTTCTGTTTTGATGTCAATTTGACAGTGACATTAATTTTGTTTGTATCAGAAATCGACGAAGCGATATTGTTTATTCCTTTTCAATAAAAATGCAATTAATATCATATTATCCTAAATAAAATCTCAATTTGTATAAAGTCCCATACATTACACACATTAAACGCAAACAATGGCGTTGGACTTTACAAAAATATGTCGAATATGCCTCGAAGCAAATAGAGTAACATACGATATTTACACTAGTTATTATGTGAAAAAGAATACTTTGTATAGTGAAATGTTAATAAACTGCACTAGGTTAAAGGTACTTAACATTATTTCCTTCTTATAAGCCTGTAAAAACTATTCATGAGCTCGACAGTTGATAATGAAATCTATTTATTATGAATTCTATTTGTAGCCAGAAATAGAAGATGGTCTACCTCGTTTAATATGTAAGGAATGTAGCCGACAGCTTAAACGTACGTATGCCTTCAATCTTCAATGCGACGAGAGTGACAAAAGGCTAAAATTCGTGTTAGAAAACCCACGGGAGGTGGACAGTAAGAGAAATGGTTGTTCTGATGCCTGTGTCAAAGATGAACTGGATTTTGAAGATCTAAAATTCGAGAATAGTCATGAAGCAAATGAGGAACAGCTATTGACGACAATAGATGAAAACAATCCAGAGGATATTAAGGACATAAAACTAGGCAAGTCAAGAAGACTTTTTTATTTTATAAATGTTCAATAATATATCTGTTCTTTAATATAAAGTACAAAGTTGCTGTTTAAATAATAAAGTTAAGAATTAAGCTAAATCAATTTACAATATTTGGTTTTGGTTGTGTGGTTTTGGTTTGGTTTGGTTAATTGTGAATTTGAAAAACAACTGTTGAGCATATGTTAGATAGATACTACTTATTAATAAAAAAATATTTTTACTGAAGTTTATTATTGTGGACACACACAATCGATTTTTAAATTTAATAAGTAGTCATATTAAGTAACTAATCTGTAAGTAAACTAAGCTATTTTATTATTTATACAAAGCGACCACAAACATTCACTGAAAAAAATACATACAAACTTTTTCGTTAGAATCTAACCCTTCTTTTATAAAAATTGAATTTGAAACAATGGTGATGATCCTAAGTTCCTAACCAGAGTAGGGTTGCCAGTCTAACCTGAAAACCAAATAGATTGGTGAGTTTCACAATCATAAATATTACAAATTACAAAATAATAATATGTCATTTTTAGTTGTTTCTAATTGTAAATGTAGATAATAAGGAAATAAATTAAATAAAGAACATATACCAGCCTGTAACAATCCCACTGCAGGGCAAAGGCCTCTTCTCATACATAGGTACATACATAAACTCACACCTTTTGTTTTGGGAATTATTGGCTTGGCTTTTGAAATATAATGTTTTGTTGATAGCTGTACAATCTTGTCCGATTGTTGCATACTGGGAGGGTAGTTGATTGTCTTCTCATTTTAAATAAAAAAACATAAAACAATACTATAACACACTTATTAAAATGTAACACAAAGTTATTAAAATGTAAATCTGTAATTGGTTGTAATAGTAGTACAATAAGTGTGTTAAGGTATTTTTAAGAGCTGTGGATTTTGTGATAAATAAATAAATGAGGTGAAGTAGGCAGAAACTACAGAATGCCACCTGCAATGGTCCATAAATACTCCATTTCCTTTGATTATGTTCATACAACGATAGAAGTAGACGGAAGACGTAGCGTTGGAAGGCCTCTCTCTAGGTAGAGCGACAACCTGGTCAAGGATGCGGGAGTCCTGTGGATGCGAAACGCACACAACCGATGAGTGTGGCGACGCTTGGGGGTGGTCTATGTCCAGCAGTGGATGTCTTTCGGCTGAAATGATGATGATAATACAACTATAGTAAATAACATCTGTTAATTTTCAGAACCATTACTAAATGATGATGGCAATGACAGTTGCTGGGATGCTGATGATGACATGTTACTAGGAGAAATCAAAATTAAAGAAACAGGTGATTAGAACATTAAACTATAAGGGTTCCGTTTTTTGCCATTTGGCTACGGAACCCTAAAAAGTAGAGTATATCTAATCTCTCATACTGTATGTATTTTACATTACATTTCACAACTGGTTTAAAAAAAAACCGGCCAATTGCGAGTCGGTCTCTCGCACGAATGGTTCCGTATCATTAGCGCAAAAAACAGCAAAAAAATCACGTTTGTTGTATGGCAGCCCCACTTAAATATTATATATAGATAATAATAAAATAAAGATTTATATAATAAAATAAAGATTTTATTCTGTATTCAGTATTTGTTGTTATAGCGGCAGCAAAAATACATCATCTGTTCAAATTTCAACTGTCTAGCCATCACGGTTTAGGAGATACAGCCTGGTGTCAGACAGACAGACGGACAGTAGAGTCTTAGTAATAGGGTCTCATTCCCGTTTTTACCCTTCGGGTATGGAACCTTAAAAAGTACAGTTATTCTATCTCACGACGGCGGGTTGGTCTTAGTTATGTGTGTAGATGCACATGTACATTGTTTTGTGTGCTCAGGCGATACTGAGCGCTCTCGAGCTTACGCACACAGAAACAAGGTGCATGTGTATCACACACACGTCTAAGACCAACCCGCCGTCATTAGATAGAACAACTTGTAATAAATTATCATTTTTGTTTTCTTGCAGAAAATGAAAATACAGAGGAAAAGCCAAAAAAGAAACGAGGAAGAAAAAAAAAAGGTATGAAACAATATTCTTTACCAAATATTCTGATAGAATATCAAAATATAAAGGTTTATCTTATGATTTAATATCTCATGGAATCATAAAATGGTAATTTTCATTTATCCTTTACTGCAGTGTAAAACTGGCACTCCACTGGGTCACAGATAATATAATACTAGCATACAGGTGCCTCATCCCATACTAAGTAATTTTCATCTATTAAATCCTTTACTGCAGTGAAAAACTGGCACTCCACTGGGCCACAGATAATATAATACTAGCATACAGATGCCTCATCCCATACTAAGTAAGTTTCATCTATTAAATCATTTACTGCAGTGTAAAACTGGCAATCCACTGGGCCACAGATAATATAATACTAGCATACAGATGCCTCATTCATTGTTTTTCGTCTGATTATTTTTATAAGTATTTCGATCGTGTGATGTTGTTAGCAGCGAATTACAAGTAAAAGGGTTTTCTCGGTTAGTGACTATTTTTTTCTTTAAATACGGTGAAGATGTTTTATAGTATTTCGTTTGCACGTTTTTACAGTTTCAATGTATTACAATACAAATTTAAAAAATCGAGTGGCATGTCTGAGATATTTAAAACCGCGCCATCTATTGGAATCAATTTTAAATGATCCGTTCAAATAATCTTTGAAATGTGAATTACGAGCCCAATATTCCATAGTTTTGTGCTTAGGAGAATTAATTAAACAAGAACATACAATTTTTAAGATCAATTCTAGAATTTTTCTTATTTTACACACAATTAAATAACAAATCGTTGCATATCGCGCCTTCTTGTTACATTTATTTGAAACAAATTTTCATTGCGTTGGGACCCCATGACTGGGTGTAATTGCACAAGTATTCACGTTATCTCTTAAAACAATAACAATTAAACCAAAATTAACTTTATTTCGTTAGAATATATTTTATATTATCCAAGCAACAGAATATTTTGACTGATTAATTCCAGTATACCTAGATGGGGAAGCCCGCCACCTCCCAGAAAGCAAGTTACCGCATCAGTGTGACATTTGCGGCAAGTTCCTGAGCACCAAGAGTAACCTGAAGGCTCACAAGCTGTGCCATACTGATCTCAGACCGTTCCTGTGTCCTGAATGCCCTGCTACTTTTAGGTGAGAATGCTTTTGTAATTCACAGCGAGTTTTTCGTCGTACTTGTCCACACAATGGGTGTTGGAAGGTATTCGGCGCTGCCGAGCCCGGCTTTGAAATGCTGGCGAGGTAAGCTGTCTCCTTATTGCATAACTTTATGAAAGATGTGTTTGCAAATGTTCTTTGCTTCCTTTGCTTCATAATATGGTTAAAATCCGTCTACTCTAAAGCGTGTTCAATTAAATTATGCAATTAGGGCTGAAGAGGCGCGAGAGATGAGTGCCTGTAAGGACTTGGAGGCTTCTGCCCTGCAGTATTGACTAAAATAAATCAAACATTACGTAAAAAAAACATTCTAAATAGTAATTTTCTGTTTATTACAGTTTCCTTTATGGATCCTATTAAATGGTTGTAAAGAAAATGTAAAAACCGGTCAGATGCGAGTCCGAAGGGTTCCGTACCATTATCGCAAAAAACGGCATAAAAATCACGTTTGTTGTATGAGAGCCCCACTTAAATATTTATTTTATTCTGTTTTTAGTATTTGTTGTTATAGCGGCAACAGAAATACATAGTCTGTGAAAATTTCAACTGTCTAGTTATCACGGTTCATGAGATACAGCCTGGTGACAGACAGACCGACAGACAGACAGACGGACCGCGGAGTCTTAGTAATAGGGTCCCGTTTTTACCCTTTGGGTACGGAACCCTAAAAAACTAGTTAAAATTCACAGACAAATTAGTAGACACATAATTTTAAGTAAATGCGGGTGATAGCATTAACTGCGGGTTAACGACCTCAAGCTATCTTGTATTCTAGTCTAGTAACTACAAATGTGAGAATAGAAAATTATTTGTCTGTTTTTATTATCATTGGATTTCAATACTCATCAGTTCACCATAGCATTCGACAATAATTTTAATAGTAATGTACGATTACCAGGTTGACCGTACTTTTCCACGAAATAACTTTGTGATACATTTAAACGAGAATACCAACAGAAAACTTGGCTTTATTCTGCTAAAATACAAGATAATATTTAAAGGTCACAGAGAGTAAACTATTCATGACAAGACGTCAAGTGTTGACGGAAGATTCCATAAATAATTACATAATAGACACACTACATTCACCCCCACCAGTTTCATGTCGTTGCTAATTTAGTTAGTGACGTAATTTTGAAAATTAGCTGGTGGCCGCCTTTCGCGGGTGGATCGACGCAGAGGTTGTTCAGCTAGTTCTGATGATTCTACAATTTCTTGTTCCGGAGCCTCTCGCGTTGGCTGTACAGCTAGTTGTGTTTGTGTAATTTCATGTTCCGAATCCTCATCATCAGATTCTAGATCCTCGGTAGGTAGTGGTGCTAGATGTCTATTAGAAACAGTAGTCTCTCGACCATCGGACAAACGGACATACGAGTAAGATGGATTTCCATGTAACAGCTCGACTTCGTCTACGATTGGATCATATTTTGAAGTTCTTACATTCCTTTTCATGAGCACTTGACCTGGTGACAATAACCATGAAGGGATTGATTCACCTGTCGGCGATCGCCTCGTGTGGAAGAAAAATCGCTCATGTGGTGTCTGATTTGTTGCTGTACATAATAGAGATCGAATAGAATGCAGCGCAGTAGGTAACGCTCGTTCCCATTCCGCAGTTTGCATCTGTCTCGACTTAAGAAATAGTTGGATTGTTTTCCAAAGCGTTCCATTTAGCCGTTCTACTTGGCCATTTCCTTCTGGGTTATAGGGAGTTGTCCTGCTAGAAGCAACATTATAAGAATACAGAAATTGTTTTAGCTCTTGTGACATAAATGCTGTGCCCCTATCCGAATGAATATAGGCTGGGGCACCAAACGTGAGAAACAAGTCTTTGAGACACTTGATAACAGTTTGTGCTGAAAGATCGCTACATGGATAAGCGAATGGGAATCTTGAGTATTCGTCAATTATAGTGAGAATGTACTTGTTATGAGTGTTAGACGGTAGAGGTCCTTTAAAGTCAATGTTCAGACGCTGAAAGGGCTCTATAGCTTTAATTAGATGACTCTTAGTTTTCATGAAACGTGGTTTCAATTCCGCACAGACACGGCAAGATGCTGTCATAGATTTCACATCATTAATTGTAAAGGGAAGATTCTTTGTACGAACCCAATGCGCCATTCTGGCTATACCTGGATGGCAAAGAGAATTGTGTAATTCAAATAATTTATCCGTGTTCATAACAGCACAAACTCTTGATAGCGCATCTGCAGATAAGTTTTCTTTGCCAGGGCGATATATTACATCGTATTTGAAACAAGAGAGTTCTAAACGCCACCTTTCGATTTTTTCGTTTTTGATTTTGCTGGCGTGCTTTTGATTCAGCATAAAGGCTACAGACTTTTGGTCTGTGATTAATTAAAAGTGTCTTCCAAGTAAATAATGACGCCATTTCCGTAAGGATTCAACGATCGCGTAAGCTTCTTTTTCTATAGATGGATGTTTTCTCTCTGAATTATTAAGTGAACGAGAAAAGAAAGCAACAGGCCTGCCACATTGAGATAGGGTGCCAGCGATAGCGTACTCAGAAGCGTCAGTTTCTACAGTTAATAAATCAGAATAATTTACGGCTACTAATGCGGCTTTAGCGATATCAGATTTCAATTCTTGAAAGCTCAGTTGATTCTTTGTTTAGTGGAATGTTCGCATGAATTAGCGGTTGTATTTTTGAAGAAAAGTTCGGTATCCACTTCGAGTAGTGTGCAAACATACCAAGAGTTCGTTTAAGACTGCTACTGTCGTTTGGTAATGGTAGATCCAAAAGGGGCTTAAGTCGATTTTCATCAGGTTTGATAATATTATTGTGAATTGTATATCCGAGTAAATTTATTTCTTCACTACTAAATATACATTTTTGTTCATTTAAAGTCAAATTGTATTTAGTAACTGCATCCATAAATCGTTTCAGATTTTTATCATGATCTTCTTTTGTTTTGCCACAGACTGTGACGTCATCAAGGTAAGAAAATGTGCCATTTAGCTTTTCAGTTTCTATGATGAAAGACAACGTTCTTTGAAAGGCGGCTACGCCATTGGTTACACCGAACGGTATTCGTGTAAATTGATATAAGTTTCCGCAAGCTTCAAATGCCGTCATAGGTTTTTCTTTCGATAAGATTGGCACTTGATGATACGCGGATTTTAGGTCTATTTGACTAAAGAAGTTGTATTTTGAGACTTTGGATATAATGGATTCAATTTTCGGCAAAGGGAAGGCATCCAATTCAGTGTACCGGTTTATAGTACGAGAGTAATCTATTACCATTCGTTTACGGTGAGTAATACCTCCCGTTACTAAAACCTGGGCCCTCCATGGTGACATACTCGGTTCAATTATGCCGCTCGCTAATAATTTACATACTTCCTCTTTAATAAATCGTTCATCTTCTTCTGAGTAGGACCTGGACTTGATAGCAAGTGGCCTTATATCAAGTGAGAGGTTAGAAAAGACAGAGGCCGGAGGCACAGATGCTTGCATAACGTTGCATATATGTAGAGGTTCTTTTTCACCTCCGAATTGGAATTCTAGCGACTGATGACGTTTCAGGAGATCATGGCCAATGATTAAATCAGCACACAGGTTCTGCACGATGAGAAGAGGATGTTGTTTGTAAATATGTTTGTCAAGTTTGATAGTCGCTTGACATAATCCATTGACGAATGTTGAATGATTAAGAGAAGCCAAAGAAACAGATTGATTTATGTTCTTCCTTCTGAGATTCATTATTCTCGATAAAGCCTCGTCGATAAAACTTACAGAAATTCCCGTGTCAATCAGTGCTTCAGCACGAGTTTCATTCAGTAATATAGGTATAGTCGCTTTCCGTAGACTAGACGGAGATGCAGCCGAAATACAGGCGTTGTTTTCATCATTGTTTGCCGCTGCATTCGCGACAGGTTTCGAAGATCGGCATACACGAGCCAAATGCCCTTTTTTTGAACATAGTTGACATATAGAGTTAAATGCGGGGCATTTGATGCGTTGATGTAGAGTATTAGATCCACAAAAGAAGCAACGTCTTTTCCTTTGTGTCATAGCCGCTAAGTTTGAGCTTTGGCTTGGTTCAGAAGGTTGGATATGATTATTGGATGTTGCAGCATTAAGTTGTAATGGATCAATTGTGTTTACAAATGCGAGACTATGTTTCTCAGCCGAATCAATTGCAATAGCTTGTCGAAAAGCGTCATCAAGGCTTAGTACCGTATTTTCTAGCAGTCTTTGACGTATCTTTTGCGAAGAAATTCCTGAAATGAATGCGTCACGTATGTATTCTTGCTTATATTCATCAGCAGTTACGCTTTTAAACGTACAATCTTGCGCGAGTTGTTTCAAAGCTTGGATATATTTGGATATTGATTCATCTGATTGCTGTTTGCGAGTTGACAAGACATGGCGTGAATGTATTTCATTGAAAGGTTTGATATATATTTCATTGAGCCGTGTAATAGCGTTGTCAAACGTATCGCATTCGTTAATAAATAAGAAAATCGTTGGAGAAAGATGATTCGTCAATAGTTTCAGTTTCATAGAATCAGAAATATTAGAATTCTCTTCAATTATAAAATTAGAGAAAGTTGTATACCAATGTCTCCAATTTGAATCAGCCGCTACCGTTCCGGGTTCGGTATCGAAACGGTCCGGTCGTAAGTTTCGTAACATGCTTGAAGATTTTTCGGATTTTAGCGTATTCGGTTTTGTATCATTTTTAGACATTTTTTATTAGCAGAATAAATTGATACATTTAAACGAGAATACCAACAGAAAACTTGGCTTTATTCTGCTAAAATACAAGATAATATTTAAAGGTCACATCAGTAAACTATTCATGACAAGACGTCAAGTGTTGACGGAAGATTCCATAAATAATTACATAATAGACACACTACACTTTGTTTATTTTATTTCTGCTCCCAAAAAACTACTCAAAAATAATATTGTATCTGAAGGTGGAATCTGGGACCGCGGTCCCGGTCCCGAAAGCCCCACAACCCAACCAACCGTTCCCTACCGGTGGGCATTTTCCAATGTTTTAAGGGAAATCGAAACTATTGCGTAGTCCCTAAATGACATATTTGCATGAAATTCAAATAACAAATGAATGCGTTCTGGTATGCACGATCGCCGCGGTAGGCTGCCATGCAAATATGATATTTAACAGCTTCATTGTCGCTTCAATTTCCTTTGACACATTGTAGAATGCGCTCTGATGCTGCCCGGCGCACGCCTGTCTTAAATCGTACTTAAATGTTTTTTCAGAGGTCACAGTGCACTATTTCAACATAAGAAAGTACATACGGGTGAGACCCCGTACCACTGCACGTACTGTCCCAAACAGTTTGGCAGAAGAACTGGTCTCGTCAACCATATACGTATGCATAAGGGTGAGTCTTCAATCTTCGATAATATAAAAATTTATCGCTGAATGTGTTGCTAAGCGCAAATCTCGAGAACAGCTGGACTGATTTCGCTTATTCTTTTTTGTTGTGGTTGTTATTGTTAGGAGAAGGTTTTTAAAAAACATTCTAGTAACCAAAAAAAAAACTGTTTTTTTGTTAGTAATTTTTTATTTAAATTCTGTTTTTTTGTTAGTAGAAGGTTTTTAAAAAACCTTCTATTAACAAAAAAAAAATTCAAGAATCGAAGAAAAAAAAAATTGACCTCTACATAGGTTGGGTAGGTAGGTAGGGTAAGTAGGGTAGGGTAGGTAGGGTAAGTAGGGTAGGGTAGGTAGGGTAGATGAATGTTTGGTGTTTTTATGGCAAAACAAAGTTTGCGGGTTCAGCTAGTATTTTAATAAATAACGTCCGTTCCTTAAAACGATAGTAACTTTATTCCACAAATAAAAGTGCCAGCATCAAATAGGCATCGCTTAGGAAGCTGCAATCAACCCTTTGCGACGGAGTCGAGTAGGCTTAAGCAGTTTTCTAAGCTCTTTGCTCTACAACTAAATATGAACTCAATTCTGAAAAAAAAAGTTTTGTACCACAAACCTAATGGCATACTTGGTGAGTTCACAACCAAAAATAATGACGACCTTTTTGTTACAAATTGTCACTTAAAAGTCAACTTAGAAAACGGGAGGCTAAATAGATAGGTAGTTGAGTATTGAGCAAATAATCTATATTATTCGATTTAAGTATCCAACATCATGTTCTGTAAAAGTGTTGTAAAAGTAAATTAAATGAGACAAATATTTTGTTCCAGGGGAGAAACTGTACAGCTGTGAGATTTGTTTCAAAACGTTTGTGCAGAGCGCTCAGCTGTCCATACACATGAAGCGACATAAAGGAGACAAGCCTTATTTGTGTCAAGTATGCGGGAAAGGTAAGATTGCATTAAAACGAAATAATATTTTTGCAGAGGTCACAGTGCACTTCCAACATAAGAAAGTACATACGGCCGAGACCCCGTACCCCGGCATCAAATCAACATAAGTAAGTGTCAATTTGCCATCAAAATTTCTTAGCAATTTTGCTGTGCAGTCGGGGTATACATTTGGATTTGGTCAGCTAGCCCGCGAAATATGTATCCTTCGAATGCAGAACATGATTTTCTTCTTGTTTACGTCTTTTTACCCGACTGCCGAAGGAGGGTAATGTGTTTATCAGTCTATGTATGTATGTATATATGTATGTATGTATGTTTGTTCCTATATAACCCTGTTAACGAATGTGTATTCTTAGGTATAACTGTGGACAAGAATTGTAGCTGGAAACCACAAATAGATAAAATAGTCAAAAAAATAGATCGCTTTGTTTATGTCCTGAAAAGAATAAGGCAAACAGTTAATCTAAATACCGCAATGGTTGCTTACCATGCTTATGTAGCATCTGTACTCAGATATGGTCTTATAATTTGGGGGAACTCAGTAGACGTGCAAAGAGTTTTTAAAGGACAAAAAAAATGCATCCGGGCAATATGTGGAGCCCACGTTTTGGATAGCTGCAAACCATTATTTCAAAAACTGAAAATACTATCGTTGCCATGTCTTTATATTTTTGAAACATGCATTTTTGTAAAAACAAAATATAATCTTTAAAATAAATAGTAGAACACGACACAAAGACAAATTGAAATTACCCCAAATAAAATTAACGCTATTTAAAAGAAATACTTACTGCATGGCAATTATTATATATAACCATTTACCAAATAATACTCAAGATTTGCCATTGCCGTTGTTCAAAAGGGTATTGTTCAGACTGTTATTGGCGAAAAATTATTACAGTGTTCAAGAATATTTAGAAGATAAGTCGTTACTATTTTAATACAATTTTTTATTTTTTCTTCATTATTATTACTGCAACACATTTTCAATCTTTATTAATGAACTATAACAGATTCAGATTATATACTATAATTCATAATTATTAATAAATATTTGTACGCCATATTATGGCAGGATATGCTGGAACCAATAATGTAACATCTTTTTTACCATATTCTAACAAATAAACATATTTGATTTGATTTGATTTGGCGTTCCAGAGACCAAACGCTTTGGCCGATTTTGATGATTCACGTCAATCGATTCGTCATAACCCTGCAAGTGTCATAGGCTACATTAAAATTGGACAATAGAAAAATGGCGGATTTTGGGCGCCATATTGTGGGGGCACAATTGTTTTTTTTCTTCCAAACCCATTGTCTGGGGTATCAAAATAAAGGGTTTTAAGAGGTTATTTAAAAAATATAAAACACTTATATGTTTAATATTTAATTCGAAAAAAACTTATCTAAAAAGTTATAAATAAAAAAAGCTAAATCAAAAAACCAGACTGCTTCAAAAGCGAACTAAAAAGTCGTAAAGAAGAAAAAAAACATGCTGTGCAGGAGGAGGATACATCTGGTTTTGGTCAGCCAGCTCGCGCGTATGTATCCTCCGACTGCACAGCATGAGTTTTTTCCTTGTTTACGACTTTTTAGTTCGCTTTTGAAGCAGTCGGGTTTTTTCATTTAACTTTATTTTTCAAGGTTTGGTCTCATATTAAAAGATGTTTTTATACACGAGAACTTTCACACCTAGAATGACGCCAATTATTTCAATTTCTCTAATTATATTTTTCCTCTTCTACAGGTTTCCCAATCAAAGCAGAGTTAAAAATTCATCAAAGGACCCACAACGGGGAGAAGCCCTATTCTTGTCACCTCTGCACCAAGACGTTTGCGACCTCAGGCAACTTGTCAATACACGTCAGGATACATAATAAAGAAGTTAGGTAAGTACTGTGGCAGCCATTTTTGATTTCATAATCTTTTTTTTTATAAAATGTTTAATTTCGACATTTATAAGATGCAGAAAGTGTCAATTAGTCATTTATTCAATGTATCAAATCGACACAAATAAGTGTCCTGTTGGCATCAAATTAAAACAAAGCTTGTCAATTTGCTATCAATTCGACACAAATAAGTGTCCATTGGCCATCATATCGACACAAATAAGTGTCCATTTTCCATCAAATCAACATAAATAACTGTTCATTTGACATCAAATTGAAACAAAGCTTGTCAACTTGCCATCAAATCGACACAAATAAGTGTGCATTGGCCATCAAATCGACACAAATAAGTGTCCATTTGGCATCAAATTAACACAAACAAGTGTCCATTTGGCATCAAATCAAAATAAGTAAGTGTCCATTTAACATCAAATTTTAACAAAGCTTGTCAATTTACCTTCAAATCGATACAAATAAGTGTCTATTTAACATTAAATCAACACAAATAAGTGTCCATTTGACATTCAATCAAAACGAATAAGTGTCAAATGGATTCAAACTAGAAGATAGCAGGAGTAAACCCGCAGTTATGAATACTATCTGATACACTTTTTTTATTTACAGATACAACTGTAAAGAATGTCAACGCGGTTTCATAACATGCAGTGCCTACAATGTTCACCTAAAGAGACACAAAGGACAACGGGACTACCACTGTGAATGCGGGAAGACATTCTACACTTCCTCAGCCTTAAAACAACACAGGGTAGTTCACACAGGCGAAAAGAAATACCAATGCAAGATCTGTGACAGAAAATTCACTCAAACTAGTCATCTAAGTCGCCATTTTAAAAGAGATCACGCTAAACCGAACGCGCCTGTGCCTTCTTCGGACCACTATAAAGTAGTGTTGCCAGACAATAAAAATGTTTTTAATCTGTTAGATAATGCGATACAGAAAATTGGGCAGAGTATTAACGGCGATGTTAAGTGTGAAGGTTCTTAGCGAAAGTTTGTAAGTCGGATTTTTTTTAACGTGAAACTACCTCAATTTTGTCAGGTTTTACAGATCTATTAAATAGCTGAGTGGTGTTTTTCGTATTCAAAAGAACAGCAAGCTAGTTTTATGAAAGAAAATCAAGCCATCAACTTATTTTTTTTTAAGATGAATTTAAATAATACAGGCTGTTTCTTTAGCAAACATATAATAAAGATAAGCGAAAAAAATACGTAAAAACAAGCCATCTAATTTTGAAAAGATTTTTACCAATCGGATATGCATTTGAAGTAAAATATACGTGCTTGGATGTGAAGTAACGGACTGTAGCACGATATACAAAACAGTAAGTTTTTTTAAGGGAAAATTTATTAACTTCTTTAACTACCCCAACAGCCTGTACGTCGGAATGTTACGCCATAAATAATTGATAACATTATTATGCATAGATGAATTTAGGCGAATGTTACGGTCGAAATGGATCGAATCAAATAAAATCTCATTAGTTAATTAATTAATTTAATTTCGAAAGTTATAATTATGACGCTAGAATTTATATTTTAACCACTTCCCTGTCCAATGAGTCATATATGATTCACGTGATTTTTAACTACTGTGTCTGGTATGTAGAGAGAGAATCTTTCAAAATCACTGTGTTCTACTTCTCAATTCCTAACATAGATGATTTTGTATGGGTGTCTTATTTACATCCTGAGGCTTGAAGACTGCATACTTTGATGGTCTTAAATGCCGGTATATCAGGTTTAAGTAAATAAGTACAACTCTTGTAAAACTTTATTGCGGCTCTGAAAGTTATTTTTTTTTGACAGCTCTTGTATAGATAATATGTCAAACGGCCATTTTTATTCCTCAATGAAAAATCGGTACTAAGACAATTCAAAACAAGTGTTAGATGTACGCAGGTGTATTCAAATATGCACAACGGAAAGTAGAAAAAAAAGTAGGATTGTAGTAACGTCTACAGTAAACGTCAAACTTAATGTTATCTGTGAAGTACAGTACAACTATTTTATTAATGTCCCTCGGCAATCGTCGCATTTCCGAATACAAACGAATGCTAATTTCCATGTCCGATCAATTATTAGATTTATCGTTTATAATAATTTGAATACAGAACTAAGTACTTTATTGTTGTTTTGTTTTGATCTCCGTGTTAAGCATATAGCTCTAAAACTATTTATGCTTGCGACTGTAGCAGCTTTTCTCCCATTTTTTCATAAATTACTTCAAGTTAAAAGTAGTAACAACTCTATATACTCCAAGTTGATTGAGAGCGTCTAGTCTGCACCAAGTGCAAAGGGCAACTGATAGAAATCCGATGACTGACGAAACACAAAGTTTGCCGAGGGACATTAAGAGAATAGTTGTACTGTACGTTACTCTAAGCGATCCTCATTCCTGCTGTCATTTGAATTTGTAGCAGAAATACTGTGCAGCGACATACCGCGTATTCCGAGCCGTTGTTGAATCATACTCTTTTGTGAAGAAAGAACATGACATCATACATTACGTATAAATCTTATGATTGATATTTTATCACATATTATTTATTGAACTTTGTGAAATCTAAATGTTATTTATACATTTTTTGTGTTTATTTATTGAGCTTATTATTTATTGTACCTATACCCTTGGTTTGATGCACAGTGATTATGTTTTTATGCCGCGAAAAATCGCTGCGATGATGCTGCGATGATACAAATTATTCGAATGAAAAAAATGCGCAAATTCTATCCCCACTATCTTTTAGTGTAAACAGAGCATTATTTCATTGGATTACACATACCAAATGTAAAGGGTATCAACACCAACGAAAAAATGCTCTTCTGGTTTTATATTCGTTTTGTCTAAATCTACCTTTAATAACTCAGTGGTCCCAGTTGGACGCCCACGCCAAAGTTATGGCGCCCAACTGGGACCAACGAGTGCAAAGTCAGACTCTTTTTCGCGCAAATTATGCCTTATTATTAATTTACCATTAGGCGCCGTGCGTCAAACAAACTAGCATAAGTTACCATTTTAATTGATATTGTTTTGTATTGTAAATTGGAAAGAAAAATAAAATTATGTTTTGTGATAAAGAAGTGTGTACAATAATATAAATTTGAATACAAAATGAATCGCTTTTTCTTTAGAAAACATCTCGTAGTCGAAGTTTGATTCAAAAAGGAGGAGGTTCTCAATTAGACTCTACTTTTATTTTTTTTATGTATGTTGCCTCAGAACTTTATACTATGTGAATCGATTTTCATTATTCTTTTTTATTTGAAAGCTGTTGCTGTGGTCGATCATCAAGGTAAAGCAAAGTTTGACGAGGTCGGTCTGTGGATGGGTGACCATTTCAACATACCGAGTTTCCTCCGTGCCTCGGAAAGCACGTTAAGGCGTTGGTCCCGGCTGTCATTTGAAGATCTTTGACAGTCGTTACGAGTCAATGAGGTAAGTGTTACGAGTAGTCAGAAGCTTGAGATCTGACACGTCTAGCCAAGGGGTATGGTGTTATCCAGTTACTGGGTTGTGGAGGTCAGATAGACAGTCGCTCCATGTAAAACACTAGTACTCAGCTGAAGCCTGTAAGACTGGAAGCCGACCCCAACAAAAATTGGGAAAAGGCTAGGCAGATGATTTGAAAGCTGTTGCTTCTATTGTCAACTTCGGAGATATACAACAGAAATCTTCAATAAATGACGGCATATCTCGGGATTGCTGCAATCGCATGTCTGTTTATTGTTTTCACCATTTCATAACATAACATCACGCCGGTACGCTATATAGGCCCCTTTAGGGGTATGCAGATGTGTACAGTTCACCCTGGTACACTCTAGTATCGTCGGTTGTGTTCAAGTATTATTGTTATCGGATTTTTTTTCTGGCATAACGGTGGGCATTATAAATAAGCATATGTACCACAACTAAGAAGTGCAGGTTTTCTTATTTTTGTTTCTTCGTTTTTTGATAACGACTTCCGAAATTGGAAGTTATTTTTCCCTTTGTTGTGTTTTTATTTGGAAGTTAGTTTTATTTTTTTATAAAAAGTTTTTTCGTTTCAATTCTCATGCATGTTATCTAGGAATACACATAAGCTCTAGATTACCCAAGCGCAGTCGTAACTCATACATAATACAACGCGATTACCGCGCGAACTCGCGACCGTCGCGTTATTTTGTTTGGCGAAATTAAAAAGTGCCCTCTGTCGGTTCGGCGGAGCGTTCGTGTTTGCTATACAAATAATCGCGACGGTCGCTTATTCGCGCAATAATCGTGTTGTATTAGTACAGTGCCTTAGGTATGTCAAACTTTCGTACAATACACTTAGCTCATTCTTTGTTTTTTCTTAAAACATAAAACTAAAACCAGACATTTCGCCTACATCGTGTGTGCGTTTACAAACATTGAAACTCACACACATTAACAGCAAGTCCCGGCAAAAACACCTGTAGCCCCTGTAGGCATCGAATCCGAGATCAGCGGCCAGCATTTTAAGATGATGAAATGGACGGAGAGCTGCGACCGGGTAAAGCCAGACAGGAAATGTGTCTACTGTCTGGTGGTTTAGACGGAATCCCAACCATACAGGAAAGTAATTATAATTATCACAAACGGCCGAATTTTGCTGAGCTTTTTAGATTTTACCCATATTTTTTTGTGATAGGCTCGCATTTGACCACTCCGTCCCTTAGACGGCGACCCACTGACCCACTAAGCGAAATGTGCGTACCCAGCATTTGCTTAGGGGTGGAAAAAACTAAGGAAACTCAAAAATAGTAGATACTTTAGACACGGACTAAGCCTGTCCGGGATTCAAAACCAGGGGCAGCAAAAGCAACCAGGGCTTCTCAAACCAGTATGCCGTTAAACAAGAGATTTTTTTTGCACTCATCTGATAGTTTGTTCTCTTGAAGAGAAGAGTAAATTTTTAGTATCGAGTAAGGATGAAGTTTAAGGCCAAGCTGCTCCATCTGCCCCACCGTGGCTACGTCCATGCTAAGCGATGAGGTGCTCGACGGTGAAGCACGCCTAGTAACCTATTAATTTATTCTTGACTTAAAGACCTCCAGGTTGAAGCTTGCAGCAAACACAGACTCCAGCAGTGAATGCCACGTCACGTTTACTACAGTTGTGATGATTTTGCTGTAAAGGATAAAAACGCATTTCAATTTCACACAATTATTTTTGATTCTGAATCAGGCAAGTCTGTTCGTTCAGATTGGTTCAGATTTGACCTGGCAACCCTACTCTGGGCTAGCCTCTAGACAATTTTGTTTATAATTTCAAACTTTATTACTGTGGCAGAAGAGATAGATTCTAATGAGAAAAACGTGAAGTTAGAATAGAAGCCCTCATTGTGAAGGTCGCATTTAAGCGTTTTGATATTGCTCTTCTTTAAAACAATGCCTGTAATAAATAAGCTTGTTATTAGCAAGATATTATGAGATCAATATTTCTATCTGTACATTTCGTACTATTTTATAATTTTGCTACATCAGAAGCATGAACATGTCAAACTATACGTATTTTCAATATTGATAAAAAAAATGCACATGTTGCGTTAACTGTCATGTTGTATGAGTATGAATGAAACAACTAAACGCATTTGAAGTGTTGAGTTGTTGATTGTAGACTTTGCATTTAAGTTCTAATTTTTTTATTTTCAACCTGTTTTAAGTTAGTTTCACTAATGTTTTTGACTCCACCGTAGATTTAGGATGACAATGGAAAGGAGGATAAAGTTAAAAGCACTAAACAGTCACATTACTTGCAAAATATGTCGCGGCTACTTTATCGACGCGACTACGGTCACCGAGTGTCTTCATACGTGTAAGTATTATTATATTTTCTTGTTTACTAAACGATTTAATGTATAACAAATCCTCTACAACATCTTTTTTGATAAACTTTTCATATTTTTTTCCAGAATGTGTTTCATGTGTTATGGCAATCAAAATCATTACCAATCAATATTCCCGCTATATTTTCATTCTGTTCTTGACAAAAACAATGACAAAGGAAGTCTAACTCAACCTATCAGTCCCAAGGCTGAAAAGAAAAAAACAAAATCTATCTAATACAACCTCTTTTTGTCTTATTTTTAGTCTGTAAAAGCTGCCTAGTGAAACACTTGGAGGAGAACAACACATGTCCAACATGCGAAATAGTGATACACCAGTCCCACCCGCTACAGTATATCAGCTTCGACCGGACAATGCAGGACATAGTGTATAAGTTAGTGCCAGACTTGCAAGACAGTAAGTATTTTACTAGTGTAGTATCGTTACAAGGAAAATTACTTTTAATTGTCTTGTTGTGGTGTAAGTGGATGATCTTGGGAGTGCAATTATACTGATAGGGTTTTGTTAGCTTCATCAATACAATGGATGATTAAATAGAGAGGTTGTCAGGAACTAGACCTACGATTTAAACTGAAGAAGGAACTGAACCTCAATTTAGCTTATTATGATTGACACAGTTCTCTAAAAACAAAGATGTATGATTACGTTTAATACACCAATCATAGTCTGTTTTCAAATGAATAAGAATACGATCAGTTACTTACGGAACACTTAGGGCCGATTTCACCAATTAAACAAATCGCGATTACTTCAACTAAACTCAGTTTATGCTAATGCAGTGTTGTGATTGGTACTTTAGTGATTTCTCAGCGGTCTCAAGCAATCAGAACGCTGTATTTGCATAAACTGAGTTTAGATGAACTAATCGCAATTAGTTATTCAAACTAATTTTAATATTGATACAGTAACTTCTTGGCTAAGAGATTGAAGGCTTTTGTAAACATTTGAGTTAACCTCATAAAAAAAATCTGTTATTGTACAGATGGTTTGACATCATAAAAAACTGAATTATTGTCAATCAAGAATTAAAATTGTAAGTACTACTGTATTTTTTCACTTAGCATCAGTATGCAGTGGTTTCTTCTACCAAAAAAGAAAAAGCACTATGTAACTTATTAATAACACTTCACTTACATTATTCAACTGCTATTTCCAGATGAGATAAAACGCGAGCGTGACTTCTACCGGGCTCGCAACTTGCCATGCCCCAAGGATGCGGCCCTGGCTGCGGACAAGCCTGGAGCTGACGAGCCAGAGCAGCCTGACAATACGGACAGCCATAGGAAAGACGAACAGGTTTGTTTTGTGATGTTATCTTATTTCAGATCAGTGCAAACTATAAGTATAGCTGATACCTATAAATTTGCCATCGAGCCATGTTAGCAAATATGGGTTTATTCAAAGTATATACTAATACTAGTCAATCCCGGAGCACTAGTCAGCCCAGTGGCAACGGCCGTGACTTACAAGTTGTAGGTTATGGGTTTGAATCCAGGCAGGCTCTTTACTTTGTGTAAATTATTTCATCACCACTGATCTCAAAAAAGTGAAGGAAAGCATCGTGAGGAAACTGGCATGTCCTAGAATTAATGACATGTGACGTCCAGCAACTACCCAGTCCCTCTCACAGAGAGGGGGCCTGCACGCACAACGGATCAAATGGGAGTCTGAAAACTGGGTCCATATATCCTATCCTACTACTCAATCCCACAAATTTTGTGTAGGAAGAACTCTGAAGGAGTCTTTACCTGTTGTGGACAACGTAGATTAAATAAAATAAAGACTTTAATATTAACATTTAGAAAAAGCAGCACTATCTAAAAATAATGAATGTCACTTGTATCTCAAGAAATGTCTCCATTATTTTATTTGTTAACAAGCTATTTTACATATTTCAGGTGAATGTATGCCTGGAGTGCATATCAACGTCCCTGCGGACTCTAAAGCGCAGCTTCATCCGGTGCTCAGCACAGGCTACCATCACACACCTCAAGAAGTTTATAGCTAAGAAGGTTTTAAATGGAATGGAGAAATATAGAGAAGTAAGTTATCCAGTAATGCATTACTATTTATATAAGCTGAGAACAGAAAAGTGAATCTTCATATATCTACCAATTTTGTATGAAAAATTTTGTGTTTCTAGGGTCTTTTCTCAGTTAAGACTGTATATGCAGCAAACAAACCAGGTGACTTAGTACTGATGAACAAAAATAAAATTATTAATTATAAATCTTTTTATAAACAAGCATTTTTCGTATTCTTCTCAGCAAACCCTTTCATTTGATACCCATAACATGGCAGTGCACAAAAAATAACTAGTCCGCTATCTTGGGCCGTCCGTATTTAGAATGACGTCACTTAGCTAACCATGCATTTTTATCCAAACTGAATGTGTATTCAAAATTTCTCATCTTAATCGGTGGAGAAAAACTGCTTTATAATTCAGTTGCAAGATTTGACCCGAACACACTTACAAACATACATACATACATTGCAAGTTAAATAAAAGCTTGCAAAATACAGATCCAGTCAATTTGCATAGTGATTTTGTTAGTTCCAAATCAAGTAGCCTGGCTAGATAGGTTTGCTGTTTTATAAGGCCCAGTTTTTACTCGACTGCCGAAGGAGGGTAATGTGTTTATCAGTCTATGTATGTAAGTATGTATGTATGTAAGTAAGTATGTATGTATGTATGTATGTTTGTTCCTATATGGTGTTCGAGAGACCAAACGCGTGGGCCGATTTTGATGATTCATACGTCAATTGATGCGTCTTAACCCTGCAAGTGTCATAGGCTACATTAAAATTGGACAATAGTTTACTATGGCGGATTTTGGGTACCATATTGTTGGGGCCCATTTTTTTTTCTTCCAAACCCATCTTTTGGGGGTATCAAAATAAAGGGTTTCAAGAGGTGATTTAAAAAATATAACACTTATTTGTTTAAATGTATCTAATTCGAAAAAAAAACTAACTAAAAAGTTATAAATAAAAAAACTTAATTCAAAAAATCAAAAAACCCGACTGCTTCAAAAGCGAACTAAAAAGTCGTAAACAAGGAAAAAATCATGCTGTGCAGGTGGAGGATACACCAGATTTTGGTCAGCCAGCCCGCGAATATGTATCCTCCGACTGCACAGCATGATTTTTTCCTTGTTTACGACTTTTTAGTTCGCTTTTGAAGCAGTCGGGTTTTTTGATTTTTTGAATTAAGTTTTTTTTTTTTTGCAGTATTTAACTCAACCAATGTTTAAATTATATGCTAACCAATGGTTTCAAATTTTGGTTAAACGCGTTTATTCATAAATTTTTTTTGTATCACAAGTGGTCAAATTATTTGACCATTTTTAGGGTTCCGTACCCAAAGGGTAAAAACGGGACCCTATTACTAAGACTCCGCGGTCCGTCTGTCTATCTGTCACCAGGCTGTATTTCATGAACCGTGATAGCTAGACAGTTGAAATTTTTACAGATGATGTATTTCTATTGCCGCTATAACAACAAATACTAAAAACAAAATAAAATAAATATTTAAGTGGGGCTCCCATACAACAAACGTGTTTTTTTGCCGTTTTTTGCAATAATGGTACGGAACCCTTCGTGCTCGAGTCCGACTCGCACCTGGCCGGTTTTTTAGACTAATTTGTGAATAAACTCGAAAATATTTAACAATTGGTTCAGTTAACTATAGACACGGGGTCTCATTTCTAAGAACGAAAATTTGGTTCAAATAAATCTCACTAGATGGCGCGACATGTACACACAATTCAACGGAATTGTTTGTAAAATTAACATTATCTGGAATTGAACATAAACATTGTATGTTCTTGTTTAATCAACTCTCCTAAGTACAAAATTATGGAATCAGTGTTGCCAGTGGTAGATAGTCAAATGTTACATGAGACATCTCAAAAAGTTACATTTTCATGAGAAAAGTTACATTACCGTATTTTATGTGGAAAACGTCACCAAAATAATAAAATACTATAATTGGACTTTTTGTTTCTGCTTTGTAGTTAGCGGAACACGCCAATTATTCGAATTTTCGCGTGGGCGGGCCCTCCCCCGCATCTACCCCGGGTAAATCCGTTGCATTTAGTTTAGAACTTTCAAATTACAACGAGAAACTACTATGTAGCTAGGTACCTACTTGGTCGCTGATCGCATTAGCGAAAAGATCGATAAATATAATCAAAATAGGTTACGCCGATATTTAGTTGACGATTGATACAAAAATAAACTTATTTCATTTGCAAATACAACTTTTTTGTTGATTTACTGATTCCCTAAATAGTTAATTACTAAATTAAAACTACAATAAATATAACATTTACTAACCAAGTATTGTTAGCACAAACAAGTCGAAAACAAACCATCACTCAATATTACACTATTGACGTAACAAAAACAAATAAAATTAAATTCATAGATATTAACTTTCATATTTATTTACCCTTCTTTGGAGATAATAAAACTTTAGCAAACTAAACACGACGCTCAGTAGCTCGCCGGTGTACGCGGGATGGAAGATTTATAAATACACGTGAGTGAGAGAGTGAATAAAGTCAGGTCACAGGTGCGACAACACGACGAACAAAATCTTTCTGAGATGCGTTCCGTTTCACGTTTTTTTTTTGTTTGCAGGCAAATATTTTAATATTTTTAGTAAGTCCTAAAAGTTACGTAAAAGTTACATTTTGAGTCGTGTTACATGGAGGTTACGTGAGACGGTCAAAAGTTACGTAAAATGTAACAAAAGTTACGTTCTGGCAACGCTGTATGGAATATTGGGCTCTTCATTCACATTTCAAAGATTATTTGAACGGATCATTTAAAATTGATGCCATAGATGGCGCCTTTTTAAATTTCTGAGTCATTAAACTCGATTGTTAAAATTTGAATTTTAACACATTTTGGTGCAAAAAAACTGTAAAAACGTGCAAAAAAATACTATAAAATGAACCTTCACTGTATTTAAAGAAAAAAATATTCACGAACCTAGTAAACCCTTTTACTTGCAAGGCGCTGTTAACACCATCTATTGCCGTGAAACGGGATCGAACGCGATTGATGTACTCACAAAAATAACAAGATTAAGCAGATGAAAAACGCTAGTTACGTCGGCACGTTTTTTTTGTATGGGATGAGGCATCTGTATGCTAGTATTATATTATCTGTGCTACAGATAAGTGGGCCCGAATGAGTTCTCAAATACAAAATAAATTGTTTTGCTTGACCGATAGCAGGTGTAATAAAAACACTTTTATCAGTCATAAATATACAAAAGCATTGATAAACGTACTTATATATTAATCTCGTTTTATTTTTCCAGATTGACATACTATGCAACGACGAATTACTAGGAAAGGACCATACGTTAAAATTCGTGTATGTAACACGCTGGCGGTTCCGCGACCCCCCGCTTCGACTGCAGTATAGACCTAAGATCGACTTGTAAACAACATAGCTATTTTTATATGTGTTGTAAAAATACGACTTAACACTTCCCAATTTAATAGTCAGAAATAAGCTAGACTTCCTTTTTTTGTAAGTTTCAAAGAAACATTGATGGTAGCTTGATAAGGGTTTTTTTTATTGCAGAGGGCGCTACTATAGCTTGTCCTTTTTGGGCTCTGTGTTTAAGTCTTGATGTAAATAATTCAGTTTTCTTTTGAGCTGGCCAAAGGCCTCACCTCTCTTCTTCAACATTTTTGTCTATAACCACATTATAAGTTAATTTGCCCGTGCAATGGATGTCTAGCTTTCTGACTCAAAGATATGATTTAAAAGGAAGTGTGTATCTGTATTTAATATTCCTAGAAGTTAAAATCTAAATTAGTTTAAATTTACCTTCCTCAAGACTAAATATTTTAGTTGAATTGTTTATTAGTTCAATTAATTTCACGTATTTTTATGTTTCTTCAAAGTATATTTAGTTTTTGTTACTTTTGTTTTAGATAGTTTGCTTCGGTTATAATTTGGTGAAACTAAAATTAGTATAATAAAATGAAATCTCCATGGAAGGGTAATTACGAATTAACGTTTCCTTAGTTTTATTAATTAACGGAGTAACTGTAATTTAGGTTAATGAAACAAATATTTAATAAAAGAAATAAATATATATATTTTGTTGTTTTACTGTACCCTACTACCCTACCATTCATCTTTTCCTTGTAAGTGACAAAGAAATGATGGATGGACTGTGGAGAAAGTTATGAAAGAAAAGGGAGTCAGTGTCAATAAAACGTGTTTCGGCGTAACACGTTTTATTGACACTGACTCCCACTCACTGTCCACCCTTGTTCAATGGACAATGATACTTCTATCATTGTCCATTGAACAAGGGTGGACTCGAGCGAAAAACTTAACTGAGAGTTAGATGCTAACACGAGCTTAAATTAAAATGTCATATAAAACACGGTGTTAGCTTGTAACCCAGGGTGGCTTTTAGTCAATAGGAGTCTGCCAGATCCCACCAGTCCTCCCCAGAGCGGAGGACATCTAATGAAGATTTTCGAAAGAGGAACTAAAAAAAGAAGGGTGGTGCAAGCGGGCTTATACCTTATTTGACCTACCACATTTATTTATGACATATTTTAATTTAACCTCGAGTTATCAACTAATTCTTAAAAGTTTTTCATGCTAGTGAGACTTACAACCTGATTTTATAATCGACAAAATCGTTGTAAATAAAACATAGAATCTTAGATACTTAAAACTATAACGCTGCCGTGACATTATTTACCGGTTTTACAATAATCGACTAAACAACTCACGATATGCAGAACATCACTAGCTTTGACATATGGTTTATCAATGTGTGTGTAAACGGCATTGTATTTATTTATAGTCTCCGTGTGTGTGTGAGTAAAATGAAAATGGATGGCCAATAGATTCGCGTTTGGCACGTGAATAGATATTTTTATTTAATTATTTGTAATTATCATTTGTCCGTCAAACTGGGTGCCAAAACGGTAGAGCGGTTCCTCAGCCTAGCAGACGACAACTTTGTCGAGGATGTCAACGAAGACCTAAGATGTTTTTTGTCCGAAGGAAGAGTTGACAGGTAAACAATTTAATTTTTATTGTTATTCAGAAGCATTTTCGCGATAACTCAGGGGTTTGGTGCTTTCCTGTTGAGCATTCGAGGTAGTAGAGGCTGCTGAAAAGTGCTGTGTAACATAGTAATCGCTGAATATTTTCAAGGTTATTATGTGTCAAGCGCAAACGAACGTAGGTCGCAAATGAAATGATGCGAGGCGAGATGACACCTTGAACGCTGATAAAATATTCATGGAGCGGTTAAAAAGCGGCAACACGCTGTTTCCGTGTCCGCTAATTACCGGTGTATTGCACGCACGGGAACGCCTGCAATTTGCAATAGTTTCTTTGCTGTAAATCACTGCAGTATCGCAATACAAATCATGCCGGCAGATTTTTTACTTATGTCTTTTAAAGGCGTTGCTAACGCATGCTGTACTGTTCACAATTTTTTTCTGGTTCTTGGAATCATTATTTAACATTTATTTTACACCCTTATTTTAGGCCAGTCTTGTAATTTACCATGGGTTTTAAATGCTGAATAATTCTATGAATTAACTAGTTAGATATCATTTTAATTTTCAGTTTATACTGAAAGATTCATGCTGTAAGTGAATATGAATTATTTTTAAGTCCAAATCAATGGAACAATACAGTATATTATGATGTAAAGTATGATGTGATGCTGTGGTGGGTCTACGAAAATCTTAAGATGTGAAAATAATTTGTTTAAAGAATTCCAAATTCAAATCCCATAGCTGTTAATGCAGCTTTTAGCACAAAGATAAAAATTAAACCTGGTTTTACGTCTGAGTATTTTTCTGTAATAATGCCCCAATGCTGAGCAATTAATACAATTGCAACTAAAAATTTATCAGATTTTTTTATAAAATCAAAAAAGCCATTTTATAAATATAATTAAATTTTAGCCATTGCACTGCTGCCTCAGTACTATCTCTAATACTCAGTACTCCAGTTGAAATAACATTAGAAATCTAACAATGCCTTTTAAAAGCCTGTTCAACTGATTATGAGTTCTATTACTTAACATAGGCATAGCAAAAAAGGAGAAACCTGTTACTAAAATCAACTGTCATTAACATCAGCTCAATGTTTCAGCGTGCTAGTGTTTCCTCCAGTGAGCAACTACCGGCGGTTCCTGATCCACAACTCAGTGGAACAGCTTGGCCGGGCTGATCTCGCCACTTTCTCCATTGGAGTCAGTGACGAGCGCCGCACTGTGGTGTGCTACAAGGAGAGATTGCTGAGGTAATGTACTAGCTAGATTGTTAATAATACCCTGGTTTATATATAGGATTAATTTAATAAAAAGTATATAGCAGACTATTTAACTACTGTGCTGAATTAAATAAAAACACCATGGTGTTTTTATTTGCATTGCATTAAAGATTTAATTGAATAGACATTCTGAAACTGGGTGGTTAGATCTATTTAAAAAAGATAATTTGGGTTCTTTTATGGGTGTGGTATTTTTTCAAGTATTTTATTAGATTTTTTTAAGCATAAATCAAATAGCATTTTATTGTACTAAAAAAATATGTGCTCATTTTGTCTTAGATTAAGACTCCTTATTTTGGAATCTTGCACAGACTAGCCCAAAGTAAAATCAATGTAATACTGATCCAGTAAGTGCACTGACTACCCACTGGACTGTGCAATCATAAATTATTATTACTTCACAAAAACGTAATGCCGGCTGTACACTCCCGCGCGAGAGCCCGCGAGGTTGATGTACATTGCTCTCAGCACTGAGTTCAATCATGAAGTATTTCGTTTAAGACGACGATAGTCGCCAACGACCTTGAGGGAACAAAACGCGCACTCGCTTCACACACGCGCGATTCAAAATTCAGTTGTGATTAGTACTTTTCTTATTAATCGCATCGTTTTCTTGCTCTTGTCACATGTTACTTGGGGTCGGCGCAACACGTTTTCTTCTTCCATACCTTCCTGTCCCTCGTCACGCTATCACTTTTTTTTAAATTTTTTATTTGTTTATTCAATGATATTTTAATACAGAGGTGTTACTTAATTCTAAACTCGCCAAACTTTTACGTTTGATGGCGAGAGGACATGACTCCCTTTTCTTTCATATCACTCCTCACACAGTCCATCCATCTTTTCATCGACTTTTCTTATTATTAAAAAGAAAGCCTCTGATCAAAATATAGATAGTTAAATTGTCTTTGAGATGGTGATAATTTTATTAAAATATACCCGGCAGTTTTGGTGCGATTATCGTTTTGCACATAACATTAGACATTAATTACAGTATGTTATACAAATAAAATGCAACATATTATTAGATCAAATTATCGAGAAAATAGTCTAATGTAACATATATTTTTCCAAAAAAAATTATACTAGTCGTTTAGACGTGATTCTCATTTTAAAATCAGCTACTGAGGGTTATCTGCGGCTTAAAAACTCAATGTACAGCGTTTCCTCGGGCTCTCGCGCGAGAGTGTACAGCCAGCATAACAAAGTTTACCGAGCATGTCTTTAGCGCGTCTTACGTGATTGATGCACATTAATCAATGTAAAATGCCGCGTTAACCACAGATAGAACATAAACCGGTATTCTATCTCATGTCTTGCGTCTATGATCTATGTCTGGCTCTAGTTACTAAGTGAACAATCTGTGCTTTTCGTTGTTCATTGGTAGACTGAAATGTTGATCGCGATTGGCTGTAAGATATCACATACGTAATTTACTTTTTTTTTGCTTTTAACAGAGCTTGTAATCGGTCTAATTGGATTAAATGATATTGCCGTTGCTACGTTTCATATAATAATGACCAATTTTCGTCAGTTTTTGATACAATATATTTAATTTGTCTTTGTATAGTTCTCGCCAAACTTCTTGGCCGCCCTGAAGTTTGCTACAATGGCTGAGCAGTAATAAATCTCTTATAAAAACAGCACTGCGCCTCCAGAAAGCCAACTTCAGGCCGGGTCAGTTTGGCGAGAACTATATAATTGCGTCTGGGTTCCAAAAAAAACACACGTTGTGCCTGTTGAGTTTCTCTGAAAGTCTCTCTATGGTCATATTTAATTAATATATGCGATAGTCAGCAGTCCTTTTGTCTACCCCTCAACGACCACGAAATCTTGTCATTTTTATTCGCCCTAAGAGCCAGCGCGCACTAGCGACTATTTGTTGACTAATAGTTTGATTGCTATCATGCGCCGATCGCAATTTAAGGCTAATTTATGTCTTCGATTTTTAATCACCAAATACGTGCACTTCAATATAGCTCCATACTGATTCCCTGAACGATCAAACTACCGGTCAACAAAAAGTCGCTCGTGTTCGCCAGACTATCCGTGACGCACTTTTTAGTCTGTGAAAATAGATCCTATGCAATTATATGCAGTAACGCACACGACGCGCAAAAAGTCCGGCGCACAAAAAATATAATTGCATAGGTTCTATTTTCACAGACTAAAAAGTGCGTCACGGATAGTCTGTCGTCTGCGCAGGGCCTAAACGAGCAATTCTTGTATAAATGTATAATAAAAAACATATCTATATATAATAAATAAATCTGAATCTCGGAAACAGCTCCAACGATTTTCATGAAATTTAGTATGCAGGGGCGATAAATCGATCTAGCTAGGTTTCATTTTTAGAAAACGTCGTTTTCTCTATTTTCACTTGAGCTGAGCTCGGTCGCCCAGGTCCTTTTTTTATACAACTTACAACTATCACACGGACCACGTCGACTTTAGCGTAAACTGACGGAGTGAAAATAAGTTCTCGGTTGAATCGAAAATCTAAGTAATATTGTGTTTACAGTGATGAAGCTTGCGCGCGACCAGCCATGGGCCTGACACAGACTGAACGCGATGATGCCACCATTTCACAAGCAGGTTAGTTGCACTAGAATCTGTCCTACCAACGTATTTATTGAAACATACCAACTATATATACGCCATACCTACACAGTACCCAGCAGTTGCCTGGCTGGAGGCTATAGAGCTTAGTCTCCACAGGATCCCCTGGTTAAGCAGAAGACAATCACTTTGATTGAGCTGCGAGAGGCCCATCAAAAAATAAAAAATACACCCAGCAGTAGGACAAAAGCACCAACATAATAAGGACCGTGCAGGCATATAATCAAATTAACACACAAACATACACGATCGAGCTTTTGCCCAACTATGTTGGGGTCGGCTTCCAGTCTAACCGAATTCAGCTGAGTACCAGTTTTTTTACATTGAGCGACTGTCTATCTGACCTCCACAACCCAGTAACTGGTTAACACGGTACCCCTTGGCTAGATTGATGTCAGATCTCCAGCTTCTGACTACTCTCACCACCTGCAAAGATCTTCAAATGACAGCCGGGACCAACGGCTCAACGTGTTTTCCGAGGCACGGAGGAAACTTACCGAGTTTCCTCCGTGCCTCGGAGTGCTCGGAGTGCCGTGTTTGAAATGGTCATCCATCCACGGACCGACTTCGTCAAGCGTTGCTTAACCTTGATGATCCATCAGTGCGGCTGTTATTATTTAGCCACGAGCTCCTCACACCACACAAACATACACATTGAAATAAAACACTAAGATTTTAAATTATATCAAAACAATAATAGGACTACCAGGTATCAAAGAAATTAGTACCTAATAAGCAAAACAAGAGTGTCAGGATCGAGTGTTTTACAGGTCTCTGTAAATTTTTAGATGCACACTATTTTCTTATGTCATCTACTAATTGATAACTTTACCAGCTAAGCTAATGCTGCTATTGCAAAGTCCGAAGCAAAACCCAAAAAAATATCTTTTCGTCGTAAATTCTTTGTCCGCTATCTAAGATCTTAAAGCACCCGATATTTCCCTTTTCGCTCACATAGACCGATAGCGCTAGGTTTTGAGGTTTCAAAAATATTAAAGTTGTTTGTGTTTCGCATATAGTTTCCAGACCATTTGCCCAACCTAATACCTTAGTTTGTGTCATCCTAGGTATTTGCATAGGTAGAAATTTAGGTATTTGTCTTTTCGACCAGTATTGGACGAAAAGAAAATTAGAGATGAAAATTTTACTTTCACGATAATAACGAAGTAGTAACTGATGTACCTAGGCATTTTGTGTCACATCTATCCACGATAATCCTAATACTTAACCAATACCTAACATGTCGGCCAACTAGCTCAAAAGAATATTACAATAGGTTAAATAGGTGTTACGCGTTTAAGAGTACTGATATCTGTTGGTTAAAATATTTTGTGTCGAATTCATCCACGACTTTTATAGATATTTTATTTTTTTATTACAACACCCTGTAAAATCCACAAAAGAAAATTCAAGTTATTAGAGTTTACGTGTTTTTGATTATTATGGTGTAACAAAACACTGTGCATAATTTGTGTCGTTTTTATCCACGAAATCTTATTATTAAAAAAAATACTAGACTTCTTCGCACGAAGAAGGGCGAGCGCGGAGAAATGCGCGGGAACGCGCGCGGCGGGTGCCGGCCAGCCAGACTCGCGGCGCGCGGCGCGTATATTTATTTACATTAGGTCTTTGCAAGTTGCAACAAACAAGTGCCTACGTTATTTATGATGTATTTGATTGATTAATACACACTTGCACTAAAAACTTAACTAAGAATTAGTTGCTAACACGAGGTTAATTTGACATTAATGTATAACAAACTGTCAATTTAACCTAGTGCTAGCAACTAAATCGTGAGTTAAGTTTTTTGCGCAAGTGGGCCTTAACAGTTAGTTATGAAGCCGTGAAAGACTAAAATGGAATATAATCTAAATATAATAAATGTGTTATATCGACACCCAATATATAACCCAATACAAAGTAACTCAATATGGCATGGTTTTCAACACAGTTTTTTTTTTTTGCAAGATTTTTTGTTTAACAACTGCAGGCATAAGTTGTTCTGTACAATTTCAGGTTTCATGTTAATAATTTTAATTGCTTTCTCAGTTTTAATAAAACTACTGCAAGTATGATTTTTGATTTGATATGATTTTTGATGTACAGATTTTAAGTTTAATATGAAAATCATTGTAACTACCGTTACAATGCAAATTGTCCAGAATCCAGACCGATACAAGTGGTGTCTAATCCCATACAAAGAAACCGAGCCGACGTACTTTACTGATTATACTGATTAGTACACCAATCGCGTTCGGTTTCGTTACACGGATAAAGATGGTGATCTATCTATCGCCGTGGAACGGCACCGAACGCGAACGATTTACAAAAAAATAATTGGTATAATCAGGTGAAAAACGCTAGTTACGTCGGCACGGTTTCCTAGTATGGGATGAGGCATCTGTATGTATATAATACTAGATTATATTATCTGTGTCGCTACTCTGTGTCGACAAGTTCACCTTGGGTAACGGCTAACTTATATCGGAAAATAAGGCCTTCAACAGCGCTGCCAAGTCCTGCAAAAAGGTGTTGCAAAGGTCTCGGTCCGACCACATTACTAACATGCCACATAACTACAGTCGAATAGGGACATAACTTGCGTCTTACCCAGTAGGTAATAAAGAGTTTCGGTCCCTGGGTAAGTCGGTTGAGTCGAACTTCTGCCATCCCTCACTACCACCACTGCTGAAACCCGACTTCGTTGAGGAGAAGGCAAACTTATTTGCCTTTTTTGCGGAATCTTTGCGTCTGCATTCTGGTGATGCGTGGCCCCTTATTTCTCCTGGTGGGTGTGAGATATATATTCCGGACATTCGCATCCATCAAAACGACGTTCGTAGAGTGCTGGGCAACCTCGACTTGAACAAAGCTAGTGACCCCGACGGTATACTAGCACTTGTTCTTAAAACTTAAGCGCCCGAACTGTCTACGATCTTGACACTTCTATTTCGCCTTTCGTTTGAAACTGGCAAAGTGTCGAATGCTTGTAGGTAAGCTAACGTACAAGTCCAAGAAGGACAGTTGAGCTGATCCGGCCAATTACAGACTTCTACGTGTGCTTAATATTAAGCTCTTGGCATACCTAGAAGCTAATTACATCCTAAGTGATTGCCAATACGGCTGCCGCCGAACTCGTTGTATGCCATTCACATCTGGAGTGAGGCAATCGAAAGGCACGGGGAGGCGCTTGCCGTCTCCCTCAAAAACTCGAAAGCTTTCGATAGGGTCTGGCACGGAAGCCTTATTAGTAAGCTTCTTTCATTAGGTCTGCCTGGTGATTGAATTGTAGAATTCGAGTGGTTATAGATGGGTGCTCGTTGGACCAATTGGATATTAATGCTAGGGTCCCTCAAGGGTTGGTACTCTCAGCAACGTTATTTTTGCTGCATATAAATGATCTGCTAAAAATTTGGGCATGCAGACGACAGCACTGTTGCTGAGAGGTACTTGTCCTTTGTGAGGCTGTGGTGGAGCGTTTGAGCTTATCCTTGAAGCCAGTATCGAAATGTGGTGATGCCAATTTGGTCAGGTTCTATGCTGCTAAAACCCAGGCGTGTCTTTTCTCTGTTAAAATGAGCGAATTCCACTCGGCTTCCTTCCGAGGTGTAAACGTGCCAATAATGGACCATCTTGAGCTTCTTGTCGCAACTTTTAACACGATCCTCAATTTTGGGCCATACATTGAGGCAAAGGCTCAGCTGGCTGCTATAAAGTTGGGTATCCTCGCAAAGTAGAAAGAGGAGGAGAGGGCTATGCTCGGAGTTTCCTTGCGTGATCGAATCAGAAATGTAAAGATCCGCAAGAGAACCAGGGTTACCGACATAGCCCGAAGAATTGCCAAACTTAAGTTGCAGTGGGCAGGGCACATTGCTCGCAGAACGGATGGCCGATGGGGCAGAAAGGTTCTGCAATGGCGACTGCGAACCGGAACGTTGCGTTGGAAGGCCTCCCACCAGGTGGACCTATGACCTGGTGAAGGTTGCGGGGATCCGCTGGTTACGAGATGCATGGGACCGGTCAATGTGGCGACGCTTGGGGGAGGTCTATGCCCAGCAGTGGACGTCTTTCGGCTGATATGATGATGATGATGATCCTCGCAAAGGTGAGACGGTTCTTCACGCAAGAACAGTTTTTCAAGTTGTATCAAGCGCAAGTTCGATGATGTATGGAGTACTTATCTCATTTCTGGGACGGATCTGCCAAATACCAGCTTAATGCACATAAGTTGATAAAAAACCGGTCAAGAAGCTCATCAGCGATGAGGCACTGGTAGAGTCAAGCCTTGAACATCATTGCCAGCTTATCGGTTTTTTATCAGCTGCATTTTGGGGAGTGTGCAATGAAATTACATGATCTCATTCCGCCTAGCTCGTTTCGTTCCATTCCCGTTCGTAGAACATAGAGCAGTGATGGCCCAGTGATAACAGATTACATAAAGTTAAACCAATGTGTAACTAAAGTTACAATGTTATTCATATTGGGTGTCGATATGTGGTCTCATACTGGACGTTAATACCGTGATTGTTAAAAAAAGGGGATTATTAAAGTTCATAGAATCGAGCATTGTAAGGGATGACGGAAAAGCCGAAAAAAATCCTTGTTTTAAGGACCGTGATGAAATAAATCTATACATAATCACTATCACCACACATATCTGGAGTTTTTTTTTCACTTCGTGTATTATTTGTTTTGCTAACTGTACACTACCTACTCGAAGCGTGGCACGGGATGTTGAGAAACAGTATAACGAAAAAGCGGGAGGTAGGTAGGTGTATCTACCTACCTACCGCTTTCAGGTTCAAATTGGAAGCGAATCGAAGCGTCAATCCAAGAAAATAATTGACCACATTGACCGTCTTCTAAGCATGGACCATTGACATTCGTAGGTAAGACAGATTGCAGACGCATGATTTGTACAAAATTCCCACGTCATTATTTTTATCTCTATAGGTTACAAATTTGTTCATTACGTAGCGGAGATAAGAGTCAATCAATACTCAATATAATAGTTATGTTATTTATTTATATTATGAACGCTACGCATCTAAGAAGAAATCGTACCGAACGAACGTGCATGCGTTTGCCGCCTGGCCTCCTTCGCCCGGCCTCCTTCGCCCGCTTCGACTGCTACCATTGTTTTTGTGTTTTATTCATATAAAGGTACATATCGTGCATGAAAATGACACAAAATTACAATGTCGATTTTTCATGCATTTATGATATTGATTATGTTAACTCTAATGATTGTAATATTTTTTTGAAGCGTTTGTACCTTGGAAAAACAAAATAATTAAAAATCTTAAAATTGCGTGGCCTAATTTGGCACAAATTTAATTAATAGGGATATGTAAGTGATCTGAGAAAGAAAATAGTAATTTCATAAATTGTAATATTTTTTTTGCACAATTTTTACACACTGACCCCTATGTCAGTTTGCACTGGACGAATATGACACAAATTGGGTTTACACACTCCGCAGACTATCCTAGATATGATAGCATAATTATTTTAAACTTTAATTTAATTTTGCCAGTTTTGATTTGAATAAAAATAATCAACCACAAATCATCGAATTACTGAAAATGCAAGTAACAGATGTGACACAAAACGCAAAAATAAGCTACATAGGTACGACTGTATCCACAGGCAAGAAATAAGCAACTTTAGAATTTTTTTAACTTATGACATCAAAATAGCCTAGCGCTATCGGTCTACACACTCCTGTTGGAGTAAGCGGGACAACAAAAAATACCGTTATGAGGTAAATGCACCAAAAACATTAGTCACACGAAACGGTACAGTTATGTTCGAGATGCTCGAGACTTCGTTAATTGGATCGCATTTCAATTTATTGTGTGCACCACAATATTATATACCAGCTATTGCCCGCGGCTTCGCTCCTGTGGATTAAACAAATTACCTTTCGGCGAAGAAATAAGGGCACATGCAGACAGATAGATAATTCATACTATTCAGTGACGATATACATACGATGAGTGTACCCCATTGTTGCGAAGTTCATAACTGCGATGTACGTTACTGCAAAAGTTTATATCTAAAAAAACCCTTCCGACAAAACTTTCCCTCTCAAAGAGAGGTTTGTGTCCCAGGCTGGGACTCCCAGTGAGAACGTTAAAAGGGTGTTATCTAAAACCACTTTAGTGTTTAGTGGCTTCTAAGAGACTGAAAAGTTCAGCACTGCGGAGACGACTACAGAAAAAAGTATGCATACGTTAATCAAATAACGTTAATAAAAAGTAATGCAGTCCGGCAAACTTTGAATGCGAAATCAATTCTGTGCCTTATATATTGGTAAAACTTTTTCACAAAAAAATAAACGATAATTTCTATAGTACGATACCTAAAAGGATTGACAAAATACTCAAAATAACTCAATTTACACATTCGTGCTGTTTGTCGCTAAGGTGTTCGGTTGTATGCTTCATATCTTGAAAACTGGTGGACCGATTTTGATGAACCTGGTTCTATTCCCTAAGTCGAGAGATACTCAATCCTACACAAAAATAATGATCACGATCCAATAAGTAGTTTCGGAAAAATGTGTGGACAAACATACAAACAAACATACACTAATGAAATTTGGCACACGTGTTTAGAATAACATAATTATGTGAATATTGAGCAGCTCCAACATTATTACTTATATACGTGTCGAATTGATTACCTCCGTTTTTTGAAGTCGGTAAAAGAGTATACATTTCCTGTACCTTACCTATACATTGTATCTTAGTTTGATCCTATACCAAGAACAACTTGGCATAGCATAATTTCCGCATAGAAAGGTCATTTGCGACGTAATAGGTCACTACTGACTGCATATCGCCTATCAAGTGTTTTCTTATGACCTTAGGAGCTTTTACTAGTTTGTGTATATTGTAATTTATCTTTGGTAAAGTCCTTGGGTTTCTATTTTGCAAGCTTTTGGTCTGGAGACTAAAAACGTATTGATAGCGTTATTAGTCCGTATTTTCCATAATCCAGCCATAATCCACCACGCGGGCCCAGTGCGTGTTGGTGGATGTCACATGTCTTCGAATTTTTGGTTCTAGGACATGCCGGTTTCCTCACGATGTTTTGCTTCACCGTTTTTGAGAGCAGTGGTGATGAAATAATTTACACAAAGTAAAGCGCCTGCCTGGGTTCGAAACCACGACCTACAACTCGCAAGTCACGGCCAGTACTGGGCCACCACTGCTCTCCCCTAGATACAAGTACAGCAAATCTAACTAAAAGAGCAAATAGTCTTCCTCGATTCAAAATCTTCGAGTTCACTCCAGTTGAGATAACATTAGTGAAGTTTCCTTAGTTTTAATGCTCTTTCGTGGATAAATTGTCGACACTATCCTGCTCTCAGAACGAGAACAGCTCATGCAGTTATGGCATGATTAATTAACTCAAAAGGGTTAGTTGCGACAGCGACACTGAAGAATTAGCCCAACTTTCTAGATTTCTTGATATTCACTCCGCAAATTCTCGTCGACATTTATTTCAAGTGTATTTACAAAGGTAAACTTAAGGACAGTTGTACAGCCTTGCAATAAAGGTTACACTAGTCGATCATTCTTCCATACAAACGTAGTCTGGCGATAACTCCTCTGTTTGACGGTGTACGTTCCAAATAAAAAATGTAATTAATTTGTCTCAGCATTATCGAGCCCTGTATGGAAATAAAAAAACAATAAAAAGTAAGTTATGAGCATCGAAAGTTCCATATTTCAACAATTAATTCTAACGCATCTTTAGGCGCAAATAAATACCAAAAGAAGAAGGAAAATTGCAAAACAGCCACCATACAGGGATAGATTAGCAGTTCAACAATGCAAATAATTTTATTTTGAAAATATACATTTAGTCGTTTTTTCATGATATCTAGACTCCCAAAGGTCTGTTTATAAAATTTCGCGCTCTCGTTTTCTTCCTAAATCATCATCCATTTCGCTACAAATTTGCAAAAGTGCTAATTCGTACGCGAACTAACTTCTTACTGCTCATCACAGCATCTATCTCTTTCGCACGGGTTGTCGCATGAAATAGCATGCATTTTAACCCCGCGCACAAAATAGTTCGTGCCGTCGACTAGGGGTACCTTAAATGCAGTAAGTAATTGACATCTTAACTTCCGCAAGTTATGAAACCCTACATAAAAATATTTGTATCGCCACGCGATATGTGTTCCCACAACTTTCCCTGGTTGGATGGTCTGCCGAATGTTTCGCATGTCTGTTTGTCGTAAACATGCATGATTGTTAGGCGGTGTATGTCTAAATGGACGCTGATGTAATGGGTTCGTGTATTCAATGAAACTGTTTTTTTTTTGTGTGCGAGTTGTACAGGGTGTTTTTGGTAGAAGGTAGTCTAAAATACTGGCAACTTTTTCAAGAAACGTGAGTTGGATTTGGCTCAGTGAGACTGCTTGTTTAGATATTATAATGACGGTTTGAAACAAGGCTGTCTTCAAAAAACCTGTTTAGCCTTTTCCTAAGTACGTCGATGTACTACACTACGTACGACTGCCTAACTGAGCTCAGCAACCCAGTTACTGAGTTACTCGATATCCATGGAACATCGTGTTACACAGTTACTGGGTATCATGATACCACAGATAATATAATACTAGCATACAGATTTCTCGTCCCATACAAAGAAACCGTGCCGACGTACTGTACTGATTATACTGATTATTTTTTGTACATCGCGCATTTGTGGATCGCGTTCGGTTCCGTTCCACGGATACAGATTGTGATATCTATCGCCGTGGAACAGAACCGAACGCGATCGATTTACAAAAAATAAACGGTATAATCAGATAAAAAACGCTAGTTACGTCGGCACGGTTTTTTTGTATGGAATGAGGCATCTGTATGCTAATAGTATTATATTATCTGTGAAGATACTAATGTCTGTTTTTACACCCCTACTTATGCTAAGTTTGTGACATTAGAACTATAGTAATAATTAGGTACTCTTCAGGAATTCGTCTAAATCGGTCTTAGAAATACCTCGTCAAATCTTTATACAACCTGTATTTAATCGTAGACGTAAAATCGTTCCACAGAATTGTAAAAAGAAAGTCGATAATATCGATTGTGCATCTGCATACAAGCTCTTTCAATATGTTACGTAGACTAGACACACCTTTTTACAACGCTAGATATAATGTACATATTTTTTTCTAAATTGGAAGGAAGAAAGTAAGAAAAAAAATAGGTTTTTTGACACAAACTGATAGACACACAACAATTTTTCAGGATACAAGCTCAGATCAAATAAAAAGTCAAGATAGAACGTTGCACACAACAAGGTGACGCCGCCGGTTAAACTACGCCTTGCATTATACATACACAATTACACGCACACACGTTTAACGAAACTACGCCTTAGCTTGTGATCCGAGCTCTCAGATCAATTATAAAGGCATTTATACGGCAATGCGTAGTTTTAACTGGCGTCACCTTGATGTTTGCAACGTTGCATCTAGACTTTTTATTTGATCTGTAGATAAAAGAACGAAAATCAAATAGTACAAAAATACTTAAAGCTCTATTGTTTTTAAAACTAAAATGAGAGATAGTGTGTCACGGCTGCGATAAATAGGTCGATTTCAGCATAAATGTTAGACAACTAGTATCTGGCGCTGATTTTCAACTGAACCTGAGGTTAATACCACAGTATAAATATGGAAGAACAGTACGGAAACTACCTACAAACGCTCTAAACGGCACACTCACACAAAAATGCGCATCGACGAGACCCCTAAGCAGCGTCCGCGGTGCTGTCAGTAGTGCGAGCCGCTTAGGGGTCTTGTCTTTAAGAGGGTCCCATCAGAAGCCGTCCCAAATACTTTTATATAGGGCTTTTTTTAATTGGGACAATACCATCGCACTATTCCCAAACCACTGCAACTCCTGAAAGCCAGAATCAAAATCGCGACCACCAGAAAAGCGCCGAGGCAATGCAGCTCGATGAAGTCCCGGAGAATGAATTTAACTGTCTTGGATCCCGCAATGAAATTAATCAGAAAAGAATAACGGAGGAGTAGGGAAATACAAATTTCCATTTCCCCCTTTAACAAGCAGGAGACAGAACAAACAATGCCAATAGGCACAAAGGGTCGTTTACAACGTCCAGCACAGATGGTTTTATGTAGTGTAAACTTCAATATATAGCGGATAATGTGACATAAAAATTCATAATATAACCAAAACTTGATAGAATTAGGAGATTTCGATGTTAATTTAGGCGTTATAGCCATACCTTGAAACGTCAGCAAAGCAGGAACTAACCATCTTGGTAGTTACGCGAGTCAAAAATATTCTTGCCACACTTTCTTATGAAGGTTATGGTTCTTTTTGATGGCCGTTGACAGACAAAATCCATGTTTTCAATAAATAAACACATGCGATAACTATTGAATAATAAACTATTATTACAAATATTTTAGGTAACACTATGCGGTAAATATGCAAATTTTATGCGAAAAAATCAGGTTTAAGCATAATAAATGCGAAAATAAATAAAATTTGCATAAACATTGTTATTGAAATTGAATATATTTTGCCCGGCAACTAAAGACTGGTTCAGGCTTTGTTTCTTCATATGGAGACAATTCTTATTGTTTTTGATAATTCTAATGAGATAATGAATGCAGGAGTGATTTGGCAGCTGATGGCTATTAGATTTAATTATATGTCTTCTGCAAATTCAAAGGGGTGGTTTTATTAGTTTCCATCTGCAATTAATAAAAGTGATGGGTATTACAAAAGCTACTTGAAGAGCGAGTCTTCTTAACAGTTTTCCTGTCCAATGAATCATATATGATTCATTCTATTATTTTTATAATTGGACAGTGAACCTGTTAATATTTACATTGGATAATATTTTTGTGTTCACCAAAAATCTAAAGGTACATCTAAAATACTGATCGTGCACCAAATATTAGTTGATCTACGAATAAATTATGGTCAAAGAATCAGTCCAAGAGCGAGCGAAGCGAGCTCGGGAACTTAGGGCACCCCGACACGGACAGGTTAGGTTCGAACGAGATGACGGGAGCTGAAGTGAGCGAGCAAAGCGAGCGAACTCAGCTCCCGTCACCTCGTTCGTGTTAGGTTACTTTTGACCCTGCAGACAGAAATAGGAGCCCCGCGCAGCGGGGCTACGTCGACTTATATGAACATATTTTGGTGCACATTCAGTATATTTGGTGGAACACAGGCAAAATTAGGTAAATGAAATGGGAATAAATTGAAGTACTATTCCTCTATCTTCTTCTGTTCCTCGCTACTTGTTCCGCGTCTCTTTGCATCACGTGACCACACCTTCTGAGACGGCTCTCGGTTAGTTTCTCTGGTAAACTACCGCGGATATGCCCGTTTTGTACTTTTTCCTCTTTATAACATTAAGTACCGTGGCGACCGAGCTCTGCTCGGATGAAAGTAGAGAAAACGACGTTTTCTATCAATGAAACCTAGCTAGATCGATTTATCGCGCGCGAAGAAACCCCAGCATATAAAATTTCATGGAAATCGTTGGAGCCGTTTCCGAAATCCAGATTATAATATACATATATACAAGAATTGCTCGTGTCTTCTTCTTTGTCCAACCCTTTTTGTAGTTTAGCTGGGCTTGGGGTTGTCTCCTTGTACGTCAGCGCCAGAGAGATCTGTTCTGGGTTGTCTGAGTGCTCAGGTTCTCATTCAGGACCTCTTTCTGCATGTTTGACGACCAGGTGGCTGGCGGTAGTCCCCTTCCTCGCGGTCGGTCGGGGCCGGGGTGGGGGATATTTAGGGCCTTTTAGTAGGGTTTTGGATACTCGTGTATATTCAATAATTTATTAATTTATCAGATGCACCACCTATATGGCAAAAATCAATTACTAATATAGTTACGTAGGCGAAGCTCTAACGTTTAATCCATATCGTATTTGGAATAATATAATCACATCTGTCTATAAGATTGTCACAGTCTACTGCTCATAATAATTGCTAGTAGTTGGACATACTTTTAATATTGTTGTTGAGTAACAACAATATTAAAACTAAACTCTTAAATGAATAAACATAATTTCTACTAGATTGTGTTATAGGTTTCAGGTGTACCTTCGCTTCACTCTTTAGGCTTCACTTTTGGGCTGATCTGGGGATAGAGCCAAACTGAATAACTGAAATTTCATTTTATTTCAGTATTTTTGTGTCCCATGAAGGTCACCATAAAAGTACTGGTCAACTAGCCAAAGGACTAATTTGTCCATAATCAAAACTTTATTGCAGAATGAGGTTTTGCATTATTTATTTATTATTTACAGACTATTCTGTCCCACTGCAGGTCAAAGGGCTCCCTTTCTTCCCTCCAATTCTCAAATTTTTGCATATAGCAAAAATTTAATCAAAAAATAAAAAGTCGTGTCTAAAAAAGTGATCGTGTTTGCAACAAATTAGCATAGTTATCAAATAGATACAGAATCAAATTATCATAATCTTAATACTTTTATAGTCAGAAGCTGTACATCATAATACCATTCCTGATTTCGTCCACTGCTGGACATAGGCTAATCATTTTATCAAGCTAATCCCCACGCTAGGGTATCAACCAAAACGTTTTGAGTACATTTTTCAAGGACCAATCCTCCGGGATCCCAAAAACGATGAGCCTCTTCGAACTGCCCATTCGTCCTTCACAATGCCGTTGTAAACAAAAAATGCTCCAGCATACGAAATTCCAATGACATAATCACTGATGCAATCATGCAACGCTGAGCCGGCTGCGGAGTGACCGGGCCGCGAATGTGGAACACCGAAAGTGAAAGTGGCACGCCTTACTGTGGAGCTTTTGAGTGCTATGCAGTTGTGGTTTGGCTAGACTGGCGGTATTTCTGAGGGAGAGGCGATCCCTGTTAATTAAAAAAAAAGAAAAATTATTTATGTGTGACGCGCACAGGAGACACGATAAATAAAATATAAAACAAAACTAAAAAAAATAAACAAATTAAAAAAAAACCGCCCGATCGCGAGTCGGACTTACGCACGAAGTTCATTTTCGCATAAACAAGTTCGTTCCGTATCATTTTCTCAAAAAACGGCAAAAAAATCACGTTTGTTGTAACTGATGTACGATTTTATGTTATAGCGGCAAGAGAAATACATCATCTGTGAAAATTACAACTGTCTAGCTATCACGGTTCACGAGATACAGTCTGGTTACAGACGGACAGTGGAGTCCTGGAGTCTCGTTTTTACTCTTTGGGTACGGAACCCTCAAAAAGAACCCCGTGCGGGACCAAGTAGGCTCCTATGTCAGCATGTACAATGATATTTAAATTAGCTTATATTTTCCGGGCCATAATAACGAATCAATTGACACCTTATTCATCAAACTCGGATGAATAGTTTAGGCTCTACGGAGGAACATACGAAATACAAACATGCATACATAGACTGCTAAAATCATAACCCTTCATTTTGGCTTCGTCGTTGTCGGGTAAAAAGAATAAGTAACGCCGCGCTGGTATTCTGATAAGGTGGGCAGGGTTTTCAGGAAATAGACCAAGAAGGATGTCTGTGGTCTCAAAAGGTAGATAGAATCTCATCAGTCACTGCAGTTAGAAAAAAATGCAATATTTAGATTGAGAGATCAGCCCCTTGATATCCTGATTTGTTCTTGATTTGGGCCACTTGAAATTCTATGGTATCATTTCCGTTCTTCTTTCGCCTAGGATTGCCGGGGTCTTTAAATCGGGTTTGACGCAGAATGTGCACTTCCCAAAATGTGCACTTGACGCAAAATGTGCACTTCTCAAAATAAGCACTTCTCAAAAACTTCTCAAAATGAGTGCGAAATGCGAATTTTATTAATAATTTTTAATTTTATTTCTCGTGTCTCCAGTGCGGGTCACAAATAAATATTTTGTCGTTTTTCTAATCAAAAGAGATCGCCTCACTATACCGCCTTCGCACTTCGCATTTCGCACTCATTTTGAGAAGTGCACATTTTGCGAAGTGCACATTCTGCGTCAAACCCTTTAAATCTACTGATGGTATTTTATGTCCACTTTGTGCATTCAATCAACTTGTCTTAGGTATCCCTCTGCAAAACCATCGTCTTTATTCAAAAGTCTGTAAATTCATTTAAAGATTTTAGATTTTGATATTCATTGATAGATTATCATGCTGCGCTAGTTTTCCCATCAAGCCCACAGGATAGTGGATCTTCTGAGCCCAGTCCACTTGTTACATTCGCCAAGCCAATTGTCTTATTTACATCTGGCATTCTAAATTGAGCGCATTGTAGCGTATTTGCAGACGTAAAACAAATAAGCCATTACTTCTTTAAATAAATACTGGTCTGTTTGGTGTACAAGCCACACTGCAGTGTTTACAATGTGTGATATTGACCTTATGTGTGCTTTGTGAATCATTTGGTTGTTGGAGAATTGTTGGTTTGTAAGTTTGTAAAGCAAAGGTGGTAACATGTTTCTTGGGTTCAACGTAACACGTTTTTTTACCCGACTGCCGAAAAAAATCATGCTGAGCAGGCGGAGGATACACCAGATTTTGGTCAGCCAGCCCGCGAATATGTAGCACAGCATGATATTTTCCTTGTTTACGACTTTTTAGTGCTATATATACGATATTCTTTATTGTACACAAAACAAACATATACAAATACAGAAGGAAAACTTATGTACAAACGTGCTTAACCCATATTAGAGTAGTTCACTGAAAATATGTTTTTTTTTCCGTCAGGTAGATTTATTAAAAATATTTGACACGTATTTTTTCTTTTGACACGTAAACTTAGAGTGAAGACGATATAATGCGTTGAAATATCGTGAAACGTCACACCGCTAGTACACTTTATACTGCCTTAGTGACGTCACAAGCCCCCACTCCTGAACTTTGATGCGGTTTAACTTTGTAATTTTTTATTGATTTGGTAAAGCAAAAATGCGTGTCCAATATTATTTGATAATCTCACTGACGTACTTAATATAATTATCGTTCTTAAACCCCACCGGAAAAAGGGGTGTTATAAGTTTCACGTGTGTTGCTGTGTATCTGTGTGTCTGTCTGTGGCATCATAGCGCTTAAACGGTTCATCCGTTTAGGCGCTATTTAGGCCGATTTTGATTTAGTTTTTTTTTGTTTGAAAGGTGATTTTGTCGAGAGTGTTCTTAGCTATGTTTGAATAAAATTGGTTCAGCCGTTCAAAAGTTATGGGCGTTTTACTGTTTGAATCGGGGTGTTTTCGCAAGATGTGTCGGGGGTTATTAAAATTTTAATATTATACTTGTTCTACCCACGAAACATCCTTCTGGGTTCTCTGACAGCAAACCTCAGAGTTATAGAGATTTACACAATTAGAACAGTGAACAAAAGCGCACAACAAAATCAAATCCAATCCTTCTTTTTGATGTTAAAATGCGGTGATTATGATGACACATTGAGGAAATGGCATTTACCTGCTATGTTAGTAATACATCTTTTATTACAACTACGTGGAACCGCTAACTTATGTATAAATGTCTAGAAAAACCTTAAACTCAGTGTTACGTAGAAGGAAAAGCTCACACATCAGTTAGGTTTCCGGCAGCAATCGTTTTCTTGATATATCATGTAGGAAATGCATTGAGCATCGGACTGTTTTATGGCCAAGTGATACTTCCAAGTGATGCAAACAAAAAAAACTGATAGCTTTAATTTCGTATTCTTCTCAGCAAACCCTTTCATTTGATACCCATATCAGGGCAGTGCACAAAAAATAACTAGTCCGCCATGTTGGGCCGTCCGCCATATTAGATTTAGAATGACCTCACTTAGCTAACCATGCATTGTCATTTAAACTAAACATGTTTGCAAAATTTCATCTTAATCGGTGGAGGTTAACTGCTTTAAACATCAGTTGCAAGAATTGACCCGCACACACTTACATACATACATACATTGCAAGGTAAATATAAACTTGTAAAAATACTGATGGCTTTAACCCTGGCGTTTATATGGCGCAGAAACAACGAGGTTTAGAAAAAATATACCGTACTAACTTCTGACCGCGGCTTCGCCCGCGTAATTTTTTTCTTATTTTAAGGGCGTTTAAGCACTGCATCCGATCCGAATCCGAAAAATTTCGGTTCCGAAGTAGCCGTAGTACTTCTTGTAGGGAAGCTTACGCACTATTACCGAACTCTATCCGTCATAATTCAGAATATTTCTAATTCAGATAGAACCGGAACTCAAATCGTGGACTCTGATTGGATGTTGTGCGTACCTGCTCTAAGGGAACACATAGCCGGAATAAAAACTATCCCATGCACTGCCCAAACTATGTCCATACCAATTTAATGTAAATCGTTTCTGCTGTTTAAGCGTGAAAAGGTAACGGACAGATAGACAGAGCTTTATAATATCTACTAGCGGACGCCTCGCGGTTTCACCCGCGTAGTTTCCGTTCCCGTGGGAATACAGGGATAAAATTAGCATATGTCACCCGGGGATAGTGTAGCTTCCCAACGGTGAAAGATTTTTTGAAATCGGTCCAGTCGTTTTTAAGTTTATTCGTTACATACAAAAATACAAATATTTCCTCTTTATAATATTAGTGTGGATTTCCGTACAGGTCCTGTATATGTGTCATACTGGTTAAAAATATACCTCTCGAAAGGCTGATGCCGCTGTAAGAAGAATTTGTCTGAGACTGATGATATAGGCAGACCTATTTTATAGATTCTAATCGATAAGTGCTTTCTTTTGAGACCTCGTGAGTCTCCAGTCTCCGACCTCGAGTTTTCAGAAAATATTTTGTAAGTTAGCATCGATTGTTTTTTGGGTTTTGCGTATTCATTCATGAACTTCCTTCATGCATTTTCATGCGAACCCAACTACCCACACTAAGAAGCAAGCTGTGGAAAAAAATGTCACTCACCACCACCTAACTTCTTGAAACCCCAGGAACACCTGCCACCTGGCCGTGAACTGCAGCGGCCTGTATGGAAAGCACTGAATCGGTTGCGTACCCAGGTAGGCGGTTGCAAAGACAATTTGGCGAATTGGGATTTCATAGACTCGTCTGACACACAATGTGAGTGCGATGCCCCTGTGCAGAAAATTACACACATGCTGCCGGGCGAGCACGGCCTACTTTGAGTCACACAGTTTGGGAGCAAAAACCGTGATAAATTGCGTGACTCAAGCCTATCACAGAGGCCGTGCTTGCGTGAATGAACGCCACTGACGCTGGTATTGATGTGGCTGCCTATTGGTCCCAAGATATCTAAAGAGTTTTAGATCGACTCAAAAAGAAGAAGATGCGAATAAAATATTTCTTGCACGAATAAATCTTCTAAACGTTCATGTTAACATTCCCTTCCCACCTGGACTAGCAACCTAGGGGCAACGTCCTAAATATTCTCGTGCCTCAGTTTAATCCAATTACGGTGGGCCGTCAGTCTAAGGTATAATTGAAGTCTAAATCAGGCCTAAATTATGCTAACTAGCGGTCGGTTTGTAGTATTGATTCTAAGAAACTGAAGTTAATTGAAATATCTTAAAGGATGTATGAAATTAAAATACTATTAGAGAACTTTGCATTTGATTAATGTGGTTCTGGTCATCCATATTTTAATGCTGTTTTCTGTGAATTTAGAATAGAATACAATAATATATATATATATATATCGGAGGAAGGTAAATGATTAATAGTTGGGAACGATGAAATATCGCTTGTAAACTTATTAATTCAGTTTTGTTTAATTGGCAACATTAAGCTTCTGATTCAAATATCAATTCGATATTATTCGATTGGCAACACTTAATTTTGTCCAATGTCCAATGCTAGTGAAGGATTTAAATCCTAGAGGAAGGTGACACGTGACACACAATTTGGGAGGGGGACGCGAAGGCGCGGAGTTGACTTGAGAAGATAGAACTGAACGGATCCCCGCAACATTCACCAGGTCATCGGTCCATCTGGTGGGAGGCCTTCCAACGCAACGTTTTCCGGTTCGCGGTCACCACTCTAGAACCTTTCTGCCCCATCGGCCATCCGTTCTGCGAGCAATGTGCCCTGCCCACTGCCACTTAAGACGGTACCCTGACCAAAAAATCGGCATGAGATATGAGCATTCCTATTGGTCTAGCGGCACTGGCGGCGCATGAATTACAGTAGTGAATACGCCCAGATTTTAGAATAAAATCTTTATAAAATCGAATTTTGGTCTTTTGAAAAAAATAATTCTACAAAAATGTTCGTTATTAAATTGTCTATCTATTAGTGTTAGTACAAAAAATAATTAATGAACACTTTACGAGGAGATGCATAATATCAATAATTATTCCTCATTTTTATGTTTTTTTGGAATGAGATTAGTGAAATATATACAACATTTAAAAAAAAACTAAATCTACCATTTTAGAATCAATAATATATAGAAATTTAATGTATTTTTATTAATTGATATTTCTTTTTGAATAACGAGTAGATAGCTCCTAAAAACAGCACAAAAACGGCTTGCGCGGCGTTTTGCTCGGGATACCGCCTTAAGTTTGGCAATTCTCGGGCTATGTCGGTATCCCTGGTTCTCTTGCGGAACTCTACATTTCTGATTCAATCACAATTGACGTGACTTGACATAATATGGTTTATAATGCCCGATATTTGTTAATAAATTCCAAAGGTAATGTAGCACAGGAAACGTGTTCGCATGTTTGAAATGCATTCGTGTTTGTAGGCTCAGAATTCAATATGCATATCGTTTAGGGCTAGGCACGACTTGTCCATGTCTATCAGCCTTCCTGTTTGCAGTAAAAACTTGCAAATTGTTGGGTACTTTCTACCTTTGAGATCTAGTAGGTAATATGCAGAAGGTCCAGTCTACATAGTCTTTGAAAATTAGAACATCAATGGGCAGTTAGCAGGTCTTTGGTCAACAAAAGGAGGGAGTATGTAAGAATCGTAGCAGATGGCGATCTGTAGTTTCAGTCAACACCCATGGGAAAAGCCATGAACGTATTTATGTATGTATGTTCAAACAAGCGTAGTAACTTGAAGATCAATAGCCAATATTATTTGATCTGCCACAGTAGCCATCTCCAGAAAAGAAATTACTCTGCTAATTAACTTAAAATTGTTTCTGACACACACCTGAATAAACAAAACCGAAACTGGTACTGTAGAGTGAATTTCCAGATACCACATATTTATTATTATTATTCATTTATTTATTATTCTTTCTTATTCAATACATTTTTAAATTAAAAAAAAAAAGAAAACTTAAAAACATTTAAAAATATAAAAAATAGACGCCAACCGGTATCGGGAACAGGGTCCAAGCTACCGGTGGTTAGGGCTCCAGAGACAGGAACCTCCTCACAATGCGAGCCGTATCGAGGAGTACTGCCTTCTGTATCAGGCCCTTGATCCAACCGCCCAATGACAGCCTCGACAGATGGTCGTCGAGGCTCTTGGCCATCAAGCCGTTGGCCGTAACGACAATCGGCACAATGATCGCCGAGTCCACATTCCACATGTCGACAACCTCGTGTGCTAAGTCGAGATACTTGATTTGCTTCTCTTTCTCAGCTTTCACGAGGTTATCGTCATGCGGGATCGTGACATCGATTATCATTGTGCGGCGCGCTAATCGGTCTATCACCACTATATCTGGCTTATTGGTAACAATAGTCCTATCAGTGATGATAGACCGATCCCAGTACAACGTGACATGGTCATTTTCGAGAACTGGGTTGGGCACATACTTGTAATACGGGACCTCCGATTCCACTAGATTGTACGTCAAAGCAAGTTGCTGGTGAATAATCCTGGCCATTTGGTTATGCCTGTGTAAGTACTCGCCGTTACACAGACCAGAACAACCAGAGACAATATGCCTGATGGATTCTCCCGGACGGTGGCATGCCCGACATATGTCAACCGTCCCGTCCTTCATTATATGTCTCCGGTAGTTATTCGTCAGGATAACTTCGTCCATAATTGCACAGACAAAACCTTCAGTTTCCCCGAAAAGGTCGCCAAAACGTAGCCAGGATACGGATGCTGGGAAATCTACATCGGGCCCATGGAGAGCCCGATAGAAGCGCCCGTGTAGCTCCTCGCCTTGCCATACCTCTTTGCGTTCATCAGTCGTTAGTATTACAGGTTTGCGCCAGTTCTCTTTAGCCATGGACAACGGGGTGAGTCCCTTGTCCACTGCGACCACATCCCGGTGCATACCCACTTCAGCTTTTAAAAAGTATTCTCTGAGGCTGCACATCTCACGGTTGTGAAGAGTCTTGACGTTTAAAAAGCCTCGACCCCCACACTTCCGCGGGATGTACAGTCTCATCACCGATGATCGTGGGTGATGCATCCGGTTTGCGGTCAGCAGTGTCCGGACCCTCCTATCGAGGGCGTCGAGCTCGGTCTGAGTCCATTTGAGTATGCCGAAAGAGTACATCAAAACCGGCATGACCCAACTGTTGAAGGCGCGCACCTTATTTCCGCCTGACAAAAGGCTATTTAATACCTTTTTCAGGCGGCCAAAGAAACGCTCCTTCAGCAGTTGCTTCATGTCAGTACTGTTGATGCCCAACGCTTCCGACATACCCAAATACTTGTAAGTTTCAGTCGAGGAGAGGTGTCTAAGGTGTATGAAATCAGAGAGTTGAATTCCCTCGGATTCCATAATCTCCCCTTGCTTTACATGCATGACTGCACATTTGTCCACACCAAATTCCATCCTGATGGAGTTACTGAAGGTTTCAGTGACCTTCAGTAGCTCCGTCAGTTGGAATTTGTTGGGGGTAAAGAGCTTCAGATCATCCATGTAAAGGAGGTGAGATATGACCTGACCACCTCTTCTCAACCGATAGCCTAGTCCTGAATCCTCCAGCAGTGTACTTAGAGGATTCAGGGCTAAGCAGAACCAAAGTGGACTCAAACTATCGCCCTGAAATATCCCCCGCTTAATCCATAAAGGCTCATCATCCCCCTGGATCGGTCGACATCCTGGATATCGAAGGACTGTCTTCCATTGCCCCATACATGACTCCAGGAAGGTGCATATATTTGCATCTATTTTGTACAACTCCAGCACCCTCATGAGCCATGTATGTGGCACAGAGTCGTAGGCCTTCTTGTAGTCTATCCAGCATGTCGACAGATCCTTGCGGGATCGATGAACCTGCTGGCTTTTGGCCATGTCAATGAGAAGTAGCTCCTTAGTTCCGCGGGACCCATTCCTACATCCATTCTGAGAGGTAGACATTATTGAGTTACCTTCAATATGTTTATCAATTTTTGCTCTCAGGATGGATGTAAGAAGTTTATAGACCGTTGATAAGCATGTAATTGGTCTATAATTCTTGGGTTCCGCGGGACTACCTGTCTTATGGAGCAGGTGGGTAACGCCTGTTGTTAAAAACTGCGGAAGCGACCCAGACTCTAAACATAGCTGGAATTGAGATGCCAGAAACGCGTGTGAGCAGCTATACCATTTTAGCCAGAAGTTATGCGGTCCGTCCGGTCCCGTAGACTTCCAGTTCGGTATCGGACGAACTGCTTTGGCTACATCAGATGGACTGATGGTTACTTTTTCCATTTCTGGTATAGCTTCACACACGCGCTCGACATCACGCATCCAGCCACCCTCAGTGTAACAGACGGGCACCGACCAGATGCTTCGCCAGAATGTACTCGTGGCGACATCATCCGGGCGGCACACGTCTGTCACATTTTGTTCAGGTCGCTCCCAAGCTCTGTATACCCACCTCTCATCGCTCTGGAACATGCGATTCTGCGAGTATCGGTCAACCCGTCGCTTATACCGCCGAATACGGTTTGCCCATGCACAAACTTTCTGTTTCAGGAAGTCGATGCGCTCCGTGACACGGGATATGTATTCTCGGGGACTAATACCAGTCCCCGAAAACGCCCGCCTCACAAAGCGCATCACACGTGGTCGTGTATTGCCCTCCCTGAAACAGTATAGTTTACCAATGAGTACCCTGGCCCCATCAATACGCCGTTCGATCCTGCATTGCCAGGCAGGCACGGCAGGCTTAGGTCGAATAGCCTCGTTTGGAAACTTAACGTTGGCTAAACGACATGCCGCAACAGCCCCGCAATACAGGATTGAGTGCGTATCAACGAGGTTCTCACTGCTCTCAAAGATGTTCAATTATTATTATTATTATAAGACTTATAAAGCACCTGCAGCCTAATTTCGTAAGTGATTTCGACAAGGCAAAGGATTTGACCGCCATCAATCTACACAACAAATATGTATTAACAAACAAATATGAACAAATATTTGTATGATCTCCAGATCAACTATCTGTTCCGGCTCTGGGTGTTGTGTAAGTGAGTTTATATGTTTGTAACCGCACCCACAGGAAGAAATTTCTTGTGTGGGGCAACGTATTCTCAAAAAATAAAAAAAAATGTTCCCACTGCTGGGACCTAGGCCTCCTCTCTGTGAGAGAGAATTTCGTATTTAAACGAACGTTTTTCGTGTTGTATGGATATCATTCGCAACGTTTAACGTTACCTGGACCTTCTGATCTTTATTTATTGTGTAGTTTGCGCTAGTTGTCAATTCTAGATGTAGGAAGCCTTTCGTCTTATTCGTTACATAGTTTTATTGCGTTGCAGAATTAGTAGAGCTTCAAAGGTTGTAAACATAGTTTTTTCTAGTCGTTAAGACATTTCCTGACACCAATTTAGACGGGCTGAAAAAAATTATGAGCTATAACATAAATTTCACAAGCTAATGCTTGCAAAATTTTATCTACTATTAGATAACCTTTAAGTCAAACACATTAACCAATGTACCGACTATTCGTACTTAATGCTTCTCCTTCTCGTTAACTATGCGCTCAACCAAAGTATGGAACTCTCTGGCTTCTGTATTACCTACCACCTCCGACCTGTAAGCCTGCAAAAAAAGAGTGGATCTTTTGGTCTCGGTCGCTCCATCGTACTCCTCGATCATCGCTGACCCATGGCGAGATCAAGGTCAAGAGCGATCTAATAAGGCAGGAATTCCCAAACCGGGATCCGCGGAACCTAGGGGTTCCGTAGAATAGTCATCAGGGTCCCGCCAAAATAATTTATTATTAGCTCCTTAATAATACCACGGTTACAAATGTTATTTTGAAATAGCGCAAAATATGCGATGAGTAGGACTCATTACTTTTATGTAAATATGTAGGTAGTAAGCAAGCATTCAGCCCGGACTATGTATGGCCCAGTAGCGCACGTAGCCAGAGACAATGCGCGAAGTTGCGCGTTACTCGGACATAATACCGAACTTTAAAACGATTATTCAAAAAACAGTAAAAAAAAAAAATTCTTCACATTAAAACTTTAAGTTAAGGATAAAGTGTTTCAATTAGATTACCAATTTCTTGAAAAAAAAAACTTATATAAATTCCTGTGTTGATTTGTAATCATTTGATATGGGATTCCATAAAATAAAAGGTATTTGTTTGGTGTTCCGTTGTCTTTAAAGTTTAAGAACCCCTGTAATAAGGAATAAAAACAGTGTTCTTTATGGTCTGGTCACAAATTGGTAACTTCAGGTTCACTGATTGGCATCGGGGATCCCGTAGTCTTTCGGTACATTAGAATCATAAGGAGGATCAAGAATTCAATAATTATGAAGAAGATTTTGATCACAACACTCCAAAAATCCAATTGAGATAATTGACTTCCTGATCCTATATTGTAACATGTCCAATTTATTTCCAAATCAAAGTTAATCAATTAGATTGTAAAGGAGATAGGTTGTGATCACAGACATACATCTAACTAGATGACGCGATTGTATGTACTTCGCGTGCCAAAAATCGGAGCAAAGTTACGATGAATGATCGTAATCTGAGCTTTTCATTTAGCATTATCAGCACCGGCAATCGACCGAAATCTAGAAAAATGCCTTTTTATGCCATATTGAGCTGTAAAGAATGTATAGAAATAGTTAGTCGAGGCATTGGAAATGTTTTCTTTCATCGGTAAGTAAATTTGCTTTTAAATTGTTTGTGAAAATGTGGCACGCTTGGTTTTCATACAGATGGAGGGACTTGCGTTATCTAGTTAGATTTATGTCTGTGGTTGTAATACATGATTGCACACGTGTGGTGCAATCGTGTGGTGGTTGAAGGAGATTGCAACAGACGTGGCTCTACATCGTAAGTAAATGTCGCTTTCAGTGTTGCAGTATAAGGATTTCGTGTGTGGGAAGCCTTATTGAAGGTGGTGTTATGTAAACGAGACGCCAGTGATTCGGGTTAGGTTGTATTTACGTAGTATTTTAGGTACAGTTCTTTGATGAAGGATTTTTGATGTACAGCTTTCGTACAAGGATAATGTTTAAATACGTAAATGATAAATTACATAAAATTTCGGTGGTCCTAGTGACCCAATTTTCCGCTAAGCGCTTGTTTAATTAAGGCGCCGATTCCCTTGAGTAGCTGATTTTAAAAAGAGAATCACGTGTGTTCGGCTAGTCGTATTTTTTTGGAAACAATTTATGTTACATTATACCATTTTCTTAATAATTTGATGTAAGAAAATTTTCAGTTTTATTCGTACAACATAGTGTAATTCATTTGTAAAGTTATGTCTAAAACGGACAAAAACACGACAACGCACCAAAACGCTAGTCGTATTTTAATTAAATCGACACCATCTCAAAGAGAATTTAATTATCTATATTTTGATCTGTGGTTTTATTTTTTTAAGTCATAGAATAATAAGGAAAGTACAAAAAACTACTAAATTTTGGGTAGCGCGGGTGTGAAACGAGGGCGGGTTTTGTTCTCTCAAGGTCGTTGGAGTTAGTTGTCATCCTTTCGGTGCAGGATTGTAGTGTTTTTTGGTGGTTTATTGTAAGTAAACGAGACTAAAATGGCGAAGACGACGACTATCTTAGGGACCTAAAAACAGGACACTGAAAACGGCAAGTTTTAGCAATTCTTGAGTAGAAAACCACAGCTGCATTTGCATTCCTATCTTTTGTTGCATGTTGAACACCCGATAAGTATCCGCAGATTCCGCATAACGAGATAATCTTCCCTGCAATAACTCGGGTGTCGTAAACCCAATGCAATAGCTAAGCGTAAGCACAAAAACGTGATTGTGAAGCTTGTTGCCAGCATGGGAACCACGTTCACTGCTTTGATGTAATAGTAAGAGGTCCACGCGATTGTGCTGTGAGAGACACGACGGATTTCGTGTATTAAGATTATTTAATATTAAAGGACGCAAAATAAAAACATTTATTTGACGACAGTTTCTCAGGCACCTATAAAATAAATTAAGATAATCTTAAATGAAAAATCATAAGTTGTGTCTTGCAGCTACGCCTAAAAGGTCCATTTCAGAAATCTTTCCAGGCAGATGCTCACTGAGGCTGGTTTTCCAATTAACCGTGAGTGACAAGTGACCAAGCAAATTGCTAAATCCATTTGTGTGTAAAGGCCCATACTAGAAAAAATGCTTCCTGGGATCTTTACAACGCTGTAAAATATCTTGTTACAGTTAATGAGGATGAATCAATAATACGTTGTTATTTTTGCATGTTTTGGTAACGGATAAAATTAGATTGGAACCTGATGTCTGCTCACGAGTTTGAAAAGGTTTTAGAGGGCGACAGATACCTGTCAGCGCTGAACAGTCAAGTTTACTGATCGTAAGTCGTAACAGATGGAGAAAAAAAGGTTGTCAACAAATTGTAACGGAGTCACGATTCTTCTGTGAGCTTTGAGCTGATTAGGAAGACAGACATGACGCTAACAATCCGTGCTGAAAAACCAAATATGTATATCTATAACAATATTATAAAGAGCAAAGATTTTTTTGTTTGTATGTTTGTTTGTACCGAATAGGCTCGGAAACTACTGGACCGATTTAAAAAATTCTTTCACCATTAGAAAGCTACATTATTCCTGAGTGACTTAGGCTATTTTTTAATCCCAAAAACGGGTCCTGTGGGGTGGTCCACGGGAGCGAAGCCGCGGGGAACAGCTAGTCCTGTATAAAGGAAAAACGGGAGAACCGTTGTCCTTGTATCAACATAAATCATGATCTTCCTGCCCTTGCCCCATGTTACTTGTCTGTAACTATTTGAACAATCAGTTTGTGGAAACGGTGCGGTGGTCCCCAAGATGCAGGTCCTACACCTGCATCTTGGGGACTAAATAAGCAATTAGTAGCCTTTACATTGTTTAATGACCATCATTAGTGTTAAACACTGTTTTTCCACTAAAATCTCGTTTAAACTAAATAATTGTCAGGCATTTAGCTAACGATACATATTTCACTAATTGCTATTATGTAATTAAAGAAAGAAGAACTTAACGCGTCGGTTTTTTTTTAATTAGATAGTGAATGGAACGCATTACTATTGCGATAGTGTTTTGCAATGTTGAATGAACTGTTTTAGAGTGTTTACCTAACAAATCAGTCTTTTTAATACAAGCAGCGGTAGGTTTTTTAGACGAAATTGAATGAAAAAGCCGGCCAAGCGCGTATCGGACTTCCCACATTTAGGGTTCCGTACCAAACCGCAATATTAAGTTGGTTGTAATCTATACTAATATTATAAAGAGGAAAGGTTTGATTTTTTGTTTGTTTGTTTGTTTGTATGAATTGAATAGGCTCCGAAACTACTTGGCAGATTTGAAAAATTCTTTCACTGTTGGATAGTCCATTTATCGAGGAAGGTTATAGGCTATATAACATCACGCTACGACCAATAGGAGCGGAGCATAAATGAAAAATGTTACAAAAACGGGAAAAAATATTCCTTTTTGAGAGCTTCCATTGCGTGCGCTGCGTAAATGGTTTAAGTTACGCAAATATCATGTATGATGGAATTGTTTCTCTTTAAAAGTTCTAAAAAAAAGTCCGTGACACCATATGTCTATCTTTTAAGGTGGACTCACAATAGCAAATTTTATGTTCTAAATTTTAATTAGATCAACGCTGCCGGTAGAAACAAAAGTTGGTTGCATTCGTATAGTAGTATATATATTATTTCTTATTCAAATAAATAGTTCAACAAGTTGGTAGGTAGATAGGGTAGGGTAGGTAGGGTAGGGTAGGTAGGGTAGGGTAGTGTAGGGTAGGGTAGGGTAGTGTAGGGTAGGGTAGTGTAGGGTAGGGTAGTGTAGGGTAGGGTAGTGTAGGGTAGGGTAGTGTAGGGTTGGGTAGGGTAGGGTAGTGTAGGGTAGGGTAGGGTAGGGTAGGGTAGTGTAGGGTCGGGTAGGGTAGTGTAGGGTCGGGTAGGGTAGTGTAGTGTAGGGTAGGGTAGTGTAGGGTAGTGTAGGGTAGTGTAGGGTCGGGTAGGGTAGGGTAGGGTAGGGTAGTGTAGGTAGTGTAAGGTACGGTAAGTAGGGTAGATAAATGTTTGGTGTTTTTATGGCAAAACAAAGTTTGCCCGGGCCAGCTAGTAGGAAATAAATAGGAAATTTCAAAGAAAAATCTGATTTATCAATATACCGGTATTTGGTGACGTAAAATATACGTCGCCAAATTTCAAGTTCATAGGTCAACGGGAAGTTAAATAAAACATTCGTCGGAACAAAATTTTGGAAAAAAAGCTGACTTTTTGTGGCTTCTTATTCTTTTCGGTATTTATCTTCTCAACGAGCTCTAAACAACGTTACCCCACTCGATGGGATAAGCAAAATTTTAATTTTTGGGTTAGCAAGATACATATTCGCGGGCTGGCTGACCAAAATCTGGTTTATCCTCCGCCTGCACAACATGATTTTCTCCTTGTTTACGTCTTTTTAGTTCGCTTTTGAAGCAGTCGGGTTTTTTTTTTTTTTTCATTTAACTTTTTTTATTTATATTTTTTTTGTTAAATTTGTTTCGAATGAGGTACATTGAAACATACAAGTATTATATATTTTTGAAATCACCTCTTAAAACCCTTTATTTTGATACCCCACACGGTGGGTTTGGAAGAAAAAAAATCGGGTCCCCACATTATGGCGCCCAAAATCCGCCATTTTTCTATTGTCCAATTTTAATGTAGTCAGTGACACTCGCAGGCTTAAGACGAATCGATTGACGTACGAATCATCAAAATCGGCCAACGCGTTTGGTCTCTGGAACGCCATATAGGAACAAACATACATACTTACTATACATAGACTGATAAACACATTACCCTCCTTAGGCAGTCGGGTAAAAATTTGAAGAGCTACAGGCTCTAACCGTTTGGCTGTAAAACCTATGACGACGACGGACAGACAGACAGACAAGTGTGTGACTGCAATAGGGCTCCGTTTAGACTCTTCGGGAACGGAACCCTAAAAAGTAGAACACTTAATAACAGTCTGTTACTGTCCCACTGCAGGGCAAAGCCTTGTATTTGAACATAAAAGAAACGTATTAATCACCACGCTTGCTCTAGACGGGTTGGGCATTCCAAACTTACCCATATAAGTATATAAGACCAGGGCCTGCAGTCTCGACATAGCTAACGATCGTTACGTTAACTAACATTCGTTAACTCTTACCACAAAATAGGGTTGTAGTGTTCGTGATATTAAATGGATATTTGATGCCCTGTCTACCCTCTAAGGCATGTAAGCATGATATGATGTACGAATCTATGTATTTATGTTTGTAACTTGGGCAACCTACCCTTTTTTTTTTAATTCGGAATCAATATAGTAGCAACCGTAGTGAATCTGTCAAGTTTAGCTGTCAATTTTCCAAACGGCGGGAGTGGCCCTTCTGTATACTTACTATTTTGTGGTAAGAGTTAACGAATGTTAGTTAACGTAACGATCGTTAGCTATGTCGAGACTGCAGGCCCAGGTTTCTTCAAGCCGTTTTCCTTTACCGAAGAACACTTACACACGTTACGTATTTTTATCAAGAGTCATAATATTGCGAACATACATGTTCCTGATATGTACAAATAGCTATTGTATAATTTATTACACATAATAAAACTCATACGATAAATAAATAATAATTATTATTACAATTAGCCTGTACTGTCCCACTGCTGGGGAAAGAGCTCCCTCTATTCTTTCCATTCGGTACTAATACTTGCCAATTGCTTAATTTATTATCAACTAAAAAATGTTTATCAATCCTTTGATATAACGAAATCATGGTAACTTTATGTAACACTCTTTCGCAGCGGCGGTGGGAGGTTTCAAGCCGGCGCAAGCGCCGAAGCGAACGCAGCCTCAGGAAAAGATCAGGTCGGTATCAACAATACTTCCTACATCATTTGTTGTTTGTAACCCGGCGAGGACGGACGTGCGCTAAGCCCTTTATCTTATCAGTGTTTTTTTTATAAAGTGGACTGTTCAGTGCTGTTTGTGTCATTAGTGGTGTAAAGGTCGTATGTCGACCATTGGATGTGCTGATAGTGAATTTGTGTAAGCGAATTTGGATTTTTTTCTGTGTCATTAATTATCTTAAAGGGTTTGTATTCATTCTATTGTAAAGTGACCAACATGAACCAATTAAGTGTATAAATTGACTCAACCCAATTTAATTTGGTCATCAATCATTGACATCAATATATTTATTATTGCCATGGAGTTCTCTACCATATGCCCTAGCCTTTGACCTTTAAAACGCAATCAAAGGTCCTCAATCACAATTGATCAACCGTTCTATGCTCTCAACAACTTGACACTGAAAAAGAAATTGAAAGTGAAGGAAACAGTACTAATCCTTGAAGTACTTTGTTGGCAACGATTGAGGAAAAATATATACACAGCTGCGCCATAATTTGAGCCGTTTATAATGTAAAACATATTTACTTTGTACCAGCCAATGATTATTTATATATTTCGACGAACAATGACGCAAAAAGGTACATAATGCATACTCATTGCTTGTAAAGAGGTTCTGTTGGGTACATTACCTTGAATTAAATGTACAGAGGTTTTTACCCAAATAATAACTTTTATTGTGCGTACAGCAAAGGTTTGGCATTCCCTGCCGGAGTCTATATTTCCTGATAGCTACAACCTCGGCGTATTTAAGTCAAGAGTGAATAGGTTTCTTCTAGGCAAGCGTGCTTCATAGTAGACCACATCATCGCTTACCATCAGGTGAGATAGTGGTCAAACGCGAGATAACACAAAAATAATAAAAATAGGAGCAGATGAAAAAAAACGTTCAGTCGAATTGAGAACCTCTGCTTATATAAACAGAGGTCATAGTTGCATCAATGTATTTTATGTTCTAGGACATTCTGTAGTATTTAATATGAGAGTCAATTCAATATCAAGCAAGATAAGATCCATGTTTTGTTACGCATGATTCATTCTCAGATTGAAAATACCATAGATAATTTACTGATACGCATAAAGTATTTAAAAGTTCAGTATAGTAGTACTATTATGAGAGCGAGATGCATGTATGTTTCTTATTCAATATTGTGTAATAGATGGATGATATAATTATACTTTTTTACACTAATAAAAAAAAAAGTTATGCATGTATAATATTCATAAAAACATTAGTGCCTAGCTTGTATGACTGTGCTTTTCTGTAGATATTTAGGCTTGACATATTTTTTTTTCTTTCCTTTAAGTAACCCGAGCATACTTCAAATTACTTTATCAAAGCTACAATTGCATAACACAACCTTTTTATCAACTTGTATATATATATATAAGTAATAAATCAAATCAAATGTCAATAAGCAACTTATACAATAGTTATGTACTTGACCGGTTTTTGAGGCGCACCTCTAACACTTATCGATATTGGCATTTGCCCCTTCACTACTCATTGTATTAAAATGAGAGGCTTATAATGGTTGTAAATGCGATGAAGAAACGAGAGATCAATTAGCTGTTGAAACAATATTTAGTGGGTAATTATTGTTGTTAATTATTGTTTAATTCATAATTGCAGTATTGTTGTTGAACAGGTAGTTTGGACTGTTATGCTTCTTATCAATCAATTTAGAATTTGTTTTGCAAATTTATTGTTGTCATGAACTTGACCTTTGCCTTTGCTTAGGGTAAAATCCGGATAGTAGCCACACTTTTTGAAATTACTCTGTCTCCATTAGTACAAAAAGCAAAATGCTTTATTTGTAGAACTGGCCGGTAATTTGGTTTTTTATCTACAAATTTATGAAAAGTAAAAAGTATTATCTATACTTCTATACTTAATATTATAAAGAGGAAAGATTTGTATTTTTGTATGTAACGAATAAACTTAAAAACTACTCGACCGATTTCAAAAATTCTTTCACCGTTGGGAAGCTACACTATCCCCGGGTGACATAGGCTACTTTTTATCCCTGTATTACCCACGGGAACGGGTACTACGCTGGTGAAACCGCGAGGCGTCCGCTAGTCTTTAATATTTCCAGAGTATTAGCTATTTTTGCTGACCGCCATATTTTGGGACATATATCCCACATATAGCTGCCTAATCCATGTAAATTACATTAAGGATAGATGCCCGCCGAGAAACAGGGCATCTATGCAAACTTTGATAGCATTTTGCCTGCCCATGCATTCGCACAGACACGGTCAACTTAGTGATAGTTGCAGAATCTTTCGATATATTAATAAAATAGCATGCGATTTATCCGTGAAACTAGAGTAATTACAATTGGGGCAACTGTCCAGGTTTTACCCTATATACTCAAACAATTCTATAGCAGTTTAGTATATAATATAATTCCCTTTATTCGAATATCCATGACTCAAAAAATGCCAAGTCAGCTAAGAAACCAAGTTCTATTGTTTCCTTCAAGCTTCGCCTTCCTTATCTATAGTTCCCAGAAACAGTAATTTTCTCTTTTAATACTATTGTATTGTTTCCTTAAAGGTCTTACGCCTTCCTAATCTATTCCAGGAACCATCTGGTTCTTTCACACAGGAAGAAACCAAGCCTCTTCTATTGTTTCCTTCAAGGTTCTTCGCCTTCCTTATCTATAGTCCCCAGAATCAGTATATTTCTCTTTTCAAATTATTGTATTGTTTCCTTAAAAGTCCTACGCTTTCCTTATCTATTCCAGGAACCATCAGGCAGTCTTTCACACAGGAATTAAGGACACTTGTAGAATTATATACGCCTACCTACGTGGCCCTTTTATACCTACCAATAGCAATTCTCCCAAGTAGCACAATAGTCTTCCGTATCCTCATAAGATAAATCTCAACCATATCGTAAATAGTAACTCAACACCTGCTTTCGAGGTAGTATTTCTCAAAGTAAGCCATTACGAATGCACTGTTACGTGTATTGCCCATGGTCCACCCGCCTAGTTCACCTAGGTGGACTATGGGAAATTATTTTTGCCCATAGTTCACCAGAATGTCCACATGTTTTTGTCGTAGTATTGCGAAATAATAATAGTGATAATAAATGTTAAAGCCAGCGTGAAAATTTTTTAAACTATAAAGCTGTACCGCATTATACGTTAGACATAAATAAAATAACTCGATTAAATAAATAGTCTTGTCATTTATTTATTTAATAACAATTGCTTGCTTTACTAACAGTTTGCACCAAAGCGTACAACAAGCCAACAACATAAACACTTCTAAACTAAAGAACCGCCGCCGTCAAACATTGTTTTTTTACCGGACTGCCGAAGGAGGGTAATGTGTTTATCAGTCTATGTATGTATGTATGTGTTCCTATGTGGCGTTCTAGAGACCAAACGCGTTGGCCAATTTTGATGATTCTTACGTCAATCAATTTATCTTAACCTTGCGAAAGTCACTGGCTACATTAAAATTGGAAAACGGCGGATTTTGGGCGCCATATTGTGGGGGCCCAATTTTTTTACGGGCGCTTCACGGATGACCTTACCCTGGTCTCCTTGGCTAACGAGAACTGGCGCAAACCTATCGTATTAGATACTAATGACCGCAGGGAGGTATACCGTATGGAGCTTCACGGACGCTTCTACCGGGTCCTACATGGTCCGGATGTAGATCTTTTAGCGTCCGTGGCCTGGCTGCGATTTCGTGACCTTTTATGGTAGAAACCATCGGTCAAAAATTATCTCGGTTGTTCTAGTCTAGCTAACGGAGACTACTTGCATAGACACAACCTTGTAGCCTGGATTATCCAGCAGCAACTTGCTCTTAAATATAATCTTGTGCAATTGGATGTGCCTTATAAGTATGAGCCCGACCCAGTTCTCGAAAATGGCAATGTCACATTGTATTGGGATCTTTCTATCATCACTGACAGTACTATTGTTGCCAATAAGCCTGATATAGTGGTGATAGACCAACTAGAGCGTCCCCCATGACTAGAACTTCGTGAAGGCTGCGTGAAAAGAAAAGTAAGTATCTTGATCTGGCTCGCGAAGTTGTCGACATGTGGGATGTGAATACAGCAGTCATTGTGCCGATAGTCGTGACGGCCAATGGCTGGCATAATGGCTTGATCCAGAAAGCGTTACTCCTGGACACGGCGCGTATCGTTAGGAGGTTCCTCTCTTAGGAGCCCTGACCAGGAGGAGCACTGACACACTATATTTTAAAATTATTTTATCTTTTTTGTATATGTTTTATAAAAATATTTAAAAATGTAAATCTACTTATATATACATAACAAAACATAAGAAAAATAAAAGTAAAGGATGATTATCTCCAGTAGCTCCTTCTTGAATTTTGTTCTTCTTCGTCATATCGAATTAAGTATATAAGTTTTGACCAGAAAGCAGCCAAAAAATTAATTAATGAATGTTGCATAAATAATCAGTGTACTACGGAAAAAAATATTTCCCATAGTCCACCCAGGTGAACCATGGGCAAAAATAATTGCCCGTGGTACACCCAGGTGAACTATGGGCAAAAATAATTTCCCACAGTCCACCCAGGTGGAATAGGCGGGTGGACCATGGGCAACACACGCACTGTTAGCCAACTTGTGAGCTAAAAGTTAGAATGGCAGGCTTATGCAATGTCTAAGTAGCGTATAAGCCCTTTCTAAAGGAGACGGCTAGCTGGCTTAAGTTCAGGGCTTCTAACTGTCTAAGAACGTCGATATGTAAGGGAGTTCTTGCTGGCGATGGCATAATATTTAAAGGCCAATACTGTCATGGATATCAATAAGAATTTTACATCAAAGACAACCTCTTCATTGAAAATGAAATTTCGAAGACTGTATGACAAGCAGTCGTATCAAATAGGGTTTAATCAAGTCCAGAACTGAAACTTGAATACATTTAATTCACTTACACAGATATTTGCACTGCTGAGCAAAGACCTCTACCCTTTTATCTTGACTTTCCAGTCTTTAGATACTTCTTGTTTTTGATCCATCTAAAACTAACGTGGAATATGTTTGTTGTATCTCGCATCTCTTCTCTAAGTACATAAACCAATGTGTTTTTACTAGGATATTCCGGTCAGCTAGATTTTATCAGTTCTAAACAAAACGTAATACTAAAAGATGCATTGAAACTGATAAGTAAGATGCTTCTAGCGAATGATATAGAGATCATTTTACCTTCATAGTGTGTGCACAAGCAATGTCTATTCATAATCAGCTGAATCATCCGTGTCTGTAGACATGCAATTTGTCCTTGGACAATTTGCACTCATTTCTTGTTGATATTATGATTCATAAGCTGTGTTACTAACTGGTAATATCCTAATTTAGTTGCCTAAGAATGGCTGTAAACCCAAATACTTAAGTAATGTAGCCCAATACTTTTGAGAACCTAAAAGTATGGAAATTAAGGTAAGGTCTTGTCTTAATAAGAAGTAGAAAGATGTTACAGGCTAAACTGATACAATCTCATCTCAAAAGTCGTCACACTATCTCACACATGATCTCGACTAGATAGATATAGAGGTGAAGTAGTCACCGTTAAAGCCACCAAAAGCAATAAACATACGAAAAACTCAAATAAAACCAAAACATATCACAACCCAATAAAACCGCTAACGATATTACAAAATACGATTACCAAACTAGGTCCAGACAAAGCACTAGTGATGTCAACAACATCAGCATTCAATTACACAAACCGGCTCGGCGGCGGCGGCGGCGAGTGGCCGAAAACGGTTGAAAGTGTGCCACGGAGAGAGGGGCACGGTGTTCAACTGCGTTCGCTGGCCTTGCCCCACTTGTGGTTACGTGACTGCCGTAATAGTTGGCTACAATGAACGTGACAAGTGTTGCTTTGATTTTTGATGATGTTGATGGCTTCTGGGCTATGAGAGGTCTCAAGTTCTTGATGTAATTGCGGCATTTTTGTTTTGGTCAATTATTGTGAAGGTAGAGTTAAAGGCTGGGATTTCCCTTTCATTGTGTGGGGTTTCCCTCGTTATTTAGTTAGTTTATCCATGGTTATCATTGACCTTATTGTTCGCAGATCTGGTTCAACGAAACCCCGGCGCCCAGACCGCGCTGTGTACGTACCGCGCGCCCTGCGGAACGCGGACAGTTCCCAATCTGAGGACGGCAAGGAACACAACAACCACCGAAGAACTAGTCACAGTGCGGACGGAACAAAGTGTCCCAAGTCACCCGCGCCCAAAGACAAATCTCAACACTCTACCCCCAGAAAATCCATAGACAAGACCTACTGCAATGTTTACACACCACCGCATCTCAGGAATCAAAGATCTCACACGGCCCCAAGCATAGACGAGCCCACATCGAGCGATACAAAGGAATCCGTGCCTTCAGGCTTCCAAGTGCCAAATAGTGATAGTGCAATATCTATTAGTGATAATAGTAGTTTTATTAACGACGACATAGAAGTAGGCGAGAGTTTTTATATAGGAGATTATTTCGCTAACGGACAGTTAGGGTTCTACAGCCCGAACTCGAATTACTATAGTGAGTACACAGAGAACAGTCGCGAGAACGCGACCGACAATAGCGACTCGAGATCCAATGATTCCGACGAAACTATGGCGGTGAACGAATCGAATCAAAGCAATAATATTATCGATAATAACGATTATCTTTATGCTAAGGACGAAGATGTAGAGAAGAATGAGTTGAAACGAGCGTCCCAAGAAATTAATAGAAGTAGCAAAAGAATTATAAAACAGAGCTTCCATTCTGATGTGCTAGTTATATCGGATGCTGTTGAGAGTGAGACGGAGAAGGAGAAGAATGAGCCGGAACCAGTGTTAGAGGAGCAGGTACCTGAGTTGAAGAAGACTAAACCTAAGTTAGAAGCTAAAGTTTCTTTGAAACGGGAGGAGAATGATTGGGATGCAGTTTTCGACGACAGTGGAGAATGTCTTGATCCTTCTTTACTTGAAGAATTGACAACTACGGTCGGTAAAGTCCACATAAGCAAGCCTAAGAACTGCTACGACCAATACCAGACTAGGGCTCAGCAACTCTTCAACGGCCCTTACGACGAGACCTTTGCTCATGTGGTTGAAGTGTATGACTTTCCTAGTGAGTTCAAGACGAACGATTTGTTCTCGTTGTTCAGTGAATATAAAGACACGGGTTTTGAAATTAAGTGGGTGGACGATACGCATGCGTTGATCGTGTTCAGCAGCGCTAAAATTGGTGAGTTGGATTTTGTTTTTTATTTCTTTTAGGTTAAGGTTTTAAATGCTTTGCGATTGGTACTAGCTGATCTTAAATACGTTGTTTGTCGATTGTTATAAAAGTCGGCCGAGGTTAAGGATCACCGTCTACATCCAAACTATAAGTAGACGTTAAATGGTTAGTTTATATGCTTGTAAAAGGTCCGAAGGAACAGATCCGCTCACGAAAATTATTTCACCATACATATGCCATTTAACATAAGCTATTTTTACCCGACTGCCGAAGGAGGGTAATGTGTTTATCAGTCTATGTATGTATGTATGTATGTATGTTTGTTCCTATGTGGCGTTCCAGAGACCAAACGCGTTGGCCGATTTTGATGATTCGTACGTCAATCGCTGCGTCTTAACCCTGCGAGTGTCATAGGCTACATTAAAATTGGATAATAGAAAAATGGCGGATTTTGGGTGCCATATTGTGGGGGCCCAAATTTTTTTTTTCTTCCAAACCCATCGTATGGGGTATCAAAATAAAGGGTTTTAAGAGGTGATTTCAAAAATATATAACACTTATATGTTTAAATGTATCTAATTCGAAAAAACTAACTAAAAAGTTATAAATAAAAAAACTTAATTAAAAAAATCAAAAAACCCGACTGCTTCAAAAGCGAACTAAAAAGTCGTAAACAAGGAAAAAATCATGCTGTGCAAGCGGAGGATACACCAGATTTTGGTCAGCCAGCCGGCGAATATATCGAATTCGTTGTAGGATATCGAATTACTTTAAAACATTTGTTGTTAAGTAGAGGCTATCTTTAAATCTGCTGTTTTTCTTTGTTATTAAGACGACGACTAACGCCAACGACCTTGAGGTAACAAAACGCGCCCTAGTTTCACACCCGCGCGACCCAAAATTTAGTAGTTTTTCCGTATTATTCTATGACTCTAAAAAAAAAGCTTCAGATGAAAATGTAGATAATTTAATTGTCTTTGAGATGGTGTCGATTTTATTAATATACGCTCACCGGTTTTGGCCGTTTTAGACATAACTATACAAATTAATTACACTATATTATACTTATAAAACTCAAAATTTTCTTAGATCAAATTATTAAGAAAATGGTCTAATATAACATATATTTTTCCAAAAAATTACGAATAGCCGTTTAGACCTGATTCTCATTTTACAACTGCTACTCAAGGGAATCCGCGCCTTAAACATTGTATCGTATCTTAAAAATGTCTGGAGTATAAGGGCTCCCACACATAACTGCGAATTCGTGCGAATTCGCATCGCATCGCAAATATCTGCGAGCTCGCTAGTATTAAATGTAAAGAAATCGGCGTCGCATCGCATCGCAATTATGTGTGGGAGCCCTTAATACCACTAGACATTCCGGACGTCAGCCTGTATGAGATTAGGATGGCTCTGAAACAGCTTAAGAACAACAAGGCACCGGGTGACGACTTAATTACGGCCGCACTCCTGAAGGCGGGTGGAAAACCAATACTTAAGGCCCATCAGAAGCTATTTGATTCCGTCTTACTCGAGGGGAGGACGGCACAGACATGGTGCAGTGGTACTGTCTACAAGAAGGGTGACAATGCCCTACTGAAGAACTATAGGCCCATCTTACTTCTTAGCCATGTTTACAAGTCATCCATCACGAATCGTCTCGCGCACAGGTTTGACGATTTCCAGGCTCCCGAACCGTAATCCGCTGGACACGAGACGCACGGGACCGGTCAATGTGGTGACGCTTGGGGGAGGCCTATGTCCAGCAGTGGACGTCTTTCGGCTGATATGATGATAAATACCACTTACGCATTACTGAGATCATCGCTCAACATTGCCCACTTAATAATATAGCCAACCTAACTTGGTAATGTTGACAATAAAATCGATGATAAATTTTTATTGACTTGAGTAACATAGCATAAACGAAACGTGTTCGACCGGATCGACACGATAAACATTAGAACATCGATCGCGACCTCAATGACGTCGAATTACGTTTAGCGAAGTGCAAAACACAGAGATAATCGTTTGTTTTGTTCCTTTATTATCTTTTACGGAAAACGAGCTACGTTTGATTATCGTGAAATATTGTTTTGTTGTTTTTTATCGAAGTTTTATAATATTTTTATTATCAGCTATATCTGACGGATTAGCAGATTTCTAAAAGTATCGCATGATCCGTACTTAGGTAAACCTTTTATTGCTGCTGCGCTGTCCCGATCTTGGGACAAGGCCTTCCTCCATTCTTTCATTATTTAGAGAGTCTTCCAAATTTGAAGGGACCTTTTCAGTTCGTCCCGCCATCTCCTTCGAGGCCAGCGTTATGCCTCGCTGACTCAGGGCACTAGATCTGTGATATTGGCCTACAGTCTTGCCAAAAAAATTTAGAACAGACAAATCTTTCGTTCTGCGGTTTGGCCGTATGTTTGTAATTTTTTGGTTCCGTGGCTGACGAATTCGCGATGCCATTTAAGGTGAATGACACGTCTCGTCCCTCTTCATTGATCAGCATATCCTTCCATTCATTCATTCCTAGAAACTCATGACAAGTTTATATTAAGTACTATAAATAAATATCAATAAAACCAGTAGCACGACAACTTGGCTGACTTCCTTCAAGCAACTCGTTTTCCTAGGTCAACGTTTATAACGGTAAAGTGGCTTGTTGATGTTTGTCAATTCAATTTAGTTTATAACTTGTGAGTTGATAAGTAGAGTCAACTACATATGAGCAGTAGCAGTTTGGAATCTGGCCTTGTTGCTTCAAGGTTGATAGCAAAAAGCTTGTCACCCGTTTATTTATTTACTAGCTGACCCCCGCGGTTTCGCTCCTGTCATCTGGCTACCTACCTGCCACCTACCTACCTAGCCTACCTACCATACCTACCCTACCCTACATACCTACCTACCAATTTGTTAAACTATTTATTTGACTAAGAATTAATACTACAGTACAAATATAACCAACTTTTGTCTCTACCGGCGATCTAATTAAAATTTAGAACAAAAAAGCTGCTTTTGTGACTTATCTATGATAGTTAGATAAATTAATCTTATATTCTCTCGCTGACTTTTTTGTAGTTAATAATGAGTACTTTAATCATGTACTACATATTTTGTACAAAGAATGAATTTTATAGAAAAAACTTTGCTACTTTGGGTTACACTATTGCAATTTTCATAAGAATATCTATTTTTTTTTAAATAAATTATAGTACTTTACAGACTTAATTAATCACGCACAGTTTGAAAAGAAAAGCGTAGATGTAACTTCCTCATAGGTACCCTTAAATTAGAACCCTTCGAAACCAGCTCACGGGATAAACAAAAGACCACTGAAGAAATCTTTAACTCCTTGTGTGTCTAAAACGTGTATCTACGCGATACAAAATGCCTTTACGGCACGCAACCGGTTAAACTAAAATCAATCAAAAGAACAGTTCAGACGTTCACAACTCATATTTGCCATCAATCGCAAAGATACATTAAAAAAACCGCAGAAATGTGTGATTCAATATTCAAGTGCAAGATTTATCAGTACTTATCAGTTTTCAATACTTCTGACTTAAAGATATCGAGTATTTACTCTGTTTACTATTGATAAAAATACTAGTTGATTTTGCAATCTGGACAAGTGTTGAATAACCATTCCGTTACGGAACGGGAATACTGGTAGGTTAGAAAGAGTCATTTAGAATGACCTGAATGATTTTCAATTTAAGTCCAGCTCTCTTCTTGAGTTGTCTATTCGCCTAAAAGAGGTTTTTCTATTGCAAATATAATTAATAAAAATATCGTAACATTTACTTAGTTTTATTTAGGACATGAATGTTAAAAAAAAGCCCGTCCTCAAGGTAATTTAATTCACGATTCGTGCGGCGATATAGCAAAAACAGGTGCCAACCTTTTTTGTCCGGTCCATGAGTCTAGGTAATTCCAAGTATAAAAACCCAAATACACAGTCCCCGGATGTCTGCAAAATTAGGACAAATTCGAGGACATCCCTGTGAATGACCAGGGCCGTTACTAGTCGTAACTAATGAGGCATCTGCCGATCTACTTTTGAAATAAGTTCGCTCTAGAAAGAAGAGCTAGTCGATTGTTCTTCTTTTTTTCGTGTCATCATCATCTACAACCCGATTTCACCAGCTACAGAGCATAGGCCTCTGTTTTGCTGTGCCGATCCCCACGTTCCTGTGCGTGTGTTCCTTTAAGTTTATATTGACTAAAGTTTAAATTTTGTCCGTTTTGTCCACTCCACCAGCCAGACCCACCCACCAGTATGTAACTATGTAGCATTGTCAGAATGCAAACTGGTCTGGGTAACACTCAGTGATGAAATAGGGTAGCTTACGAAAATTTATTTTCTGTCGTCCGGTAGATAAAAAAAATAATTGGACACGTATTTTTTCTTTTGACACGTAAACATAAAGTGACGACGATTTAATGCGTTGAAATATCGTGAAATGTAACGCCGCTAGTACACTTTATACTGCCTTAGTGACGTCACAAGCCCCCACTCCTGAACTTTGATGCGGTTTAATTTTGTAATTTAAGCAAAAAAATACTTGTCCAATATTATTTAATAATCTCACTGACGGACTAAATATAATTATCGTTTTTCTACCCAGGAAACGTCCCTATTCAGAAAAATTATACAACTGATGTAAACTATTCTGATTCAATCGTATCAATTCCATGTCAATTATGTATGGATGTAGGAAAACCATGACGTGTATGGGCTTGCCCTCGATGCATATAAAAACGCGACCATAGCTAATCGAATAATGTCAATAGGCCAGTAAATATAAAGATACCATAACACCATGGAAATTAAATCACCATAAACTAACATAACCGAATGATTCCGAAACTTCGGCACATCTAAAATTCTAAGACCAAGTAACATCAACCAACCCGTACAGACTAGGTCCGCGTGGGCCGGATGACGGCCCATTCCTCTCAGAGACGAGTCATGAGGCCTGGCAGTGGAAACATTATACGTTGACAAACCCTGTGCCCGATGAGATTTCGCCGGCAAACCGGGAAAATTATCCTCTATTTAACCCCTTAAGGTTACACTAGTCGATCATTCTTCCATACAAACGTAGTCTGGCGATTACTTCACTGTTTGACGATGTACGTTCAAAATAAAAAATTATATCAATTTGTCTCCTCATTATCTAGCCCTGTATGGAACCAAAAAGTAAAAAAATATATATATTTGAAAGTTATGAGCGTCGAAACTTCAATTTTTCAACACTAATTTTAACGCATCTTTGGGCGCAAATAAATACCATAAGAAGAAGGAAAATTGAAAAACGGCCACCATACAGGGATAGATTAGTAGTTCAAATGCAAATAATTTTATTTTGAAAATATACTATTAGCCGTTTTTCATGATATCTAGACTCCCAAAGGTCTGTTAATAAAATTTCGCGCACTAGTTTTCGTCCTAAATCATCATCCATTTCGCTACAAACTTGCAAAAGTGCTTATTCGTACACGAACTAGGTTCTTACTGCTTATCACAGCATCTATCTCTTTCGCACGTGTTTTCGGATGAGATAGCATGCATTTTAACCCCGCGCACAAAATAGTTCGTGTCGTCGACTAGGAGAACCTTAAGGTGATGATATCAAAAGTCCTTTCTTAGTGCTCATTTTCGATATAATTAGGAACTCTAGTGGAAAAATGTCGTTCTCCAGACCTAGTGGTTTAGGCGGTGCGTTGTCTGTTACTGAACTTAATATTTTTAATAAATTGATTATGCGTAACCTTCCTATTATAAAGTTTAACATACCATTGCATAAACAAACATAATACTATGTACAAGTATGTGTGTAAACTCATTATTGCAGTTAATTGACCGAACTGGTAATGGGTGCTGCGCCGGCGCAGTGCGTGCAAACGCGTCTGATTGGAGCGTTTCCACTGGCTGGCCGTTATGTGGCTATTATAGCATTAACTTGTTATGTTGCTTGCTTGTTTATAAGTAATATTTTGGATAGAAGAACATCATGCAATGACGAATAATACCCCGCTGAAATGCGGTATCAAATATGAAGACGAGCTTCTGCAAGTGGCTTCGCCCGCGTGAAACTCGTAAAATTATCCCAAGGGAACTTACTTCCGATATAAAAATTATAAATACTATGTCTTTCTCCAAGGTCCAATCAAAATTGGTTCAACTAGTTTAGTTGAACCAAATCTAGTTACTAGACAGACGGACAGTTACTTTCGCGTTTATAATATTAGTATTGTTGTCATTCTACTTAATATTCAGAAAAATAAAGACGTTAACAAGAAGAAAATCATGCTGTGCAGTCGGAGGATACATATTCGCGAGCTGGGTGGCCAAAACCAGATGTATCCTCCGACTGCACAGAATGATTTTCTTCTTGTTTACCTCTTTTTAGTTCACTTCTTAAGCAGTCAGGTTTTTTGGTTTTTTAATTAACTTTTTTTAATTATAACCTTTTAATTAAATAACATCTTTTTTTCGCCACATTTAAACTTATAGGTGTTATATATTTTTGAAATCACCACTTAAACCTCTTTATTTTGATACCCTACACGATGGGTTTGGAACAAAAAAAAACTCGCAAGGTCAAGATGAATCGATTGACGTAAGAATCATCAACATCGGCCAACGCGTTTGGTCTCTAGAACGCCACATAGGCATAAACATACATACTACATACGTAGACTGATAATAGTACATTGTTCACCGAGAGGAGAAAGTGACCGATTACCGTCGAGGGTGTCGTTTGAAGCGTTCGCCGTAGGCGAGGGCTTTAAAACACCCGAGATCGGGAATCGCACTTTCTCTCGAGTGATACATAGTGCTTTATACTACACCTACGAGGAAAATAAAAAACTAAATCTTTACTAATTGAAATTTATATTGAAATTGTTGCAGTTAGTGAAGCTTAATGTCAATGGCGTCTGCAATTTTCACATGTTCTTTTTCAAATTGTTTGACACCATCCAACACACAGCTTATCAGTCTTCAGCGTCAGCAGTCTTACCCAAAATTAAAAAAGAAAAACCACGTAAGAAATGGATTTTCATACACTTTTCTCTCCCGCTCAGATGCGTTTTCTCGCCGCATATTTGTTCGATATGCAATGACGTACTTTCTACCGTAAATTTGATAAAGTATCAAGGTACTTTCCGAGCAGGTGTAGTATAAACACATTACCCATCCCGGCCCGGCAAACAGAATTTTGTAAATTGTTGTATCATCAATGTGGTTATCGATATTGTACTCAGAATACCTATCTAACGTGTGTATATATTTTAAATGTATGCCTATATATTTCGTTTGACCACAAAAACCATCGGAATATGATGCGGCTGTATTTAACCAGCTAATCAAATTCGATCAGCATTTTTATATGATACATCAAAGTTTTTATATGTCGTAAAATTGTATATCTATTAATTTTGTTCTATTGACGTCAAATCTATTCGATGCGGACTTAACTAATAAAAACATTCTGCCATTACCGACCAACAGGTGATGAATAAAGATACATGCTAGTTGTTGAAATTATGGGCTGAAATCAAAATAGACTAACAAGCTAACTGAGAAAAATAACTTTCTTGTCCGAAGTCGGTGTCTATTGTACCCATTGTTTTCTGTTATTCAACACCGACTTCGGAAAAGAAAGTTTTTAGTTTGGTTAGGTACCTCCAATTAACATGCAAATCATTTATAGCCAAAGTACATCTCATGACGATTCCAATAAGCCCAAACACGACTAGGATACATTGTTATATTTCGGAGTTCCAGTGGCCATTGTGGTCTTCTTCATCAGTTACACTTTACCGAATGTTACTTTCTGAGTGCAAATGATTGTATTGTTGATGAAAATGCCAAAATCGCTATATGTATGCCTATAATATTTGAGGAGGTCCCTCGATTTCTCCAAGATCCCATCATCAGATCCTGACCAAATGGGAAGATACCCTTTCAAACAAAAGAAGAATTTTCCAAATCGGTCCAGGCGTCTTTGAGTAATAAAAAAGAAAATAGCAATCGAATTGAGAGCCTCTTCCTTTTTGGGAAGTCGGTTAAAATTAGAATGAACTCCGTAGAAAACTATCTCTCTTAAGGCGGTACCCCGAGCAAAACGCCGCGGAAGCCGTTTTTGTGCTGTTTTTAGGAGCTATCTACTCGTTATTTAAAAAGAAATATCAATTAATAAAAATACATTAAATTTCTACATAATATTGATTCTAAAATGGTAGATTTAGTTATTTTTTAAATGTTTTATATATTTCACTAATCTCCTTCCAAAAAAACATAAAAATCAGAAATAATTATTGATATTATGCATCTCCTCGTAAAGTGTTCATTAATTATTTTTTGTACTCACAATAATGGATAGACAATTTAATAACGAACATTTTTGTAGAATTATTTTTTTCAAAAGACCAATATTCGATTTTATAAAGGTTTTTTTCTAAAATCTGGGCGTATTCACTACTGTAATTCATGCGCCACCAGTACCGCTAGACCAATAGGAATGCTCATATCTCATGCCGATTTTTTGGTCAGGGTACCGTCCTAATTTCTTGAACAATATTGTTTACGTTGAAAATCGTATTATTTAATAAGGATTTAAACGTTAACGACGTTGCTTCCGATGTGGCTAAACGATTAAACACAACAATAGAATCACATCTCAGTTCGTGACTAGGCGATGTAAACACGATGTTTGTGCAAGAATTAATCATTATTTATTATGTACTCCGGGAGGTGTGAAGTGATCGTCGCCGTATGGAGTAACATGCTGATTTGTTTCGCAAACTGTTTGCTGTTGCCTCATGTCCATATGGGTATTCGATGTAGGAGTGAGAATAAGGTTTTGACTATGTTATGGTTTTTCCCAACTGTGTTTGTTTCGACTTCCAGGCTAGAGGTTCTGCTGTATCAGTAGAGTGAGTGTTGTGTGGCTACTGGAGTCCAAGTTTAGGTTAGATTGGTTCTACATCAAAAAATCAGTCGCGAGGCCTGGCCTGCCTTTTTTTTTGTTTTCGGGGTGAGACTTTCAAAAGGCGATTGGACTTTTGGGTAGACCAGGGAATGTGGGATTTTTACCTCACTAAAAGACCACCCCGGAACCCCTCTGTGCAACGCCTGGTAGGGCTCATCCCAGGGGAGACTGCAAAGCGTCTCTTTTGAGTCTCGCTGTGCACGGCAGCACGTGATCACAGTGCCACCATCTCATCTGGAGATACATGCTGGGCGGACAGAGTCCCCAATCTGGCCTGGCCGACCGTAACCCCAGAGTCCCGCCTGCCTATGTTTCAGTACTTGCAGACGGGGTTAAGGCGTTATAGGCGTCGAGGCGGTTGCCTCCTTGTTCTCTGAGCGGGATCAACCCTCTCACGACCCCGCTCGGCGGCCTCCTACTGGACCTTTACGGACTCACAGAAGGAGGCCATTTCCCTCCAGTTTCCTGTCTCTGCCAAAATAGCCCTCACTTCTGCTGGCACAGATAGGTCTCGACCGATCCTGGCGACCAGGACCTGCCGCTCTGAGGCGGCAGGGCAAAATTACGGCTGCTGTAACCGCTAACCCCACCGCTTGAGCGCGTATCGGAGGCCTGGCATGTCTAGCTTGCTGTGTCCATAAATCTGCACATGAGCCTATCACCAAAGATCCCAAAAAGATTTCCTGCCTTACCTAAAAGGGTCCAAAATGATTTTCTCACATTTTTGTTTTATTTTTAGACTTCTGAGTTTTTTATGTCAATCAGCAATGACAAGTTCTTAGACACTTTTAATATGCAGTCCATCCAAGGGAATTCAATGCGTACCATTACTAGTGTCTATACCTAAATGCACTTGGCCCAGTTTCCTTAATATGGAAATAAGGTATTCTTTGCTATGGGTTAGTATGGTATAATATACACTCATACTTGTTTCGCTACTGAGAAACACCCATTGAAATTAATAAACAGGTAACGGCCGTCCTGCTTCAACTATGTTACATAACAGCAGCTAGACCTTTGGTCAGCCATTTGGGCTGACCAAAGGTGAACCGATAACCCATTGTCATAACACACAAAACTGAGGAGATCTGACTTCAAATAATATAAATAAATAATAAAGCCTTTATTTACTGATAAACATAAACTGCAATTACAATATAATACGGGAACTAAACATAACAATTCATTGCACTTCGGCGTCTTCGTCCATCAGCGCGTCCCTTGACGCACAGGCGTCCCCCAGGCTCCTCCACTTATCACGGTCTCGTGTAGCTCTGGCCCACAGGGCTCCAGCTATCTCCACTATGTCATCGTCCCAGCGTTTGCGCTCAAATCATACAATAAATATCGAGTAAATAAAAGAAATATGGAAAAACCCAAGAACACTTGGCCTGAGCCAAATCAATTCGGCATTACTGTTCAACATTGTTCAACCATCGACCGGCTCATTAGATCATAATGTACCTAAGCAGGTAATCAGCTCAACACTGCGTATGTTTACAAGCACATTACGCAATACCACACCTGTGCAGTGAGTGCACCACTTATCAGCTGAACGTTATCACCTGTTATGACGTAACGGCACGTAAAGCCTGTTATGAGTGACGTAAGTGTAGTGTGTTGTAGTGTTATATTTGTGGATGATATTTATAGAGTGGGTGGAGGAAGCAACTGGAATTCTGTGTGCGATCACCTTGACTGTTGCAAGCCAAATTCTGTTTTCTTGCCATCACCTCTATGCTGTTTTAGTAGGTGGTCAAATCTGAGCCAAAATCCAAGCACTTACTAGATATCAGTTTTCTATTTAATAGCCTTTTGTTCGTTATACCCAGTGTATACAGTGTATATCGTGTTTTGGTCGTTGAGTATCCGGAATATGAGCAGGGGGCAAATCTGCTACCTGCTTGGGGCCTTTACTGGCCACTTTGGAACCAACGACATGCTCATGAAGATGGGTCTAACCGCGACACCCATGTGCAGGTTGTGTGGGGAACGTACGGAATGCATGGAGCACCTTCTGTGCACATGCGATGCACTGGCTGGTAAGCGAATGAGTCTTCTAGGGATAGGATATCTAATACCAGAAGACTAAAGGCTCATCTCCTAGTCTCGTCTCGAAGAAAGTTTTCAACGAGATTGGGAGGAGTAGGGTATCTAGGGGACCGCAAAAGATCCCAATGAGACGAAATGTCCGAGTTATTTCTCGGCCCCTCCACAAGATAAGATCCGTTTGTTTGCTGGAAACCCCGCACTCGATGAATAAAAAACTGTATGCCATTCCATCCAAGGCATATCTCATACTGAATCTCGCAGATAGATCGAATTGCCACGGACATTTCCTTTCCAAATCTGATAACCGATTATATCAATATAAATTAACTCCATCATGTAATGAATACGTTGAAGTTGATAACACGAAGATCTAATTCTAAACCAGTCTAATTTCCGTTGATGATTATCCAATGATATCCTCGAATGTATCTTTTACTGTTTACTCAATAAAATTGCGAATGACGAAATAAAAATGTGTGTCGAGGAGACAAAAATTTGAACGCCCCAAACAAATGTAATTGGCCGTTGCAGAACAATATCAAAGGAAACGTATGAAATACATCTATTGTTTTGTATTGAGTAAGGCTTCTTAGCTTGTCTATTGTAATTCTGATTTGTATTATGTCTTAGTGGATTTGTGGACTTGACACAGCAGATTTTTTACTTCCTTTGTTGATTTAAATGAATCGGAAATCTTAAAATTTTTATTCGTTGGTCTTGGTTCATCATCATCTTTCTGACCTAATCCCATGTTCAGAGTTCGGCAGTATTTGAATTACTTGTAATTAAAATACGTGCCCAATTGAAATACAAATACATATTTAGTATTTGTAATTCAATTACTTCTTAACTTAATTTGTTATTGGTATTTCAAATACCTGACGCTGAGGTATTTTGTAGTATTGGAAAATACTTATTTAAAATAGATTTAAACATAAATACATTTAGCAATCTTATTAATGGGTACGTTCTGCAGAAAATAGCCTTCGATAGCTTACGTAAGCAAAATGGCGACCGTTAAAATGTCATTAATTAAAGTTGACCCTGCACCTGTACTGTATGTCAAATCGTCAATTGCCATTTTCATGCTTAAACGGTTATTTACATAACCTAACACCTGACTGTATTTTGTTATCGTATTTCAAATACATGCGAGATAATATTTTGTAATTTGTATTTTAATTAAAGCAAAGCATGTATTTTATTTGGCGTCGGCGGAACATGTTTTCTACCATTTTCCCCTGTCCTTCTCTGAATTTGCTCAGCAATTATTATTGCAAGCCTGATCTTTGGAGGAGCTAAGTGCTCTAACACAGGCAATTTTTCCTAAAAGTACACTTCAAATAATAGATGAATAAATTATTTGTATTTATTGGTATTTTTACCCGACTGCCGAAGGAGGGTAATGTGTTTAACAGTCTATGTATGTATGTATGTAAGTATGTTTGTTCCTATATGGCGTTCCAGAAACCAAACGCGTTGGCCAATTTTGATGATTCATACGTCAATCGATTCGTCTTAACCCTGCGAGTGTCATAGGCTACATTAAAATTGGACCATAGAAAAATGGCGGCTTTTGGGTGCCAAATTGTGGGAGCACAATTTTTTTTTCCTCCTAAACCCATCGTGTGGGGTATCAAAATAAAGGGTTTTAAGAGGTGATTTCAAAAATATATAACACTTATATGTTTAAATGTAACTTATTCGAAAAAAAAACTAACTAATAAGTTATAAATAAAAAAAAACTTAATTCAAAAACTGCATCAAAAGCGAACTAAAAAGTCGTAAACAAGGAAAAAATCATGCTGTGCAGTCGGAGGATACATATTCGCGGGCTGGCTGATCAATATCTGGTGTATCCTCCGCCTGCACAGCATGATTTTTTCCTTGTTTACGACTTTTTAGTTCGCTTTTGAAGCAGTCGAGTTTTTTGAGTTTTTTTTTAAGCCTTTTATGTTCTACTGCACGCCCTCTCTAGTCTCTTTCCACTTCTTTGTCTAGAGTTACTAAGGACCAGTCCTTATCGAAGACGTCGCCTTCCTGAGTTCATAGACCTATTTCCTAGCTAGTTTAAGAAAAAAAAAAAAAAAAAAATATACCTTATACAGATAAAAATCCAACCATCAGAAATCTTTTTACAAGCTTTTATTTAACTTGCAATGTATTACATACATACGTATGTAAGTGTGTTCGGGTCGAATCTTGCAACTGAATTTTAAAGCAGTTATCCTCCGACGATTAAGATGCAATTTTGCATACACGTTTAGTTTGGATGACAATGCATGGTTAGCTAAGTGATGTCATTCTAAATCCAATATGGCGGACTAGTTACTTTTTGTGCCCAAAAAAAAGAAAGTTCTTAAAGAAAGTAGCTTAGTAGAATAAGAAAAAAGCTTGTTTAAAAAAAGATTTTTCAATGAAAATTTTTATTTTAAATAGTCTCTAGATCTAATAGAAAATATGTAAAAAAATTAAGACCAGCTTTAGTAAAGACACATTGTCATGCAGAGTGTCGTTATAAGGTCTTATTTCGCTGTAATTACAGATTATTATCCAAAAACGACAGTCTCTCAGTGTTGCCACATTAAACGATCACGAATGACCTTTACAGGCCCCGTCCGGCGCTAAATAGCTTGACCACACGTAAACTATTACGTTCAATGACATTTAGACCAGCTTAGGTAATGTTCGCTTTTGGTATTTTGAAGAAAATTATGGTCATTTTGGATGTTCAGCTAATTTTCTGTGTTGTAATGAAGATTAGAAGACATTTACGGAAGCTCATTTCGCAAATATGGAATTATGGATAAAGCTATTTTAAAATGTGATCAGATTCTTTAATTTTTTTAGCTCTGAACGAAGGCGTTTTCAAACCTATGGTATTATCCAATCAAATTATTATTATTTATTGCATTTAAGGATGTGAACCAATTAAAGGAGAGTGTAAACTCTTTTGAGAAGCTTCTATACTCCACATCGTTTATTCTTTTTTAACTAATTATGAAACCGGAAGACAAACAAAATACTGCGCAAGCGACGGTACTTCGTTGCCCATCCAAGCAGAACATCAAATATTTTTTTCAGCCAGCCCAAAGACAGCCCTTTTTTTGTTTATCGTTCTAATTTCGAAATCAAACTGTCACAATCGTTTTGCTAAAGAGTAACTAATCACCACTTGAGTAAATACTCTTTGGAGCTTCGTACAACTTCCCAGAGTTAAGTAAGAGGTTGCATCAAGTTTGCAACTGGCTGCAACGACTCACGAATTGCTTTGAGCAGGATTACGTAAATATCTTAGTTGAGATCAAGATCGGATGGCTCAGATGGTTTTGCAACTGCATCTTGCAAGTCACATCGTTTTGGTGCAAGGGATAAGAGAAAGCGATTATTTCGTGGGAGTTTTTCAATTATTTATTTTTTGAGAAATAAGTATTAGAGCAATACTGTAGTTATATAGGAACGCGCCCAAAATATAGAACGTCGCAAAAATCTTTGAATGGGGATGTCAATTTCAATCAATTAATAAAAAGTATTGGACACGTATTTTTCTTTTGACACGGAAACATAATGTGACGACGATATAATGCGTTGAAATATCTTGTGACGTTAGTACACTTTATACTGACGTAGTGACGTCACAATCACTACTCCTGAACTTTGACGCGCTTTATCTTTATCAATTTTTATTGATTTGGTAACGCAAAAAATACGTGACCAATATTATTTGATAATCATATAATTTTTCTACCCAGAAAACACCACTTTTAAATGCTCCAAATCTAGTAAAGAAAATAAATAACAGAACTAGATAAGAGCCATAACAGATGTATGAAAAAATTTTAAAACAGATTTATTTTTAATCTTCATTACAGCGTTCTGGCCACCATCTGCTAAACTTCATTCATTTGTTTTACTCTTTGCACCACACACCACTCTCGGTTTCATTAGCATGTCCTACTTTATAAGACATAGACTTTTTATTCCGTACGCGTTCCATTGCCGCCTTGAACTTGAGTTCCATCTGACACATGGCTTTCAAAACGACACATGTATTGCGAAATGTGAAGAAAACAGATTACGTATGGCTCTTGGTGCAAGTAAATGTGTTTAATGGGCTGGCCACGCAGCTATTCTAGGTCGATCGTGGAATGTTTTAATGGTATTGAATTTGCATCTTAAGTTTTCTCAGATTTTAAGGCTTCCTCTTCCTTATTACTTGGGTTTATGGGACAGATCTTGAAAGTTGGAACTATTATAGTTAACACTATTACAATCTCACTGCTGCATGGTTATAAACTTTTTGAATATTTGTCTCCTTGATCCTGTTTTGTCCGGCAGTAGTTCTTCAAGGGCTTCCAATCCTATTGGCTGCATACTTTTTTGTATATTTGTCTTCTTGATCTTGTCTGTCCGGCAGTTGTTCTTCAAGGACTTCCAATCCTATTCGCTGCATACTTTTTGTACATTTGTCTCCTTCATCCTGTTCTGTCCGGTAGTAGTTATTCAACGGCTTCAATCCTATTCGCTGCATACTTTTTTGTATATTTGTCTCCTTGATCCTATTCTGTCCGGCAGTAGTTCTTCAAGGGCTTCCAATTCTATTGGCTGCATACTAGTGATGGTGCTTGTTTCAGTATCACTTTCGGCTTTTGGGTCTTCTTTCTACATAGTTTTTTTGAAAATCATCAGAAGAAGCTAAATATGATTTGCATTTTATTCATCTTAGATTATACTCAGTCTTACATCATCTTATAAATAGTATGACTTCAAAATATCTCCCACACCGAGAAATATATTAAACAAATTACTGCGAATTATGTTTTTCGTTGTGGGGATCCACTGACGTTTCTATTTTAAGATCAACAGCAATTTCTTTTGATTTATTAAAGAAAGAACATTATTTTATAATAAAATAAGGCAATGCATGTTATATTTCTATCATCACGAATTAATAATTAATATTCTTCTTTTTATCATAATTCTTTATCAATTGCGAACCAGTTTGCAAAATGATTGAAAGTAATTAGTATAAATCAATACTGTTGATCGTGAGAACTGCTAAGCAAAATTCTGTTCTATTAGAATTACGTAATGTACTTTTATTATTCAATCTCACAAATTAATAACAACCTAAACAAAACCCATGTCTATGCTAATTTGAGAACTGCAGACAAGATTGCAATCGTAGCTTGGTATCGATGGTGACTGATCAGCTCTTGAAATCGGTTTGGACCGGTCACCATCAGTTGCGATTCTCTAAAAGTCTCACTGAGCTGTCCACCCATCTTATCAAGGTGCAATGACAATCCACTTCAAGCTCACTCCACCTAAGTTTTCACGGTAAGATGTATAAAGAATAGACCGGCTGTTTCATTGGTGAAATACGCCGTCAGTCAGTCTTCTCTGTTTAGCAATGCATCGCCCTAAATCCCCTTTCTGATAGTAGCAGTAGGCTTACCAGGCGTCTACTACTCCTGGAGAGGAATGGCTTGCGCCTGGTGACGGGAACCATCACGGGACACTGCTTTCTTAACAAACACTTCCAGACAATAGGCATAACGGACAGTCCTCTGTGCAGGGCATGCATGGAGGCCGAGGAAACCGTTACGTACGTGCCCTTTGAATGCACAGGTGCTACCCAGATAAGAACACAAACCCTCGGGTCACCCAGATCTTACACTGTAGATGTTCTGAGAAAACCAGGAGCTCTAATTAACTTCTGGAGGGAAGTGGGCTGGTTGGAATAACCACCAAACGGCTGCCATGGCCCGCGCACAATGGTCCACCTAAAGGACTACGTGCGGAAACCAAACCTCCCTAACATAGAACCCTGATTTCTAAGTGTTCCTAAAAGCCGTAGTAATCGCCTTTTTGACGAATTAATTCTTCTCCTAGACTTTCCCAGTAATTGTTCACTACTTAACTTAAATTCACTTCCTACAAAGCTATTCTCTTTCCAGTAGTTTCCAGAACAGCACTAATTGTAACTCCGCAATCACAACAGTGCCGTGAAAGTCTATACTTACGTGTAAATCTAAAAAGGTAACTGTTGGTTGTTAGACAATCATGTTACGTTTCTTGCTTCATCAGAGAGATAGCGCAGACGATCGACGAAAGTTGACGAAAACAGGACAAACATGTTGTTTTTGTCTATAATCCTTATTACTATGACTGTAAGCACAATTGGCCCATAACATCGACTGTGGTCGCTGGCCCATAATGTTCGCCATGTTCGGACATAGGCCATGTCTCTGTGCAAGGTAGTGTGCCGTACCAGTAATTCCTCGTAGGACCAGTTCGGTTTGGTGGGTGTCACACATCCTTGAATATTTGGTTCAATTAAAAAAGATAAGTTTTGAGCAATTGTCCTAAAAAACATAGATTCTTCAAAAATAATGCAGTAGATGCCTGATTCCAACATTATTATTCGTGGTTGGTATGTCAGACACAGTTTGGGAAGGTCTTTTTTCCGCAGATGCACGTCTTAGGACTAAACATACTAAAATGATGATACGTATATTTTTGTCTGTGACGAATTTCCGCCGTCATCCATACATTGTCGGTTAAACCTAGCGTCCGTCTGCGTTTGGCCTTACTTGTGTTAGTGATGATACAATACAAAATATTGTATTTCCTCCTTCATACCTAATTGTTTTAACAATTGTAGGTACTTGAAATGCTTTTGCTGTGCAAGAGTTTAAAGATGTTCGTTTCTGTTGGTTACGTTTGGTAGATCTTCCGTGTTGTTAGATGAACTGTAACTGAGTAACGTGTTATTGTTTTGTACTGTTAAACATCACTTCGTTTCCTGTAAAGATGATCTTCTATACAATCCCACCGCTCTATTACCAAACCACCGCAATTCCTGAAAGCCAGAATCAACAGTGGCGACCACCAGAAAAGCGCCGAGGCAATGAAGCTCGACGAAGTCCCGGAGAATGAATTTAACTGTCTTGGATCCCGCAACGAAATTAATCAGAAAAGAATAACGGAGGAATAGGAAAAAATACAGATTTCCACTTCCGTCCATGCCAAGCAGGACACAGAACAAACAAGACCAATAGGCACAAAGGGTCGTTTACAACTGGGATAAGCCCAGTTGCCTAGCACCACGGATAAAACTATCATTAATATTAATGGGTCCTAACATTGTGAGCTGATATTTGATTCCAATAAAAGGTATGCCAAAAAACGCTTGAACGCACGGAAATTTGTTCTAGTTTCTACAAGAGGTCCGTATAGTAAACAACTCCTGATGCAACTGATCTTCTATACAGCGGTGAATGCGGTGATGTTTAAGTCCTTTGTGAATCAACCTGTCTTTGGAATAAAAATTCGAAGACATGTGACATCTACCGACCCGCATAGGGCCCGCATGTTGGATTGCAGCCCTCTCCCTCTCACCGAGAGAAGTCCTGTGAACATTAAAGGATGATTAATAAATTATACTAACGGTATGAATCAAAATGACATAGTCCACAAAGCTAAGTAATGGACACCACCTGTCTCCCTTCTTTTTGTATAAAAAAAGTAATAGAAACCTATTGAGACGTTTGCCTGGTTCATGAGTGTCGTTAAATTCAACAGGTTTTTTTTTCAAAGGATACGCAGCAGCAAGCTTTGTGCCATCTGCTGCTTAATTAAATAAAAAAAAAACAACCAATGTCTTAATAGCCGCGAGCCCCGACCAATACCTTAGGATGTTCTCGTTAGGCGGTTGGGTCAAGGGCCAAGGGCTTGTTTCAAAAGCAGTACTTCTGGACACGGCTCGTACTGTTAGGAGGTTCCTCACTTTGGAGCCCTGATCGCCGGAAGCTTGGACCCTGTTCCCGATACCGGTGGGCTATCCTAATCCTTATATATTCTAATTTTTATATTTTTTAATGTTTTTGAGTTAACCTTTTTTATTTTAAAATGTATTAAATAAGAATATAGATGAATAAAGGAAATAAAAATAAAAATATTCGTCTTTGATAAAACCCATTTTTAGAACGACTGAGGCAAATTCAGTCAAATAGTTGCTATGATTGTTTGCTGTTATTTTGATAAACCAATCACAACAGTTAGCATGGATGTTGACTAGTATTGTGTTTGACTTCTTATTTGCTCAATATCGTGAATCGGAGTAGAGCCGTAGAGCTGTCAAATCTCTTTGCCAATAAATTATTGTTAGACCTTATTTTATTAAACGTTTAACGTTGCCTTTAATCAGCATAACAGGTTTCCTGGAGCTTGGGTATGTGTTATATCAATAATCTTTAGAATCCTTTACCATGATATTGCTTAGGGCGTTGTCCTGTAGTGCCCGTTTACCGTTTCGCGTTTCATTCAATACAATACATTACCGCTTGTCTAAGCAGCTTCAAGGTACGTGATTTTAATATTCGTATCAGCCACGATATAAAATGAGGCTTTACTACAGACATGAGCTTATCACTCGTTTCCATATGTGAGTACATCTCTCCCTGCATCTCTTTAGTTGTCACTCTTTTCACTGATCTCATCCAGGGTGGTAGCACTATCCACCTGGACTTTTATATATATTTTTGTTTTTTGACTAATTGCCTACGCTGGCCATGATTTGTATCAATCAAAGCAGTTGTTCTATCGGCTGTATTTGTTACCTATATGATATAGTAAATTAATGCTACATTTAAAAGATGCATTAGTGGAAACCTTGTTTTCCGTTTTAAATTTCCTGAGCTTTAACGTAATTAATAGCATTTGTGGTCACGGGTGGTGGATCGAAGCAACGTCCAAATTGACATTTGCAAGGTAACCAGTTTCTGCTGTTAAAAGTACTTTCAGTTTATTTAATTTCAGGATTTGTGTAACAAAACTGCGTTACTTCCAGTCTTAGTTACTACTTCTTCTCTGATCCTTTGTTCACTTAGACAATTAATTCATCTACTATTCCTTAGCGCCTTTTCAATTCCTACTTCATTGTTTAGATACCTGAGAAATCTAGCCATCCATTCAAATATTGCGCTAAGTATCACAATGAAACGTTTTTAGGTAACATCATTGTTCAATTGTCTAAATTATCTCCAGAATAGATCTACTCTAGTTTCCAGCCTGACTGAAACACGTTCACATTTATGTCGTAAATCTTTTTTTTTGTTTTTAAAACTTCTTTGAAGTTGTCTTTGGCGAGTGACCATAGATGTTCACTTACGCAATACAGACTTCATGGTTGAACGAACTTCCTACGTACTTTTTGGCGCGAACTGGGTTGAACGTCTTTAATTTATAAAATTAAATTCTTGCATGCACATTTATTATACGCCTCGTTGAATACTTTAATGAGACTATTAGACTGTTTTTATTTGTACGAATACAGTCAGATAGGGTTGCTATGTTATAATTTTTTGTACTGTAATACAGTCTGTCACTGATAAAGATTATGGCTGCCATTCTAGATTTAAAAATGTCGATGACATCATCCGTTAATGTTTTTCTTTTGCTTGCCCTTGTCCCTCGCATGAAATACCCATTCCAAGAGAAGGCGAGAGCGAGAAGGGAGAGTGGCGCCAATGACACACATATTAAGTATATCCCTTGCGTTACTGTATTTTCGAAAAAGGAATACGAAAGAAGAAATATAGAAGTTTGCAATGCAAGACAATGACCTGGCGATCATTTCTTTAACAACCAAGCTTACTTGCCCAAAGTCTGGTTTTACACAAAAACCTCACAGGCAGCTGTTACTGGTCTATTTATTCTGATTAATGACTCATTCGATGCTAGTTTTCCGTGTTAATTAAATAATCGCCTAATTAGCCGAGTTTCTATTAAAAGCGGTAATGATATTGCATATATGCAGCGGTTTTTACGCCTGTATATAACTGGTTGCATTTACTTAGATATGTATTGGTAACGACAACTTTCATATTACTTATATGTAAAGCACTCGATTTTGCCTTTAATAGAGTGAACCGGCAATTCAGTATTTGGTTTGGCATGCATTACTTATTAATTTTCTCGCGAGCGATCTACGGAAATATGGTCAAAGCCAATAATCAGCCGCTGAATCGAGCTAAAAGTGGCCGGGGCTATGTAACAGTCCATACGACTGCCTTGTGCTAATTCAACACCATCGTTAATGGTGCCGAGATGCGTCAATTGTTGGACACAGGATTCCCCCAAATATTGCCACAACGACCGATCCTGTGCTTTCTGGTATAGCAAATGCCTGCGACCTTCACCTGCCATAGGCCTTTCGGCCGCATCGGTCACCCATTCTGCGAACATAGTGCCCTCCTCGCTTGCTATCCTAAATAGCGCTAACTTCTTTAGTTGTTGATTGTAGTCTTCAGGAGCATGTCCTAAATATCACTCAGATTCTAAATAGCAGCGAATTCCAAATCCATTTTCTCACTCGACCACAAAGAGCTGCTTATTACAGCGCTATGTAGCGCGGGCGTCGTGCCACTTGCTCGGCAAACCGTTGCGTCACGCGGGTCATCGAACCTCCTTGCGAGGTTGCGCGCCAAAATGTAGGTTGTACGTCAGAGAACTGTCAAACGATTATGGCGCGCTTTTATTACAATTATTTAATTGTTGCGTTCTAAATATAAAATAATGATTGTTATTTTTTTTCTTATTTTCGTTTTTCTTTTGACAATGACCTTGGTTTTTGTTTTAGAAAGTTTGTTGTTTGTTTTGTATCGATAATGAAGGCTTTGACATTATAATAACATACATTATTAATCATTTGATGCAACAATATAATAAATTACTGTTCAGTTGTCTTCTAATATGCGTTGTATTTTTTTTTTCATTTTCCAGTATTTTTGATTTCATTATTGGTTGGCTGTAATAAAACTGAACGCTCCAATAACATTTAATGTAAATTGTAAACAATAAACCTAGATTTCAAATTCCTTGAATCTTATAAAATGCTAATAGATTTAATATACCATGTTACGAAGAATTAATTAATACTGAAATTAACTATATACAAACAACTTGCAATACATTTTCAACTCGAGACAAATGCTGAGTATCTTTTTTAAAAAAACGCGCGACATTGATACCCGTCACCTTAAATAATTTAACCAGTCTAAATTAACGCATTTTAACGTTATACGTAATACTTCTTTAAACAACCACCTGCACCGGTGTAATGCAAAGATAGACGAGTATTACTTACATTAATACATTTTTAGTTCGCATAAACATTTATTACATTTGCGTGTTTATGCCTGGAATGCAGCCAACGGATATTGAACTGTAAAAAAATGTGGACTATTTTAAATTCTGCTTTGAGGATATAAATGGAAATTAAAAGAAAGGAGTGAAAATATTTGAATAAAGTCTTAAGTCTAAGTTTTTAAGGGCTATTTATTATCTTAATCTATGAAAAAGTAAACTTTTTCCCTTGGTTTCGCTCATGTATCCCTATCCCACAAGAACCGTGCCTACACTTAGCGATAAAGTAGCTTCTATCAGCGAAAAACATTTCGTAATCTTGTTAGTATTACTATAGACTTCACCTAAACTTTCTTACAGCCAACAGTAGTTTAGATAAGCGGTAAAAGGTTTTTTTTTTTTTTTTTTGGTTGGAATTTGTCCAATGACTTTTCCCGCTGTGGGTGAAGCGACAGGGCGTGTCAGACTTTTACTGACTAAAACCCACCCGTGTTCCTTCAGTTGCTTGTGCCAGGGCCGCGGTAACTCTCTTTCAAATTTATCCGCGACCCAGACAGACATCGGCCCTAGCGGACCCCGTAAATTTTTGCTGATATCAATTCGATGTGCGCGTGAAACACAACGCGCCGTCGACTCGGGCCTGGTCCTTATCGGACGGCGAGCTACCCATTACTCGCCGTCCGCAAGCCCGCGTCTACGGTGGCTGGGAATCGGCTTGCAACTCCCGACGCCCAGGGCGTCTCCTGCTGTTTGGGATGTGAAGAAGAAAAAATACAGTGATATCCATAACATAAATACTAGGAACAAACACAAATTTGTAGTACCTACAACAAGGCTCATGAAAATAGGTGGCTCGTTTAGATGTCAATGTGTACGCTTTTATAATAAGCTTCCAAGCCACGTAAGTACAAGATCTAAGTCTAAATAAATTCAAATCATTCATTAAACGTAAGTTGTGTCAGAAAGCGTTTTATACTATTAAAGATTACGTTGAGGAAAAAAAGGCTTGGGATTGAGCTGCTCCAATTAATTTTGATTTTTTATATTTTGCACCGTGAATTTTGTTTTTAATTTTGATATTTTTTTTTTTGTTTTCTTGCAATGACAAGAATATTTACTTTTTAAAGTATTATATTTTTTTTTTTTATTATTGTGAATGTGAAGAATATGTGGATTTTTGTTTTTTATTATAACTTAGTTAGTTTTTACTCAATGTCTGGCAGTTTGAGTAGTTTATGCGGCCTACCCGAATGTCCTTTCTTTGGTATTGTTCGTCGAATCGTTGAGCTCCGTAAATTCTGAGTTGAGCTGCTCGGTTATTGACAAATGCGTGCACTGACTGGACAGGTCCACTCAATCTGGCTGGTTCTTTCCTCAAAAGACCATTTCAGACATCTGTCTACATGGTCTTCACATGATATAACCAAGTTTTTGTCAAGACTTTAAAAGAGACTGTGACCTCTGAGTTTGTTTCGGCCTTTCTTCTCAGAGTAGTCAGATAGGAAACGCCGACCTCATCTAGTTTTAAAAAATATGATCGACATGTAAGAGTGTTTGTACAAACCAACTTACAGAAATAAAATCATTTATCAAACGGATACAAGTCCAAATTCCGGACCAATGTTGCCAGTGGCAGATAGTCAAATATTACATGAGACATTTCAAAAAGATAAATTTTTCATGAGAAAAGTTAAATTACCTTTTTTTATGTGGAAAACGACACTAATACTCACTCGCCCGCCGGAGAAGCAGGATGGAAGATATAGAAATACACGTGAGTGAGTGAATATGCAATACGTCAATTTTTGTCACAAAATCAGGTGCAACAACTCGACGAACGAAGACTTTCTTAGATGCTTTCCGTTACACGATTTTTTTTTGCTGGCAAATAATTCAATATTTTGTATTAAGTCCTTAAGTCCAAGGTAACTTACGCTACTTTTAAGTAACGTAAAAGTTACATTTTGGGTCGTGTTACATGAGAAGGTCAAAAGTAACGTAATAGGTAACAAAAGTTACATTCTGGCAACGCTGCTCCGGTCCGAATGGACGAAACCCAATTATACCATCGACAAAAGTTATAAATTCGTTAGCTAATGGCGTAATAGCATTCGCTCATAAAGTTATAAGACGACTATCTTATATGAACATTATTATTTAATTCTTATAATTTAATGTTGGTTTTATATCCGTAATTAAATAATAGGTAATTATAACGTTTACAAGGTCAAATTCCTTTGTTTATTATTGCATGAAAGTAATTAAATGCCAGACAGTAAATATTTATTTATGCATTATAATTTACGGAAATTCTCGTTGTAGTTTTGTTGATTTATACAATGAGTATATTTATAATTCAAACAGACGTCAATTCTCATTTTTACTCGGCATTGACTGCCTAACTTTTTTCAACTTATTTTTATTGATGGGCTCGCGCTTGACCACTACCTCACCTGATGGTAAGCTATGATGTGGTCGACGGCAAAGCACGCTAGAAGGAACCTACTTCATGAGTAATCATGAGGTTAATTTCAATATTTTAACCTGTGTGTTCACAACTATAATAATATTATTTGCTCTGGTATCTGGATTATTTAGTCATATAAAAATTAAGTAGGATTCAGTTTCCGCTATCTGATGAGAAAATAAAAAAAACGCATAAAGGCACATTCAGCTAAATTTTTTCAGACAAAGCTGGCTGACTTTTTAGGGTTCGGTACCCAAAGGGTAAAAACGGAACCCTTTTACTAAGACTCCGCGGTCCGTCTGTCTGTCACAAGGCTTTATCTCATGAACCGTGACACGTTCACAGATGATGTATTTCTGTTGCCGCTATAACAACAAATACTAAAAACAGAATAAAATAAATATTTAAGGGGGGCTCCCATACAACAAACGTGCTTTTGTTTGCCGTTTTTTGCGATAGTAGTACGGAACCCTTAGTGCGCGAGTCCGACTCGCACTTAGCCGGGTTTTTATTTTACGGAAAGTCTATACAATGCGATATCAACTTCCACTCAATTGTATATTTATTTCTTAAAAGTTTATGCAACACACACTTAAAGGTAAATAAGACCGTCGCCGCAAGTAAAGCATATTCTGACTGTCAAAAAATCAGTGTCAAGCTCTTATGTACCTATTCCTAAAACTTACAAGTTCAAAACTCATAAAAATTCTGTATAATTTCAGCTGGGGAAGTACTATCGACGCAGCGTCCCCTAGTGCGATGCCGGCCGCTCCACGCTGCCACCCTCGAATCCAGAAACAAAGCCAAGAAGTGTGCAGAGTTCCTGCAGCCTTATAGGTGAGCATATCAGTCATAGATCTTATTAAAAACCGACAAGTGCGTATCGGATTTCGCACATTAAAGGTTCCGTACCAATCAATAAATCTGCCTAGCCTTTTCCCAACTATGTTGGGGTCGGCTTCCAGTCTAACCGGATTCAGCTGAGTACCAGTGTAGTGTTTTACATGGAGCGACTGTCTATCTGACCTCCACAACCCGAGCAACTTGGTAACACGGTACCCATTGGCTAGACTGGTGTCAGATCTCAAGCTTCTGACTACTCGTAACGACTGTCAAAGATCTTCAAATGACAGCCGGGACCAACGGCTTAATGCTTTCCGAGGCACGGAGGAAACTCGGTATGCTGAAAATGGTCACCCATCCACGGACCGACCTCGTCAAGCGTTGCTTAACCTTGATGATCGACCCGTGCGGCTGTTATTATTTAGCCACGAGCTCCTCGTTAGAAAAATATACGCAAGTTTTTGTTTTTGGTAGTGAAATATACGCAATAATAAACATTATCACCAAATTTCAAGTTCAAAGCTCAACGGGCAGTTCAAAAGTTCTTCGGAACAAAATTGTGGGACAGACGACGGACAGACAGACGGATATACTAAGAACGCTCTACGACCTCATTGGATCGTCAGAAAAGATCTTGAGATGGTGGTGATCAGTTTCCGTCAAGTGGGCGCCTGCTCCTTGTTTAATTGGTGATCTCTGTGGCATAAAATAAATCTAAATATAAAGGACATTTTGACATATCCGGATTCTTGACCATTACCCTAGTGAAGATCCACGGATACTTTAATTTTTGACGATTATGTTTCAAGTAAAAAGTGAATAGGTTATTTCTAAACAGGCTTGCACCATCGTCGATCACATCGCTTTCTTATGAGAATAATAACTGTCGAAAAGGGTAAATCCAAAAACCAACGCAATGCCACCTCGACGCAATTCTTTATAATTTTATGTTAGTCATCTTATTGATTCATACCGAACGCGGCTCAATATCACGTAGCACTGCGGTTTGGAGAGCCAGCATTGCAACCGCTCTTAACCTTCAGATCTCATTGTGGTCACGATCTATCTCTGATTTATTTGTGTTCAATTACAGACAACGGCCAGAAACATGCACGGCTCTCGCAAGACGTCTGGTGTCCGGTGCGCTCGGTGTCAAGCTGAGCACGGCGAGGCAGGAACGAGCTGAGGAGAGGAGACTCATCACCCTCGCACGAGGTGAGCTCATAACTTAATCCTATCGGCCTATGTTTTCACTAAAATTTGACACGGTCTTTAGGAACGCGCTGAACAGAAACCGGTGGAGGCATCATCCGCTCCATTTGCAATACTGATGCAAACCAAGATCCTCAAACATGAGGGACACCGACCATGAGCGTGATCTTCCCTATGCTGGGACACAGGTCACAGGACTCCTGTCTGAGGGTATGGGCCGTAATACACCACGCAGACTCTATGAGTGTTTGTGGATGTCACATGTCTTCAATATTTTTAGTTCCAGGACATGCCCGTTTCCTTTCGATGTCATTTGCAGGCAGCGGTAGTACATGTAATATATGGAAAAAGTGTTATCCTCAGCACTCTACAGATTAGCCCAAAAGCCCTCAAAAGAATATATCTGTACCGAAATGATTTTGTCAGGAAATGCGCCTGATTCGTTTCGCTACAGATTCTTTACCGAGTGCATACACGTACAGCTTATCTGTAAAGATGCACGAAAACGCCTTATTTCATATTCAGTTATAGCAAAAGCTCGTTTCCACTCTCGCCCTGTCCTTTGCTTTTTTCCACCCCTGGACAAAAGTCTCCCTACCCACTCCTGCCACCTTTTGGGCTTATCATCAGCAAATTCGATAGCAAACTGAAGTGCTAAAAGAATGGTCAATTTCGCTTTAGAACCGACATTGGGTAGACGTGTTCTTGAGTTGAGGCGGTGAATCTACATAAGTAAAGATATTATTATTGATTTATTTTATGAATTTATTATTATTATTATTTCCTTTATTCAATTTCTTTTCTTATTCTTTACATTTTTAAATATTTTATAAATTAAATTACAAAAAAAAAAACATTTAAAAATATAAAAAATAGAGGCCCACCGGTATCGGGAACAGGGTCCAAGCTACCGGCGGTCAGGGCTCCAGAGAGAGGAACCTCCTAACAATACGAGCCGTGTCCAGCAATACTGCTTTCTGGATCAGGCCCTTGACCCAGCCGCCTAACGAGAGCCAGATTATTTATTATTATTATTATTTGCCAAGCCGGAGGTTGTCATACGGTGCTAGTATGATGTCCTCCGGCTTGGAGGAGCAAAGATGTTCAACAGCTGAATGTATGTAGCGACCGTAGGACGTTTCCCAGCTAGGTAGATATGCAGTAGCTGTATTGAGAGACCCTATGTCCAGATGTAGAGTCTACTTTAACTTGTACACAGAAAAACTGCTAAAACATATAGTAACACATTTTTTTCGTCTAATTTCAGAGAAGAAACGTCAGGCGGCTCTACACAAGGAGGCGGCGTGGGATGGCTCGCTCGCGAACCAGTCTGTCGATACGTGAGGTAACAGTGCACGAACATAATATTACCTCATACTATCCATACTAATATTATAAATGTAAAAGTAACTCTGTCTGTCTGTCTGTCTGTCTATTACCTTTTCACGCTTAAACCGCTGCACCGATTTAGATGAAAGTTGGTATGAAGATAGTTTGAGACCTGGGAAAGGACTTAGGCTATATAGGTAGGGTAGGGTAGGGTATGGTAGTGTAGGGTAGAGTATTGTAGGGTATGGTAGTGTAGGGTAGAGTATTGTAGGGTAGTGTAGGGTCGGGTAGGTTAGGGTAGGGTAGTGTAGGGTCGGGTAGGGTAGGGTAAGTTAGGGTAGGGTAGATAAATGTTTGGTCTTTTTATGGCAAAACAAAGTTTGCCGGGTCAGCTAGTAGATAATATAATATAGCATACAGATGCTGCTGATTTTTCATTAAATACAGTGACGATTTGTTTTACTATAAAAGTTTTTTTTGCACGTTGATACAGTTTCATTGCACCAAAATGTGTCACAATACAAATTTAAATAATCGAGTGGAATGCCTCAGAATCAATTTTAAATGATCCCTTCAAATTATCTTTAAATTGGTGCATATCGCGCCATCTAGTGAGATTTATTTGTACCAAATTTTCTTTCTTAGCGCTGGGACCCCGTGCTCATACTTAAAACTACGCCCCTTAAAAAAAATGCGAAGAACAGATGTATAAATAAACTTAAATAAAATAAAAGCAGTCTGGTGTTCTGTAGTGTTTTCTCACCCCTATGAGAAAAACTTATGCCAAGTTGTGTTCAGTTAGGCCCAGTTTTTTTATCTGTAGTTAACTTAACCAATGGTTTAAAATTTCAGTAAAACACCATTTTTCTTCAGTTGTTAGCCTCACAAATGGTCAAATAAGTTAGAGAGTTAATTATGTGACCATTTGTTTGACTAACAATTTACGAATAAATGCGTTTTTCCGCAATTTGAAACCATTGGTTAGCATATTTAACCATTGGTTGAGTTAACTACCGATTAACTGGGCTTTAGTATTACTATTAACTTCAGATTACCCATACAATTTTCAAGTATTAAGTTTTGCATAACTTTTCTCTTCTGATTTAAAACTAAAGTAATCGTTATACAGAAGAATTCTAATGGTTGAGCGTCTTGTTGGAATGCCACCCTACATTATATCGTACAAAAGCAGCATGGTCGATATGTTAAAAAAATGTTGAATCATATCACTAGAGAATTACAAGTCATCGAAGTATGAGTAAGCGAACCGTAATTTCGCCAGCCTATTCAAGTCTTCGGTAGTATAGTGGTAAGTATCCCCGCCTGTCACGCGGGAGACCGGGGTTCGATTCCCCGCCGGAGAGAATCTTTTTGTATTTTTATTTCGTTTATTTTTTTATTGAAATTATTCCTGACTTTTTTTTATTTTATTTTATGTAATTATGATATATATTTTACAATGCATGTCCTCGAAAAGAGCGGTTTTCCAAGCAGCCAAACTGTGCGGAAAGTGTCACTTTTTTTCACTAGTGCTTTTTACTTTCCTGTATTTTTTTAATTTTTAACTCCAACGTCAGCCCGACGCATAGAGTTTTTATTATTTGAGAAAAGTTTTAAAAATTAGTTATGTACAGATTATCATTAATTTAAAAGGTAAAATAAAACTAATACTTTATTTTAGGCGTTTTTAATTACTCTAGATTTAGATTTTGATCAATAAATAAATTTTAAATATTCATTAAATATGTTTGGCAGAACGTATATTTTGCTCGTGCCTTATTGCGTTACAATGTGACAGCTATTCGCACATGCGCAGTAGATATGCCCGAGGAACTATTAGTTAATCTGTGGATATGCTGAACGCGCTTGAATAAGCCCGCCATTTTATTAATCTCATTTTATTGATTTATTTATTTCCTCGCACAATGCATAGTAAAATGTTGTATGATACACGTACGTAAGATGATTTCCGACTCGTGTCGATTTATCCACTCACTCGCTTCGCTCGCTCGTGAATAAAAATGCCACTCATCGGAAATCACCTACCTTCCGCACTTGTAGCATAAATAACTATTACAATGCATGTACTCGAAAAGAGCGGTTTTCCAAGCAGCCAAACTGTGCGGAAAGTGTCACTTTTTTTCACTAGTGCTTTTTACTTTCCTGTATTTTTTTAATTTTTAAATCCAACGTCAGCCCGACGCATAGAGTTTTTACTATTTGAGAAAAGTTTTAAAAATTAGTTATGTACAGATTATCATTCATATAAAAGGTAAAATAAAACTAATACTTTATTTTAGGCGTTTTTAATTACTCTAGATTTAGATTTTGATCAATAAATTAATTTTAAATATTCATTAAATATGTTTGGCAGAACGTATATTTTGCTCGTGCCTTATTGCGTTACGATGTGACAGCTATTCGCACATGCGCAGTAGATATGCCCGAGGAACTATTAGTTAATCTGTGGATATGCTGAACGCGCTTGAATAAGCCCGCCATTTTATTAATTTCATTTTATTAATTTCATTTTATTAATTTATTTATTTCCTCGCACAATGCATAGTAAAATGTTGTATGATACACGTACGTAAGATGATTTCCGACTCGTGTCGATTTATCCACTCACTCGCTACGCTCGCTCGTGAATAAAAATGCCACTCATCGGAAATCACCTACCTTCCGCACTTGTAGCATAAATAACTATTTTTACGAAATGTCATAATATGCGTTGCAAATTTATACTGCTAGTAGCTGTTGTCCTTTTATTCTAACAAGTAAAATTTCAAAATTTAAAAACCCCCGACACATTTATCTTGCAAAAACACCCCGATTCAAACAGTAAAACGCCCATAACTTATGAACGGCTGAACCGATTTTATTCAAACATAGCTAAGAACACTCTCGACAAAATCACCTGTCAAACAAAAAAAAAAAAACTGAATCAAAATCGGTTTATCCGTTTAGGCGCTATGATGCCACAGACAGATACACAGATACACACGTGAAACTTATAACACCCCTCTTTTTCCGGCGGGGTTTAAAAATAATTAAAATGTATACTTTTGAAGGTATCGGTTCATTGTGTTTATTTTTTTTTGTAAAATGTTAATAAGCATTTAAATAACTAATTAGGTTTATGATAATTTTATTGAAAAGTCGAGGATAGTTTGCATTTTGATGACGACGAAGTGGGCTCGGCATGATTAGCACGTTAATTTCGCCATTCCTAACAAGTCTTCGGTAGTATAGTGGTAAGTATCCCCGCCTGTCACGCGGGAGACCGGGGTTCGATTCCCCGCCGGAGAGAATCTTTTTGTATTCCTAATTATTATTTTTTTAATTTTTAAAGCGTTTTTCTCCAAAAAAATATCATTTAACCTACTACAAACGCAGGTATGCATATTTATATTAATGCTGTACGCGTTTTCGTTTGATTTCTAGCCAAGAATACCACAACTTGTCTGGGCTTTTAAAAAAAAGTTTTTTTTTTCCCTTGTTCTCATCAAATACTCTTCACTACAATATTAATTTAATAATACTCTCAAGGTTCTAACATTGACTTTTTACCAATTAAATAAATAAAATACCACCATCTGGGTCTTTAAGTCAAGAGTGAATAGGTTACTTCTAGGCAAGGGAGTTACACCGTCGACCACATCATCGCTTCTCATCAGGTGAGATAGTGGTCAAGCGCAAGCCGATCAAAAACAAAAAAAAAACTTCAGATAAATTAGCCGGAACGTATATAGATCTGGAGATGCTGGTACAGGCCATAACCATTACAGATTAGTTATTTACCCATTTCCATATCTCATTTTCAGATAACCCACGCGGGCCGGATGCCATTCAACGAAGAGTCCATCACGATCGAGCTCTCACAGCAAAATGTTCGTTTTATTAAAGTTAACGTAGTTATAGAACTATAGATATTTTTCTATACGAAATGTTAGACTATACGACGCCAAAGAGGTTTTGGTCTTTTATATAAGTACGGAATAATGCTTAGCTTTAATATTTTTTTTACGTTCGCTTATTAAAATTTTGTGTTCGCCTCGACTGGCTTGCGTTTCCTATTAAGGATATCTTTTTTGTAACCGACTTCAAAAAGGGAGGTTTGGTATTGCATCTGAATCGTTTACTTATTATTGTTTTTCTGTATACGATTTGATTGATAATTATGGTAACATACTTAAATAATATAAAAATAAAGAAATGTAACTTTAAAATCACGTCACAAATATTTGAGTTTTAATGTGTTTTTTTTTACCTGTAGCTATTGTACTTGTTTATATGTCAAAAAAGTGTGATTAATTGGACAAATTTCATACTTTACTATAGATATTAACGAAAGAAAAATAAACGTCATCCATTTTATAACAAAAAAAAAAAGATCTAAGTATCTCTTCAACTTATTCTTGACATGAACTGCATAATATTATTTAATTCCTCTAAGTGATATGTATTCATCTGTAGTATTCATATAAACCAAATATTAGTATTTATTTAGCTGTCTTTTATATTTTTAATATAGTTTTATTATATAAAAATCTGTTAGGCCCACTTACACAGAAAACTTTACTCAGAGTTAGTTGCTAACACGAGGTTAAATTGACAATACGTCATCCATAATGAGTCCGGGTTAGCTACTAACTCGGAGTTAGTCTTAGTCGTTGTGTCTGCTGGCAGTCAAAATGTGTCGCATGAGAAATGTATGTCGCTTAAATAATAATTCTGTTTATATTTTAAGAAACGAAAACATTTGGTCTTGTGAATACCAAATATTGACTTTGCATTTGAGTGCTATTTACGTTCCAGTATCAAGAATTTCTTTTACGCGAATCTGATATGATGGTGACATTTAAGGTTCTAGAAACTCTCTGGTCACTCATTCCGACTCTTATAACAGTTTCGTCTAAAGCTTGAGGACAGATTTACGCTCTGGAACTTCTTTGTGGTTTTAAAAAAGTGATGTTTGTTATTCAAAAAGATAGCAATAAATATATTTTTAATTATTTGCGATTTAGTGCCTTTTATTGTCTAGTCTGGTTGTATGTAACACTTGGACTTCAAAACCTCTTTGCGTTGACTCTATTAGACGAAAAGTAGGTTTAATTATTAGCGAAATAATAGTTTTTAATATTGCGTCTTATGATATAGTAATATATTACGATTTTAGCGTTCCGTTCGGATCGAAGGAAGGTAGTTTAGCATAAACTCCTTAATCTTAGTACGAATATAGATACGGATAGTGAAAATGGAACGCGAATATTTGAATATAGAAAATGTTTTTAAAAATGGAAGTTGATTATATGGCGACGGAACGAATCCGTTGTCGTTGTTAAATAAAGCTGGGAAAATACTACTAACACGTTACGTGATGAAAGCGTGTCTATGACTCGCATTGCCCTTCATAGCATTAATGTTTTGTGGTATTTTTAACTTTAGAATGTAAAGCAATGTGTTTTTA